>OX411551.1:32672994-33282079 GCA_948146395.1 Fragum whitleyi | reverse complement strand
CCTAATGCTTGTAGTCTCATGACACTTTACTATGCAGTCACATCATAAGGATTTCTTCTTTTAATCGGTGGTTTGGGGTCCCACTTCTTTTTAAAGGAAGTTAAGCAAGGGATATTAACTCCAAAACACATATGCTTTCTTGTCAGATTTTGATATTGGCAAGGTATCTAGAAATAAGTAAGAACAGTTAATAACATCGTGAAACAGACAATCATTCCGATCAAAACCACTCTAAATCGATCACTCTGCGCTCCATTCATTTCTTCCAAACACTCACTAAAACCATTCAAAAACACTCCAAAGTCACTAAAAATACTGTTACAACCACTTAATTCAAAATAGAAATCGCTAGAAAAAACATAATTTCACTGACTTTATTGATTTTGGAAGTGCCTGATTGGTTCGCAGAAGACATAAAAATCTATCCTTAGAACTTGTATGCTTATTTTATTAAAGGGGGGTAATTAATATCGTTAATATTGTTCATCTTGAACAAAATTTGCAATGTAGGATTACCTCCCATAAATTTCATTCAAAACTCACTCCCTAACTCATTTAATTTCATTCGAAAACCATTCCAATATCATTCACTGTGTCAATTTCACGATGCTCTTAACTGTACAAATATCGAAGTAGACACAGTTTGTCTTCTTGAAATGACAGAAAGAATTTTGCGATTCCAGCACTATTTAAGTTTCAAAGCGCACAATATAGCATACGCGCCACGGGCGATTGTTTCTTAATCGAGTTTGTCATATACCTGTATGTTATTGGGGAGGTTGTTTTATTCGCTGAGGCACGAAACTAAAAACCTCATCACACTGTACACTAACGAGGCATTGAGAATACTCTAATATAAGTCTGTAAAGGGGTGAATCAGGTCTGCTTATATTTTCTGTTGGGTATTTGGGACAGTTTAGCGATAAAGAAACGAGTTCTGTAGTAAGGGTGCAAAAAACGTTTGCAAACGTTTCGAAATTACACCCCGCACTACCCGTAAGAACAAATGCAAAGCAGGATACCAATTCTTAAACGTTCTCATCTTGAACGCAAAGAATAAATATTTAAATGGAATTAAAAGAGTTTTCTGTCTGGACAAATGAATAGTTTTAAAAGAGCAGTGGTTATCTATTCATCTATAAAACATGGGGTATTGAGTCGTACACAATAAACTGCTAAGTTGATGGGCCGCCATGGGTCGAGTTCGATTGGTAACTATGCACACACCATAGCGAGCGTCTCAATGATCAATTGTACTCTGTAATTCTAAAACCTCGTAACTACAGCTTTAACAAAGCTGTAGTTACGTGGTTTTAAAATTACACAGATCTATTAGGATCTGTAAATAATGAATGAATTTCCCAATGGATGGATCTGCTTGTATGTTCTTAATAGTGTTTCACAATTATATAGTGTCTATTTTTCACCGATTAAAGATATGTAAAAATGGACCTTCATTGAAAAAGGAGTTATAAAAATCTGAAATCGTAACTTACTGTTCTTTGATTTGTTTGTTCACTCAGTATTCAACTGCGAGAGGACTAAAACAAAAAAGATTCACCAACAATTGAAGAAGTCGAAATCTATAATTTCAAGTCTTTGTATCAAAATATACCACAAGCATACAGCAGAACACTGTGGAAATAACAAAAACAGTTTATTACGATTTTTTTATCTTTTTTTCTTCAAAATTTCCAAATCTTTCTCCTCAAAGGACATTTCTGTGAACATTTAAGCTTTTACATACAAAACGTTATAATCAGCAGTTTGCATTCCGCCTCAACCGAGCGATGCTTTCCACGTGACTTATATATGCGTGTAGCTTGAACGCTATTTAGTTGTAATAACTCCGAAACCACAATGACAAAATGGGTCACGCCCAATGTTCTGGAAAAGAGAATCCGTCTTGGTACATTAGAGGTCCCGGAGCAGTCCAGAAAGCGAGTTTTAGAAAAATACTCCAAGTTGAAACATTCTATTGACTCGGTTTGGAATCTACCGGATATTAACGAGTCGTTATGGGTCACTGTACCAATTGATGACGAATTGTTTAGAATAAGACACTATATGGATAAGAATAAAAGCTATCGGTAGGTAAAATAATGAACCCTGGTAAAATGAATGATTTTAAAATAACGCACGTTTTTTCTTTGGTATTCATACGTCATAACGACCGTCCGTTGATCCAAGAAAACGTTGTTTAAATTTAACCAACCCTCTTTTCAAACTAATTCCCACAAAGCTTAAACGTTTATTTTGTACGTCTGTCAATACCTATCTACAAAAGGAACCAGTCTATGTTTCACGTCCTTTAGACTTTGCTCAGCTTTAGCGACGTTATTACTTCATGACGTATTTACGTCTTGTCGTCTTGGCGACGACGTTAAAGACTCTCCAGCGAACTCGATACACGTCTAAATCAAATAATCTTTAGATATTGATAAGACTTTAAAGTTTATCCTATGTGAAGGCACACAGGCTGAGCTCGTCGATAGCCAGGAGCATGTCCGACTTCCCGGAAACCCGACATAACTTCACTGTACTAAAGAAGGATCCAACATTTTCGTCGAAATGCAAGAATACAAGATGGTGATGGTTTATCCTACATTTATCAATTAATTGATTTATTTTTAATTTATTATTATTTATTTATTTTTATCATTTTATTTGATTGATTATTAGCCACGAGCATCTCCGATATCCCGGACAACCGAGAAAATTTTACCTATTTATAAAGGGGTGCAACCTTTCGTCCAAATGCAAGAATACACGATGGTCATTGTTTTTCATACATCAATTAATTTGTGACTTAATTGATTAATCAATTTACTAATTACTATTTTTTTCGGGTTTTGCGTTTTCATACTGTGAGATACTTTATTTTCTTTATCTATTACAGGAAAGTCGTCTTGTATACGTGCATGGATCCTGTGTTGGAATTAATAGAATTTCAGCAATTTTACGGTTATTTAGTATACAAAAAATCAAAAAATATATCTTATCATTTTGTCAGTAGGGGGAAAATTTGTTACTACAACTTTGAACAAGCTGTATTTACGACATTTAACTCGCCAACTTGGGAATATAAGATGAAGATATTCGGCTTCGGTTACCAGTCAAAATTACGGTGTCGGTGTGTTACTCGATTTTGACCTGAAAAAATCTTTATATTTGTATGACGTTCAATTTCTACAAATAATGAGGACAAAATATCACCGACTCTGCGTTCGGGCTCACAAATTGGTGAAAACAGTTTTCCAATTATACCCCGCTTTGCACGAGCACATACGTGCAAATCGGGGTATAAATGGAAAACTATTTGCGCCGTTTGGTGATCCTGAACGCAGGGCAGGGCTAGAGGTATAAGAAAGGATTGGCAAACTAGATTTTAACATAACAACAGCACTTCAGTATTTACTGCACTATCCATGCGTTCAGGATGACAAAACGATACGAACTGTTCGCAAATTATACCCCACTTTGCGCGTGTACTTGCATGCAAAACAGGGTATAATCTGCAAACAGTTTTCATACCGTTGTTTTCACCCTGAACCAGGGCTCGTGTTGTAGGCACTCGTTAGAATTGTCTTGTCAATACAACTCCAATGAGCAAGCACAACACAGGGTTTCATTGAGATATGATTATCAAACGATGACAAAAGATCTACCCCACGATGTTCTAGACATACACATGTACATATTTGTTTTTCTCGATAAAATTCCTAAAATGTCCTCATTCAACCTAACATCCTCTTTCAATCTTTCTGAATTATTCTGTTTTATGTCTAAGGATTAAAGCTAATTAATTAAACCATCGATAATCGTATCCCTTATCTAAAAGAATAATGCATGTATATTTCCATCGTTCTCATTTATCTCTACACTGTGTTGCTGATCAGACTTGAATCTGACGCGCGTTCAGGATGACAAAACGATGCAAACTGTTTGCAAATTATGCCCCGCTTTGCATGTTAGTTTACGTGCAAAGCGGAATATGATTTGCAAACAGTTTGCAACGTTTTGTCATACTGAACGCAGGGCTGGTGGCTAATCGTCACCCCTTATTTTGACAGATACTTGCTTCTAGTCGTGGTTTCAATACGACGATCGACCGTCGCAGCATTGAACTGCAAACCGTTGTTGGGAAGTCAAAACATCGTAGCTACAGCTTGAATATGCTGGATTTACGAGTTTTTATCACCCACCAACGAAATGTTTAACAAAGCCACCATTCTGTCTAATGCTTTTCACAGATTTTTCGACGATTTGCCATTACATGTTTTGTAATTCTGATAATTGCTGTTTAATATGAAACTCTGTCAAGTAAACCCATTGATGTCATGCTTATGCACTGCTTATATAATTTGATTATTTGAAGCCGATGGAGGATACGGGATCAGAATTTCGACAAGTGATATGATGACATTCGATAGAAATAAAGTATCAATATTTTACTCTGTGGCTCGTAAAAGTGGTCAAAAATTTGAATCCCAACTACCGCATAGAAAAAATTTTGTAAACAATTGGTATATTTGGTATAAATGATTGTATTACGGACTCCTGTGGATCGAATCGAATACAAAATGTTGTGTCGCTATCGTACAGTGAACAACATCGTGAAATTGACATTTTTAATGATTTTGGAATAATTTAAGAATGAAATTGAATGAATGTGTAGAGCGAGTTTTGAGTGAATTTAATGGGAGGTTATCCTGTTTCGAAAATTCTGTTAAGGATGAACAAAATTAGCGATATGTATTACCTCCCTTAAATAAATATGCATACAAATTCTATACATAGCTTCCTATTTCTTCAAGAATCTATGAGACGCTAACAATTTGAATTATGTCAGTTAAATCGCGATTCTTCTATATATCAAAATTCAATTTGAATGTAGTTGTTGATTCTATGTTTTTCAATGGGTTTAAGCGATTTAGAATGGTTTTAATTGAAATGAATGTCAATTTCTCGATGTAACTTACTCTAACATACTGTTTCCCATATAATTCCAGGACGACTTATGGAAAGATGAACGAGTGGATGAAGATGCCCGGGGGTCAGGATGTGCGAACGGGGGTACCAGTCACCATGTCAGACGGAAATTGGAGGCAAACAAAACAGGTATGTTCAACATATCAATTGTCACAGAGTCGATTACAACCTATATGACAAAATGACGCATTATCAAACATTACGAATTAATAAAAACGAATCGCATTTGCAACACATTCCGAAAACTATTACATGTAATATCTGCGTGAAACCTCTTTAATGAATATCACAAAATTAATCCAGAGGGAATAGAATATAAAGAATTAATAAATCCACTCAGTATTTCAATATTTTGGCAAAATTTGCTTTTTTCAAGAAAAACGAAAAATATTTTAACACTTCTACATAATGATATAAACTGATACAGCCATTTTAATTCATCTCATAAAGGATATGACGTCAACGTCGTTGAAATCGTTGACGTCATATCCTTTATGAGATGAATTCGACTATAATTAATTGGTGGTTTTGTTGGTTAAGAAAATTTGTGGATTTTTAGGTGAAGTACTGAGCCAAAGATTTCATAAAAGTCCTGTCATTAGGGGCGGGTATCTCTTGAAATAGCCTCATTTCTTTTTTTAACATTTTCGGTAACTCTGAACCTTGTTGACTTTCTCCTGATATTTTTCCTTCCAATAACAATTTTCGGTCTGAAACAATACCACCGAGATATTGAAGAAGTTTTTTGCGAGAATATCGTAGCCTTTAATTACTTAAAGTTAATACCAATGAATGTTTTAAGGCGTTGAATTTTTACAATGTATAAGGTTTTGTAGCGTTTGTATAATTGAATGACAGACAAGCAATTGAAATCGTACTAGTAATTATCGCATAATCGTAATATTGTTTTTGTGGTTGATTTCTGAGATATCTAAGTAACCAACTCATAATCTACACTTCAACGTTCTTAATAAACAGTGATTGCACTGGATCGAAACATTTGGAGACAGAAAAATGATCGTGTATTGCTTACGTGATCGAAAATATCAAATCGTGCAAAATAAAAACGTCGCCGTTTTCAATGGATTTGACCTGACGTTTTTCAGCTCCAACTTTTGACGTTACGTCAACTTGGTAAATGAGAATTACAGTGGTCCAAGAGGTACTTGGTGAATGAGGCCTATTGTACACAATTGTGTATTAAAATGAAATATATATATATTAAAATTCTTCTTATTTCAGACAGAAACAAACAGACCGACATCTAAAGATGATTATAATGTTCGATTTAGAGATTCGTATGCAGATTTAACGTCAAAAATAGCCTACAGATTCCCCAATCCAGGTCTACCTAGGTTTGTACATAGAGAATATAATGTTAGTGTCTTAAAATATCAATGTTATCTGATCGAGATTGGGAGAATTTATCATGACGAAGCTTTGCCGAGTCATGATAATTTATCACAGCCGAGGTCAGAAAACATTGATATTTTAAAACACTTGCGAGTTATTCTATTTATAATGCAATCATTTTCCAGTGCTCTGTTTCAATTAAAACTTAAAAATCAACGAAATTCAAGAGAAAGTGTTTGTAAATTGTTTCTAAAAATAGACTACCTGATATCATGTTATGTTATCAGACAGGCGATATCAGGTCAATACATGCTTCATTACATGATTAAATGTTTTTCCTTCAAACAAATACGTACATAGGTAGCTTTCAAATTTCTAGCTAGGCTTAATCTCAGGTGAGAGACACAAGATAATTTCCTTTCTTTTTCATTTTCAATGTGAGCGTTGAAATAATGTACTTTGAAAAAATGCAAGTAAGATATAAATCCTATGATCTAGATTTAGGTTATGATAAAAATTAGCTCGCCATTCAATGCATCAATCTGCGTCTCCTTCATCTATCTTTGGCATTCCATAGTTTTGGGTCCAATATACGTTTTCATGAGAATGAGTGATATCGTTAGGTTATCTCCCTTGAAAAACTCCAAAGGAGGAAGGGTTCTAATCAGTTGTTACCTTGAGATTTATCCTTATTTCTTTTACACTTTAAGATTTAAAGATGAGCTCTAAATCATTTTATGCCGAATTCGTAAGATACAATGAATGTAAAATAGGTATTTGTTTTCTACTTCACTATTGAAAACTTTGTCATAGTTACGAATTGCATTAAAAAGTAGATTGCATTTACAAAAGTAAAATTCGCAACTTCCCCAAACAAACCATGGATCAAATCCAAGGAAAATTTCTAAAAGGACCGCTAGAGTTTTGAATTTACTCTGATTTAATTCATTGTACAAACAATGGAGATAACACACAAAAGTCTCGCAATAACTTTGGAATCATATCGACAATTTTTTTCTAGATGATAAATCATCGCATCGCAACATATTCATTCCAATTTCAGGTTACGACAGGGCCGTATAGGTGGATCATGGAGACATATTAAGGAAGTTCTTGGACACGGGGGAAGTCGTGTGGTTTATGTTGATGGTAGGAAACCTTCTCTGTTTGATTTGTTCGACCAAAAAGAAAAACAATCACTAAAGTCTTTCTTCGAGCCGTATTGCTTAAAACCGTTGTTTCAATTTCAATTCGTACTGTGAGAACACTTATGGAAAAACCTAGGTCAGGCGGTTCTGTTCATATGTGAACACACATAAAATTCCTTTTTTTTTAAAAAGATAAATCAGAACGTCATTGTTTGTGCATCTCCATCAGAAAAAGCTTTGAGCTCGACTTTGTTTATAAGAACAGCATATAGAATAGCTAATGGGTCAAATTTTTGTTATGGTACGACTTTCTTCTTCGATCCATTAGAACGCCGAATTTTGACAGACGAAACAAAGAATTAAATTACAATTTTATTTAATTTACTATTTTAATGAAGTAATGTCGCCCGAAATAAACTTTGATAGGATTTTCTTATGAATAAATGCCCTATGGCATACTCCAATTATTTTGTCCTTCACGGAAACTTTGTATGCCCACTACAGTTAAGAACATCGTGAAATTGACACTCGTTCCGATTAAAATAAATCTCTTTAGGTAAGTGAGGAATCCATTCGTTTATTCCTAACAGTCTCTCCAACCATACAAAAACGCTCAGTATTCGTTCGAAAACGCTTCGAAATCGTTCAAACTGATCAACACTACATTCAAATCGATCAATTCGTTCCAAGATTGTATTGGTTGGTGTGGTTTTACAGCGTCCGATAGGTCAACGAAGACACACAAACAGATAACTATGTAGATTTATAAATATATAATACATACTTAGTGTATTATATGAAAAAAATATCTAACGAGGTTGGGAGAATTGATCATTGTCGAGGCTATGCCGAGACAATTATTAATTCTCACAACCGAGTTTGATATTTTTTTCATACAATACACTAAGAATGTATTATATTTATCTTATAACCTATATTCGTCTTGTTTTCGTCGGTGTTTCTATCTGAAATGCAAGTTTCTAAAAATAACCACATTATATCATGTTCTAAAAATAACTATGTGATATCATAAAAAATATCATACGGGATGTTATCATACGGATATTGGTATAGTTATAAGATAAAGGGAATTAGTAATATATCGTTAATTTTGTTAAAATTGACGAAATTAGCGATATCATATATCCACTTCACTTAAAACTCACTCCTCCCACTCATTCAATTTCATTCGAAAATAAATCCTAAATAATTCACCATGTCAATAAAATTATGCTATTAGCTGTACCTACAGGTCTTGTCAGCCCGATTAGCTCAGTTGGTGGAGCACCGGACTTCAAAACTATTGAAGTTCGACCTTGTGGGTTCAATTCCCGAGATAGCACAATAACAAACTAAATGTCTTTCGGATGAGACGTTAAACCGAGGTCCTGTAAGATGGTGCTTTACACCGAGCACGTTAAAGAACCATGACGGATCTCAGCAGTAGTTTCGTCATGTATTCTTGCAATATCCCCCTTAACAACTAACCGTCTTCTTGGGGGCGTCGCTCATATGGGCATCTGCTACAGTTGCGACGATAAATAAACGGAAATAAGCCTACACTTCGAACGAATCTAGACTGACAAATTTTTGGTCGCTCATAGTCGAAAAATATCACATTGGTAAGATACATGTTTTTCTTATGATATTTTCATTCTCTTTCTTATATTATTTTCATTCTCTATTTTCCTAGGTCTAGTAGCGGTATATGACGAGGAAAATTTCAACCAGACGTTACAAGCTCGATCCCCATTTAGGCCTCATTTACGTCGACAAGTGTACTCGGCTAATCGCGGGTTCGACCATGAAGCGTCAAAGATCGGACGACAAGGCCTTGCCACCGCACCCCAGGGTGTTCAATGTAAGTTATTTATTAGCTCTCCCGGGACGAAAGTCTCGGAAAAAACTATTGTCATACCCTCGGATTCCGGTGTAGGCACCAGCGTCGGCGTCAGCGTCGGTGTTGGCGTCCGCATTAGGTTAAGATTTTTATACTATCAATATTTATCCTTGAAGCTTCATATTTTACAGAAACACTTATAAGGATATAGGCTTTCATTTGAGATCAACATCCATGTCAAAATGACCTTGAGACAGTGACCTCGACCCTTTTAATAAAACTTTAATCAAAAACTACAAAGCTTAACCAAAAAGCTTTATCCTGCTAATATTTTCTGAATGCTGTTACTAGGGGACATCATTACTTTATAAACATACTCACTAGATTATATGCTTTCTCCGGAGACCAAGCCCTTTGACTTTGTCCTTAAATGGACTTTTGAAAAACTTTAACCAAAAAACTTTAACTAAAATTCTTTAACCCGGCTAATATTTTCTGAATGCTTTCACCTAGGAACACCATTCCTTCATATACACATTCACTAGGTAATATGCTTTCCCTTTGGAAATAATAATTTTCCATCGACCTTGACCTTTGTATGACTTGGAAACACTTTAACCAAAAAAATTTTAACCAAAAATTTTACCTTGGCTATATATTCTGAATATTTTTTCCTGGGATATCATTACCTCATGTATACACTCAAAAGGTAATAGGCTTTCACCAGAGACTGAGCTCCTTGGCAATTGACCTTTACGAAATTGGACGAAATTGGATATATTCCACATCTATATCCCTTTATTTTAATATAAGTAATTTTTCTGTTTGTGTCTTCGCGGAATAATCGAAAGCTTTAAATTCCACACCAGAGGTGTAAAACAGCGCAATAATTTAATCGAAATTAATGAAATGTTAATGGTTTGAAGACATTTCGAACCAATTTTGAACACCTTTTGATCGTATATGAGTGAGCGGTTAAATGCATTTTAATGGAGCGCAATGATCGAGTCGGATTTAGAATGGTTTTGATCGAAGTCAATGTCAATTTCACGATGTTACTAACTGTAGCGTTTTGACTGTTTCAGTACCAGCCGTTGAAGAATTACCCATGATGAGCTCAAACGAGAGGGAGAGAAAACTCGCCATACAGAACCCGAACAAACATAAAGGGGTTTATGCCTATAATAGAACACCGGTTATCAACTAAACACTTTTAATAAAACGGGCACCATGGAAACCACGTTAAGGTTAAATCGACTGAGTTCAATAAATAAGAACAAAAATTGACTTATATTTAAATGAGATTTATTAGAAAAATGTCATTTCTTGGCAGGCGAATTGCTTGTTATGCCTAAATAATTTGCTTCTTAACATTTTTCTTGTTGCCATAGAAACCATGGTTGTCATGGAGTATTTGGTAACCATGGAACTGATCCCTCTGTGATATGATTTAAAGTTGTTGTTATCAATATTGTCAATATCAATATTGTATATAAAAAGGTTATTTATAAGATGTTTATGACTTGATAAGTTTGATCAAGTTCCCATTATTTTCCGTCCAGATTTTCTTTTCTCCGGCTTTATTATTTGTGATCCATCATTTGAAAACGGACCACCTGGTTCCTGCGATACAGTTAGATCCGAGTCAGTCTGCGCGGACCGCGCAGACTGACTAGGATCGAAACTTTTCGCACATTATTTATTTTCAGAATCCGGTCATTCTTCCTTCCTGTATAATATATTGAAACGCGGCCTCAAATCGACCTTTCATGGAGCCAATCCTTTTTTCAAATTTCCTCAGATGGTCCATTTTAGCCTGACCGGTCACACATATATTTCGCCTGTTTCAGTATTTTTCCTTTTCTATCAGTATTAATGTTGTATAACGTGATTGAAATATATAATTTTATTGGAGAAATTTTATGGCTTTTTGTTGTTACTTCTCTATGGTATTTGAGTGAGGTTATGTTGAAGATGCCGCATGGCACTATTTATTTTCAGTTGTATTGAAGCTTTCGCGGTATTTCTTTCGTAATTCTTCACAGCACAGAATTGTTACGATATTCCAGAAAACAATCAAAGGGGATGGAAGTTGGAGGGAAACCATCTTAGTAGTAAAAGATTGTATAGATAAAGGAAACGGAAACACCATTGTACGGGTGACAAAGCTCGACTGGAGCTGTTGGATGATGTACAAAAACTATCATAAAATAGGGGGATAACTCTTACAAAATGTTTGACAGTTACCCCCCTTTGTAGTCTAGATAGCTCTTGTGATGGTGAACACACATGCAAAAAACTATTATAAAAAGGGGGACAACTCTTACAAAAATGTCTGACAGTTACCCCCCTTTGTAGCCTAGATACCTCTTGTGATGGTGAACACACATGCCAAGTTACATGAAGGCTGAATTTACTTTTGGTCTCTTAATATAAATGACCGCTTAACATATGTTTACTCTTAAGAAAAATTCAATCCAATCGCATAAATCCCAATTTTTGACGCTCCAACAAAATATTTCAGAAAACATTGTTTAAAATGAAGAAATCGCTTGTTGCAAGCGATGTATTCATCGTGCACGACGTCTTCTGGAAAGTACAAAAAATACAAGAGTAATGTCGAATATGACCCTCCCCCACCTGATAAAAGCTTGGTAGTGAATTTAACCCTTTCCTGTTTTACAAAATTTTGGACCTGTCCAAATTCAAAGGTTTTGCAGACGAAAATTTAAAGTGGATTTAATTTGAAAAATAACCATTCAGTAGGGTAGAAAATACTGTTTTCTCAATAATAAAATCACAGGCACGTAAGAATCTGGAATTAAACAGCAAAGGGTTAAGCTAGTTAGATTTAAAAGTGAGCAACTTTACAATGCATGTGTTAATACATGTTGCTCAATTGCTCTGAAATTCTACTTAAAGAGATCTACCTACACGAAAAGAGTTAGGTTGATAACATTAATACTTCCGGAGTAATCCAAGGGACAAATTTTAACCATTTAAAATAACGGGCATTTACTTCAAAATTAAAGAAGAGTTATTGGTGCAGTGAACTTCTCATTGAAAAGATCTCTCCATCAATGGGGTTACAATTTGATAGGCGGTATAGTTACAGAGATGTGCTCTGGACAAAATTTATGTCTATAAATAACAAGGGGAAATAACTCAAAACCTTCACAAGCATGAGTCATGGTTTTTGTGCACTGCAGTTCTCCTGAATGAGATCTATCACCATGTGGAGTTTCAAGTTGATAGCGGTTATACTTTAGAAGATATTCTCTGGACAAGATGTATGACTTTTAAAAATAACAAAGGGCAATAACGCAAAAATTTAGCAAGCAACAGTTATGGTTCTTGCGCACTTCTTGTAAATGAGATCTTTCCATATGTAAAGTTTCAAGTTGAGAGCATTTATACTTTAGGAGATATGTACCGGACAAAGCTAGTGACGTACGTACGGACGGAGACCATTACAATGTCCCCCTTTGCAGAAACGGCGGTCTATTCCGTAGAATCGCCGACGGTTCTCGATTGAAACGGATGGGACAAAAATAAACCAAATTATTAAGAAATGTTATTTTTTTTATTCAATTTCTATGAAATTGGACTGAACAAGTTTATTATTTTGTTGTCTGATAACGGTTTAAACATTTCGAATACCATGATCGTACATTCTGTGTGATTAAAGCCTACGAAGTAACCCACTCCCTTCTTTTAACAAATTAAAATATGCCCACTTTCATTCTTTCCATGATTTTGTTTCATGCATCATCATCCTAATCGGGATCGTTGATGTTTGTGACGTCATACAAACCCATGACGCGCTTTCATGACTGCGCCCATATTATTCCCGAGATCTATTTCGTAGAATAGGCGAGGGTTCCCGATTGACGCCTTCTGACAACTTACCACTTCGGTCCAAATTTTTGCCAGATGGATGAGATTTTTTTTTTAAACATTATAATTACAAAATTAATAAAGTTTGTTAAGCAACGTCATACCATGTCCAATCTCTCCGCAAATTAAATTATACAAAAATGATTTTAAAAAAGATTCCTTGGTTCAAAGTGCCCTAGTGAAGTAGGAGAATTTTTTAAACATTTTCTTGCTGCGACTAAAAAGGTCACTCACAAATTGTTCAGGGCAACCTAAGGAACGTAGCTGTCGAGTAGATTTGGAGGAGAATGATTAATAAAATCATTTTCATGCATTTCTCTAGGTCCGATTAGCCAAGTTCTGTCACGCTAAAGAAAACAAAACAATTAAACAAGCTAACTAAAAAAATAAAAAGAAAAAAGAAGAAGAAAAATGTGTTGAAAAGGGCCGACCAGCCAAAAATCTTTTCTGTCAAGTTTGTTGAAATACGTTTCGAAAAAGATGCGTGTATTTTGATAAAAAGTTTACTGACGCAAGCAGTGGCGTATAACGGACACAGCGTCACATGTGGCATTAGTCCCGCTGCCCTTCATCTAAAAACAGATGAGCCTGTGCAAGACATCTCCAACATTTCAAATGTGCGTTTGGTACAAACATAAATCAGCCTAGTCAATCGCACGTTTCAAAAAAGAACTTGATATTTACTGACAGCTCGATGAGTGGTTAAGACCTTTTCTTTTACTACTTTTCCTTGGATTATCGAGAAATATATAATACGTACTTAGTGTATTATATGAAAAAAAAAGATCTAATGAGGTCTGGAGAAAATGATCATTGTCGAGGCTCTGCCGAGACAATTATCAATTCTCACAACCGAGTTAGATATTTTTTCATATAATACACTTAGTACGTATTATATTTATCTAATAACCTCTATTTGTCTTGTTTTCGACGATGTTTCTTACTGAAATGCAAGTTTGTAAAAATAACTGCATTATATCTTTGTTCTAAAAATAACTATGTGATATCATAAAAAATATCATACAGGATGTTATCATACAGATATTGGTATAGTTATAAATTGAATTACGGTAATAATCAATTTAAAAAACTCACCGCAAAACCAGTGAATTGTCATCTAGACGGAGCCCAAAACGTCATCAGAGACGCTTCATAGTAATCACGTGCAAAATTACCCGCTGGAAGAAATTTGTCATAATTTTTCATATTTATCCCCTTAATCAATCAAAGACATAGAGAATAATTGTTTAGTTCAGTGTAAGATTTATTCATATATTTCATGTCGTGAACAATGAAAGCTATATTTCACTCGTTGCTCCGCCACTCGTGAAAATATAGATTTTGTTGTTCACTCAATGAAATATAAATAAAACTTACACTGAAACAGACAATTATTCTCTATTTCTATCTGCAGAGTGCACAAAGTGACGACTATGGTCAGACTGTGCGGATGTACGGGCAAGCCAAAGCCTTTGCTTTGCGCACACATGACATTGTTGGGAATGTCACGCACCGGCTCAAAAATGATTTTTTCAGATGGCAATTCCTATGACCTTAAGTCTGAAGGAGATAAAGGGTCACTCTTAATGTTTTGGCGTGGTTTAAACTGTTATGACACCCAAAGTAAGTTAATCTAGGATTAATAACATTTTGATTGCAAAATACATCAAGTTTTAGTTTCATTGTTTTGTTGTAAGACATTCACAAGTAAAGCGTGTGTGGTTCGTAAATTGAGGGAGAATCGTCGGTCTCCTCAACAAGAGGTCACAAGAGCTGCTCCTTCACTGGCTCTCACGTTTGGCTCGATTACTGGTACTCCAGAATGAAGAATCGAGAGCGATTAATTTTGAAGAACTTCTTTCCCGATTGATGTAAATTAAAAAGGTTTAAACGATAAAGATGGTTAAAAATAAATTGAAGTGTCTAGAAAAAAAATCGTCCGGTGTGGGAGCAAATCTAGTAGCTTCCTGCGTTCAGGATATCAAAACGGTGCAAACAGTTTGACAATTATACCCCGCTTTGCACGCAAGTGCACGTGCAAAGCGGGGTACAATTGGCTTACTGTTTGCACCGTTTTGTCATCCTGAACGCAGGGCTGATTTTGGTCGCCAAACAACGATTTGTCGTTATGTTTTAACAAATGTATCGCTTAGTGCATTTCTGAAATCAAAACATGTTCGATTAAAAATATACTCGTTAATGAACAAAGGCATTTTAGGTTCTTATCGGAATGACCGAAACGGTTTTTTTTGTCTTCTTTTTCTACGAAGATAATTAGGCACCCGCAGTCCTATCAGAACTTACAAGGTGGAGACTTGGTCATCTATGAATCAAGAACTGAAGCGCAACGACAACAACAAGGTTGCAAATGAGATAAAGTGTAACAATTTATTTTTTTTTTTAAAATAATTCATTTGCCTTTTATTGTGATGTGTAGAACAGAAAACTATGATATGATCAAATAATTGAAATTTACAGTTTCTTACCAATCTCATTATGCGTTAAAACTATACTCTATATACAATAAATGGCGGGGGAAATGTAGTACATAATATACTTTTGGCATAAAGTAAAGCATATCGTATTATTGGACAACCAAAAATGAACCCAATCTTATGTAACCAAATTTAAATTGCAATTTTATGTAAGTCCAGATTAGTTGCCATGCAATGAGATAAGTAATCGGCACTTCCACACACATACACACTGATAATGTTTATCTTAATGTCGAACTCTAATTTCAATATTCGTAAAAAAAATTGTTGGTGAAGGACTCAACGCCTTTTGTTCACCAAAGAAAGAGATTTTATGCGTCTTGTATATTGAAAATACGAACACCATCTTCTGCAGCTTAGTCTTACGAAGTTTCTAGGATTCTCAACAGCTGGTGGAAAAATATGCTTAACTTGAAGCCAATAGTATATATATTAATAGTGCTTCCATATACGGGTCGGTATCACAATTTAGTTGATTTTTACAAAGTTTTGATAAAGTTATTAACAAATATTAAAACAAATATTGGTGCCCGCATGTTTTCTTTTTCTCATTCGACGACCTGACGACAAACTTCACGCTGAATCTTGATGAGTAAATTAACAAACAACAGTTCATAGTTTGGATGCAGAATAAATGAAAAAGTTACATAAATGTTGCAATAAAGTACAGTCTATCTTGCTCGAGCGACCACGTCTTTTAAGCGACCATTTTTTTAAGCGACTGTTTTCATAATCCCCTTTTTTACATCAAATAAGCTTACAAAGTAGATATTATTAGTCTAAAATTATTGTAAACGAATCCTATGTTGTATAAACTCATTAGAATTCTATCTAGTTTTAACGACAAAGGATCGTTGAGAAATTCGTAAGTTCATAAAAAATATTTTGTATGGATTTATAACAAAAATTGTACCAAGCGACCATTCTCTATAACGACCGCTTTTTGGTGGTCTCGTACGTTGGCGCTTAAACACAACGTAAAACCGGTTGCGGCGACAACAGGTGAGAGTCAACTACAACAGAATCGGAGAATTATGCCGAGGAGACGGTAGATCAAATAAATGTATTCGTGGAAATAAAAGATCGAAGCTCTGGTATTCTAAAGCAGATAAATGATCATGTAAGTGTTAAGCGCTTCTATAGAATAAATTTTTACCCATATCCCTCCAAATTAAGGCCACAACCATTGATTATTTCGGAGGTTTCTCATGAAAAGTTACGAAATTAGACTTTATGCTCTCATATTTCGCCTATCTCTTAATAAATGCTAGTTTAACTTGTACACAGCTAAAGTCTAATCATCTGTCGATATTTCTCTCAAATTTGAAGCCATAATTATAAAAAAAACACGTTTTAAGGTACAGGAAAATAATTAATTGATTGTGGCTACTCAATGACAAGTTCTTAGACACGGATTACCTCTTCCTACGCTGAATACTACGAGAGTTGTGCCAATATTCCAACAATTTCATTTACAATTAAGTGTGAGTTCATATGGAACAAGTTTAAGGTTTATGTTAAGAGTTTTTAATCCAATTTAAATGCTGCTTATATCTATAAAAAAAAAAAAAACAGTTTTTCCAGCTAAATGATATATCAAATTGAAGCTTTAGATGAGCAAAAGCAGTTGAACAACATTAGAGGCCCCATCTCATAACAGAGGAGCTAAACCATTATGGAAAAGGGATATTTTGTTAAAAACCAGCAACTTCATTACGGCTGGATAAAAATTGCCAAAATTTGATCAGAATGTAGACAAATGTTCCTACTAGGTACTACTACAACATTAGATTTAAAAACTCATTCTCAAAAGGCTCATTTGAAATCAATTTCCATTTATTTTGTCAACATACATGTCAAACCGGTTTGGGTCTTTTTTAAAAAATAGATGTTAGGTATGGTGCAACATCACACCATAATGTTATGAAATATCTTCTGCGATTTTTTCTCAAATTATAGTTTTGTTTTTTTTTCATTTCAATAATGTATAATTAATTACCATATATTCATCATTTTGTAAAAAAGAAATTGACATGATGCTAAACAACCTTACAGGTATATAAACTATTGATGTCCATTTATGTTGTGATAACACACCATACCTTACACAGATCTACACGTTTACAAAATATGAATGACATATATAACATATGTGTTTTAAAAAAAAGGTCAAAACATTGCTTGCATAACTACGTTTTGGGCCCGAGTGTTATACCAACGGTTGTAGTAGTACCTGGGTAGTACTTTAGACTGTAATTTTTTAAAATATGGGCCAATTTTATCCAACAGTCATGCAGTTGCTTATTCTGTACAAAATGGCCCTTTTCACAATGTTTTGGGTATACCGCTATAGCTATGGCAGTCTTATGTTGCTTAACTGCTTGTGCTCATAAATAGCTTCATTTTGATATATAATATACAAGGACATACTGCTTTTTTTGCAAATGAAGTGCCCTTAGAATTGGGTCTTGAACCTTTACCCGTTCGAGAGGACACAAAAACAGTAAAGAAC
Organism: Fragum whitleyi; assembly: GCA_948146395.1. Classification (NCBI taxonomy): domain Eukaryota; kingdom Metazoa; phylum Mollusca; class Bivalvia; order Cardiida; family Cardiidae; genus Fragum; species Fragum whitleyi. The sequence continues at coordinate 33,263,842 of OX411551.1, read as the reverse complement.
ATATATCTTATTAAAGGGAGGTAATAAAAATCGCTAATTTTTTTCATCTTGAACAAAATTAGCGATATTGGATTAACTCCTTCTAATTTCACTCAAAACTCGCTCCAAATACCCATTCAATTTCAAAATCGTTCATCTTGTCAATTTCATGTTGTTATCTGTATCTAATCCATGTCACATGGTCAAAATGCATGTGCTCGCTAACTCTCTGTTACCCTGAACTAATGGCAACCGTTATGCATATTTTTTAGACCCTAAAGGGGCTTGCGTTTCAGTTCGTTGTCTAAAAATTCATTGTTTGTGTACAGTTTTTGTCTATACCCTATTTCATACGTCAAGGATTAATCCAAGTTTTGCGCATATCCCTTTGGTTTAAAGCTTGGGTAAATATTGCTGAATTAGATGAAATTGCTTGAAAAAGCAATGTACCACTTTTCCACAATATTTTCTCATCTGCTGGTTTCATGATTTCAGATGGATGAACTTTTCATTTAAGCCTATTCATTGAAATTGTCAATTTGGAAAAGTCAATTTCGAAGAACGCGGAAGTCTATGCTTGGAATGGATATTAAAATGCTGGTATAAAAGGTTTGGTGCATGCATTGTCACAGTGATCCCTACTAATTGTTCAGTTTTGGCACAGGATTCAGATAACATTGAGAGGATATGCCTGCTCGTGGTTTTTGTGAGTATTCAGTGATTTATTCTAAGTAATAATGGACCTATTGGTGATAATAATGTTTAGTGTTTAAAATTGATGATTATCATAATAATACTCATTGTAATGAAGGTATTTATTATGATAACCATGATGGTTCAAATTTCTTCTTATTTTCCAATCAAAATGATTAACATTATAATAATTATTCATATTATTATTCTATTTCTATCATTATAATTATCATTATCATAATGTGAAGGAGAAGAAGAAGAAGAAGAAGAAGAAGAAGAAGAAGAAGAAGAAGAAGAAGAAGAAGAAGAAGAAGAAGAAGAAATTGCAGTGTGCCCTTAGCTTACTGACTTTGAATTGGAAAATACTGAAAGGATTACGGTTATATTTTAAACATCTTTACAGATTACGTATACGCGTAAATAGGAGAAGTTTTTAATGGTTTTTAATGGTTTGTTACAAATTGAGAGGAGAATAACGGGAAGTACCACTATGAAGTAACGTTATGAAGTAGGTTAGAGATCCATCTGTGAGGATGCTGAGGACACATAGCCCAATGCTAAACAGAACAACCATATTTTAAAGTATACCCATTCTGTATAATGCCTAATGACTATGTTGAGTTATTAAGAAGGAAAAAAGACAAACATTTCATTGAGATACTACAACCTTAACTGAACTAACTGTGAAAAGTAAAATTAAATGTCGTTTATTAACATTTTGACGTCGATAACGTCGTATTTACGTTGTTTTAAATGATATGATTACATTGGATTTAGAATAGTCTCTCTCTCTCTCTCTCTCTCTCTCTCTCTCCGTCTCTCTCTCTCCGTCTCTCTCTCTCTCCGTCTCTCTCTCTCTCTCTCTCTCCGTCTCTCTCTCTCTCTCTCTCTCTCTCTCCCACCCCACATCCCTCTCTCTCTCTCTCTCTCTCTCCCTCTCTCTCTCTCTCTCCCTCTCTCTCTCCCTCTCTCTCTCTCCCTCTCTCTCTCTCTCCCTCTCTATCTCTCCACCTGTCTCTCTCCCAATCTCCCTCTCACCCACTCTCTCTCTCACTTCCACCACTCTCTCTCCAATTCCACACACTCTTTCTCTCTCTCCCGACCCTTTCCAACTCTTTCTCTCCCACTCTCTCCCACTCACTCTCTCGCTCCCACTCTCTCTCTCTCCTACTCTCTTTCTCTATCTCTCTTCCACTCTCTCTTCAACTCCCTCTCTCCCACTCCCTCTCACTCCCCTCTCTCTCACTCCCCCTGTCTATCTCTCTCCCAACCCTCCCCCCTCTCTCTCACACACTCTCTCTCCCCTTCCTCCGTGTGTGTCTCTCTCTCCCTATCACTCCCTCTCCTTCCCTCTCTCTCCCTCGACACACTTTTTTCCATACACTCTGTATCTTTTCTCTCTCTGCACTCTCTCTGCACTCCAGTTTTCCATCCACAATCTTTTCACTCAAGCGTTTAGCACATTTCTTTCTTAATAATGTCACACTAAAAGGGGACAAGTGCAATTCAGTGGAATATCCATGTATTACTTTGAAAAGGGCTTTTTGATACTGACAAAATTGCACAGTTTATGAAATTTGAACATTGATGCATAGTTTTAAAATATTTAGTTGTTCCCTTCTAGTGTGACAGGGCAATCGATATGGTATTGTAGAGGGAGAGAGAGAGAGAAAGATAGAGGAATGCCCATCGGGCACTCACTCGAAAATAATACACTCACGTAAAGATGAATGTATTTGAGTGGCTTATAAGCACTGATGCTTCGGGAAAATGTTGGGTTTTATTTGAAAATTATTTGTTTTTTAACGGGCATCTGGTTTTGAATATTTAATAAGCTCTATTTAAATAGCAGTAAAAATAATATCTTTTATTAAGCTTATTAAAGTAGTATTCCATTGTTATCAATTTAACTAGAAGGGAAAATTAAATAAAATAAATAATACTCGAAAGATATCATCATACAGAAGAGAAAAGTAAAGAAAATTGAAATTGTTATTTTTGAAAAAATGAAATTTTTGTTATAAAATTAACACTATAAATATATACAAAGCCTCTGGAAATAGTCGTTCACACTTAAATATATTTTTTCAACTCTTGCATTTATCTGCGGATTAGGAGTGAGGGCTAAACAGTAGGGTCATTCACCTATCAATAATCCCCCTTTTTTGCTGTCAGTAGGGAGTTCGACCCCGGGTATTGCTTGTTTGTATTTATCTTTTCAGTTTTGCCAAATTCAAAAAATGTTAATGTTTTATCTTTCTTAGTTAAACTTGTAATTCATTTCCAATTTACTGGCGGTAAAAAATGAAAAAGGCAAGGAAAGAAAGAACGCTTGTCGACTCCCTGTCCTTTCATATAGGCCTAAACTGTACGGAAATCTAATATTTCCTTTGATATTTTTCAACAACAAATTCATAGAAAAAAAAAAACTTTACTTTTCAGCGGTACCCAAAAGTAGTCTTAAATGATATAATGACAATAAAAATCCAAAGAATAGTCCCAATACCATGAGAATTATAGAAAAAAAAAAAACAATGCGACATGTTTTGATATCAAAAATGACAGAGTGCAACGTCTCAGATTAATGTATCCAAATGGCAGGATGTATCAACTAGGTGGTTCAATGATACATATCTTAACCCTTGTCATGCTGAATAAATTTTGGCTAAAAAATTTCATCAAAATCAAAGGGTAAAAAGCACTGAAAGTACCAATTGTAGGTCAATTTTTATTTGAAAAACTCAATGTATTGACAATTCTGGTTTGAAAGTGAGAAACAGGTGGTGTAGACTAATATCAGACTGCACATATGTGCAGGCTGATGTTTGTCTATAGCTCCTGTAAAAGCAGGAATATTCTGGGTTCAGCATGACAAGGGTTAATGATGGTAGGCTGCCTGCAAAACGGAAGTTGAATATTCTTTAAAATCCGCATGTTCTACTGAATTTGCTTTTGCAGAAGAAGATCATACATTTCTACCTCAACTCAAAACGGAAAACAGTGTCTTGAAAGTTCAATAATGGGGAAAAGGAAAAAGAAAAGAAAAGAAATGGGGAAACTGTGTCAAAAATGCATCAACTGGTCCCGGTCTCCCGATAATGATAACTTTATTATTCTGAGCACGCCGGAATAGGATTCAAAGCCTACACCGTGATGAAGCCATTTCGGTCGCTGGTCTAATGAGATTTTGTTTTTTCGTCACCATGTGCGGATCAAAAAATTTTGAAGAGGAGGGTCCCAATCGAAATTATGGATACACCCGTTTAAGTCACCATACCCATAAAAGCCTGGCGTTCCGGCTCAGCTATGGGTCATGCCGTGGTGGAGCAAATCACCGTAAGTTCACTTGAAATGGTGCAGAGGGCAATATTACTGTGTATATTGAACTTTTGAAATGTATCTATATCGAAAAGATGACTCGGAGGCATTTTTTCTCTCTTTTTTTCAATTAATGACGGTATGAAATTTTAAGCAAATCCTGGGTTTAATTGCTTTAATCGAATTCCCTTTTAAGCGTGATTACGTTAATAATGTAAAAAAAAAAAAAAAAAAAAAAAAAAAAGAAAAAAATTGGTTCTTTTTGTATCCGTTATAATCATGAAGTAAATGAGACTTCTATTGGGACTAATTTTAGTGCAACCTTGCTAAATACTTTTTTTCTTTCTTTGAGGTATGAAACTTTTTTTTCAGGTGATCAGAATACAATAGGCTACTCTTGGTTGGTGCAACAACCAAAATTGAATTATATCACTGTGTATCAACGTACACCGGATATAGCGATTAGTGAGTCGAGGGAAATGTCACGGGGTGTTGTACAAGGTGAGCTTTTTTCTCTTTTTTTTGGTTAAATCACGTAAAACTTTCCTGTACGCATACAAGACAGGCGTTACTGATATAATCATGTAGCTATCAACCCGTATCAAATGATTGGTTAGCATCCATAAGCGGCTATAATTAAAAAAAATACCCCCCTAATCACCGATGATTTCCGTTTGTCCATCGCGAAAATACTGTTTTGACTGAATTTTTAGAGTTTCTCATACTAAAACCCATGATAAATTGCCTAACATAACACAGAAAATCACTAGAAACACTCCTGCCTTTTGTATGAAGTGAATATACCGATAAATTCACATGTTGTTTCTTCTCCCGGTGTACGGCCTATAGGGAGATGGTGTACGTCGTATAGCAAATCTCCCGTTAATAGTGTACGGCCTATAGAAAGAAAAAAATATTTCTTAAATGGATTGTCTAGCGCTAAATTAAAACGTGTTTGATAAATAAAGTTATCTTTTTGTCTTTTGTACATTCGATCGAGCCTTTTCCCTTACCAATGCAGTTGTCATGACTAATTTAATCTTTACCACAAATGAATACCTGTTTCAGTATAATGTTATAGTCAAAGCTTGGTAATTGTGTGCTTTTAAACAGGCTTTAGACAAGTATGATATGTATAAATTGGGATCAGCGAGATCCTCGCTGTCATTTTCTCTGTCTCGACTTAAAGAGCAAAGAAACTCAGCATTACTGGCATCTCTTTCATCCTTTCCAAATTTTGGATATCAAGATCAGACGAGTCGTACTGTTACTGCTCTTTTATCTCTTACTCAGTTTGAAGATATGATTTTAATTTCAATTGTAAATAGTGACCATTCTTTCGGTGAGAATCATTTGTGTTTTATTTTGAATGCCCCTATAGCTTTTATCGGTATAAACATGACCAAGCTTCATGGATATATCCAAAACATGGGCATTGTCCATTTGTTGTCGGTAACGTAGTTGTCGTCGTCGTATGATTAGATAACAAAATTAAAATACGATTTTTTAATCAATTTAATCACGGCCGTGCTTCATTCCGAAGCATAGACATTGTCCAATTGTTGTCAGCATCGATGTTGTCGCGGTAAGACTTTTAAAGTAAGCCCCATTTAAACATATATTAACAAATTTTTAACACGGGTTTTAACGCCGCATTTCGAGGGTTCAGCGCAAAACTGTATTAAGTGTCTATACAATATGAACCCTCGATTTATATATATATTTCAGTCATGTGGCGGCGACTGGAGTACTCAACAATAGATTCCTGTTATTTCTATCATTAGTATTACCATTGCATACTTTCCTAGTCTCCAGCTTCTATCCGACTGAGATTGGGACCTTGTTGACCCCAATACAAAAAACTTTGAATATTTTAAAAAAGCATGACTAAAGTAACATATCTGTGAAGTTTGGTGAAATTCTGATCAGTAGTTTCAGAGGAATAGACCTTGTTACAATACTAGCTTTTGACCCCAATTTGATCCAGATGCAAAATATTTGAAATATTTTTAAAAAGTATGACCCAAAGATCAAATCTGTGAAATTTTGTCAAATTCTGACCAGTAGTTTCGTCTGAGATTTTTTTTTTAGGTTTTTTTTTCTTTAAATATTTGACCTTTTGATCCCTTTTGTGACCTAGGGTCAATTTCTTTGAAATATTTCGAAAGAATATGTTGCAAGAATCATATCTGTGAAGTTTGGTTGAATTCTGACCAAAAGTTGAAGAGGAAAAGATTATCTTAAGATTTGACATTTTGACCCTTTTTGGGGATCCTTGTTTTGACCCCATTTTGACCCCGATCAAAAAAAATCATGACTCAAGAAACATATCTTTGAAGTTTGGTCAAATTCTGATCAGTATTTTCAGAGATGAATTTTTTTTTTAAGATTTAAGCTTTTGACCCCATTTTGACCCCGATTCAAAATCTTTGAAGTATTTTGAAAAAGTATGACTTAAGGATCATAATCAGTGAAATTTGGTCAAATTCTGATCAGTAGTTTCAGAGAAGATTTTTTTAATTCTTTACGGACAGACGAACGGACGGACGACGGACATTCATCGGACACAATAGCTCACCTCAGCGTTTTGCGCTCAGGTGAGCTAAAAACATACAAGTAACTTTATCATACATCGCGAAAACGACCAACCATGAACTTTTCAAAGCATTAAATATGTACGCTATTTAAGAGAGTTATAGGGCCAACTTATTTTTCCCCCGGGCGGGGCCTGATTTGGTTGTTTTCCAGCCGGGCCACAATTTGAAACCCGGCCCTGTGTTCCGGTTGACAAGATGCTACAAACCGTTTTCTTATTATACCCTGCTTTTTGCGTGCACATGCTTGCAAAAACGGGTATAATTTGAAAACAGTTTGTAGCATCTTGTCAGCCGGAACACAGGGCCGGGTTTCAAATTGTGGCCCGGCTGAAAAGCGTCAAAATCGGGACCCTTTCGGGCGAGAAATAAGTTGGCCCATCGGTTGATAATAAGATTAACACGTTTTATCATTGGATCTTAACGCGATTTTAATTGAAGCCGCCGTCGTAGCGCGCCGGACTGTCAATCTAGAGGTCCCGGGTTCGATTCCCGACGGCGGCATTCATTCTTTCCGACTATTTGTCTCTCACCAATGGGTTGATAATAGTAAACCTATGTGAGATAGCAGCTGGAGACAGGAAAGAATGTAATGGTAGTACTGGTGTGAGAAATACCAGGGATCCATTGTTAGGTGCTCCAGCCGCCGCAATATAACTGCAATAATGTTGAAAGCGGCGTTAAACCCCATTCAGTCAGTCAGTCGATTTTAATTACGTTAGAATCCATTCAAACCCCCCCCCCCCCCCCTACACACACACAACAACAAATTAATACATAAATTATACCCCTATAAATTATACGTATTCTTACCCTGTAAATTTTCTTAACATGTGCATGTATTGTTATGTTAATGGTCTTTTACAATTTAAATGCTCTGGGTGTTTGAGATGCACAACAAAGTCTCTATCGATCGCCTTTGCTTTTTAGCCAATGAAACTTAACTATTCAAAAGTATATCCATCCCACTTTCTGCTCAACCAAGTGAAGTCTAGAGTAATTGGGTCATAGGGGGCAATGGCTGTGCAATCCAGACAGTGACGTCATATCGAGTCTGGTGAACTGTCTGCAACGAGGGTCAATTTTACCCTTAATTCGGCGATATATTTTTCGAATGCGATGGTGATAATTTCGGCAAATCTTTATGCACAAAATAATCGTCACTCTGGTAAAGGTCAGTTCTACAAATTTAAACGTTGATGTAAAGGTTATCTAGGGCATTGTATTGGGTTTCGATTTAAGTTAAGAATATTACAGCATCGGCTTGATTATTATCACATAGCCTATTGCTTAAACATGTTTCTACAAGGTACGGACGCATTACACTTACTGATGAATTGAGGATGTTTACTTACGAAAATTGTTACAAACGGTGAAAAGACGCCATGAATTTGTTTTGTACCCGGTGCATAGGCTTTGCATACGCTCTTTACTTCGAGGGCCCACCTACTCAAATTTCGTCCGCTCAGAAAGTTTTGAGCGCTTTCTAAACCTTTGCTCTTCCGCCGTGTCCGTTTTGCACACCCCTTGTCCCTGTTTGGCAGTCAGACCTGCGTTCAGTTACCAAAACGCCTGTTATTTTCGAAAATGATACCGCGCTTTGCACGCAAATGCTTGTGTTGGGCAAAATTTGCAAATTGTGTCTCGAACGTTTTCATTCAGAAGGCAGGGCGGACCTCGAGGCCTGAGATTCGTAATTAAAATTTTACTAGTATTCTTGTATCATGACTTGTGATTACGATACATTTGTATACACTAACTGGCCAAACCCTGTCATATGTTTACGATTAAAACGTTTGCAGAACGTTAAAGCAACCATGCTAAATGGAAATCCCCATGTGGAGATCCGTTCTAAAACTAAACTAACTTTTGTCAACAAGACATTCTTACAGCAACAGCCTTCGACTGCAATAGATTGTGTCTTGACTTTGTGTAGTAGGTTTACTATACAAATCTACAAAACGAAATTGGATTGTAAAACAATTGTATGTGGCTTCGGCTAATCTATCAATTTCAAAACGGTAAAGAGACCAATCCGATTTATATTTATTATTGTATACCCCTACCTATCTGGGAACGTTTGCATGATGTAGGTAAACGGTATTTCAACCAGTAATGCGTTTCGAATATCAAATCGTTCCCAAGCGCTTCCATTTTGAACCACAATTGAGACAGGCTTGAAATGGATTTTGATGATGTCTTTTCTAACGTATTCGTTGGTTCTTATTTTTCGGGGATATTGGATATAGGAAATATATGTCAATTCAATATTGTTATCGGTCATATTGATGTGCGTGAATAAACATGGTTCGAAAATACGCGTTAATTATTACCATGTGAATATCATAAATCGTCTGAGGCCGCTCAAATGTTTTGGGTGGAATCGTGATTCTTTAACAACCTTGTTAAAAATCACATCTTTTTTCTCTCTATCTGTTAATATTTTGATGTAGACAGGTATCTTGTAAAAAGCAAAGACCCCATGGTTAAAACGCCGCGATTATTCAATGACATAGGACGATAGGGTAAACATTTAAATGATAGTATTCTGATATATTACAAGAAATCGACCTGCTATCCGATTCTGAAACAGTTCGTAAAACTAGTCTGACATTAACCTGACGCTTAATCTGTAGAAATGCGAAATTTTAGCTTATAAATTGAATTCAACGAAACAACTTGGTTACACAGGAAGTTGCCTTCTGCAACGGGACTAGCCGTTGTCTAAGAAAACCATGCTAAAAATATGTTTACATTCAATGTAATGAATAATTATGTAAAGAGGTTCATAAAGTTCTGTAAATGATTATCATCTATATTTTTTAATCAATATGATTAACGATTTCCCCGTTTTTCGCAAAAAACTAGAAAATAATCCTAACCGAAAACGCCAAAATGTTACTACAGAGTCATGTAGGCGTTTTCATACATAATTTATTATTTTGCGCTCGTTTAAGTAAAGATATTTTACCCTTCCCTTGAGCTATATTCGTACACTACTTTTTCTATCGTTCGTACACTGATTTGAAATTGTCTGCTATACGCCGTACACCGGTAGATTTTTTCCTATCTAAATATTCCAAAAACAAAAAATAATCTCGCAGTAAAATTTAGTATGTAAAATCTTTGGACAACAAAGAAAGTATAGCAAAGTAAATCGTGGGCCAGTTAAGTAAAATATGAGCATTTTCATTCGATTTCGCAGAAGGCCAAGAAAATTGTCAGTGATTAGACGGTTTATTTTCCTTTATTCTATGACAGAAACAAATTATTTCATGTTTTCCAAAGAGACAAACATAACCGACTACCTCATTGGTGTAAATTCGTTTTTCACTAAGTAAAATCACAACAAACACAGAAATAATAAAAGAAATACTAACCATGGATCCCAATTCGTAGATATTTCCCTCGACTCACTAATCGCTATATCCGGTGTACGTTGATACACGGTGTATATGAGAATGAAAAAAAAATAAAATAAAAAAATGAACTGACAAAAATAATAATCAAAAAGGCTTTTTAAAGAAATGAATGAAAAAATCAAAATATTTAGAGGATGAATCGTTTGTTTCAGTGTAAGATCGATTTATATTTCATCGAGTGAACAACAAAAGCTATATTTTCGGCACAAGTGAAAATATAGCTTTTGTTTTTCTCGAAATGAAATATTTATCGATCTTACTCGAAAAACAAACGATTATTCAATTTCTTTATTGCAAAAATGAGAGAAAATGTGAAATTTCTAGGACATATTTTCGTAAAGCGCGTCATTTTGCACGTGATTGCTATGCATCGTTCGTTGTGACGTCACTTATTTCGCCCCGCATAGCCGGATGACGTCAGATAGGATGAAATGCGCAACAGCAGGGTATAAGTTTTTGATAATTTCACTGCAAGTTTTGCGTTCGAGATTATCAAGTGATAATCTATCGTTATTTCTTGCTAAACCACCGAAAATCATTAAAGAAATAGAGGATAATCGTTAGTCTAAGTGTAAGATCGATTTATATTTCATTGAGTGAAAAACATAAGCTATATTTTCACGAGTGGCAGAGCCACGGGTGAAAACATAGCTTTTGTTTTTCACGAAAAACAAACGATTATTCTATTTCTTTAATGCAAAAATGAGACAAAATGTGAAATTTCATTAATATCGTAAAGCGCATCATTTTGCACGTGATTACTATGCAACGTTCGTTGTGACGTCACTTATTTCGCCCCGCATAGATGACGTCAGATAGGATGAAATGCGCAACAGCAGGCCCGGCGGGTAAAAGTTTTTGATAATTTCACTGCTTTTGCGGTAGAGATTATCAAGTGATAATCTACCGTTATTTCTCGATAAACCACCAAAAATCGTTAAAGAATGATTAATAAAAATCACAAGGAATAAAACATATTTCCCTCTCGGGTATTGAACTCGGCGACCCGAAAAGTTATTCACGGCATTCCGGAAAGGCGTCTTCAAGGCGATATAAGAACTATGGGACCAAAGTGACGAATGCCCTCCGTCCGCTCCCTTTTTATGATTTTAGCGTTGGTGAATAATCAAAACATCGTTACTACAGCTTGAATAAGCTGTAGTTTCGATGCTATGATAATTCATCAAGGATATGTTTCATCCTGAGAGGATTTTTTCTTTTACGCACTTGCGAGATAATATGAGATAATATGAAAAACAAATTTTTCGCTGAGCACTGACGGAAGTTAATAATTGTCAGGTCATTTTAGATGAATAATACTAAATTACTAACATACATAACTCCGTATATCGTAGAATAGCAGAGGACCCCCCCCCCCCCCCGACTCTTTTGATCCACGCATGTTCGTTCAACTTCAAGTTCAGGCTAGGCATTGACCTTAAATAGTCCTTGGTCTTGGTTATCGGTCGTCAAATGCATCTTTTATAGATATTGGATTTTTTTAAACTGAAATTTATTCATTAATTCGATATTCAAAATAATTTGATGCTTGCGATCGCTTTGTCATCTGACGCAGTTTTTGCTTTTTAGACCGAGTCATTGATTGGCAGATTTTCGCGCGAAATAAAATGTCATACCTCTGATGTTACATGAGTTTTCATTGGTGGGCAGCAAAAGATTTGCCAATCAATGTGCTCCTTACATCTAGCAATATTCAGCCATTTTGTCCCTCGTGTTTCGGAAAACAGACAAATTTCACGGTAAAAATGAAATTTTCTTCCTTGAAAATCACAAATCCCTATTAAATGGGATATATTTGAATAAAGTGCATATTTCTTATTGACTTGTACCGAATCCGTTAAAAATCAATCATTATTTAGAGCTTACTACGGCTTCTTTTTCGATGCATCTTGGAAGGTCGTATTGAAAATGATGGCTGGTGCTTTGATTAGCAATTAAAGTTTTCGTTATTTCTTATATATATTATTGTGTGGCACTTCATTAATTCGGTTATTCTGATCTATGTTATTTAAGATCGAGGACCAATTTTAGGAATGGTTGACCTGTAAGTAGTTGTATTTCAAGGCTGATTTTCTTTGTGTGTGTGTGTGACTGTGAGTGTTGAGGGGGATTGGGGAGTGGGAAGTTCCTTTTATACAGGCGCATACAGCTAGCCTATAAAGAATATGGATTCAAAATAATCTAGGCGGTTCAAGGGGCCCCCTACTGATAATTTTGAAGAAAATGGTGCAATCCGGTGCGTTTTGAGACCTCCGGAAAGCTTTCTTGACCAACAAAAATCGATTTATTTTAGCATAAAAATGGAGATGAATAGCTTTCCGAGTCTACATTTCACAGCAAGTCTTACTTGCCGCCTTTGCTAGACGATTTAGGCTATATGATTTATAAAGTATTAAGTGGGGTAATTATTAGATTGGGCGAACACGGCTGAATTTCAAAATAATGTGGATTGAGCTGCGTACTCGTGTAAAGGCAGCTACGTGCCTGGTATATCTTATGTCATAGGCACTTTGATTCAGAATATTACAACAACTTACAAAATTTAGTATCACTGTAATGCACATAAGGCTATTCTGTCTGTCTGCAAAACTTAACATTGCTAATCACCTGATCACTTCAATGCTGTTCGAGATAACAATGCTCATATTTGGAATGATGATAGTTCTCAATGATACACATCTGCTGGTGTCAAGGTCATGTGACATGGTCATGATCATCTGTCAATGTCAATTTTTAAAAAAATGCCGTTTCAGGGGCATTTGTGTTTCACAAACACAACTTGTTTCTGTTTTATGCCCTGGTATCGAAAGATCAGGAGCATATTGTTTTACCATTATCTGTCCGTCGGTCTGTCTGTCTGTCATGATGATAGATCTCAATGATATGTATCTGCTGATACCAAAGTCAAGGTCATGTGACAAGGTCAAGGTCATCTTTCAAGGTCAAATAACTCAAAAACTTAACCAAAAAACTTTACTGTTGCCAATATTTTTAAGTCTTTTCAAGATACAAGCCTAATATTTATTAGGGGTGATGATAGATCTCAAAAATGTGTGTCTTTAGATATCAAGGTCAAGGTCAAAATACAAGGTTTCAGGTTGTCTGTCAAGGACATTATTTTTAAAAACAATTGCTGTACAGGGTCATTTGTTTCACAAACACATCTTGTTTGTTTTCTCTCTCTGAAAGGTCTTGATACTTTGAAGTTCACCAGGTAAAGTTTAAGCTTATTTTTTTTTTAATTAAAATTTACAAGCTTCTATTTTTCAGGTTTGAAGAAATCAAAAATGTCTGAGGCAGATGAAGCTAAGTAAGTATTATTGAAAAGGGATCATTTTTAGGCGAGATCTATGCAAATTCTCTCATTTTTCTGCCAGCAATCTCATTCAAATTGGCCAACTGAGAGAAAAATCTCACAGCAAAACATGTTTGTAACAAGGTCTAACAAAGGATTTGGTTGAATTTGCCATTGAAAACTCAGTATTTCTCATAAGTTCCGACTTAGTGAGATTTTTCGCACGTGAAATTCTGAGCAAGAATTATCCCTGTATTATTGATGAGATCAACTGATTGAATATAGTCACTTTCCATGATACCACATGTTTGTAGGTAGGATTTGACACTTATTAGTCCCCCACCGGTTACCGGTTGGGGGACTATAGGTTTGCTCGATTCCGTCTGTCTGTCCGTCCGTCCGTCCGTCCGTCTGTCCGTCCGTCTGTCCGTCTGTCCGTCACGCTTTTGTCCGGGCTATATCTTCTAAACCATATGTGCTAGCAACTTCAAACTTGGTACACTTATAGATCTCATTGAGGAGCAGTGTCATGTTCAAGAACCGTTACTCTGCCACACCCACTTTTTGAGTTATTGCCCTTTGTTGTTTTTACCCTTACATTCTTGTCCAGATCATATCTCCTAAAGTATAAGTGCTAGCAACTTCAAACTTTGTACACTTATAGATCTCATTGAGGAGAAGTGTCATGTTCAAGAACCGTTACTCTGCCACGCCCACTTTTTGAGTTATTGCCCTTTGTTGTTTTTACCCTTACATTCTTGTCCGGATCATATCTCCTAAAGTATAAGTGCTAGCAACTTCAAACTTTGTACACTTATAGATCTCATTGAGGAGAAGTGTCATGTTCAAGATCCATAACTCTGCCACGCCCACTTTTTGAGTTATTGCCCTTTGTTGTTTTTACCCTTACATTCTTGTCCGGAACATATCTCCTAAACTATAAGTGCTAGCAACTTCAAACTTTGTACACTTATAGATCTCATTGAGGAGAAGTGTCATGTTTAAGAACCGTTACTCTGCCACGCCCACTTTTTGAGTTATTGCCCTTTGTTGTGTTTACCCTTACATTCTTGTCCAGAACATATCTCCTAAACTATAAGTGCTAGCAACTTCAAACTTTGTACACTTATAGATCTCATTGAGGAGAAGTGTCATGTTAAAGAACTGTTACTCTGCCACGCCCACTTTTTGAGTTATTGCCCTTTGTTGTTTTTACCCTTACATTCTTGTCAGGATTATATCTCCTAAACTATAAGTGCTAGCAACTTCAAACTTTGTACGCTTATAGATGTCATTGAGGCAAAGTGTCATGTTCAAGATCCGTAACTCAGCCACACCCACTTTTTGAGTTATTGCCCTTTGTTGTCTTTACCCTTACATTCTTGTCAGGATCATATCTCCTAAACTATAAGTGCTAGCAACTTCAAACTTTTTACAGTGATAGATCTTGTTGAGGACAATGGTCATGTTCATTCATGATTTTTGCCTGAGTTATGCCCCTTAAAAACTTAGTCTCTGGGTCCACTTTTCTTGTCAACACAACTCCTAAGTTTCTGGCTGGATCTTCTTGAAACTTGGTCAATGTTATCACCTCAATTGGTAGATGTACATGGATCAAGGATTTTATGGCTCATTTATTTCCCTGAATTGTGCCCCTTAAAACTTAGTGTCTGGGGCTTATTGAAATTGCAGCCCTGTGAAGGCAACTCTTCCTATCTTTTTGTCTTGATTTAAATGAAACTTGGTCATTTTGAATTTGGTTCTGTCAAAATAAGTAGTGTCTACAATTATTTTTTTTGAAACAGAAGCAAAGTGGCGGCGTATTTTGTGACGATGGCACTCTTGTTTAATGATGTATGCCAGCAAAATTTAAGATTTACAACTTAGCAAAGGGTTTGAAAGGAAATTGTCCTGTGTGTTTGTATTTCAAAATATTTTCATGTGATCCTTGGAATCTATCAGGCTCCTTACTTGCAAAATGAAGGAGTCTCAACTGGTAAACTAGGAGTCTCGTACTCCTGGACTTCCCCAAGTGTCAAGCTCTGCTAAGAATCACGCATTTGGAAAACCCCTTGATCATAAATGTTATGCATTTGTGTCATCAGATCCCTGTGAAGGTCCATATATGATTAACCATGACCCAATACTTTTGTTTAGAATATAAAATCAGCAAGATGGATCTTTTGATAGTTAGCAATAATGGTTTTACAATAATACCATAAATTTCACCAAACTCAAACTATTTCTCACCCCCTTCACCAGAAATATCTAAAATCGTGAGATGAATAATAATGTGGCTTAAAAACTTTATGTTGAGCAACTATTGCAGATGGCCACAATCATAATATGAGAGCCTTGTTCTGAGTTCCCAAAAACTCCCAAATGGGGGTGATTTGTAAACCCCTAAATTGAAGCCTGTACCCCCTAATTTTTGCAACAAGCCTTCTTTGTGTTATATAGAGGGGGTACATGCACGATGTAAGATAACCATTTTTACCCCCAGATTGAAAAAGCAGTGGGGCCACTGCTTGTTACTATCCAGGACAAGGTTTTTAGCTCACCTGAGCACATCGTGCTCAAGGTGAGCTTTTGTGATCATTGAATGTGCGTCGTCTGTTGTGCGTCGTGTGTCGTCCGTTGTCCGGCGTCAACAATTTAAGTGTTTACACTCTAGAGGCCACAAATATGATCCAATCTTCATGAAACTTGGTCAGAATGTTGATCAGGTCACAAGGATGAACCCTATTGAAAATGGGCAGGATCCATGCTAAATCAAGGGAAAAGGGGCCTTAGTGACAATTTTCTTGTTTACACTCTATAGGCCACAAATATGGCCCAATCTTCATGAAACTTGGTCTGAATGTTGGCCAGGTCTCAGGGATGAACCCTATTGGAAATGGAAAGGATCCACGCCATGTCACGGGAAAAGGAGCCTTATTGACAATTTCCTTGTTTACACACTAGAGGCCACAAATATGGTCCAATCTTCATGAAACTTGGTCAGGTTGTTGGCCATGTCACAAGGATGAACCCTATTGAAAATTGGAATGATCCATGCCTTATCATGGGAAAAGGGGCCTTATTGACACTTTTCTTGTTTACGCACTAGGGGCCACAAATGTGGACCAATCTTCATGAAACTTGGTCAGAATGTATGCCAGGTCACAAGGATAAATCCTAGTAAAAATGGATAGGATCCATTCTATATCACGGGAAAAGGGGCCTTAATGACAATTTTCTTGTTAACACTCTTGAGGCCACAAATAAGGACCAATTTTCATGAAATTTTGTCATAATGTTTGGCAGGTCACAAGGATGAGCCCTATTGAAAATTGGAAGGCTCCATGCCATATCACAGGAAAAGGGGCCTTAGTGACAATTTTCTTGTTAATGCCTAGAAGCCACAAATATGGCCCAATCTTATGAAACCTTGTCAGAATGTTGGCCAATTCACAAGAAGAACCCTATTGAAAATGGGAAAGATCCATGCCATATTACAGGAAAAGGAGTCTTAATGATAATTTTCTTGTCATAATTCTAGAGGCCACAATTTCAGCCCAAACTTCATGTAACTTGGTTTTGTGTAGAAATTATCTCCTTTATGGCATCTGCCTATATAATTGATGTGATGTCCAAGGGGCCAAAGAGACTCAGGTGAGCGATCTAGGACCATCTTGGTCCTCTTGTTTTAGGTTTGCTAAAACAAAAACAAGGGACTGATTTAAGGCGTCCAGTGGGAAATTACAAACATGATTAGTTATTTTTTGAAAGACAGTGGATCATGTATATTAGTTCAGCTTGACTATTATCATCTAGATCTTGACTAGATCAATGCATACAGTTGTGCGTTTAGGGGGCAAGTTCAGATGTCCAAATTGTCCTTCACAATGATTATGACAAAATCCCTAATTCCCTCACTAATTGCCCTGTGTGTAGGATCTGGAATAGGATCTATAAATGTGACCTGTCACGCGAAAAAGGACCATCTGAGTAGTGGGTAAAGTTTCGACCCTAGTCAGACTGTGTGGGCTGCGCAGAATGTCTAGGGTGGAAACTTTTTGGAAGTGCTAATTTCCTGAATCTAGAATGATCAAGCTACCCTCCTCTAAAAGAATTTTTGGAATGGGACCTGTGGTTGACCTGTACTGGAATCAATCTCTTTTCAAATACTTATTTTACAGAGTTCCCAGATGGTCAGTTTTCGTGTGACAGGTCACAAATAGAAGTTTCAGAGAGAAAAAAATGACATTTATTATTGAAGTTACATTGATAATCAGACTCTTATAAGAAGCAATTCCTTCTTTTCCACAATGTTCCATTCTGTAGAGACAATTCAAATGACTGCCATGATGGTTGTTCTCATAAAAGAAATAAAGATTTTAGCTGGACAGTGCACCCTCTTAACTGTACCTCTCATTTAGTAGGCTGACCCTGTAGTTACAACATGTAAGTCTCCTTCTGATAAAAGCATAAAAAGCACGTGAAAGGATTGTCACAGAGCAGTATAGCATAACTTGAACATAACTTTTCTACAAACTCAGGGTTGCATCTAGAGCCCAAGAACTGATACATGGCAAGAATTGGTCTCCAACCAGTAGAGCACTGTTTAAGAATGAAATCTATAGTTTAAACCTTATTTAAAAGTTAACAGATGGTGAGATATAAACAGTTGAGTTGATCTGTTAAAATAAAATATAAGTTTTATTTTTTCCTGAGGTTAACAAATAAACAAATAAACTTACTGTGACTACATTAAATCTAAGCCCTAACCCCCCCCCCCCCCCCCCCCCCCCCCCCCCCTGCAACCCTGCAAACTAAAATAAATTTGTACATAAAAATGTCGAAGCAGAAAATAAGAATTCATCTTTTGTTGAGAAATTTCTAAATCTTTACTAAAATTAAGTAACTTAAACTAGAGCGTGATTAATTTATGAAATTAATTGATTAATTAGCATGAACTTAAATTACTGAAGTCAATGGAGGTTTATAGCACATTGCACATGGTAGACCATAGGTGTCTATCAAATATTAAATCTATATTGGTAAACAAACGATTATCCTCTATATCTAGGCCAAAATAATGCTGTAATCAATAGTTAAGGAAATTAAAGGTATTTATATCCCAACGCTTTCATGTATCATTGGAAGCCTCAAGCACCATATAATCAAGATGCTGAAAGCAGGGTTTTACCGAGCTTTTCGAAATTAGGGGTCCCAAGGACTCAACCTTAAAAATATTAGGGGTCCCCGTCCTTATTTCAGGGGTCCCAACGAGACAAGTTGAGAAATTTAAATTTCAAACAATGGAACATTGTGATGAGTGATATAAAAAGTAATTTTATCATTTCCTCAAAATTCAATATTTCCATAATTCCATTTATACATCAGTTAGAGTGCTTGTCCTAATCTCTTAAGGACTTTAGAATATCACTTTGTTCCAGTGTGATTTTAGATTTTTGTAATGATTCAGTTGACTGGACATTATGAGTAATATTAAAGATCAATCAGTGAGCGGATCTGATGTAGGAACGATGCAGTATCGCAAAACATACAGTTATTTTCATAAGGCAACGTAACCAGTGGTTGATTTTTTTCAGCCTGAATTAAGTAGATCTAAGTGTTATTTTTTGGATGTTGTGGTGTTTTACATACTCGACGAGGACCAGAGCTCATTTCGAGGGGAAAAATTGCTACATCTCGGTCATTAGCTTTTTAACAAAGTTAGATGACTAAATTGCTCACTAAAACACAAAATCCCTTTAACGTAAGGGTATACGACGGTCTCAGTAAGCGACGTATCAATTTTGTGTACAAGGAAGATTGACGAACAATCCGAATGAATTAAAAAAAGGCCCGATTCGATTTTTCAATCGAACAAAAATCTACCCTTTTAAATAAGTTTACTAAAGCTCTTTAATGGTTCATAAACAATTCTTGTGGGGTTTTTTTTTTTGTTGATATATCATAAGACAAAGTAATAGTTACTAATAGACTTTAAAATAATAGAATGCGATCTCAAATTGCCTGAGTACAAACAAGATCGTTCTCGGGCCGAGATGACCATGATTACCTGAACATTCCGTCCTCGAAAAGACAAAACAAGCGCACCGGTGTCGTAAACGATATCTCTTCGATAAAATTGTGATGTTTGAATTTTTCCCCGATAAAGATTCATTTGCGTATTTTAAACCGTTTCCAAGTCATTTAGAGCCCTTTACCTGAAACTATTTTTGTGCGTCCCGTGGACTCGTGTTGCAAATAAACGTGCGTACAGACTGAATTTTTTGCGTATATGGACGCAGAAATCTGCGTCCCGTAAAACCCTGTGAAAGAATTGTAACATTGTTAAATTTTTATTAATTTTCAGGACTGTGGAAGAAGTTGGGCAGGGGGATAACTCTGAAGATCCTGGCAGTGAAGAACCAAGCAGTGAGTTGTCTTAACCCTTGTCATGCTGAATAAATTTGGGCTAAAAATTTTCATCAAAATCAAAGGGCAAAAAGCACTGAAAGTGCCAACTGTAGGTCAATTTTTATTTGAAAAACTAAATCTATTGACAATTCTGGTTTGAAAATGAGAAACAGGTGGTGTAGATAAACATCAGACTGCACATATGTGCAGGCTGATGTTTGTCTATAGCTCTTGCTAAAGCAGGAATATTCCGGGTTCAGCATGACAAGGGTTAATTTGAATAACAACAACCAAAACTAAATCAAAGTGCTATCAGCACTGTAAATCGTACATCATTGAGAGGCTGGGATAGTGCAATAGTTCGCCAATCAAAAGGGCTCAAATTTGGACAATACGAGTTGGTTAAATCTTTAAAATTGTGAGTTTTTTGTCTTAACAATCCATCTTTTCGAGGACATCGCCAGCTCATCCAACCTCGTGGGTCCGATTTTGAAAGTTTGCTGATTCGATAGCCCTCTGCTAGTCTAAATTATTTCTTAGCAGATTTTTACGTTGTTATAATGAGCACGCGCCAAGCTAAAAGCTTGTCTGTTAATATTATTATTCCTCTCTATATAGAGTTTAAAAGCCTGTTTAGCAACAAACATTTTTCATTAAACTATTTACAATTTTGATTACAAACATGTTTGTTTTTCAAGCATTGGGTTTTCCCAAATACTGTAAATGCATTTTCCCTCGAGAAACACGTGAAATCGCCAACTATGCTATTCATATCTTTGGTTTCTGACCAATCGATTAAATCTAGCAGCACTCTATGATTATTCATGAGTTGTTCTAAAAATAGATCGCTCTTGCAGCTATCCTAAATCAGTTTATAGTATGTTTTTGTCGGTTTATTTGTTGTTGAATAATTTTTCTTCATACTCAAATTTGAATTTAATGAAAATAGGATTGGAGCGTGATCAGAGTGCTCATTGAAATCAAATATTTCAAAATTACAAAATTATTTCTATTTGTTAACACATGCGAAAAAAAGGTAAACTTCCCACGCTCCCTGTTTGAGTGCAGACGACTATTGACTAATGACAAACAAGTTAATTGACACATTTCGAGCAGACGATGTCCATCTGAATTTACACGTGGTCTGAATTTACGCGTGGGTTTTGACCGAGTGATAATCATAACAGAATTTGATTGGTTGTCAGCCCTACAACTGGTAAATGACCGTTCGAGAAAGTTCAGAGCAGTAATATTGTAAGTGCTACAAATTAATTATACAGTTAACCTATTGTACGTTTCAACTCCTTTACTCAACCGAAAATCTTGATATAAACACTGAAAATACTAACTGGTAATTACTAAAAGTGAAAATTACATCAAATTTTGTATTAGCCTCTTCTCTATTTGTCGAAAAGTAAATAAGGTATAAACAAAGTTTGTAGATTGTGACTGAAAATGCCGTTTCTTCGGTGTTTGAAAACACATAATTTGGTTTGAACACATTGCTCAGAAGATAATGGTAAAAATGTACTGGGTCAAACAGACTGGATTTCTGGAAAACGGTAGATATAAATCTACTGCTTCGCAGTACGATTTAAAAACATCTAAACATCTTTTTATGTTTGCAAACATTCCAAAACAAGATTTGATTCACCATTAAGGCTATATTGATGTTTTGTCTTGATAATTTCATAACAATTGTTCGGATATGATTGGTCTTAGACATTGTTGTTAGCTCACCTGAGCACAAAGTGCTCAAGGTGAGCTAATGTGATTGTAGAATGTCTGTCGTCAGTCGTGCGTCATGCGTCGTCCGTCGTCCACAATTTCTTTAAACATCTTCTCCTCCTAAACCAGTGGGCCAATCTTGATCAAACTTGGCAGGGATGTTCCTTGGATCAAGCTCTACCAAAGTTGTTCAAATAATTGAAATCCACCCTTAACTTTCCCTTTACCCTTAACAAAAAGGGTGAAAATCTTTAAAAATCTTCTTCTCTGAAACCAGAAGGCTGACAGCTTTCATATTTGGTATGTAGCATTATCTAGTGGACCTCTACCAAGTTTGTTCATATCAAAACCCTGGGGTCATATTTAGGCTTTGCCCGGGCCCAACCCTTTTTACAAAGAATCAAAGAGTGAAAATCTTTAAAAATCTTCTCTGAAACCAGATGGCAATCAGCTTTAATATTTGGTATGTAGCATCACCTAGTGGGCCTCTACCAAGTTTGTTCATATCAAGACCCTTGGGTCATATTTGGGCTTTGCATGGGTGCATCCCTTTATCTCTTATGAGCACGAAGGGTAAAAAAAATGAAAATCTCCAAAAATCTTCTCTATGAAAGCAGAAGGCAGACAGCTTTCATATTTGGTATGTAGCGTCATCTAGTGGACCTCTACCAAGTTTGTTCATATCAAGACCCTAGAATCATATTTGGGCTCCACCCGGGCGCAACCCTTATTACATAGAATCAAAGAGC
This sequence comes from Fragum whitleyi, assembly GCA_948146395.1. NCBI lineage: Eukaryota > Metazoa > Mollusca > Bivalvia > Cardiida > Cardiidae > Fragum > Fragum whitleyi. The sequence continues at coordinate 33,241,632 of OX411551.1, read as the reverse complement.
GAAAATCTTTTAAAATCTTCTTTAATCAAAACCAGAGGGCACACTGCTTTCATTTTTGGTATGTAGCATCATCTAGTGGGCCCCTACCAAGTTTGTTCATATCAAGACCCTTGGGTCATATTTGGGCTCCACCCAGGCGCATCCCGTTCAGCTCATCTGAGCACGATGGGTGAAAAAAGGAAAACCTTCAAAAATCTTCTTCTCTGAAACCAGAAGGCTGACAGCTTTCATATTTAGTATGCAGCATCATCTTATGGACCTCTTTCAAGTTTGTTCATATCAAGACCCTGGGGTAAAATTTGGGCTTTGCCCGGGCCCAACCCTTTTTACATAGAATCAAAGAGCAAAAAGGCATATCTGTCTTGCTCTATGCTGAAAACGTTCCATGGTATGGATTTAAGGCAATTATCTTCTTTTTGACATCTGCCTATCCAATTAATGTGATGTCTCAGGGGTCAAAGAGACTCAGGTGAGCGATCTAGGACCATCTTGGTCCTCTTGTTTATACATCCATTGCTATCGTTGTAAAATTAAATTGTATATGTAAACTTGAGTGGCTGGAAACTGGAATGTACAGAGCTATTTAACAATTCAGAAAAAAAAGCAACTATGCCAAAACTAAGACTTAATTATAATGAGAAGAATATCAGTTTTGATAAAATAATTCTGGAAAAAGAAAAAAAGATGTAAAGATTTCATTACCACTGGGGTACCTTCTGGAAGAGATCAAGAGATACCAGTATAGACAAAATTGACCTTGATCACTCACGTAAACTTGTGTATCTATATATTATTTTCCTATTGTAAAGGTGACAACCCCTCGGCAGATATTGCTAGTCAGTTGATGCAGAATCCTCAGGTATTAGCGGCCCTACAGTCTCGTCTCGGGGATATTGTTGGAACTGCATCAGGCTATATACAGAGGTAACTTCAAAACTTACAAAATAAATTTTAAAAAAAGGGTACCTGTGACTAAATTATTCAAACCTAGTGGGGAATTTTGCAACAGGGTCGACACTACGTTTTGAAGATAAGGAGTCCAGTGCCCACCTTGTGAAATCATGGCACAGATGATTCCCGACGGCAGCACTCATGAATGCTTTCCGACTATGTGTCTCTCACCAATGGCTGGAGGCTAGGAGAGGATTTAATGGTAGTACCGATGTGAGAAATGCCAGGAATCCATTGTAAGGTGATATGGCTGAAAGGTTGTTGAAAGTGGTGTAAAATCCCTATTCAAACAAACTAAGGAAAGGATGTAATGTAAGTACTGGTGAGAGAAATACAGGAATCCTTTGTAAGGTGCTCCAGTCGCCATGATATAACTGAAAGATTGTTGAAAGCAGCATAAAACCCCATTCAAGCAAGCAAACCAAACTCAAGGTAAGGAGTCTGAATTTCAGTATTGGGAAGAAAATTGTGAAATGAAGAAATTGCTTGCTTAAAGCAATTTCTTGTTTGTCACATGTTTCTCCCCAAAAAGATGGTCTTCTCTTAAAATGATAGTTGATAAAGAAAAAATGTTACCTGCTTTGTGAATTTTTCTCCTATGACCAAGGAAACGGAGTCATTTGACTCCTGACATACAAAATAAAGAAGTCCCGCCTGGAAAATTAGAAGTCTGGAACTCCTAGACTCCCCTTAGTCTTGAATCCAGATCCTTAGGCAATAGTATATTTTGTGGGGTCAGTGCAACACTATTGTAAGTGCCTATTTATCAGAGGCACTTAGAATAGTATTGTACTGTCCTCTTGATTTTACTTTTTGATTTGTGTACCTAAGTTGGTGCAAGATAATGAGATATCGCAATTCTCTACTTTCGACATCCTAATAGTCTATACATTTTCAAACAAACCTAAGTGTTGCAGTTCTTAATTAAAGTATAAAGGCTTTCTAGAATAATTAAAGAATTCTGTGAATGATCATCAATATTACTTAATGAAAATATATGTTTTATCAATACAAACATTTCTTTTGTCACAGCATTCATAACATCTAAAACAAAAATACATCAAACACATATCAACTAATAAGTACATGTGAATTGAAAGTGTAATGTCAGAAAATATATAAATTTGTAATATGGAGAAGTTCACTAGCCTGTATTAGTTCAATAGTCTATATACCGTATTTACCCGAAGTATTCGAACACCCGAAAAATTCGGACACCATTAATTATTTTCAAAAATAATTTATTTTTTGTCCCTAAAATCGGACACAAGTGGAATTGTCCGTCCCTTAGTTTTCGGACACAAATTTACGTTATATGAATCGAGTTGAAAGGCAAAGTACGCATGCTTACCTTTTGTTTAATTTACGGTATCGCCGATAATCCCCGTAAGGTGTAATCCATTGTTTGACATCCGATAACCCTTGTTAATTTGATAGGCGTGTGGCTAATCACACCAAATAATGTTATTTGTAATAATCGCTACATAAAAGGTTTAATTAATAGCTATTTACATCGGGCGATACGGGTTTATGCACAGCGATCTTTTGTTGGCTGCATACGTGACGTACAAACTGACTTGCGAGGCATTGATAAGGCTTTAGGAATAGTCCAAACAAGAAATGCGGGTTGGTCGGCTTTTAATTTTTCAATCTGGTCGTAAAATATCAGATTCGCCGTAATCGAGAATATAGGCCTAATGCTAACAATATCCAGTAAAAAAAAAAGCTGGTTTGGAAATTCTTTTTATCATGATTATTATTTCTAATTTTAGCGACAAACAAATAAGACTGATCCATTCCTGCGAAATGCAAGATACTCGGAACAGTTGAATAAAACAGGTGTTATCAAACGAGGCGGGGCAGTAATGGCGTAAATCTAATCCATAAGCGTCTAGAGATACAGTTGTATGCGAAACATAATAGAGTTGAAAGTTAAACACGTAACCAAGGAGACGACCCGAGTCGCGTGTCGAGACCGTCTCAAATTATGTAATGACCGACATTCATCGACCGGAACACAAACCGTCTAGATCTATGTACATGTATTAAAGTTCGAGGCAGTGCGATGAAAAATATGCAAGTAGATCTAGAGAATTGTCTCTTAAGATTGGAGGATTATTATCCAATGGAAAACGAGTGAGATAGAGAGAGAAAGAAAGAAAGAAAGAAAGAGAGAGAGAGAGAGCAAGAGACGAATTTGTTTAGCTCCAGTTATTCGCTTTCTTACGTCCACCAACGAAAATCTAACGGTCTTTCAATTTTCAATATTTGGAACGTCTGCCGTTCACTACCGAAATATCGTAACTACTAAGACTCTGAATATTATTTATTTCATAATTGTCGATCTGTAAGCAAAATATCCTAACTACGGCTTTCGGTATCCTTACTTCCGATATTTCAGTCACTCGTCGTCTATTTATTTGTGAATGCCGATCGGCGACAAAAACAACGTAACTCCAGTTAAACGAAGCTTGAGTTTTGATATTTAATTAGCTGGACGACATTTTGCCTCCCGTTTCCGCTGATTTGGAGCCAAGCTGAAAAAGAATGGCAATGATAAGGGATAAACTATAATAAACAAAGTTTTTCCGTCTCCTTTTTTTTAATATTATTTTTTATGACTGTGCTCGGAATTCATTTGGGCCTTGGACTTGTTTTCTGAAAATAGAAAATTAAGATGGCTGAATTAAAAAACGTGAATTATTGCGTCATCCCTAAACTCGTTTGCGTAGAACTGATTCTATGCTGCATGATTTGAATATGGCAATGTTTTAGTGAAAATGTGTAAAGAGGAACACAGGTTTTGCATTGTTACTGCTCCGGATTTTCGTTCAGGATTATCTTTTTAAAATGAGGTACGCATATTTTTTTGATGCATTTGTCGGGACTTTACCTTCCTCCTAGCTCCGTTAAAATGATGAATGCTTATATTTGACGCATTTATCGGCACTTTAACTTATTCCAAGCTCTGTCTGCATATTCCTCAATATTGTTTAAGAGCCTTTACGAATATTAAAGATCGATTTTCACCATGAAATTGTGAAAAGACCCTAAATTTTCGGACACAGAGGAAAATATTTTTGTAAATATTCGGACATAAAAAATAATGATTATTTTTTTCCGTCCGAATATATCGGGCAAATACGGTAAGTCTATAATAAATTAAAAATGGCAAAAGCCTTTAATATAGTTAGTCTACAAAAGGTACAGATAAGAGGTGGCATTGCCATTTTAAAATTTCTATCTTTCATTGAAACCCTATGTTGTGGATATTACTTCTCATTGAAACCATTTGTTGTGGGTACTCATTTGGATCATCTCGACCACTCACAAAATAGGATTTGTGCAAGTATTGTTGAAATAAATTAATTTGATTCCAAATATCCCTCTCTGTCTGTAGCTATCTGGTTTTACACATCTTCCCTGAGATATAAGGATACTTATGCTCTATCTGCAGTTTACCCAAACCTGTGAAGAGGCGGCTAAAAGCCTTGAAGAAATTACAGTTTGAAGCCACAAAAATAGAAGCAGAATTTTACAGAGAAGTCCACAAGCTGGAGTGTAAATATGCCACAAAATATGCACCTCTATATGAAAAGGTAATCTGGACAATTTATTTCGTGGCAATGAATTTTAACACTTTCCTGTTTTACAAAATTTTGGACCTGTCCAAATTCAAAGGTTTTGCAGACGAAAATTTAAAGTGGATTTAATTTGAAAAATAACCATTGAGAAGGGTAGAAAATAGTGTGGAAAAAGAAGAAATTGCTTGTCAGAAGCAATTTCTTCTATTTTCATTATGTTTTCTCAATCATAAAATCACAGGCATGTAAAAAGCAGGGATTAAACAGCAAAGGGTTAAACATATCTTAACCCTTGTCATGCTGAATAAAAATCTTTGCAAAATAAATGTGAAATCAAAGTGCTAAAAGCACTGGAAGTTACAAAATGTGAGTGAGTATAGATTTCAGAAACACATTGTTTTACACCTTTCTGGTATAAAAATGAAATTCAGGTGTTATAAACTAAGATCAGACTGCACATTTGTGCAGGCTGGTCTTTGTCTATACCTCCTGTGAAAGCAGGAATATTCCGGGTTCAGCATGACAAGGGTTATTTAATGAAGTGTTTAAAATGAATTTCAAGAAAAACTTTATTTTAGCTGTAAGTTCAATATTTTTGGTAGCCCTAAGACCATAATTTCTCAGGGATCCATCTCTCATTCTCAAGGTCTTTAGTCTAGTTCTTCACTAACTTATGATGTTTATAACATAAAAATTGGCTTCAGTCTGAACTATAAGGTTGGACTGATGAATTCATTTGCTGTGGTAAAACCATATAAATGACCAAATCCTTCTTAAGCAATCCTGACAGATAGACTCGGGGCCAAAGATAAGAAGGAGTAATGCTATTCTCAATCATCTTGAGATTCAATTGAGTACTCACACAACATTGTTTGAACAACCAATGAAATGAAAACACTCCCTTTAGCTGGTGCATTTATCAGTCCTTTCTTGCAGATTTGTAGGAAAGAAAGTTTTACTGTAGTATTTTGCTTTTTCATGCAGAGATTGTCTGTCGTTTCGGGGGACTATGAGCCAAATGATGAAGAAGCAGATTGGCCGAGTGATGATGAAAAAGATGAGGAATTATCAGTAAGTACAGGAGCTTTAGATGGAGGGGGTATTTTTGATTTCAAATTGAATTATTTCACCAATACTTGCACAAATTCTATATTGTGGGTACTCATTGGAATCGTCTTATGAAGACAATTCAAATGAGTACCCACATTATAGGGTTTTGATGAGAAGTTAATTTTAGACTGGAAAATACCCCCTCTTATCTGTAACTCTGAACTGTATGACCCTAAAATCTAGTGTCCAGATAAGAGGAAGTGAATTATGTTCTATATCCTATTATTTCAATGGGTGAAATGTGTGCAGGTTTGTAATATATATGGTTATAAAGTACTTATAAACTGTACATCTTTGAATTCCCAATTTAAAGCATTACCTAGGAAAAGCGATACTATTACCAGAAAGAATAGTAATAGATAAATTCAGACTTCTTTTAGTCATCACTGTATACAAATTCAAATGAAATACAAATGAAATTAAAGAAAATGAAAACTAGTCTTTTTACCCTTGTCAAAACAAGAAAGGTATTGTTACAGAGCTACAGATAAGATGCGTTTTTGCGTGAAAACGCATTTAAAATCAACAAAAACGCATTTTACGATTTTTTAGGGGGTACAAAAACGCATTTCAAATCGCCAATCAGCATTACCAATGGTTCTTAATGCGTATTTTCGTACATATGACGCGTGAACAAAATTCATGTTTCCTAAAGATGACACTTATCAAGCGTGCCCAGTGCTCGTTTCCGTCTTCTTTAATTTTGATATTCGAATAAAACATGTTAGCTGGACTAAATATTCCCAAACAAATTATGGAAAATGACATCCAAACATTGGCGAGTTCAAAGCAAAAAGTTGACACGGAAGTACACAACCATTCCAGTCATGGCAAAAAAACGGACCCGTTAAATTGTACCATTCCGTTCCGAATGACCGACACTATTTTCTTAGCAAACAATCTGTTTTTACAGTTAAAAATTTCTTTCACCTTTGAAACTTGTATTCTGAATAACTTTCTCTAAGAAACAAACATTAATCTTCAACTTTACATGGGTCTACAGTTTCTTTACGACTTTCGGAACCGCTAGAGTGCAAATTCTCTTTTAAAAATCATATCCATAAAGAGGAAGAAAAGGTGATTTTTGGATCAATTTAAGATAGAATTCTTGATAGCTAATCTTATTCTACTAGAATTTTTTGTATTTTTCCAGTTTGAAAAGCACAAAGACTAAATTGATTTCCGCGTATTCGTACCCAAGAATGTTCGACCCACCAAATTATTTCCGTTTTCATTCTTAATGAAAACAACAAGTGATTTGTAACATTATGACTTACAAAGACAGTTTCTGTTTTCTAACCCTGTTAACCTTGCATTTATCAGTCTTGAATCAAAGCAATGAAAGCACTGACAGATTTGGAGGATTTTTACAATCTTGTAATAATGTTTTTTCTATTAATTTTTCTCTCTCAGAGAGGTAAGAAAACAAGGGTGATACTATTTACCCAATGAAATATTCAGTTTTGGCTTTGGTCTGACAGTTTATTGTCCACAAAGGACTGTCAGGCTAACTTCTCTGGGTCCTTCGTCATCATATGCCACTCTGATTTGTTTTTAAATATCAAAGGGTGATGGGCCTTATGCTATTGTTCATCGTATTTTGGTCAAAATAATAAATTCATCCCTTCCCTCGAGCGAATTATTGGCAAGGAAACATGGATGCTTTTTCTGTGAAGGCAACTCGAGACTGGCAGCAGCTTAACAGGACTTCTATTAAATATAAGAATTTGCGTTGTGACACCATCACATATATTCAACAGGGCAATTGTAAAATAATACTCAAAGATTTTATTCAGGATGTTAATAGCTATTTTTTTTTACAATTAAAGATGATAACGATTCATATTAACCCTAAAATATATTTCAGCATTGCTGCATTATAAATCAGCATTACAGAAAAATTTAGGGGGTAAAAACCCTTTAAGACAAAAAATTATCTGTAGCTCTGTTGTTATGGTCAAATAAGTATCCATAACAAAGAATATTAGATATCTGTTGTGGGTTTTAGAATTATCACTTCCTCTTGGCTGATTATCAATTCAAATTTAGATTAAAGAGCAAGGTAATTAGGAGTGAAAGAGTGATAATGATTTGAAATTGACGAATGAAAATATGTTGACAAGATAAAGTTTGGTTTGGGGTAATGGAACATGATAGGTCTTGTTTGGTTGGCTATTTTAACCTTGGATGTAGATAAGCTAATGATTATTTAAAAAAAAGTCTGTAAAATCCTTTTAAATATTTTCCTCAATTTTGTAGGATAAACCCAATGGTGATGAGGAAAAATCAAATTCAAAGGTACTGTGAACATTTGATTATACTTTTGCACAATGTAAAATGTTATGGTTCTTTGTCAAATAATTTCATCACAGTACTAATATTAAGCTGCCATAAATGAGACAAATGTTCAAGTATTTTTTGATCTGGGATTTTTTAAGGTTTGTGGAAGGGGCTTGTGACCCTTAATTTTCGTAGGGGGCTTAAAATGGCCCCAGTCTCTTTGGGGAAAAAAATTGATTTTATCCAAAAGAATTATTTTATTAAGTCTGATCAGTTTAGAATTTGTCTCCATTTTATTGTTTTATTGTTTTCTCCATGTTCTTAAATGTTCTGCCGTTGAAAGAAATGTAAAACTCAAAACAAACAAATAAAATATATGTTGATTTAAAGTACAACCTCTGCTTTCTTGTCTAAGTGCTTAAATACCCTCTAATTGTTTGCTAGGTTGTTTTTACAGTAAATCTATAGACTATGAGGACTCCATTTCAAATATATCTTTAACAACATTGAACTCTTATTAAAGGGATTTATCTTTGTTTTGATAATGATGTTGTATTCATTGAACCAAAACAAACAAATCTGACCAATGACTAATCTAATAATTGGATAACAAGAATAATCTAGAGCCGAACATAATTAATAAAGAGTTATTTGTCGTAAGTGGTTTCTAAAAAGGATATCTTGATATGTTGAAAATGATGTTAATGTTTTCTTCTACAGGAAGAGGTAAAGAACAAAGCTTCAATAGAAGAGAAATATGAAGAAAAGGAGAAAACAGATGGAGAAGGTTGGTTTTATTTAGGCAGTTGTGATGTAATGTTATTATTAGATATTTCCTGGAGCCGACGAAGGCGGAGCTAGGAATAATGTACTTTCTGAGAATTGGTATTTGGTAGGACAATACAGGGAGGTCTTAGATTGATGGACATTTTATCTTTGAATAAATAGTCTGATAATAAGCCGCTTGAGGGGAGAGAGGAGAACTACATCTTAATGTCATGTTGTATTTCTATTGTAATCCGTATTAGTAAAGTTGCAGCGTATAGAATATATGGAGTTATTGTTTATTTATGATTCTATGAAAATCCACTATATGATCCGGTCGTCTATATAACTAATTTACGTTATATAACAGTGATACATACAACTATATGACCCATGAAAAATCTAATGGAGAATAAGTTAGATGGTTTTCATTTTGAAAAGGGGGAGATAAGCTTCTATCTTTAACACAGGAATATGCATCCCAAGTATTAAACAGGGATGTGGAAATACACGTTTTTTCCCACTTGTCCCTGGACAAGTAATACATGATTTCCTTCTTATCCAGGATCAACATGAACTTGTCATCAAAAAAGGAGAATTGATCAATAATAGATTTTTTTGTTTTTTATGAAGAAAATGCTGAAACCTGGCATTTTCTTCATTGAAAACAATATTTTCTATGTATTGATGCAAACAATTGGCTAATCATTCTCTATCAAGTACCATTCCAAGATTTGTCCTTGATTTACTTGGACAAGTGAGAAAGAAAAACCTATTTGTCCACAAGTAGAAAAACCCATGTGGGACAAGCTGGGCATGGGAATTCCACACCCTTGTATTAAATACAATTGATAATCTGCATAATAATCTTCAATTTCCCCACCTTCTTTCCCCATCTAAGTAGGGGAGTCTACAAAAATCTCAAAAGGATGACATTCAAAGTTTGAGTTCAACTAGCATTTGATTTCTCATTCACCTTGTTGCTACATTATCATTAGTATCCATTTTGATATAAAAAGGGTTAAAGTGTAATTGGGTTTTAGATGAATTAAACATATTACCAGAGGACAAAATATTATCGGTGTAATTCCAAATCCTTGTTGTTACGAGGTTATAGAATTATGTCAATGAAATTAAGACTCTTATGAATTTCAAAAAGTAAAACAAGACTCAAGGTAATTGGGAGTGATGAAATTGTAAATTTTGTTATTTTTCATGCTAACCCTGCATAAATGATATTCCTTATTTCATTATATATAAAAATTATTTCATTAGAATTAAACTCACTAATACCCAATTCATGTTATAATATAAAATCAATTTCCCTTCTCCACTTTCTTTTACAAGCCTTTTTCTCAAATCTTGTTGCTCTTTAAACAGTGGTATTGTGTAGAAATGAGCTAAGTATTGATTTACTTGTTTTGCAGAGAAGGAAAGTGATGCAAAGGGTGTTCCCGGTTTTTGGTTGACAATCTTCAAAAACGTAGATATGTTGTCGGAGATGATACAACCACACGATGAACCTATACTCAACACATTACGTGATGTTAAAGTAGAATTTGTAGATATAAATGATACAAAAGATGACAAGGATCCAATGGTAAGTGAAGACACTCAACAGGGGTGTGGAATTCCCATGCCTGACTTGTCTGACTCGGGCTTTTGTACTTGAGGACAAGTAAATTTTTCTAAGCCACTTGTCCAAGGACAAGTAAATACTAGGACAAATCTTGGAATGTTACTTAAAAGAATTAAGAGAGAAATCATCCTGATGTTCATATCATAGGGTAGAACACATTGTTTTTAATGAAGAAAATGCTGGATACCAGCATTTTCTTCATCAAAAGGCAATGTTTTTTTCAATTTTTTCTATTTACTTTTAGTGGACAAGTTCATTTTGATCCTGGACGAGTAGAAAATCCGCTTTTACTTGTCCAGGGACAAGTGGAGAAAGCTCGTATTTCCACATCCCTGCTCAAAGAGAAGACGAGATGTTTGCAAAAATATTTATGCCCCCATAAAAGCAGGTCAATAGCCTATTCTTTGTCAAACAAAAGGGCAATCATTCAACAAAATACGATGAGTAGAGTTATGGTTCTTATGCATTGCACCTCCTCATTGAGATCAATTCATCTGTATAGTTTCAAGGTTCAAGCTTGCAAACTTTTTGAGATCTGCTGCGGACAAAAAACCGTCTATGGAGGGACCATCCGACCTAACAAAAGACCAACAAGGGCAAAGCAATATGAAAATGTTAGTTTTAGTTAGGTTGGTTAATCGGTTTCAGATTACAATTGATAATTATGCCCCCCTTAGAAGAAGAGGGGGTATATTGCTTTGCACTTGTCGGTCTGTCCGTCCGTCCGTAGACTGTTTTTTGTCTGGAGCATATCTCATTAAGTATGCAAGCTTGAATCATGAATCTTGTAAACACATGTAAAAAAAAAAAAAAAAGACTCACACACATACACACACATCTGCACACTGACACACATAAACAGGTAGAGGTCAACTGTTAAGGACAAGCATATAAAAATGTCAAATGAGTGATTATATTAAATTGAATTGATCAGTAACAGGAGGCCCTTCTAAAGGGCCACTACTTTAGCCCAGTTGGTTGTGAGGTTTAGTGAATCATTCTGTCATGATTTTCACCCCTGCCCTGACAAGCATTCATCAATATGCGAAAAATCACCTCAGAGGCTCCATGTACTAGCATGAGAAAATACTAGAAATCTTTGATATGACTAAAATCCTGTTGAAAGTGGTGTTGAAAACTATACAATTAAACAAAATTTTGAGGCGTCAATGCAACACTATTGTTAGTGCCTATATATTGATAGGCACTTACAATAGTGTGGGGCTGACCCCTCGAAATGTTTGTTAAGTTAAAGAAATGTTGAAGTAAAATTTGATAGAAAAGAAAAAGAGACTTCACGCTCAATTGATTGTAAGTTAGGGGTGTAACAATAGATCAAACTATTGCTGTATGGTGATAGTTTACCTTGCAATAGCAATAGGTTGCCAACATTTTTTCAAGTCAATAAATATCGCAATGGTTCCTCTTACTATTGATAGTTTACAATAGTTTTTTTTTTCCAAAATGAAAGTAGAACTAAATGTAGTGAAATGCTGCCTTTGATCATTTACTTGCCATTGACAAGGTAAACAGCATCTTACAAGACCAATTTAAAGTTACTGTCTAATAAAAGGTGGACGCTTTAACATTGATTATTTTCTACTTTTTCTGTAAAAATAACTATTGTGATAGTATTTGAATAGTTTTCTGACTATTGCAATACTATTCCAATAGCATTTTTACTATCGCAATACTATCGTGATACTAATTTTGAACTCAATAGTCACCCCTATTGTAAGTATTATTTCTTTCATCTATTTTCAGGGTTTTAAATTACAGTTCCATTTTGATACAAATGACTATTTTGAGAACAAAGTTTTAACAAAAGAATATGTGATGAGATCAGTGCCTGATGAAACTGACCCCTTCTCATTTGAAGGGCCAGAAATAGTCAAATGTCAAGGGTAGGTAAAGTCTATATATTAAAGAAATGAAGAGATTATTTTTTAATTAGCTCAGCCTTTTTTGCTGTTTTTGGAGAAAACCGGAGGTATTGCTATAGCCTTGGTGTCGTTGTCAGCGTAGTTGTCGTCATGCAAAAACCTTGACATTTTGTGATATCTTTGGTTCTAGTGAAGGCACTCACTTGAAACTTGGCACATATGTTCATCATCAAAAGAGCAACCTATATTATCAAGGGGGATAACTCTAGATGCATTTTGTGAAAATTATGTCCCTTTTCCGACTTTAAGTTTTTTTCCACCATCCACCACTCCACAGCAGAGTGTGGCACCTGTAGGTGGTGGTCTTGTTTCATTGAGGTATGAAACTAAAAACCTTATCACACTGTATGAATATGCATAACAGATCTTTTATTAAAGTAAATCTTCAGTTACTTATCAATTGTTGTAATATTTTGAACAGAGGTATCTGTTGGGTTTGCTAAAAGAATTAGAAATCAGAGGGAAACAAATGCATCAAGAATCATTTCCACATTTTATTTGAATGTGGAAAACTGAAATGATGCTAGAGTAAATTTGAGATCCCTACGAAAAGTTATTTTGTCTGAAAATTACTTTTTACGAGATGTCATATATAAAAGAAGCTCTTTATTTAATCCTTTACTTAAAATCTGTTTAATTGGATAAAGCTTTGCTCAAACATGATGTCCAGGGCTCCATCCCAAGTCAATAGGACTATCCTTTCTGTCATTTGTGTCCCAACATTAGGTAGATATTATACCATAAACATAAATGGAATGAACAGATTGAGGCTTGGAATGAATGTAATGCAATTAATGTGAGAAATACGAAAAATCTTGAATAGGTGCTTGACTTTCTTAATGATATAAATAGTGTTAAATATTGCTTTGATTGATAAAATAAAGCTTTTCATAAAAACAATTTTATACACTGAAAAGGTTTGAAGGAATTCTCATAAGCATCAAGAATCATTTCCACATTTTATTTGAATGTGAAAAACTGAAATGGTGCTAGAGTAAAGTTGAGATCCCTACGAAAAGTTATTTTGTCTGAAAACTACTTTTTACGAGATGTCATATATAGAAGAAACTCTTTAATCCTTTTGTAAAAGTCCTGTTTGACTGAATAAAGCTTTGCTCAAACATGATGTCCAGGTTTCCATCTCAAGTGGATGTGAAATGTCCTTTCTGTGATTTGTCTCTTAACATTAGGTAGATTAACACCATAATTATTTGTGGGATAAATAGCTGGAGGCTTAGAAAGAATGTAATATATAAATATGAGAAATACTAAAATTCTTGGTTAGGTGCTAGAGTTTCAATATGATAAAAATACTGTTAAATATTGCTTTAAATGATAAGATAAGATAAAGGTTTTTAATAAAAACAAAATTTTATACAATGAAAAGAAAAGAGAATTCTCAAATGCATCAAGAATCATTTCCACATTTTATTTGAATGTGGAAAACTGAAATGATGCCAGAGTAAAGTTGAGATCCCTACGAAAAGTTATTTTGTCTGAAAATTACTTTTTACGGGATCTCGAATACTTAAGTATTTCTTCTGTGTCAATGAAGTATCCCATAATTCAACTTGATAAGATTTTGATTTTTTTTTTATTACACAGAACAATTATATAAATAATTTGCCTGATGCATCAAGAATCATTTCAACGTTTTATTCGAATGTAGAAAACTGAAATGATGCTAGAGCAAAGTTGAGATCCCTACGAAAAGTTATTTTGTCTGAAAATTACTTTTTACGAGATCTCATATAATTTAAGTATTTCTTCTGTGTCAATGAAGTATCCCATAATTCAACTTGATAAGGTTTTGAAAAAAGATATGTTTCTTTTATGCGTAACAATTTCGGTAAAAGCTCTAAATAGAACCCTTGGGTTCTATTAAAATCATTGTATTTTCATTAGAAAGGAATGTGCATCTATTGGAGGCTGTACTACATATTGATGGCTCAGTGTAAAACAGTTGTAACTGCCTAAAGGCAGTTACAACTGTTTCCCGCAGAGCCATTTATATTTGTTACCACGGTGAAAAAATGGCCAAAAATAAACTAGTAACATTTGATTGGGGAGAAGGTGCATAAAATCTCTGTTAAATTTGTATTGACCTTAATTTCTGGGAATGTGCCTCTAAATGAGGCTCATAGAACTTGTAAAATTGCATAAAATAGTTGATTTCAACCTCCGAGAAGGGGTTTAGGTTTGGGGCTCTGTTAGAATATTTACAATATATGAAAAATTTGTCTGCTGCATCAAGAATCATTTCTGCGTTGAATTTAGAATGTAGAAAACTGAAATGATGCTACAGTAATGTTGAGATCCCTACAAAAGTAATTTCGTCTCAAAAATTACATTTTACAGGATCGCTTACATTTTGAAGTTTGAAACATCATATCTTCAGAGTTCAGACTTATTTGCTGACATTTTTGATGCTGGGGCTCACAATAAGGAAGAAAAAAGATATTCTTTTCTCATCTGTTATCAAAGATGTATAATTAAAATAACTGTCAGTGGACAAATGAAAACAGATTTTTATATGCCCGAAGGGTCGTATTATGTTATTGTCTGCATCGTCTGTCTGTCCGTAAGCAAATTTGTGTCCGGTCCATAGTGCAAGAACTACAACTCTACCATTTGTAATTTTTAGCTCCACTGGCTGAAAGGCCAGCTGGCTATTGTCATGGCGAGGTGTCCGTCGTCCGTGTGTGCGTCCGTCCGTCCGTCCGTAAACTTTTACTTTCAAAATCTTCTCCTCATAAAGTACTGGATGGATTCTTATCAAATTTCACAGGAATGTTTCCTTGGGTGACCCTCTATCAGATTCCTTCAAAGATTTTTAATCGGTTGAAAATCATGGCTGTAGTGGGCGTGGCTAATTTCCATATATGGTAATAGGTGGCTTTTCTCAGAAACTAATTGATGGATATTTACCAAACTTCACATGAATTATCCTTGAGGGGCCCTCTATCAGCCTACAAAAAATCATTGTGATCAGATGAAAAATATGTATTTTATGGGCGGAGGTCATTTCTATATATGTTATATAGTGAAAACTTTGAAAATCAATTTCTCAGAATCTAATCGATAGATATCAACCAAATTTTACATGAATGATACTTGAGTGACCCTTTATCAGTATAGCAAAAATTATTGTGATCGGATGAAAAATGTGTATTTTATGGGCGGAGGTCATTTCTCTATATG
Source organism: Fragum whitleyi (assembly GCA_948146395.1). Taxonomy (NCBI): domain Eukaryota; kingdom Metazoa; phylum Mollusca; class Bivalvia; order Cardiida; family Cardiidae; genus Fragum; species Fragum whitleyi. Next base: position 33,226,159 of record OX411551.1, on the reverse strand, counting down.
TTATATAGTGTAAACTTTGAAAATCAATTTCTCAGAACCTAATTGATAGATATCAACCAAATTTTACTAGAATGATTCTTTAGTGATCCTTTATCAGTCTATTAAAAAATATTGTGATCAGATCAAAAATATGTCTTTTATGGGCAGAGGTCATTTCTTCATATATAGGGTAAAACAAACTATCCTGAAAGGTTAAACAGATGGATTAGATATCATGGAAATTTTATTTCTGTGAAGTTGTATCAGTCTGCAAAAAAAATATTTGATTAGATGAACAGCATATTTTTTTATTGGTAGAGGGTATTATAACATATAAAGTGAATATTTGATCACCCTTTTGGTATCTTCTCAATGATGAATTTTTCTAGACTTGTTAAATTTAATAGGTGTAATGATTGTAGATTAGAAGGAACAAAACCTTTGTTGAAATTCAAATGTATAGAAACATTAGTTGAAATAAGTAGCCTGAGAATACCCACTCAGAATTGGTGAGTTTAGTTGAACGAAGGGTGCATCTGCACAGAGTGTAAAAAGATGTTCTGACCTGCTGACATTCAGAGTGGGGTAGAAAGAGTTGAGTTTACTGCACTCTAAGGCATTGGGCAGAATAACATAAATATATTGGATTGAATATTTTACTTCTTACTATCATAAGTTAGAATTTTGTTTTGATGACAAACAATTGTGAAGTAAAATCTTTGAGTAGTGTTTTATTAAAAGTGGAAAGATCTACAATCAAAATTTTGCAGACCAACACCAGTATATTGTGCAGTAACATTCTGTTAGTTTTGAAATTCTTATATTTGGATTTTAACAAAATATCACTAGAATGATCCTTGGGTGACCCATTATCAGACTGCACAAAATTATTGTGATTAAATGAAAAATATTTGTGTAACAGGTAGAGGTCAATTTTGTTATTCACTGATCATGAGTTTTTTATGCAGAAATATTTCAGCATTATGACCCTTATTTACTTGAAATAAACATTCGCTCATTCATTCACTTCAATTCTCATTTAAACAGCTTTATCATCCTTTAATAGTCATTATTTGGATATGCAGGCCTGTGTTAGCAAATTCATGTCCGGTCCATAACTTTGAAACTGTAAGGTCTACGGTCTTGAAACTTCACAGGTGTATAGATCTCATAGCTAGGGTGTGCAGAGTGCAATAACCCTAACTCTACCTTTTATAATTTTTATAATTTTTGAGTTATTGCCCTTTGTTTGATTCAGTTTGCAAATTCGTGTCTGGTCCATAACTTTCAAAATACAAGGACTACTATGTTGAAACTTCACATGTATGTAGAACTCATAGCTAGGGTGTTTGATTACTTTATCTCAATCTGATTGAATTTGTGAATATTTTAGTAGTACTTGGGTACATATAATTACTTGATTAAAATGATGATATCCATAAGTGATCCACAGTTCTTTAATTGCCTAAGAACACATTTTCCCAAAGACAAAATAGGAAAACAAAACAAAACAAACACTACCATCATAATAAATACAATATACTATAGTGTTTGCTAGAAAATACATCCTAAGGATCAATAAAGAGTTCAAAACATCACCCATTTATTTCTGAGCTTCGGGTGTATAATGCCACGCCCAGCGTTGCTCTTGTTTTCGTCTGGATTGTAGTCATCATAAATGCAGTGGTAGACCATCATTCAATGATCCTTGAGTGACCTTTATCAGTCTTCAAAAAGTTATTGTGATTTGGTGAAAGATGTCTTTTACAGGTGGAGGTCATTCTTCTTTTAACTTATATAGTGGAAACTTTGAAAATCAATTTCTCGGCATCTAAATGATGGATATTAACCAAATTTAACTGGAAAGATCCTCAAGTGACCCTTTATTAGTATACAAAAAATTATTATGATGAGATGAAAAAAATGTTTTTATGGGCGGAGGTCATTTCTCTCTATGTTATATAGCGGAAACTTTGAAAATCATTTTCTCAGAATCTAATTGATGGATATCAACCAATTTTCACTGGAATGATTCTTTAGTGATCCTTTATCAGTCTCCAAAAAATTATTGTGATAGGTTGAACGATATGTCTTTTTAAAAGTGGAGGTCAATTTTCTATATTCACCAATCTTGAATTTTTATGCCCCCGATAGGGAGGCATAATAAATTTGACTTGTCCGTCTGTCCGTCTGTCCGTCCGTCCGTCTGTCCGTCCGTCCGTCATTCCGTCCAAAAACTTTAACATTGGCCATAACTTCTAAATCAAAGCGGTGTCGGGGGCATTGTCATCTTACAGTGACAGCTCTTGTTCATTTCAGAAATATTTAAGCATGTGACACTCAAAAATACATATTTACTTGAAACATTTATTAATTCATTCAGTCACTTAAATTCTCATCTAATCATATCAGTAGAATCAGGCCTGTGGAGCAAATCAGCTGCTTAAGCAGCTCTAGGTTGACTTTTTTGAAGGATTTTATTTGGGAAGAAGAGATTTCTTTAATTTTTCACAACAGGTAGGACTTTATCCAAAATTATACAGACAGTATTGAATAACCTTATCCACCTTATTTTTATCAAACAGGGTCAAAAGCTTCAACAATTTCTTGTCAGTTTTTGTCTTCATTACTCGTCAATTGTTTGCCATTAAGTCGTAATAAGAGCTGGGACCGACTGTGGTAACAATCTTTTGATGACAAGATGGCAACATGGGAATCATTCAGTTAACAATTAGTAATCAAATAATTTGAATCTTCTTGGCCTGAATTCATTGTTCAGCAGTCTGATAAAGAACTGAGATTTGAATATGATGGTCTGGCATAATCTTCTCTCTCAGAACTCAAACACTAAGTAAATGAGTTACAAGGACGTAATTGATACTTACTGAAGTTGGCAACAATGGTCCCCCCCCCCCCCCCAATTTATTTTATTGAATCCAAATTTATCAATAAATTGGTCATTCATGGTTTCAAATTTTGATACAATGAAAAAAAAGGTGGCATGGCCTGATTGGCCTCTGTTTGGAACCTTTTGGATTTGTAAAGGAAGATGAAACACCTATGAAGAGAATTGCTTGTATACTTGCTATACAATTCTTAAACATAATTGAAACACATCAATTTGGAGAGTTTCTATTGAGATTTACCTAGAAAATAAACAGATAACTGATAGTATTGTGATATATTGCGATAAAATTCTGACGATAGTGATAGTATTACAATATCAATACTCCAATAGTAAAACTATCATGGTAGTGATTTTCCAAGCCCATAGTCAGTCCTAGCACATGAGAGACTTTAACCTTAGTCATATCCCAACTGTAATTAAAGATATCTTGATAAAACTTGGCATGTGTGTTCACCATCGCAAGAGCTATCCAGATGTGTCTCATAAATATTTTTATAGACTTTGTTGACTTAATTTTCATCTCTACACATATTTGTAGGTGCACTATAGATTGGAAGAAAGGCAAGAATGTAACAGTTAAAACAGTGAAGAAGAAGCAAAAACATAAAGCCAGTGGTACAACCAGAACTATATCAAAAACTGTACAGAGTGATTCATTCTTTAACTTCTTTAATCCGCCAACACGTAAGTATGCAGGAGAAAACTAGGAGGTTGTCTCAGGACAACTGTCGAGCCCACATCAGGGTTGTGGAAATTTATATTTTCTAAACTTGTCCTGCGACAAGTAAAACATGATTTTCTACTTGTCCAATATCAACATGAACTTGTTTCCAAAACAGAGAATAAATAAATAAGAGAAATTATTGTTTTTAGAGAAGAAAATGCTGGAACCCAGCATTTTCTTCATTTAAAACAATATTTCCTACATTTGGATACAAACATTTTGCCAATTAATCTCTTAGTTCTATCATGTACAATTCCAAGACTTGTCCTCAATTTTCTTGTCCACGGACAAGTTGCAAAGGAAAATGTACCTACATGCAGGTAGAAAAACCAGTGTCGGATAAGTCAGGCATGGGAATTCAATACCGCTGCACATTTAAACATTTGACCTTGAGCTATGACGTTGACCATAGAGCTGTCTAAAAATACTTTCAAATAGCACATCTCATGATGAAGAACAATTTGACCAAAAGTTATTTCCAAATCCATCCATAAATGTAGGAGTTATTTTCTAGACAGAGGGATAGACAGACAAACTAATGCACATGCACTGAGTTGTTGTTGTAACGATTATGTCTTGTTTACTCTAAGCAGGCTTGCTAAAAATATTGAATTGGTTCTAAAGACCACTTCAGGGATTGACATCTACTCCAGTCCTCGGGCCGGAAAGCTGCGAATTTTAGGAATTAAGGACTGGTAGAAACTGCTATGTTTCATTTTCTTCAGGCCCGCAGTCATGGGCCATAATAGTGTCTTGCAAAGAGTTTGTCAAGATATGCCCAAGGTCAAGGTCACAGCTGAAGGCCAATAGGTCACTGGTAAAAATCAAGAATTTGTGGGGCATACATGTCTGCGACTCCATGTCTGACACATTTCTTGTTTCCAATCTGTCAAGTTTTAAATAGAAGGTTACTTTTCAATACTAAAGCTTTTCATCTGTTTCTGAACAAAATTGTGGGGATTAAAAAGAATTTGCTTATCCCAAACAATTTCTTCAAACTGCAAGGTGATTCCTTCTAATATTCTTTAATCTTCTTCCATGTCAGGGCGCTGTATAAGAAATAATTGATAAAGTCCTACTTTTAGAAGCTTAGCTAAAAAAAAAGTGATTCATATTTAATCCTTTAATGCCTCAACATTTAATTTCATTATTCAGGCCTTGTTATTTTATCATACTCAATGTTGAATAGAGTAAAATTTCTGCTCCAAAAATTTATTTCTGATGTAGTGTACTTAAATGTATAATAATTTTTTGTGATACGTAACATCAGATTATCCTCTGCTTAACTAAATTCCATTTTCAGATACTTTTTAAATGGATTTCTTGAATTATTATTTCGATTCATACTTATTTTCAGCACCAGAAGATGAAGAAATGGTAAGTCGCAAGCTCTATTTACATTTAACACTTTTCAACTCTATTTAACAACAATGAGTGGCGATCAAAATATGATAATTACAACTTGACAAAGCTGTATTTATTACATTTTGATCACCGACCCGTGACCATGAGAAAAAGAGATCAAACTTAAGATATTTTAATTCTCAGTTTAGGTATAAATAACATTTTTTCAAGTAACAAAATTTTACATGAATGTGTTGATAATGGTAGACCTATGTGAGATAGCAGCTGGAGGCTAGGAAAGGATGTGATGGTAGTAGTACTGGTGTGAGGAATACCAGAAATCCATTGAAAGGTGCTCCAGCCGCTGCAATATAACTGAAAGATTGTTGAAAGTGGCGTAAAACCCCATTCAAACAAACGAACGAACAAAATTTAAACTCCTGTAAAATGCTGGAGTTTTACATCCCACTTAATGAAATTGTGGTAAAAGAAGAAATTGGTTGTAACCATCAATTTCTCCATTTACAACAATATTTACTACCATATTGTGTTATAAGAATACACTTGTAACAAGCAATTTCTCCATTTACCACTGTAAATTTGCCACCATCATATTGCAGTTGTAGTGCATCAGACAATTATTCAAAAGGTTGTGGTTTAGATTCCAGACGGCAGTATTCATCCTTTCCAACTACTTGTCTTCCAAGTAGAGGACCATAGACTTATATGGGGTAGCAGCTTGAGAGTACTGGTCTGAGAAATACCAGGAAACCATTGTCAGGTGCTACAGCAAAAGGATTGTCAAGAGCGGCTTTAAGTCAACAAACAAAAACATCGTAATTTCTACCATGTTGGATTGTTCCATTTTCAATTGCAACTTATTTTGACAGTAGTCATTGCAACTTCTTTCAATTTGAAAAAAAGTCTTAAGATTTTTCTGAAAAAAAAGGAAAGGGTTAAGGGGGATTTTTATGCCCATGTATCAAGAGATCAGGGGCATATTGTTTTACTCATGTCTGTCTGTCTGTCCGTCCGTCTGTCCGAAAACTTAACCCGAAAACTTAACCTTTACCTTTTCTCCAAAAGTATTTGTCATACAAAGCTGTACACCAAAGTCAAGGTCATGTGACAAGGTCAAGGTCATGTGACAAGGTCAAGGTCATCTGTCAAGGTCAAACTTTAAAAAAAAAATGCTGTTCCGGGGGCATTTGTGTTTCACAAACACATCTTGTTCTCCTTTATTTTGACAGGATGAGGATACTGAATCTTTGTTAGCAGCTGATTTCGAAATAGGCCATTTTATTCGAGAAAGAATTGTTCCACGGGCGGTGTTATACTTCACGGGAGAGGCATTAGAAAATGATGATGAGGTTTGTGCTGCATAATTATGTATAAACAGACTTCACAAAAAACATATTTTTTACCAGACTGTCTGGTAAACTGAATTTTAACAAGACAACTAAATTTTAACTGAACAATAGAACACATTGTGTATGTTGCCAGAATTTACAAGTCAGTCGGTCCTGTATTCATGCACAACTTACCAGACCGGCACAATTTTTACAGGACATGTCAGTGGGACCGGCAGTATTTTGTGAAGTCTGTATTAACTCAATAGAAAGGCAAATTGGTGGCATATTATATCTTCTTTAACTTGGATTTTTGTCCCTTTCACCATTTGTAAATATATTGGCAATGATAACTAAATTTGATAATTCTGTGCTATTTATAATTTAGAATGTAATTACATGGAAGATGATGAACAATTTCTGAAAATTATTTCAATTATTATGCTTCAAATATATTTGAAGACAAAAAAAAATAAAAAAAATATTTCATTCATGTGCTAGCAATTCCTCAAACAGAACAAATGAGGGATCATTAGGATATGTATTGACTTATAAAGAGGTACGGATGTGAGGGGAGGGGGGGGGGGGGTAACTCCAGTGTAAAATCTTTACTTCTAAACAAAACCCTATGATGTGGGTACTCATTTGAATTGTCTCATCGAGACAATTCAATTGAGTACTCAAAAGATAAAGTATGAGCTAGGATTAATGAAATATTTAAATTTAAAATCCCTTCTATCTGTAGCTCTGTAACAATGCTTCTTTATGTGTTCTTGTATAGTATGATGATGAAGGAGAGGAAGAGGAAGGGGGAGACGATTACGATGAAGATGGTGATCCAGACTTTGATCCACAGGTTAGTGAAAACGGTCTAAAATTTAACATTTATCATCCTGAATTGGGAATTTTTCTGATTTTTAGCTCCACTGGCCGAAGGCCAGCGAGCTATTGTCATGGCGAGGTGTCCGTCGTGCGTCCGTCCGTGCGTCCATCCGTCCGTGCGTGCGTGCGTAAACTTTTCTTTAAACATCTTCTCCTCCTGAACCAATGGATGGATTTTGATGAAACTTGGCCAGAATGTTCCTTGGGTGACCCTCTTCTAAAGTTGTTCAAGAAAATTGGATTGACCCCCAAATATGGGCGTGGCAGGGCGGGGCATATTTTGACCCCAAAATCTTTGAACGACATCTCCTCCTGAACCATTGAGCCGATTTCAATGAAACTTTACCAGAATGTTCCTTGGGTGACCCTCTTCTTAAGTTGTTCAAGAAATTTGGATTGACCCCCAAATATGGGCGTGGCAGGGCGGGGCATATTTTGACCCCAAAATCTTTGAACGTCATCTCCTCCTGAACCATTGAGCCGATTTCAATGAAACTTTACCAGAATGTTCCTTGGGTGACCCTCTTCTTAAGTTGTTCAAGAAATTTGGATTGACCCTCAAATATGGGCGTGGCAGGGCGGGGCTTATTTTGACCCCGAAATCTTTGAACAACATCTCCTCCTGAACCATTGAGCCGATTTCAATGAAACTTTACCAGAATGTTCCTTGGGTGACCCTCTTCTTAAGTTGTTCAAGAAATTTGGATTGACCTCCAAATATGGGCGTGGCAGGGCGGGGCTTATTTTGACCCCGAAATCTTTGAACGACATCTCCTCCTGAACCATAAGGCAAATTTTAATGAAACTTTACCAGAATGTTCCTTGGGTGACCCTCTTCTAAAGTTGTTCAAGAAATTTGGATTGGCCCCCAAATATGGGCGTGGCAGGGCGGGGCTTATTTTGACCCTGAAATCTTTGATCCTCATCTTCTCCTGAACCATTTGGCCGATTTCAATGAAACTTTACCAGAATGTTCCTTGGGTGACCCTCTTCTTAAGTTGTTCAAGAAATTTGGATTGACCCCCAAATATGGGCGTGGCAGGGCGGGGCTTATTTTGACCCTGAAATCTTTGAACGACATCTCCTCCTGAACCATAAGGCAAATTTTAATGAAACTTTACCAGAATGTTCCTTGGGTGACCCTCTTCAAAAGTTGTTCAAGAAATTTGGATTGGCCCCCAAATATGGGCGTGGCAGGGCGGGGCTTATTTTGACCCCGAAATCTTTGATCCTCATCTTCTCCTGAACCATTTGGCCAATTTCAATGAAACATTACCAGAATGATCCTTGAGTGACCCTCTTCTAAAGTTGTTCAAGAAATTTGGATTGACCCCCAAATATGGGCGTGGCAGGGCGGGGCTTTTTTTGATCCAGAAATCTTTGAACAACATCTCCTCCTGAACCATTAGGCCAATTTTAATGAAACTTTTCCAGAATGTTCCTTGGGTGACCCTCTTCTGAATTTGTTCAAGAAATTTGGATTGACCCCCAAATATGGGCGTGGCAGGGCGGGGCTTTTTTTGACCCCGAAATCTCTAAACCTCATCATCTCCTGAACCATTGAGCCGATTTCAATGAAACTTTACTAGAATGATCCTTGGGTGACCCTCTTCTAAAGATGTTCAAGAAATTTGGATTGACCCCCAAATATGGATATGGCAGGGCGGGGCTTATTTTGACCCCAAAATCTTTGAACGACATCTCCTCCTGAACCATTAGGCCAATTTTAAAGAAACTTTACCAGAATGTTTCTTTGGGGACCCTCTTCTAAAGTTGTTCAAGAAATTTGGATTGACCCCCAAATATGGGCCTGGCAGGGCAGTGCTTATTTTGACCCTAAAATCTTTGAACCTCATCTTCTCCTGAACCATGGGGCCAATTTCAATGAAACTTTACCAGAATGTTGCTTGGGTGACCCTCTTCTAAAGTTGTTCAAGAAATTTGGATTGACCCCCAAGTATGGACGTGGCAGGGCGGGGCTTATTTTGACCCCGAAATCTTTGAACGTCATCTCCTCCTGAACCATTGAGCCAATTTTAATGAAACTTTCCCAGAATGTTCCTTATGTGACCCTCTTCTCAAGTTGTTCAAGAAATTTGGATTGACCCCCAAATATGGGCTTGGCAGGGTGGGGCCTTTTTTGACCCCAAAATCTTTGAACGACATCTCCTCCTGAACCATTAGGCTTATTTCAATGAATCTTTACCAGAATGTTCCTCTGGTGACCCTCTTCTAAAGTTGTTCAAGAAATTTGGATTGGATGAGATCCACCGGATCAATAAAATTCAGGTGAGCCGTTTAGGGCCATTCTGGTCCTTTCGTTTCAAAGTGATATCTATATAGTTTTCTTCCTTGTAATTTTACACATTAGTTAAATAAGTTCATTTCTTCATAAGTTAGTTTCACCTTAGAAAAAGTCAGAATTCCTTTTGAATGTTGTTCACTTTCATTACCTTCTATTTTCAATATCTCTCTTTCAAATCTTGAGATTTTTAATCCAGTGGAGCGATACAGGCCCTCTTGGGCCTCTTGTTTGCCACTATCATAGCATAATTGGTAGTGCCTCAGAATGCCAATCTAGAGGTCCTGGGTTTGACGGCAGCTCTCATTCTTTCCAACTATATGTCTCTCACCAATGGGTTGATAATCGTAGGTCTATGTGAGATAGCAACTCAAGGGCTTAGTGCAAGACTGTACTGAATGTATATACATGGTATATACACTTAGTACAGCCATGCACTTAACCCTTGAACTGGAGGCTAGGATAGGATTTGATTGTTGTACTAGTGAGAGAAATACCAAGAATCCATTGTTAGGTGCTCAAGCCACCATGATATAACTGAAAAATGTTGAAAGCTGCGTAAAACTCCATTCAATCAATCAATCAATCAATTTTATGATTTGTCAGGAGGTATAGACAAAAATCAGCCTGCATATATACAACTTTATTCAGGCCTGGAATTTCAGTCAAAGATATTTTACACTTTTAAACAGAAATACCATTATAAAGTGATGGTGAAAATGAAGATTAAAAGCATAACAGACAAAGGGGGGGGGTGTCATAAGTTTATTCCTTGGATCATTCATTCAAGTGGTCAATCAGGGTTGGTTTAATCTAGATAAGTAGTAGCTGGAGGCTAGGAAAGAATGTGGTGGTTGTACTGGTGAGGGAAATACCAGGAAACCACTGTTAGGTGCTCCAGCCGCCGCGATATAACTGAAATAATGTTGAAAGCGGCGTTAAACTCCATTCAATCAATCAATTAATCTAGATAAGTAAGATGAAATCATGGTTCTTTATACACAACTTCCTTCGAAAAGTAAATTCATTCAATACTTACAAGGGACAAGTCTTTAAATTTGATTATGAGCTTAAATCTTATTTCATTGGTAAAAAAAATTCTAGGAAAGATAAAATGTCTAATTCTTCAAAATGGTGTGGTAATATGATTAAATAAGATTTCTATATTGAGTTGGAAAATTTAAGATTTCTTTGTCATTACTGAAAAGAGCTGTCATCTTTACGAGCAATATTTGATGTTTATACTTGTAGTCAGGAAAGTTCATAACCCCACGTTTTCAAGCCAAGTGTGCCAAGCTAGCACTCGCTCAAGTCACAAAACCTTCAAGTGCTCCCTGTGATACTCGGTTATTTTTGCGCCCTGGTTCAGCTTCAAATCCTCGGCCTAAATCGGTTTCAGTTACTAATCAAGAACAACCTTCAACATCAAACACTTTAAGTAGGCCTGTAACTGCTCCCTTTTCTAGACCAGCAACTCGGGATAAAGTTGAAAGTGAATTAAAGCCAGCAGTGAAGACTGAGGCATTTACTCAACCACAGTCTGATGTGGATGCTGCTCGTCCCAAATCTGTGTCGTTTAAAAATACTACTTTAGTAGGTATAGAAGATCAAGGGAAAATTCCTAAATTAGAAAAAGAAAGAACAAAAATTTTATCAAGTGTAATAGAGCCAGAGAATAATACTCAACAAATACCTGAGCAGATTAAACTCACTAGAGAACAAACTTTCTTTGATAAAAAACCAAATGAGCAGATTGAAGTAGTAGAGACTTCAAATAAAACAGAACAAAATATGCCAACAAGTCAGAAAGAAATAAAAAATATAAAACCTGAAAAGGATGATCAGTCAAAGAGTAGGACTGGAACTGAATTAGATCAAAGGCAGAAGGCAAAGGAAAAATCACAGGATATACATGATAAACAGAAAGCTGAACTGAAGTCAGAAGTCAATAGATCAAACAAAGGTGATGAAAGGAATGCTGATGTGTGTAGTAGAGAAGTTGAAGAGAAGAAAGATCTCAGAAATGTATCCGCTAAAACGGACACAGGACTTAATAGATCTAGAAAACCCACAAAGAGTGATGGTGTTGTAAAACAACAAACTGTCTCTAAACCTGGTATTGTAAAGAAGCAAGAATCTGCCCATCTGAAATCCCAAAATAATTCCAAAAATCAGGAATGTAGAAATAATCAAGGAGCAATTGGTAATGAAAAACCTTCCAATAGGATGAGTGTCAGTGCCAAAATCTCTACTAGGCATCCACCTGATCAAGATAATCAACCAGATGAACAGCAAAGTACAAGTAGTAGACAATCCAAAAAGCCTGCAAGTACTAAAGAGACCGCATTCACCATTCTGAAGAACCTGACAGGAAAGAGAGGGACACATAAACCAGGACAGGTGCCATCTGTACAGCGACCTATCAGAAAATATAAATTTGATAAACCTGCAGGACCCTCATCTTCCCAGGTCATCCAGTCTATAATAGATGATTAAACAGCCAAGGGAAGGAAGTGAGGGTTCACAGTTGAGAAAGGAAGTCACACAGCCTTCATCAGTTACAGTGAAGGTGCCACTATCTGCACCAAAGTCATCAAAACCTAGACCATCACCAGTAGATAACAGAAGACCAGGTTCAGGAACAGCTCACAAGCAGAAGTCAGTCTCAGAGAATGACCAGGGTATCAAAAAGCCAGTATCCGCTCCACCTCAAAAAGCTCACAGGACACAAATTGACAGAAGATCAGCTAAACCTGCCTTAGGCAGACAGACTGAAAAACAATCACAAAATAAGGACAAATTTGATAAACAGATGTCAAATAAACAAAGTGAAGATTCTGTAAACAAAGGTCCCAAAGACTCAGAAGGAGCTGAAGTGTCTGTATCTAGCAGTATTAAAGGAGTTAGATTACAGAATGGAATGATCGCTACTGAAACTGAACCTTCTGTAGAGTCAAACAACCCTGATAATATGAGTGAATGTTCTGATATCCCTAATTTACATCCCAAATACAAAGAGAGTCCTTATCTGAAGGATAATCCCTTGTTACTATCGGGGAAACCAAGACTTAGAGCGAGTGCTAGCTCCCTAGGAAGGTGTAAGGATGCCAGTCTATAGTGACGGAAATCTTGCTAGAATCTAGTAAAGTTTGTTTGTTATTACCAGAGTGTACCCCTAAAATGTTCTTTGAACTAATGAATGATTTTTATTTGTTTTCAATTACTCTCTGCACACAATTTTTAAAGTCCCAACTAAAATGGGCTGATATAGGACAGGAAATTCAAAACTCATTTTCACCAAGACTGTTTAGGCTAAAGAGAATTATGTTTTAAAGATGTACGAGTTTATGTGAGTGATTAAAGGGCAATTTTGTCTATACCTGTATGGACAAAATTGCTCTTTGATCACTCACATAAACTTGTATATCTGTAATTGGTAATATCACATTTTTTCATCATAATCCATTGATTCAAATGAATTGAAAACATTGATGAATTTTCACTCAACTAACATACTCTGAAAGTATGGAGAAAAAAAAATTGACTGATATTTGAAATTGATGCTGAATAAATTAAGAATCACCGTTTATCAAATTGAGTGAACCTGTTTCCCATTATTCTTTTTAGTACTCGGTCACTTGAATTGGTTTAATCTCACTCTGGTACTAACAAACTATTACTGATTTCACAACTAATCCATAGTTCTTCAGTTAGTGAAAACCCAATTTCGATAGAAAAATGACGGCCCTTTTGTGTTGGTTTAAGATTAAGTTTGAATTAAAATGTCATGAATAGAAGAATTGGATGACATTTGGGATAGAAAAATCATTCCATCTTTTTCATTGAATATGAAAATTGAAGTTCATTTTGACAATGGGTAACCCATGTTGCTTTTAGCTTTCATAGAATAGCTTGATTGAAAGAATAGATCTTTTAAAAAAAATTACTCGATAAAAAATCTTTTTGCTTGGTCTACTCTAGGATGAGGAAGAAATTCAGAATGTGTAACAGTAGGGTATGTTTTTGCAATGGTCTTCAGATTTGGCTTGTATTTTATCCTGTATATTAACCCTTCATCTGCTGGATGATCTTGGCCACAGAGTTTAAATTTTTATCATTCTCACCTGAGAATTTTCTCAAATTTAGAATGTAAATAAAAGTAAGAAAATGTAAGATATTGATAAGTTGTTATTTGTATTATTAATATTATCTTTCATGTTCATACACTTATTATTGTATAACGACAGAAATAAAGATTAAATACTAAGTTGAAATTTGAGAAAATTCTCAGTTAAGGCTAAGGAAAGTTTTACAATCCATGGCCCTGATATTGGCTTCATTTAGAATTTTATAACAAAGACTGTGTTGGATGGTACTTTGCCTATTAGGTCCTAAAATGGAAGTTAAAAAACTAGGAGTCTATTTTGACTGGTTTAAGAATTCAGCTCTGGGGGCCTGTTTTACTAAACAACTTAGGATCAATGTTTGAGTATGTTAAAAATTAAAGTTGCTTCTACAGAAGAAAATAAATAAGGAATTCTGCCATGCATTGTCTCATTGGAATCTTCTTCTAGAGACGATTCCAATGAGATTTTGCATGGCAGAATATAACAATGAATGAAAACAGAAGGTATGATTTGTGATTTTGACTTGTGTCAATTTTTTTTCATAAATCCTTTAGTAAAACAGGCCCCTCAGTTGTGAGTTGCTTATATGAGAAAATAGACCTGACATAAACATTTTGTGAACAGAGGAAAATTCTAGATTCAGCAGGTGAAAGTTTAATTATCTTGCGGAGTGCGACAGATCTTCTGAAGCATCATGGTTTACCCTTTGTGCTAAATTAATCCTGTTTTCTTGTTATGTCAGATATGTACTGGTTGTTTAAAGACGTATGGCTTAAAATAGAGATGTTCAAATGCATGCCATGTAACATTTAAGTAATACAATGTATCTGATATATGATAATTTGTATTCCTAATACTATCATTTTGTGATCAACTGGGGAGGGGGGGGAGTTTAACCTAAATCTTAGTTAATTAATTTAAAGCTCCTTGGCATTTTGCCATCGTTGTAGTGATGCTTGTCTAAATCTCTTATCATAAGTTCATTGGCTCAATAGAATGAGCAGCTGAAGACTCCCAATGGTTGTCATGGTATACTGGTGAATTTGTTAGGTGCTCCAAAACTGCATTTTCTTTAATGCTTTTTGGTGGTTTATCGAGAAATAATGGTAGATTATCACTTGATAATCTCACCGCAAAAGCAGTGAAATAATCAAAAACTTATACCCTGCTTTTGTGTATTTCATTCTATCTGACGTCATCTATGCGGGGCGAAATAAGTGACGTCACAATGAACGTTGCATAGCAATCACATGCAAAATGACGCGCTTTACGAAAATATGTCATAGAAATTTCATATTTTATCTCATTATTGCATTCAAGAAATAGAATAATCGATTGTTTTCCGTGTAAGATCGATTGATCATTTCGTGAAAATATAGCTTTTGTTGTTCACTCAATGAAATATAAATCGATCTTACACTGAAACAAACGATTATCCTCTATTTGTATTGATGACAACATCAAGAACCATTCTAAGTAAATTTATTATAATTCAAGGACCCCTAATGTAAGCACATGTTTAGATTCTTCCAGATGACCTTTTAAACCATACCCAAGATATTTGAGATTTTAATTGATTCCACTCCTGCCTCTTATTTACTTGCCCTTTTCCTTCTCCCTTGTAACAGCTTTTAACCTGTGTTTTTTGTTAAGGCTTGAATTTGATAATTTTCTTGAATGTCTTGTTGAAAATTAGAGGCTTTTTTTTTTACCCAAATCAAGAAATGCCAGGCAACTGGTTGCAAAATATGAAGAAAAAATTGAATAATGATTTATGTAAGAATTTATTTTTAAGGGCTGAAAGAAATTTTGTTTTACAAAATGGTACTAATTAGGGCAAAAGAGAATTTTTTTTATAACTGGATTTTTTCAAATTTCAACAATATTCCCTACCATAATTGACCATTTCTTTTCCAATCTTACCCACTATTCCTTGTATTCTGAGCCCCAATCATAGCGCAGTCGGTAGTCGGCCGAACTGTCAATTTAGAGGTCCGGGATTTGATTTCCCACAGCAGCCCTCGTCCTTTCCAACTATTTGCCTCCCACTTACGGGTTGGTAATCATAGACCTATGTGGAATAGCAGCTGGAGGCTAGGAATGGATGTTATCGTAGAACTGATGTGAGAGATATCCGGAATCCATTGTAAAGTGCTCCAGCTGCAGCAATATGAAAGATTATTGAAAGCGGTGTAAAACCCCATTCAGACAAACAAAATTCATTGTTTTCTGCAACTTCTTTCAATTTTGGATAGGTCTAAATTTGGAAAAAACTCTTAATTGATTAACCCATTAACAAACTGTCACCCAAGGAGAGAAAATTTCTCTGATAACTCTGTCTAAAATGAAGAAATAGTTTGTTACAAGCAATTTCTTCATTATCTACAATGTTTTATTCCCAGAAAGACAAAGATTCTGAAAGTTTTGGGTTCTAAAAATTGTTGTCTGCAGCTTCTTCAGATTAGACTAGGCTTAATTCAGGGGTGAGGAAATACGAATTCTGTCCACTAGTCCCTGGAAAGATGAATTTCTACTTGTTCAGAATTGAGATGAACTTATTTGAAAAAAAAAAGGGGAAAAAGATTTTGAGAAATATTTTTTTAAAGAAGGAAATGTTCTACATTAAGAAAATGTTTAGTAACCTATCGTACAGATTGAGGGTTTAGTGCAAGACTGTACTAAGTGTATACACTTAGTACAGTCTTGCACTAAACCCTCAAAATGTTAGGCCAATTAATTTCTTAGATTTGTTAAGTACAATTCCAAGATTTGTCCTGAAATGCACTTGTCTGCGGATAGAAAAGCTTGTGTCAGACAAGTCGGGCAAAGGAATTCTACACCCCTTTTTAATTGTATGTTAGATTAAACAAAAACGCAGAAATGCTTAATATGTATTATCTTGTCTATTTTCAGAAGCAAGGAGACAAGCCTAATGAATGTAAACAACAATGAAGTTAGCCGTGTTCACTAGGTGTTTCGATTCCAGTCACTTGTTTTTTGTACATAAATGAAAAAAATACACATCATTGAATTTCATGTGTGATACAGAAATGAAATCTTGCAAGATGCCCTCTTTACTCTTGTGATGCTGATCCTAGAGTAATTCTGAACATGCAGGAGTGTAGACAAAGATCTAAATCAGGGTTTTTTCTAGGCAGGGGGATTAGGGAATCCCCCATATTTCCTGGATTTGTTGGGGAATTTTTAATTACCACATTTCTCAATTGCATAGATTTTCGCGCCGAAATCCCCCATACTTTTGAAATCCTAGAAAAAACTCTGCTAAATGAATAGTCTGATCTTTGTCTTACCTTGAAATTTAATAACAAAAGAAGGGGTCTGCGCAAAATTTATTGTAAGTGCCTATATTAAGAAAGGTGCATGTGATAGTTTTGGGCTTACACCTTCAAAGTAAATGCTCCACATTTGGTTCTTCCAGTGTCTGTGGCACTTTGATTGTGATGCAGTTTTGTAGAGTTGGGACAAGTCCTCGAGTATCCGGTCATAGGGTAGGGTAAAGTTCCTACTTGGGTTCCTTACCATTACCCGTTACCCAACTATTGTAAAATCACTATGTTCCTTTGAGGATCAACTACAGTAAAGAATTGAAGATTAAAGGGTAGTAGACCCGTAATAGTTTTGCAACATGTGGGAAGTAATGAATTTTAACAATGTTGACCAAGGTTTCCTAATGAAATCATTAGGAAACCGTGGTCAACACTGTTAAGATCATTACTTCCGAAACGTTGCAAAAATATTATGGGTCCACTACCTTAAAAAAGTCTTCAATTCTTTTCTGAAGTTGATTTCCAGATTTTCCTTGCAACTTTTTTCTGAAAGCTGAGAGTCCTTGCTACTTATTCACGGACTCATGACACTTTGCTACTTATTCACGGACTCATGACACTTTTGTCCCTTAAAACCATGTCAGAATTTGTGAGTTTGAATCCCCCTTTTACAGATCCCCTTTTGGATCTTCCTTTGTATTTAGATGATAAAATAAATATATTTACAGTAATTGTTGGGTACTGGAGAACCCATGCATAGCAATATCTCGGGTACCGGGGTACAAAAATTCTACTCGTCTAAGCTCCACAGTTTTGAAATAAAAAGCATAAAAGTACTCCAATTACAGTAATTGTTGGGTACTGGAGAACCCATGCATAGCAATATCTCGGGTACCCAGGTACAAAAATTCTACTTATCTAAGCTCTAAAGTTTTGAAATAAAAAGCATAAAAGTACTCAAATTAATTCAATGTTTGTCAAAAAAAGAATTAACAAAAGTTGGGATTTTGAACAGATTTACAAAACTTTCACACAGAGGATAATCTTGTGATTACTTATTTCATCAAATGTCTTTTTGTGTATTAGTTTTGAAACATTAAAACATGAAATTCTAGAGAGATGGTTCAAATAATGGTCTTCGCCCATGCATCCTACCTACCTAGCTCATGGAAAATTCATGTGCTTTGTTTAGAAGAAAAACATAATAATAGAAAAAATGAGAATCGAGGGGTCAGCGCAACACTTTTGTAAGTGCATATAAAAATATAGGCACTTACAATAGTGTTGCCCTGACCCCTTTGGAATGTAATGAACCTTACACAGTAAATTGCATAGAATTGGAATGATTTGTGACCCATCATGTAAACGGACTAATGGAGAACTTAGTAAAAAATATTTGAAAAAGAGATCAGTTCCAGTACAGATCTCCTTGGTTGTAGTTTAAAAAAATATTTCATAGAAAAGTAGATTAATCATTCTAGAGTCAGAAAATCAGCATTGCACAAAAAGTTTCAATCCTAGTCAGACTTTGCAATCAGGTCCTGAGGTTATAAAACTTTTCTTAGGCTCAACTGAGAATTTTCTCAAATTTTATATTAAAGTAAATGTATGAAAATAAAAGATAATATTCAAAATTTGATATTCATAACAACTTATTAATTTTATCTTATATGTTGACACATTAAAGTGAATATTAAAACAGAATTGCAGCTTTAATCTCGAATTGGAATTTGAGAAAATTTTGACTTGACAATGAGAAAAGTTTTATAACCTTGCGCCCTGCAGTCTCACAAGGGCTGACACTTTATTGGCTAGCCAGAAGTTCCCTTTTTGCATAAGGTGTAACATAAAATGTTTAATCTGTAAATTGTAAATCATGTAATAATTGTAAATATGCAAGCTTGACTTACCTCTTTGTTCAATTATTTGAGTTGTTAACAGATTGCTGGCTCCGCCCTTGATCTAAGACATGGCTGAACACCTGAAAATTTCCAAATGTCACTTGTCTGCTAAATATCATGGTTATGAATGTAAAACAAAATTAAATGAGAAAACAAGAACCAGTGGTGACTGACTTGAATAAACTGTAATATTGTTATTCAGGGAAGTCATTATTTCTCTTCCAAATCAATCCATCACTTGTTTGGTTAATTGACTTATGATTGGCAGCCACAATTCTAGTACAATTTGTGTAGAACTGAAATAGACTCTGCTTCTCTTTTAGTCCGTCAGTATGACTATGTTGAAAGATCAAACTTCCTTTCCTATTTGAGACGAACCTTCATATTTTAGATAATTATATTCTTTGGTGCTCTTCTGTTAGTAAAAAGATCTAGGTCAATTGATAAGATTTTTGTAAATATTGATGGCTCAGTACAAAACAGTTGTAACTGCCTATAAACAAATAGGCAGTTACAACTGTTTTGAGCTGAGCCATAGATATTACCTTAAAATTGACTATTATAGGACAACATTCGCAAATACTAAAAAGAAAAAAATCTGAAAAAAGATCGGCATTAACAATAACCAACAAGTTGTTCAGATTGATTTAAATTTTTCATTTAAGGGAATGTGTTTACAACTGCTATTTCCATGAAATTTCTATCAATGTTCTTTAATTTGTGCCTGTCTGAACTTTGTAAAAAGTATGCAAACATTGATTGTGCGCTGAACCTACCCCAAGTTCAGGATAGTAAAATGTCTTCAAACGTTTTTGAAAAAGTACCCTGTTTAAAGTTCATTAGCAGAGCAGGGTTTTATTTCTAAAGTATTTCACCAAGGTTTTCATCTTGAACAAAGGATAGGTTTTTCAAATGCTTTTAACAGCTGTTTTTTCCATTGTATATATATATATATGGACAGAAGCGCGGCATACTTGGTATTGTTTGATCGAGTTCACAAGCAACATGTGGCTTTCATCATTGACTGATGGCTCAGTGCAAAACAGTTGTAACTGCATATGTTTATAGGCAGTTTTAACTTATTTTGTGTTGAGCTATCAATTTGAAGACGGGTTAGTTACCTCAGGTTATCTGTCAAACCCATCCTTCATTTATCCAAAAACAGTCCAGTGCACATCTGAAAACTATACTGTGATTTTAAAAGCACTTTCTTTTAAGAAATGAAATATGACGCTAATGCAGTATTGTGAGAATTTGATTGATTCTGGTGTATAAAACGGTCAACTTCCATGAAAGAAACAAAAACTTACAAATTCATGACTTTATCGAAATAGATTAAGCCATAAAGATGAACTTAATGAAAATAAATCCCTGGGTATCTAGGCATCTATTAGAATCTTTGCAGAATTGCCATCATACCCATAAACCCATTCTTACATATAGTAATCTCCTTGGGGCTCCTGCAGAAAAGGGTTTCATAAAACAATGGGAATGGATTGATTGTTAGAAGGGAGTTCTTTATGGTCCACAATTTTCATCCCCCCAAGAGACCAAATTGATGGCTCAGTGCAAAAAAGTTGTAACTGCCTATAAACATATAGGCAGTTACAACTGTTTTGCCTGAGCCATCGAAATTTTCTGAAGTTCATCATTAGAAAGTTGTTGTTGACAGCTTACTAGAAGCTATCCTAAAATTGTGTTGTCTGTTAATGGGTCGGCTCTCTTGCTACTCTTATTTCTGACAAATGATTTTCTAAACGCTTAATCAATTGAATAGATTACATTTTAACTGTGTTCAAATGCCATTTCTTCTTGCATTATTTTTTCTAAATTTTTATTCCGTTTTCATGTTGACCTTTAAGGTTGGTGTGATAGTGTGACAGCATGGTGTTCAATATGAATTGTTAGCATATTCTTCATGTGGAAATGATGTTTATTGTGAATAAATTCATTATTATCATAGAAAACTTTGATTGTCTCTAGAATTGTAGAATCTTTTATGAGATTTGATTTTATTTTGAGACTAGACAATCTTAATCGAGTCTAGAATTGAAATGTTAAAAGGCGAGCCTTGGCGAGCTTTATAACTTTTGTATCCTAGATGAGGCTAGGATTAGGATGTCTCAAATAAAATCGAGTAACAGTTCCTTTTCCTCATGCTTGCTTGACAATCTTTAAACTTTATTCATATCTCTGTTGTTATTACAGATATATTAATGAAATTTGGCATGTGTGTTCACCTGCACAAGAGCTATCTAGACTATCTAGGGTGATAACTCTTGAATCATTTTTAGCTCGGCTGTTTCGGTGAAAACTCGAGGTATCGCTATAGCCTTGGTGTTGTCGTCATTGTTGTCCTGCGAAAACTTTTGACATTTTGTGATAACTCTTGATTGGTAAGTGATGGTGCCTTCATATTTCACATGATGATTGCCTGGGACGAGCACTTTCTGTTGGTACCAAGTTCAAGATAATCAGTCAAGGTCATTTTTCAAAGTCAAATTTGTGAAAAAAAAGCAAAACTGAGACATTTTGCAATTAATTTTGAGTGGTAAGTGATAGTGCCTTTATTATTCACATGATGATTGCCTGAGACAAGTATTTTCTATTGTCACCAAGTTCAATGCCATCAGTCAAGGTCAATGTCATTTTCAAGGTCAAATTGGTGAGGGGGAAAAAGGGAAAACTGACATTTGGTGATTACTTTTGAATGGTAAGTGATAGGGCCCTCAAATTTCACATGATGATTGCCTGGCACAAACACTTTCTGATGCTACTAAGGTTAAGCTCATCAGTCAAGGTCATTTCTCAAGGTCAAATTTGTGAAATATGCAACTTTGACATTTTGCAGTTACTTTTGAATGGCAAGTGAAAGGGCCTTCATATTACACACGATGATTGCCTTGGACAATGCCATTCTCTTGGTAGAAGGTTCAAGGTATGAATGGTAAGTGATCAGGCCTTCATTCATACGATGATTACTCGTGACAAGTCCTTTTTGTTGGTATCTAGTTCAAGGTCATCCGTCAAGGACATTTTTCAAGGTCAAGTTTTTGAAGTTTAAACTTATATTAGCCATAAGTTTGGATAGGTAAGTGCAATAATTTTGACATGACTTGTCACATGCATGTCAAGGTCACAGAGATCATTTTTGGACGAGATCTGTGTAAATTCTCTTATTTTTCTGCCAGAAATCTCATGATCAAATTGGCTAAATGAGAGAAAAATCTCCCAGCAAAATATATTTTTAACAAAGGATTTGGTTCTATTTGCTATTGAAAACTCAGTATTTCTCATAAGTTCCGACTGAATGAGATATTTCGCACATGAAATACTGAGCCAGAATTATCCCTGAGGTCATTTGTTGAAAGTCACTCATTAATGACGTTAAAACTTAAAAAAAAGTAGTTTAAACCTTGATTGGTAAAGACACTGTTCAAAAGTGGTATAAAAAAGCATTTGTAGCTCTGCTGTTTTCGGAGAAAAGCCGAGGTATTGTTATAGCCTTGGTGTTGCGTTGTTGTTGTTGGCATCATTTGACATTTTGTGATATCTCTGGTTCTACTGAAGAAATTCACGAGAACCTTGGCACGCCATATTCACCATCAAAATAGCAACCTTTTCTGTCAAGGATATCTCTAGAAGCATTTTTTCTACTCTTTTTTTCACATCCAGCACTTAAAGTCGCTCGTAGGCACCCATAGGCGGTGCTCTTGTAAGAGTTATGCCCCTCTTTCAACTTAGATTTTTTGCACTTTCCTGCAGCTGAGCGTTGTACCCGTAGGCGGTGCTCTTGTTGAAACGCTCTGATGACAGAAATGCCACTGAAACGTGAGTTAGATGACCTCGAGATGACGTCATTTAGTATCATGTAATCTTACAGCAAGTAATCTTACATGTGTAAGACGAGTATATCTTTGATGGCTGTTTGTAATAGATTTGTTTGTTTGAATGGGTTTTACGCCGCTTTCAACAATTTCGCAGTTATATCGCGGCGGCCGGAGCACCTAACAGTGGATTCCTGGTATTTCTTTCACCTGTACTACCATTACACCCTTTCCTAGCCTCCGACTGCTATCTCACATATGTTTACGATTGTCTACCCATTGGTGAGAGACAAACGTCGGTGTTTGTAATAGAATAAAAGGCAATGGTCATGTGGAGTTACATCTGTCTGTTGCATTCGGAACATCACTCGGCAATTTCCGTAAACTGCAACAGACCTCGGATGTCATTCGGAACACCACTCGGCCATTCTCACAATCAACCTCGGATGTACATAGACGGCCTATTTTCAAATTTCAAAATTTACATACCCATCCGCTTTACATACATCCGATGTCTGTTTCAGTTTACGGAAATGGCTGAGTGATGTTCCGAATGCTCGGATGTATGTAAGGCGGATGGGTAAGTAACAAAACCGTGCATTTTGTTAGGCGGAAACAGTGTAAGAAAAACTAGCACTGTAGATTTATTTGACTGGCGAGCCTGCCTCAATCTATCGGAGGGTAGCGTAGATTGGGACAGGTTTACCAGTCTATAGATTTATATCTTTTACAGTAAATAACGGCTGAAAAATCTTAATTTTTAAGAATGACGAATCATTCTCAATAACTAAGATTTTTTCAGCCGTTATTTAAGAATCTAAAGATATCTATTTGAGGATATGATGGTTTCACGTCAGTGACTTAAACGAGTAGGGTTGGCGACGGCGAATGTTTTCACTCACCGTTCCGCCACTTAAAGTGACGTCATCGAGTTTTTCAAGGTTTTCCCGTAAGTTTTAAAAATAGTCCGTCTGTACATCCGAGGTTGATCGTGAGATTAGCCGAGTGGTGTTCCGAATGCCGTCTTTGGGTGTGTTCTATTCTTGTCCAGAGCATAACTTTTTACATTTATGGATTTTAAAAATAAGTTTGCAGTTATTTTTGCCGCGGTGAGTACTTGTGTTTTGCGAAGAGTTTGTCCAGGTTATGCTAATGTCATGAAATTAGGTCAAATATGTCACAGGTAAAATTCGATTATTTGCGTAGGTAAAAGGGAGTCAAAATGCCCCCCCCCCCCCCCTTTGGAGATTTTTTTTAAGGGTCAAAATAAGATATTTTCAGACTTGTGAGGGTCAAAACTGGTTTAAGGGTCAAACACGAGCCCCGAGTCCATTTATTTCTTTGCTATACCTAAAGGGACAAGCTGAGAACTCGACTGGAAAATAGGTCGGATCCAGCCCTGCGTTCATGATGACAAAACATTTGTAAACTGATTGCTAATTATACCCCGTTTGGTCTTAAACTTTCGTGCAAAGCATGGCATAATTTGCAAACAGTTTACTCGGTTTTATCATCTTGAACGCAGGGCACGACTATGCATGCCATGCCCGCTCAAGTTCAATTACAATATTTTGCCTCGACATGTAAAATTTGCCTTAAAGTTTTCTTACCATTTGTTACAAAAACTTGTCTATAGGTATTTGAGAATATTTGTTCACAATTTCTTTTAAACTAATTCCCCAACAAGGAGACAGTTCCAGAAAAGTTGGACAGTTCCCTTTACCTTGAAGCTATCTAATTTCTGTCAAAAAGCACATCTACGGAACAAGTGTTCTAAATGACTTTCAAATCCATTTATTGACGTAGAAGCTGCGTCTCAGAAAATCGACAGATTGAAGCAGGCTCGCCAAGCAATCCTAAACGCTGGACAGAAAGCGGCGTCCAACCTTGCGTTAAAAACGGGAACGTTTTAGAACTGATACATTGGGTCAACTTATTTGTCGCCCGAACGTGTCCCGTTTTTCAGCCGGACCACAATTAGAAACCAGCTCTATGTTCCGGCTGACAAGATGTTGCAAACCGTTTGAAAATTAAACCAGTTTGGCAAAGCGGGATATAATTTGAAAACGGTATACAACATCTTGTCAGCCGGAACATAGGAGCTGGTTTCTAATCGTGGCGGCCTGGCTGAAAAAAAAAAAAAAAAAAAAAAAAAAAAAAAATCGGGGCCCGTTTGGGCGACAATAAGTTGGGCCATTGCTTTTCCGTGTAGTCACATGCAAAGCAGTGTGTTATTTCTAATATCTTGCAAACTTAAGCATCTTGAACGCAGGGCTGGGTGCATTTCTAAAATTGTCACGGGCAAATTCTAGTGTTTTCGAAATAGTTCAAGAACAAAAACTTTGAGCACGATTTGTACTGTATACAAGGCACGTATCTCTCGAGGGAATTAAAATTGATAAGAAATAAAAAGGAAAAGTTCTGGATTCAAATGTTTGGTGATCATAAAATGCTTCATTAATTCTCCTATAACAGAATACAACATGAAACACGCGGGTACGTTTTGCGATCTATTTCTTGTTTTAGCTGCTGCGTTATTCGAAGCGTACTTCTTTCACATGGGGGCCAGGTTTGTTTTAATAGTTGCAAAGCTAAGAAAAATAACCTTATTTCGAAAGGAAACTTCAAATTGATCAAAATGGCGTCAGTGTCATTCAAGCTGTTGTTACGAGGTTTTAGAGTAATACCGGTGATGTTCACGATCGTACGATGCCGATAGTGAACCAAGCGAACAAATCGTAGTAATAGTTTGTCCTTTCGTTTGTCCATCCGCACGTCTGTTCGCCCTCTTCAACTGAAATCCAACACTCCTTTCTTCAAGTGTTTCATGACCTCTTAGCCCCACTGGCCAAAAGTCTCTAGGGCTATTGGCATGGCGCTGCGTTCGTCTGTTCGTGCTTCCGGTCGTAAACCTTTTCGTTAAAATCATCTAAGAAACCAGTGGATGAATGTCAACCCATCATCACATGAATTATCCTTGGTTGACCCTCTTTCAAAGGTGTTCAAGAGATTTTGATCCGGCCTGGCTAATTTTCATTATATGGTTATGAGAAGCTTCACATTTGACAATTATTCTGTCAAATGTGAATTTTCTTCAAACCTAACCAATATCAACCAAATGTCACTGAAATAATCCTTGGGTGACCGTTATCAAATTACAAAAAATATTGTGTTTTGATAAAAAATGTGTCTTCAATATGTGGAAGGCTTTTCTCAATAATGTTATAATGTGGAAACTTTGAGAATTTTTTTCTCGGGGCCAAAAAATGGAAATCAACCAAATTACATTGGAGTGATTCTAGTGTGATATTTCGTGTCTGGAGCTCATTTTCATACATATAATGTAAATTTTGTACCTTGTATTTCAACAAGATTGTACAAGAATTATTATTAGGTAATATCTTATCATATCACAAAAAATATTTTAATTATACGGAAAACATGCCTTTAATATACAAATTGTTTGTTCGATTTCTCGTGAAAATTCTGAAGATGGAATTCGAAAAACGTTTTAAGCCCCGTCTGCGTCGGAGTAAAAAAAATTGCCATTACTTGAAAATTCTTTGATTAATTATTCTTCTTTGACAATCAGTGGCTTTTTCGGGATACGCATAATCTGCCGAATAAGTAATATATGTAGGCCCAAATGAGATTTTGGTCACGTGCAATACACCCTTTGGAAGGAGCGGTAATGCGCTCTATTGAAATTGGAGTCCGAAATGTTGCGGGTTATAAATATTCACCAAGTTAGTCATATATTTAGATCATCGCGTCATAATCATTTGCATTACCGAATATTTGAAAGACAAATTCAAGCTTATCTTTGAGAATAAAAGTATAGTTTTTGTGACCACAGTCGTTTAAGATAATTTTCTTGCATTTCTGAAATGTTAACGAACACAGACGGAGGCTTTAAAAGTATTGTGCATATGTATTGCTCATCTTGTTTCATAAAAAGGCTTATCATTCTTTAATAATCGTTATCAGGTGATTCAGGCTTGCGGAGCAAATCAGGCGCTCAAGCGCCAATGCTAAGGATTTTTTATTTATTTCGCAAGTTCGAGAATTTTAAAAATTCTGACACTTGATGGCCGTTAACTCTTTCAAAAAAGACAAAATCATGTAATCTGCAGTGACCAAAAAGGGGGAGGGGTAAATTTGATTCTTCTGAAAAACTGCAAAGTAACGTAATAGAAGAGGGTGGTTAGCAAGCATATACTCGACAGTTGATTTTGTATTGGAAAACTGCCCGAAAACCAAAACAAAAAACAAGAAAAAGATGATGGTCCTGAATCGCTCACCTGGGTAACCATGTCAAAAATTAACAAATAAATAAATAAATGGATAAAGACATCGTTTTTATATGGAATTAATTTTTTTTCACAACTTTGGTAATGCTTCGTCCAAGAAATGATATGTGATTGATCATATTTGCTCACCTTGTCCACTTTATGTTCAGGCGAGCTAAAATATCCCACAATTATCATGGAGTAAAGAACGTGCACTTCTTTTAGAATAGTACATTTTTGTAACACAAACAGATGAAAACCAAAGATGATAAGGAACCATTCGAAAACTATTATTTCTCACCTGGCTTAACTTGGACAAATATTATGATACATGGATACCTGGCTTTAGATATTACAGAAAATTAAAAGTTGAAAAACAGATATGGAAATCAACGAAGCGATTAGATTTTATTGGTTCAATGCTATCTGAAACACGAGCGTATAATTTGTAATAGCTGCTCACTCGGGACTGTCCTAGCTCCCTAGTGATCCACAAGATCCACAAGTTTAAGTGAGTGATCAAAGGTCAATTTTGTCTATACCTGTATAGACAAAATTGACCTTTGATCACTCACTCTTGCGGAACTACACATGTGTATTGTATTAAATACAGTCTATATTGCTCGAGCGATAATTTCTATTAAGCGAACACTTCTTTTAAGTTGCAATCATAAATACTCCTTTCAGTGGATGCACAATCTCTGAAAAAAAATGCATTTTTTTACGAAAATATTTTAGAATTGAATCCTATTTTTGTTGGAGTCCATTAGAATCGTCCCAATGAGGCGATGCTAATGTGTTCGAACAACCCAGAATTCAGAAAAAAATGTGAAATCAATTTTCCATGCTATGCATTTTAAACAAGAAACATTGTATAAAGAGACCATTCCCACATGCGATCACTTTTTGGAAGTCCGAGGGTGGTCGCTTAGCACAAGTTATACTGAACAAAAAATACAAGGCCAAAACAGTTTCGGTTGACTATGAATAGAATATGTTTGAATTGGAATAAAAGGGTAGTACAAATTAATATTGACAAAACAAATGAATAATGTTTAGAAAGGGAGGACAACAGTTCTCGTCAAATGTCAAGAAATTGTGCTTTGGAGCCTAAACATCTTACGATCATTTTTTTGCGTAAGTCAAAAATCAAAGTTGCTTCTACAGTAGTAACTATATATCGAATGCCGGCATGCATAATCTCATTTGGATCGTCTTCTAAGGACGATTCCAATGAGATATTGCAAGGCAGAATCTAACAATGAATGAAAACACCAGGTACGATTTGTGATTTTGACTTATAATTTTTTTTTCGTAAGAGGTTTAGTAAAACGGGCCCCAGTGCACTCGTAACGAGGATAGACAACGCTTGATCGCATAAGCTTATATTGATACTTGAACGTTGGTTGGAGACCCAAACCGCGTAACCTCGGCTTGAATAAGCTAGAATTACGTGGTTTTGGTCACATACTGACTATAAAAGCGTTTGACACACAAGATTGTGTATTAATAATACGTATCATAATTTGCACTAAACTCTATTAAAATAGGTAATTAACATAGGTGTTCATATTAAATTAATCAGGTTTGTACTCGAATTAAGAAGCGCCTGAGAGCGTTAAAACAGAGCGAGGAAATGCAAAGGATATAATTTGCAACAGGTTACACCGTTTTGTCTTTCTGATCCTAGGGCTTATCTTGGGCAACTTGAGCAAGATGTCGTTAAAACACCTCCATCAATGGCGTCGTTACAGTTATTTGCTTGCTTGCTAGATTTCCAAATATTTTGATTCCAGCAATGTCCAACCTTAATCATTATCACTGGGTATCTAGCCGCCCTCATAGCGCAGTGGAAGCGCGTTGGTCTATCATTTAGATATTCCCGGGATCGACTCCCGACGGCGACACTCATTCTCTCCGACTATTTGTCTCCCATCAATGGGTTGGTGCTCGTATATCTATGTTGGATAGCAGCTGGAGGCTAGAAAAGAATATAATTGTAGTCCTGGTGTGAGAAATAACAGGAATCCATTGTTAGGTACTCCAGCCGCCGCGACATAACCGAAAGATAGTCAAAAGCGGCGTAAAACCCCATTCAAATAAACAAAAATTCCCTCTGGATCTGCTAGTGCTTAAACATTAACCTTTGTCATGCTGAACCCGAGATATTCCTGCTTTGGCAGGAGCTATAGACAAACATCAGCCTGCACATATGTGCAGTATGATGCTAGTCTACACAACTTCTTTCTCACTTTCAAATCAGGATTGTCAATAGATTTAGTTTTTCAAATAAAAATTGACCTACAGTTTGTGCTTACGGTGCTTTTTGTCCTTTTATTTTGATGGAAATTTATTGCCAAAATTTATTCAGCATTACAAGGGTTAAAACTGTCTGAAGGGATAGATGTTGCGGATAAAGGAGGAGTATTCCCATTATCTCGCCCGCCCTCGCCTCTCATTACAGTCTTTAGAAGTGGTTTGGGGTGATTTGGGGTGATCTCCGTGGTTTTGAGTACACGAGTCTGGTAACGTGTCTAATTAATTACCGGCTTAATCAATTAACATGAATTTAATAGGCTTAATCTCCACAATCATTTATTTATCTTGTTTTGTGGCATTGTAAAAAGACTCAATCTGCGTAGTTGAGGTTTTTCGGTAGCGTTCGTACCTATAAGGTGGTCTATATACTCAACGATTAAAAAATCAACTCCAGAACTATTACTTTGCTATCCCTAGATAAAATAAAACACAATGTGGAAACACTACGACAAAAGAAAGTGTGTTGCTTCTTGTCAAAGGATAGAGCGTCGACTTCGAGTCTGAGATGAAGAGGTCTAGCCGGGTACGAATCCCGCGGAGGCGGCTTCCGATCTTGGATCTTTCGTAAGCCCGCCAAATCGGCACGGGTATATTCTGTGTGTTTTCTTCGGGAATCAGAATTTATCGATGTAAAATAAAAAAGGCCTTAACCGAAAGGGGACAAATCAAAGTATCTTGAACATTGTAAGTAAAGTGTCACCAATGGAGCGTTCATGTCAAGTTTCATCGAAAATTGCTAATTTGTTTTAAAGAAAATTGTAATATTTCAAAGTGAAAATAAGTCCTACCCTGCCACGCCCATATATTGGAGTCAATAAAAATTGCTTAAGCAAATGGTCACCAACGGAACATTCAGCCGAGTTTCATAAAATTTGGCCCATTTGTTTCATAGAGAAGATTTTCAATATTTTAAATTGAAAGTACCCCTCCTGTCACATATTTGGCTATAATTCAAGAATTCCCTAAAAAGTTCAGTAGAGGGACACCCAAGGAACATCTCTGACAAGTTTGCTTAAAATTGGCCCATTGGTTTGGAAAGAAATGCTTAAAGAGAGCTTACGCAATGACGGACGGACGCACGCTTGTTGGACACAACGCCATGACAATAACTCGCTGGCCTTCGGGCAATTGAGCTTAAAACTAATTCAAACAAGAGCCATGTCAGACATGTGCACTACACTTCCCCTCTATTCACCTGTGAAGTTTCAAATTGATAGCTGTATACTTTAAGAGATATGCTCCGGGCAAAGTTAGTGACGGAGGGAATGAATAACGTACGGGGACTATTAATATATCCCTTTGCCGAAACCGGCAGCGGGGAATATTAAGCGAACCGAACGCGGCTGTCAACACATAACTGTTCGTGTTTGATATGCATGATGTCCAGCGACATTCATGAACTTTAACTCGAAAGGGAGAAAACAAATCGCCCCTCGGTGACAAATCGATGGATTAGCGCGAAACAGTTGTAACTCCCTATAAACATTTAGGAAGTTACAACTGTTTCGCGCTGAGCCATCGAAATGTCACCTTGCAACTAAAATTGTACTCCACTTTGCACGCAAGTAAGAGTGGGTTAATTCAAACGTTGTGCGAACGTTTCCATCTTCAATGCAGTAGCCTGCTGCCTCACGTTCAGGATGACAAAATATTCAAATTCGCGAACCTGTGAAAATTGGCCCTCGTACGTGTGCTTTCGTCAAATCCTTGTCGCCGTCAAAGCACAGTTGGTTGAGCGCCAGATTCCATCATCAATGGGTCCGATGTTCGATCCCAGACGTTTCTTCTGACCTGGAAGCTCAGTCGGTAGAGCACCTGACATCAAATACAATTGAAGCTCGGTATCGTGGGTTCGAATCCCTGGCTGACACACCAACAAACTAACTGTCTTTCGGATAAGTCATTAAACCAAGGTCCCGTGTGACGGTGCTTTACATCGAGCACGTAAAAGAACCAGGGCGGGTCTCAGAAGTAGCTTTGCCATGTATCCCTGCACTATCGACGTAACAACTAACCGTCTTCGAGGGCGTCGCTCATATGGGCTTAATATGCTACGGTAGCGACAACAAATAAACGGAAATGTACACATAAATACATACATGCATGCATGCATGCATACATGCATGCATACATGCATACATACATACATACATACATACATACATACATACATACATACATACATACATACATACATACATACATACATACATACATACATACATACATACATACATACATACATACATACATACATACATACATACATACATACATAAGACGGTTACACATACGGGGCTTTGGTTTAACGTCTCATTCAAAAGAAGACAAGTTTGTAAGTGAGCCAGACCGGGGATCGAACCTGTGTATATCTCGAGAATTGGAATAGAGCACTCTGCCGACTAAGCTAATGGAGCTGACCAGTCAGCTAGGATGATACGAGGTGGAAAAGCCTTTTTAAAATTGCTACATTTTATTCTAATAAAAAACACATGTCGTTGGTACTCATTGGAATTGTCCCGACAGGCCAATTCCAATGAGTACCCACAAGGTATAGTTTGTGACAATATTGACAAAATATTCAAATTAGAAAACTTTCTCGCACTCCAGCTATGGCTCTGGGCCTTGAATTGCTTAATCTTAAGTTTCTATTTAAGTCATGAATTAAAATAGGTCAAGTGGCGTTTTCCGAAAATGAAACAAATATATTGTGTTTGATACATAAAAAAAAGTTCAAAACCACTTTTTAAGATTCAATTTAATTACCTATGCCATAATTATGATTATATAATTGTGTACGTTTAAAAAAAATATATGAAACATTGACTAGTTAATTAAAGAAGAGCAACATTTTAATCCCCCAGTGCAACAGTCAGAGAAGTTACGGCATCTATTCACATAAAGAAATTTACTACTATTTCACTTTGAGACACCGGATCTTCATTCTCAAGTGGTGCCTCTGAAATATATCTTCGATTGGGAATGGCGTTCAAAATATCATAACTACAGCTTGGAGAAAGCAATAGTAACTGCACTGATGATTTATTGCCTGACGAAAATATTGAATAATTGGTAGGAAATAAGTTAAAACAATTTCTTTACAGACAAAACACGTAACTAAAGTATAACTACGTTACTACAACTTAAAGTGTGAGATAAAATATTTAAGCCCGAACCTTTTTTATCGTTGATGTCATTCTAAAATCTCGTCACTGCAGCTTAGTTAAAAGTGTAGTAACGAGATTTGGAATTGCATCGACGATATCTAGAGAGAGTGACAAAATAGTCATAACTACAGTTTTATTGAAGCTGTAGTTAGGGCATTCGGACCAACTAAGATTTGTCGTATTGTGGATTGTATCTGTTCAAATAGAATGAATGTAAACATGACCTTAATTCGACCTTTAAAGGAAGGCTTTTCAAAATGTAAAATGATAATTGAACCATATCCAGTTATCTTGATAGAGATTCTGGGTCTACCTTAACTCATTGCCTGAAAGCAGTATTTCAGACTGTTCCAAATCTTAAGGAATGCAGCCAACATTTTCAAATTCTTTTTGAAAATGAAGTTCCACTTAAAGTAGACTCGTGACAATGAGGGAAACTGCATGAAAAAGCACTTTTCTCTTGTCCTACAATTATTCCATGTGCCTATTTGATTGATGGATGATTATAAAATTGTAACTACATTTAGAATATATTGATCAATACATGATCACAATTACGAAAATTAGAAAAAAATCAGACTAGTCCAATTTCCAAATATGGTAGATGTTGTGGAAAATATAGCATTAGTTGAAAGAAACTAGGAGAATAATATTGTGGTAAAGGAAATTTGTCCTCAACAAGCAATTTCTTTTTTCACGAAAATCACAAGAACTGCAAATGTGGGTCTAAACATCTACACTATTCCATATTATTCCATGTGTCATTATATGAAAAGAAAAACTTTGGAGAATGTTGTGGAAAAAGGATTGCAAGATTCGAGTAGGGGCCTACTTTTTTATTCACAAAGTCTAAAGATACATTGCAGTTATACCCTTGTATTCAAATTCAATTCGAAACAAATCAAACCATAAACATTGAATATCTTCAGTTTTGACTTATCTAAATGACCTTTGAGTCTACACATGTTCTACAAAGTCCACTAAATACAGCCATTTATCAGGGTTTACAAGAATTACTTTCTAAATGCAACTTCTCCACATGATGATTAATGCGTCATATTTACACAGCGTAATGTCAAATACACATGAACACCAAATAATGCTGTACACAGCTTTCAAGGGTCATGTCCAAATCACAGCTGTGATTTTTCTGTCTTTACTTTTTCGGTTTCGGCTCTGGGACGATGTCTCCAATCCACTTTAGGTAGGGAGCATTTCCATCCTCGATCTTTGCACTGATCACCTCCGCCACGTCATAGGGATGGTTCTTCCGCACGTACTCCGACAAGTCTGGAATCATGGCTGACCTAGTTTTGATCATCAACAGTAGCTCCCCGTCTTCCTCAATTTTACCCTCCCATTCGTACACGGATTTTATCGACGGTATGATGTTCACGCACGCCGCTAGTTTCTCAGTCACGATACCACGTGACAGCTTACGAGCCACCTCCATGTCTGGCACGGTTATAAACGCCATGGAGTGGGTTCCTGACACGTAGTTATCCGCCATCGTGCTGAATGATCTTCGTACAAAGCTTGTTATACAGCCTCGTAAAGCACAAAACGAAATAATTACCATGCAGAGAGCTACAAACAGTCCAAATTTACTTCGTGAATCCGTGGTCGTTCCTTGAAAATGTCCGAATCGAAAGTGAAACTAGATTGGAAATCAAATTTAAAATCCCATAATTTTCGCAATATCTCGGACAGTATTCGGATTCAACGGTTGTGTACGTCACTTCCATTAGTAAATTTCGTCTACTGATCACAACAAAGCTTACATCCGCGACCGTAGGTTAGTTCGTTTGAAAGGGGTTTATCGCTGCTTTCAACAGTTTTAAGCTCCACCAGGCGATGGCTACTGGGGATATTGTCATGACGCTGTGTCCGTCTTGCGTCCGGTCGTAAATCTTCTCCTCGGAAACTACTGGATGAATTTTAACCAAACTCATGGTCACAGGAACGATCCTTTGGTGACCCTCCTTCAAAGTTGTTCAAGGGTTTTGACCCAATGAAAAACAACGTTTAAATGGGCGTGGCAATTTATGACTTTTCTCAGAATCTAACGGCGATGGATCAAGGTCTTAACTCCCATTACGCAATTTAAGCAAGTGCGTAAAAGAAATAATCATCTATTGAAAAATATTGTTGATGAATGGATTATTCAAGCTGTAGTTACGAAGTTTTGATTATTCACCAACGCTCAAATTATAAAAATGAGCGGACGAAGGGCTTTTGCCTTTAGTCATAGTTCTCATTTCGCCTTTAGGCTAGATGTATCCTATATTTTTTGGTTGTCGCCTTCTGAGCGGCGTATAAATTTGTCCTAGATATGCCTATGTGGATATCAGCCAAGTTTCACTAGAATAATCCTTTAGTAACCCCTTAACAGTCTACAAGAATGATTGTGAGCAGATGAAAAAAATGATGATGTCTTTTATGTGCGGAGGTCATTTCTCTATAGGCTATATCATGATAGGGGAAATTCGAAAATCATTTTCTCACAACCTTACTGATGGATCTCAACCAAATTTCACTCAGGGGATGTTACGTTTGTGACCATTATCAGACCGCACAAAAATATTGTAATTTGATGAAAAATATGTATTTTACAGGAAGAGGTCAGTTTTTTATTTGTTATTCATCGACTGGATCTTGATAATTTCTTTGCAGAAATATTTCAGTATATGACACTTAAAAATACTTATTTAGTTATTTACATTTTTTATAAACATTCATTCATTCGTTCACTTAAATACCCGTCTTATAGCAAATCAGCTGCTCAGGCAGGTCTAGTGTAGTCATGTCGCGGCGGCTGGAGCAACTGACCCTGGATTCTTGGTATTTATCTTACAAGTAGAATTACCGTGAGACCCACCATGATAGATCTACCCATTCCTACTAGCAGAAAGCCTCTCGCTGACGACCCATACTATAGGATTAACCATTTGCTGTTTAATCCCTGATTTCTACGTGCCTGTGATTTTATTATTGAGGAAACAGTGTGAAAAAAGAAGAAATTGCTTCTGACAAGCAATTTCTTCTTTTTCTACACTATTTTCTACCCTACTAGATGGTTATTTTTCAAATTAAATCAACTTTAAATTTTCGTCTGCAAAACCTTTGAATTTGGACAGGTCCAAAATTTTGTAAAACAGGAAAGGGTTAAATACCATTATTATGTTATACGACTTGAAGACAAAAGTTTCGGAAAGGTTTGAAGCGAACAGTCGGTGATGGATGATGATGAGATTTTACAAACCGAAGATGTTGAAATTTCATTATAGACTTAGATAACGCCTATCCATTGTCTCGCGGATGCTAGCGGCGTGAATCAGTGGCTTCACAGGGACTAGGCGAGAGTGGCAACGGCGTAACCATTTTACGCTTGGTACGCAGGTGCATAATGCAAAATAATTGATTTCTGACTCACGCAAACATCTCTCGGAACATTTATGCCAAGTTTGTCCAAACACCGCCAATCAGTTTAGGAGCAGAGAAGATTTTTCAAGAAAAGTTTACGCGGGGACGCTCACACGCACGACGGACACAATGCCATGGCAATAGCTAGCTGGCCTGTAGCCAGTGGATAAAAAAATGTTTAAAGCGGTTTTATTTCACGTCACAATTGGTTATTATTAACTTACAACCAATTTGTGCTTTCAATCGTGACAATGTTAGGTTCATACAACATAGTTTTGCAAATAGAATAGTTTGCGGCAAATTTGGCGCGAATTCGCTGCAAAATTTTTGCAACAATTGTGTATTTCTGTAAGGACATTTTACTCGCAACTTTTACTTTAAAATTGTCAAAAATATTGAAGCTTGAACAATTGACAACTGTACCTTTTTTTGGAACCGTGAATACAGTTAACAAGATCGTGAAATTAACAAGATGAATGATTTTTAAATTGAATGAGTGTGCGGAGAGAGTTTTAAGTTAAAATAAAGGGAGGTAATCTAATATTGCTAATTTTGTTCAAGATGAACAATATTAGCCATATTTTTTACCTCCCTTTAAAAAAGTATACGTATCCCACTGCTTTTTGTGTATTCGCAGACCAATCAGACACTTTAAAAAGCCACATCAGCCAATAAAATTGTAAAATAATTTGATCGATTTGAATAAAATG
This sequence comes from Fragum whitleyi, assembly GCA_948146395.1. Lineage (NCBI taxonomy): Eukaryota > Metazoa > Mollusca > Bivalvia > Cardiida > Cardiidae > Fragum > Fragum whitleyi. The sequence goes on along the minus strand of OX411551.1, from coordinate 33,189,621 downwards.
TTGATCGTCTTGAACGATTTCGATTAGTTTTCAAATGATTATTCGAGCGTTTTGAACGCTTTGAGTGGGTGTTTGGAATGAATGGAGCGCTGAGTGATCGATTTAGAATGTTCTCGATCGGAGTGATTGTCAATTTCACGATGTTAGGGAGCCTACTAACTGTATAATTTAACAATCATTTGTGCATACCCATCCCCATGTTCTCAATGTTTTTCCCAATATGAATCTTATAGATCTTAAGGATGGGGTTTACTGTAAGAACGTTTCGGTAACAATTGAAGATTGTATTTTCAAATGCGAATATTTATCATAGGAGCGGTTTAGTATGTATTATTTGCTAAATTGTAATTTCTTAATTATTCAAAATTTAGTTCAAGTTATACAATTTCAAATGAATATTTCAGTGACATTTATACGGGAATATAAATTATCTGCGGTTTGTAAGAAAATCTTCAAAGAAAACAGTATAAAACACACGTTTACAGGTGTTAAATTGTGAAAATACTTCTGCTATTACATCATTCTGAACTTTAAAATATGATAAACTGAAATAATTCAACATAAAAACCTGTGGTTTTAAATCTCTTAAGAAACCTGATATTGTTCTATGGTAAAGCATACACCGTTTGTTTATTTTTTTACGTTTGAGAAAGCGTCCCAAGCCTCTACCTGCCCTGCGTCCAGGATCACTGAACGATGCAAACAGTTTTCAAATTGTACCCCGCTTTGCACGAAAGTGTACGTGCAAAGCGGGATACAATTGGAAAACTGTTTGCACCCTTTGGTGATCCTGAACGCAGGGCTAATAAACTACCTGATATACTAAGCGTTTCTTGCCGATGTTTTGACAAAAACCGAGAAAGACAAAAGTATCGAATGCGTATAGGCTATATTGTTTGATTGTCAATGCACGGGTGTCATGAAGCTTCAAAAACCTTACAGTTAATAACATTATGAAATTGACAAGATGAACGGTTTTGGAATGATTTCGGAACGATGTTGAATGAATGTGAGTGGCGAGTTTGAAGTGAAATTTTAGGGAGGTAATCAGTATCGCTAGTGTGGCGATATGTATTACCTCCCTTTAATAAAATATGCATAAAGGTTCTTTAAATAGCTTCATATTTCTTCAAGAACCAATCAGACTTGAGGTCGCGATTAAGTTCTTGCTTGATTAATTTTAAAGGTAGTTGTTGATTATATTTTTTAGTAATTTTGAGCGTTTTTGAATGGTTTGAGTGAGTGTTTGGAGTGAATGAATGGAGCGCTGAGTGAGCGGTTTAGAGCGATTTTGATTGAGATGAGTGTCAATTTCACGATGTTACTTACTGTAACCCGAGGCATTTGGTATGCAGATGTTACCCTCATTGAGGCTTGCAATAAGAGATCTCTGAAGTTTTTCAACCAATACTTTGTTACCATCCATAATTTAATCTAAGATGATTCCACCAATTTTCCTGCATTCTTTTTGGCGGAAAATTTTGTGACACTCTCAATGAAAACAATTTTGAGTTCGCCTCTATTTTGTAAGCTTCCTAAAAAAGTAGTCCCAAGAGAAATCTGTTAGTTATTTAAAGAAAATGACTTTTTATTTTTTGCTTTATGATTTTGAATTATAAGATATGATATTTCTTGATTTCATCAAGGTACGAAACTAAAAACCTAATCACACTTACGTATGAATAAGCCCGCGTATTCATGCAGTGTGATTATGTCTTTAGTTTTACACATTCATGTAACTAAGAAATGATCTCTTCATATATTCTATGATACTGGTCGTTAGTTGGCTTCATCAATGACTTTTAAAGAGTCTTCTTAATTTATCTTTTCCCCATAAATGTTCTGAATATCTTTCTTCACGTGACTGTTTGCAAAAACTAACTCGTCAAGCGAAAAGGGCTCGTCTTTGAATTTGAGAAAGAAACTTACTACTACTATTTAAAAAGCAGAATGCTTCCACAAGAGGTTAACCGAAGGCCGCACATAAAAAGAATAACACATACAGGTAGAACGATCATTCTAGATTCAGGAAATCGGCTTAGTGCATTGATTGATTGAATGGAATTTTACGCCGCTTTCAAAATTTTTTTTAGTTATAACGCGGCGGCTGGAGCACCTAACAATGGTTCCCTGGCATTTCTCTCACAAGTTCAACCACCATATCCTTTCCTAGCCTACAACTGCTATCTCACTTAGGTCTACGATTATCAACCCATTGGTGAGAGACAAAAAGTCAGAAAGAATGAGTGCTCCCGACGGGGATCGAGCCCGGGACCTCACGATTGACTTCCGACGCGCTACAACCGCGCTATGACGGCGGCCTCGGCTTAGTGTAAGTAGCTTCGACATAAGCCAGTCCGCGCAAGCAATCGAGAACCCTCGGCGATTGTACGCAATAGACCTTGGGAATAATACGGGCGCAGCCATGAAAGAACTTCATTTCGCTCGTGGGTTTATATGACGCCACAAACATCAACCATCCCGCTAAGGATGACGTAGCACGAAAACAAAATTTGCGAAAGAATTAAAGTAGACATATTATAATTTGATTACAAAATGCAATTATAATATGCCAAAAAGTTCGCCACAGACGATCGGAAATATTAACAAAATGCGATTTTCCTCTAGCGTATTAAATAACCGAAGTACCACCAGAAGCCGAATACCCAAAAATGAGCCAAAATTTCTTCACTTACGTCCAATGTACTTTACAGTTTACGGGAAAGTCCGAGTGATGTTCCGAATGTCTGCGCAGTATGACTAGGCTCGAAACTTTACGCACTTCCCGAATTGTGCCTTTTTGCCCGAGCATTGAACATTGGTTTAACCGTTTTATCGTGTTTTTGACGAGTGTAGGTTTCGGGTATTTGCGTCTAACACTGTGACTTTCTTTGATATTAATTGGTCTAACTTTTTCAAAGCACAGATTGTTAAAGCAAATGGATTTTAGAGATAAATACAAGATAAGATGCGTAAAAACTAAATAGTTCGGTGGTTTAGCTTTTACCAACAGTCTAAACACGCGTTTAATCATCTGACAATAAACAAATTATGAGATATGAAATAATGTTATGATATGTTTATCGGCGTTCTCTTTGATCTTTAATTGTGTATTGCTTAGAAGTGTTTGATTCCTTTGAAGTGTATTGATTAGTAATTCACCCGAAATTCACTCGGTACACCTTGCTAATGGATCAGGCAGCCTGTTTTCAGACCGTCAAATTTGAGAATTCTTAAATTCTTGTCCTATTGAACAGAATTTGCAATAAAACGTTTTTTAGCAATTAATACATACATATTTGTGACCCGTCACGCGAAAAGGGACCATCTGGGAAGTCTGTAAAATAAATATTTAAAAAAAGAGATTAAGCCCAGCATATATCAACCAGTAGTCGGATTTCAAAAATTCTTTCACAGGATGGTATATTGAACATTTTAGATTCAGAAAATAAGCACATTGCGAAAAGTTTCGGCCCTAGTCAGTCTGCGCAAACCGCTCAGTCTGACTAGGGCCGACACTTTACGTACTTCCCAGATGGCCCCTTTTTGCATGACGGGTCACATATTTCTTATATTACTCTTTTGATAGATACCAAGACGACAAATGTCCATGTAATAGTCATAAAAGATATTAATTTAAGGCACGTATAGAAAGTGTAATTCTAAAGCGTTGCAATTACATCTTTTTCAAGCTCTGGTTGCGATGTTTATGGAATTTGACTGGGCGTTGTAAATAGGTATTTGAGGTAGCAGAACCGTTATAGTTCCTCAATTTTTCGGAACTAACGTTCTTTCACAATGTTGACCGAGGTTTCCTAATGAAAATCATTAGGAAACCTCAGTTAACGCTGTTAAAGTTCATAACTTCCAAAAAGTTGCGGAACTTATCGGGTCCACTACCTTAATATCAATTCATAGAAAATTTCCCATCTGTCATAAACCCATTTTATAAGTTCTGTCTTGTATGTTTGTTGTATGTATGTTCTTGGTGACAATTTTTAACTGGATTTTTCTTTTAAATTAATAAGGGAATTTGAATTTATGGTGTCCCGAAGCGGCCACTTAAATCTTGCATATCATGTTCATGCGATAACCTCGCATACCAATATATGCGACATGGTTGTATTATTGCGCATCTCTAAATTTATATACTGTTAGTTACATCGTGAAATTGACATTCATCTCAATCAATACCTTTCTAAATCTCCCACTCAGCGCTCCATTCATTCACTCCAAAAACTCACTCAAATCATTCAAAAACGCTCAAAATGACTAAAAAAATATAAGATCAACAACTACCTTCAAAATTAATCAAGCAAGAATTAAATAACGATTTCATTGACATAATTGAAATTTTTAGCGTCTTATTGGTTCTTGAAGAAATATGAAACTATTTAAAGAACTTTTATGCATATTTTATTAAAGGGAGGTAATACATATCGCTTATTTTGTTCATTATGAACAAAATTAGCGATATTGGATTACCCCCCTTAAATTTCACTCAAAATCGCCCCTTCCATCCATTCAACATCATTCCGAAATCATTGCTAAAGGGTTCTACTCGTCAATTTCACGATGTTATTAACTATATGCCATATCCAGCTAGCTCAGCGAAACGCAAAGAGTTGACAATCAGGCTGAGATCTTCAGTTTGCACCCCAGTTTGGCCATCTTTCATCCCCCATGCTATACACACTTGATAGGAACAAACTTAACTTACATAAACGTAGAAAAAAATACATTTCTTTTTATTACGGTGTTGTCGCTTTGAAGCATTATAGAATACACATGTATATATATGTTAAATGAAAGTTGAAAGCAACACCAATCGGTATCTGCCGTGCGTTCAAGATGACAAAACCGTGCAAATTGTAAGCAAATCATTCCCCGCTTTGCGCTTAGCTACAAAGCGGGGTATGATTGGCAAACCGTCTGCGCCATTTTGTCATCCTGAATGCAGAGCTGGAAAGGTTCAATACCGGATTTGTGTATTGGTGGTCAAAACACATAGGGGGCGATTTTCAAAATTACAAAAATCATGTTTTGGTGATGTTTTGAGTATCGTTTCTGTAAGTTTACGTGCAAAAAGTCGATTCAATACCGTGTGAGGTCAAAGCCAGGGCCATACAATCAATTTTATCCAAGATTTGCTTCCTAGGATCTTACAAAATGACGCGGGAGTGAAATAATCCCGTTGAATATTTTTGATATTACAAATATTTTAACTATGCTAATGAGCTAACAAAGTAAAACAACGCCAGAAAACATTTGATGACGTCAGTTTCGAAACGGCGTATTACGTTTCGCGGAATAACTTGAATCGAACAGATTCTGGAATTGCCTCGATTTTTTCGAAAAAAAGGCCATATTATAAATAGAAAATCAAATTTATGCTCATAGGATACAGAATTTATCAAACTCAGTCATCTGAAACGAATATAACCTCTTAGCAGCCTCGTTTTATCTGTTTATAGATGACTCGTTTAAAAAATGTAGTATTTATGACCACTCATTCAATATCCTCAAATTACAATACATGTATATAAATTTGTTTCATAGCTTCATTTTTTTTGGAACGGCGTGATGTTACTCATCTTCTTTCATACTTACACGGCAAAAATGATTTAAGAAACAGTCGGAACAGGGACCCCGCTTATACGGTCGTATATCCCTAAGTAAGAGCATTTTCCCTTTTAATCTGAAAGGATTATTTTTGCAAACGATTGCGTGATGTTTATTTGAAATTTTCATAGCCAATTAGCAACATTCGCATGAATGGAGGATGATTTAAGGGTAATTTTCATATTACTTTGAGATTATCTGCCCCGATTGAACGCAGCGCCATCGTAGATGAATGGAATAGCAGGATATCTGTTCACATCTAATTAGGGTCAAGTTCGAACCGTTTACCTTATCTAGTAAAATATGGAAAAGCTGTCAATCAAAGCAAAAGTGATGTCATGAAAATAGGTTTTTTTTTTACATGTTCGTTTTTAAACATCAGGGGCCTCTTTAACTAAACTTCTTACGATTTCCTTTCGCTTAAGTAAAAAGTTTAAGATGATTCTACAAGAAGCTACTAAATTATGAATTCTGCCATGCATCATCTTATTGGAACCGTCTTCTAAAGATGATTCCAATGAGATACAGCAAAGCAGAATCTAACAAGAATGAGCTCACCAGGTACGATTTGTGATTTTGACTAACGATTATTTTTTCGCAAGAAGTATAGTAAAACGGGCCCCAGAGCTCTACAGAAAAGACTCGACGACAACAACAAACTACCGCGTTTTTAAAAAGCATATAACTCTGCTTTACAGGACAAGTGCCGTTGCAAATTGGGATTCTCTTTTTAAACGTAAACTAACATTTTGTAACTCCGAATGCACGTCTCGATTACCCCGACATATATATGTATGTGGACTGACAATTAAATAGATTACACAAAAATCCTTTTATTTTTTATTAAACATAAAGAAATGCAATTAAAACATCCACCCACCTTATCATGAATCATTAAGGTAGTGGACCTGTAATAGTTCCGCAATGTTTTGTAAGTATTGAACTTTAACAGTGTTAACCGAGGTTTCCTGATGCTTTAATTAGGAAACCTCGGTTTACATTGTGAAAAACCATCGGTTTCGAAATGTTGCAGAACTATTTTCGGCCTACTACCTTAAGTAAAGCATTTTGGATCAGGAAACAATGCTTCTTAGTTGTATATCATTCTATCTCCTGCTCGGACAAATTCATTCGATATTTTACAAAAAGGCATTTTGACATGCACCATTTGTCTTCCAGAAATGGGCAAATGCTGTTTCGCCTCTGTGAGATCGACGGCGGGTGTCTCTCATTAAAAGTTTAGGTCGCAATGGCGTTAAATTCTAAAGTACAGAAAACCATAGGTATGTACACTGGGGCCCGTTTTACTAAACTTCTTACGAAAAAAATAGTCGTTAGTTAAAATCACAAATCGTACCTGATGTTTTCATTCATGGTTAGATTCTGCTTTGCAATATCTCGTTGGAATCGTCTTCTAAAAACGATTCCAATGGGATGATTCATGACAAAAATCCATATTTAGTTACTACTGTAGATGCACCTTTATTATTTTTTTACTTACGCAACAAAGGTCGCAAGATGGTTAGTAAAACAGGTCTCAGTTCTGCGAAGTAACTGCAATACTATTTGGATGGGATGTTGAACCGCATGCAAACAAATTATTTCGCAAGTTAAAGGTTATCAGAATATAGCTTTCTGTCATATTTTGCGGACGCACTTCGTTTTATGACGGGGTTAAATCGTTCATTTTTTTTCCAATGGAAGAAATACCGATTAATATTTAGTCCTATTTAACCTTCAATTGAGTTTAGATTAAATAAAGAGGTGTTTTTGTTCGTTGTGGTTACGAAAATTATCCGAAGTATTTTATCATTTACTACAATGTCAAATATTACATTTTTTACTTTTTCTTAAGTAATTTTTCATTTAATTTCTAATAGACTACCATTCAACGGTTTAATTGCACTAATTTTCAGGAAAATTCGTACCGCAGAACGCACGTCTGTGGTTTATTACGTCACACGAAAGTGACCCGTCTCGCGAAAAGGAACCGTGTGGGATGCGAGGAGAGAGCTGACTGGCTAGGGTCGAAACTGTTCGCCTTCTGAGAATTGTCTGTGGGTAGAGCGGTCTTTCCACCCGACTCGATACAATAAAACAGTTTACAACGATATCGCTATATACATGTATATGATATATATTTCAATAACGCAAAATAAAGAATAATATATATACCATTATATATATTATTCTTTATTTTGCGTTATTGAAATATCGAAGGAAATATTCGATGTCATTTTTTTCTCTCTTTTATTTTGTTTATTCCTACATTTTTGTCCACGGAAACAAAAGACAAAAAACTTGGTGCTCGCGAGCGCCTCAAAAATTTTACACTGCATTTCCATCTAAAGTGTACCGTAAGCACGTGTGAACATTATCCTAAATGCAAAGTAGTTTGCAATCCCCCCCCCCCCCCTAAATCGTGATGTGAGCTGTACGTTTGATCTCTATCAATTAAATAAATACATTTTCTATCAAAACCGATCCCATATTTATGTCTTTAAGATATTACCTCTTTTCATCTTAGAAAATATTTGAAGACGTAGCTATTACAGAAGACATCTGTTTATTTTCAAAAGATTGCGTCTATTTGCGCAATTCTAGTTTTAGTTCATACACTTACATGGTACATGTTTAACCCCTTCCTGTTTTACACAATTTTGGACCTGTCCAAATTCAAAGGTTTTGCAGACGAAAATTAAAAGTGGTTTCAATTTTAAAAATAACAATTTATTATGGTAGAAAATAGTGTGGAAAAAGAAGAAATTGCTTGTCAGAAGCAATTTCTTCTTTTTTCACAATGTTTTCTCAATCATAAAATCACCGGCACGTAAAAAGCAGGGATTGAACAGGAAAGGGTTAAATACTAATTGCAGGGCAAAATTACGTTTTGTAATAAATGTATTTTGTTGAGCTTTTATAGATGTCCTGTTTAACAAAACAGATATACTAAAAATGTATTACTTTTGTCCGTCTGTCTGTCCGTCTTCATGCTTACTGTAGCAAAAATCTTAACATTGCCAATTATTTTAATACTTTTGAAGACGCAATCATATTATACATTTAGCATGATGATACCTCAATATTACGCATCTGCTTATACATGTAACAAGGTAAATGTCATGTGATTAGGTCAAGGTCATATACAATGTTTAAATGTTTGCACAACTTTACAAAGAACTTAGCATTTTAACTACGCCAAGCCTAATCAAGATGCAATGCTCACATTTGGCATGTAGATACAGTTAGTTACATCATGAAATTGACATTCATCTCAATCAAGGCCATTCAAAATCGCTCACTCAGCGTTCCATTCATTCATCCCAAACACTCACTCAAACCATTCAAAAACGCTTCAAAATCAATGATAAGATTAAATCAACAACTAAATTCAAAATAAATATACAATGCAGCTAGAAAACAAATTGCGATTTCATTGGAATAATTGAAATTATAAGCGACTGATAGGTTCTTGAAGAAATCAGTAGCTATTTATAGCGAATCTATGTGATAACTTGTATGTATTTTTTAAAGGGAGGTAATAAATATCGATTATTTTGTTCATCCCTTACAAAATAAGCGATAGTGGACTACCTCCCATTAATCTCACTCAAACCACACTCATCGTACTCATTCAATTTCATTCAAAAATCTTTCTAAAATCATTCACCTTGTCAATTTTACGATGTTATAAACTGTAGATGTAATTTGTACGCCGCTGTAGATACCAATTCAAGTTCAAGATCACACTAAGGCACCGATCAAGGTAAATGTTTAAAAAAAAAATGCTCCAGAGCCGCCGTCATAGCGCAGTTGAAAGCGCGTCTGACTGTCAATCTAGAGGTCCCGGGTTCGATGCCCGACGGCGGAGCTCATTCTTTCTGACTCTTTGTCTCCCACTAATGGGTAAATAATCGTAGACCTTTGTGGGATAGGAGGCTAGGATAGGATGTGATGGTAGTATTGGTGTGATAAATACAGGAATCCATTCTTAGGTGCTCCAGCCGCCGAGATTTGACTGAAAAAATGGCGTGAAACCCCATTCAAGCAAAAAGGAAAAATGCTCCACTTTTCCGGGGGCATTTATGTTTCACAATCATTTCTTGTTTGAAATAAACAATATTTTGTCTTTTTATTAAGTTTCTTCGAATCAGTTAGGATTCAGAAAAGGCTATATGGACCTGATATTTGTTTAACTTTAAAAGGGTTATGCCTTTGTGGTAATTAGATTAATTGTAAAAATCGTTTGTAGGGACAAGGATACCTGTTAACACACTTTAGGTAAAATGTCTGTTGAGTAGTCTAAGTGCTTTGATCCTGTCTGCGATTTTAAATGATTTCTTATGTTCGACTGGGTTTTTATATCATATTTGTTTTAAATGTTAAAGTTTAAGATGGTGATTATTAAGATCAAAGGAACATTTATCGCCTCACAGATAGGCCCCTCTTTTCTCCTATAATAACATTCGGGAAGATATTCGCACTTGTTGAATGTACTGGAATGCGTTTAAACAATGCGATCTACTTTGCTAATTATTTTCGGCTAGACTGTGTTTCACCGAAGACTATCATTCGTCAGTGGGCGATTAAAATCTCGTTGCGATACGAGCTTTTCCTATCAACGGATTTAAAATAATTCGACAACCTCGTAACAACAGCTTTAATCAAGCTGTTGTTTCGAGATTGTCGAATTGCATCGACGATATGTTACTTGAAATGCTACAACTTGACCAATTTCACGTTTTTTCTATTCTTTTAGATCTGAAAGTCTTATCATTTTGTTGATAAATACGGCTATCCACTATGGTACAATTTTCACAAACGCTAAATAGCTATGAAAACGTTAAAAATGAATAATAATAATAATAATAGTGATGATAACAATCAAAATAATTATAATAACGGTGATGATGAAGATGATAATAATAACGATAATTATAATAGTAATAATGATAATAATGATTACATGTATAGCCGGTCTCTAGGTAGGCCTACGTCTTAAACGTTCGTTAATTGAAATTGACGTTGAAACTAACTTATTTTGTAATCTTAATCCGAAAAGCGATTTTTTCAAAATCAAACAAGGATTCTATGTCAGTGGCTCAGCGCGAAACAGTCATTTCTACCGATACATTTATATAGGCAGTTACAACTGTTTCGCGCTGAGCCATCGATATAGCTAGCCAATAATGTACGATATCTGTTTTTGACAAATTGACAATACTCTTCTTACTTCTTTTGTGTGAAAATGACATATTTCTCGTTAAAACAACTCTCATATCGAGTAGGAATGTTTCACTTTCATCTTAAAATTATTATAGAAATCAATCACATCGTAATCTTACAATAAGATCTTTTTATAAAGGATTCGATGAAAATGATTTGTAACCACAAACTTTTATTATGGATACGAAAATGATATCTTACTTATTAGAACAAGAGCTATGCATGGCCTGTATGGTCACCCCGACCAAAACTGCACGATAAATTGATAAATTTTATCTTCGGGTTTTTTGTTTTTTTTTAAATTTTTTATTTGAAAGAAGTTTTGTTATTCTACCATTTGGATTATACAGGGTTTTAGTCTGACTTCAACAAAATGGAGTCCAAAGGACACAACAATTAGGATCTAAGAGGTCCTCTATTAATGTCTGGGAGTTCCTACTTTAGATAAAGTCTATTTCTTTTAAGCAATAAATTTGGTTTTACCTATTTCCTGGTTAAAGGTAAAGAAGGTGTTTGATATTTATGAATATTTGGGACTTAACTTCAGAAAAGAATTGAAGACTGTTTTCAAATTGTTTTTTTCAAAGCTGGTCCCCAGAAGGTTCTTGGGACTCGCATTAGATAGTTTTGAGAGTCCAGGCTACTTGTATGTGCGTCTCAGACTCGCAAAACCTTCATCCCTTAAAACCTCGCTGTTTAAAGGTTTGGTGTTGAAATGGCCTTTGACTACCACTTTCGCTTATCTAGAATTTTTTCGCGGCGGTACCCGCGGAAAATATACTCGTGTTATAACCACAATCAGTTGAAACCAGAATGTCGTATCTATAGCTTGAACAAGGCTGTATGTATGACATTCTGCTTGGCCACTGACCATACCAAAGTTTGATTTTCACCTTTTCCGAATTTGATCGTTATATTTCGCCGAAATTCGAGGAAAGAGGGGCTGTTTCCAGACCCTCGGGCCCCTATCTTCACCTAGACACGTATATGCATATCTAAGAAGATCTTTGTAAGGGTTAGGGATCATATTTGCGTCGATTATATTTAATATAGCAACGACTTAGTAAATAAGTTTGAGGATACTGTAATGGAAAGAAGTGAAAATTAATGGTTAAAAAATGAAAGCTGTTTCAATATATTATCACCATGTTCGCTATTTTAATCTATGTCTCCTTATTCATTAATAAATAAAGAAGGGTTAATTGTAGCCCATTTCGCACCCGGGGTACTTTTGAAGTCGGGGTAATAAATGCAAGCAAGTAAGCCCCCAGAATTATCGCTAACACCGCACACGGAGATACGGGATACGCTCGAAAATATGATCACGTGTTTTATCGTGATTTATCTTTTTCCGCGTACAAGCAGATCAGCATGTTTGCTTTTCAATTTTCTTTCGTCTTCAGGAACACATTTGGAAACGTCCCGAGTTTTTTCTTCGGTGATTAGAAGTAAATGTATCAGTTTAATGAAATTCAACCAATTATAACGAACAACATTTTGCATATAGATTCATGGTTTGTCTTTCTGCTTTTTTTCCTAGTGTTCTTGGATTTTCTGGGGCGGCTTTATCATGGTCTGCCAAAAATATGAATCACTAACAAACATTTGTGAAGATAATTATTATTCGCTTATTCCTTGCTCGTCGGGTGAATTGGGACAATCTTATTCGTGCGTACAGTGTTGATCCTAGTCTGACTGCGCGGATCGCGCAGGCTGACTAGAATCGCAACTTTGCGCAACTGATTTTTTTTCTGAATATGAAATATTCATTCTTCGATCCCGTATTAGAATTTCAGAAATACAACACCCGGTTGACCTCTACTTGATCCAATCCCTTTTTCAAATTCTTATTCTACGGAGTTCCCCGATGGTTCCATATCGCGTGAAGGTTCACGCAAGTATTTATTTGCACGTTGACTTGCAACGTTTATAGACGTCACGTCCCGCAATAATTATACTACAAGCTTTTAGTTTATTCGGGGGTTGGACGTAATATTTCTTTTCAATACTATCCCGCCTAAGTCGGTGATTTTTTACAGTGAGACGAGTCTCTCTAATTTCAAGGTTTTCAATGAATTACTTTTGATCTTAAGTTACCGACGTTCTGATTCGGAATTATAATCTGCGGTATATAAAGGTAGTGCACCGGGAGAAAATGTGTGCTTTTGAGATTTCATGATTAATTTAGATAAATTTCAATTTTTAGTTTTGTCAACCACAAAACTTTAGTGAGCCTTTGAAAAATACAAAAAAAAAAAAAAAAAAAAAAAAAGAACACCATTCCATCTGTTCAATTTTTAGCATGATTATATTTTGTATACCTGCGCGTAAAAAAGGGTCCAAAATAAGTCTCAAAGTCTCAAAATAATTAAGGATACTGATTTTTCAGTAACAGTTGTTCGTCCAAAAAAATAACCAATAAAATTTGTTGAAAATACTATAGAGATTCGGTTTTTGAAGACTTCCCGCATTGGTTTCTTTATAGTGCAAAATCATGTCCTTATTTCCGCGTTAAATTTTGTGACGTCACTAGTTTACCAAGCCACGTCGGCGTAATCAAAAGTGATTATGATATGCATAACAAAATTTCGCTTACGTATTAGTAGGAATTTTAGTTTTAAGATTTTAAAGTTTTGAAGAGTTTCTATTAAATTGTTTGCCTTGATTATCTGAATAAATGCTGTAGTATCTGGTCGTATCTTATTTTGCTGAAATGATACTTTTTTTATATAAAGATACATGTAATTCGACACGGCCTTTTGGTTCGGTTGTAAGTTAAATACATAACGAAGTCACGTTTCTTATGTCGCGGTCTTTAAAATGATGAAAGTGACAAACTTGAAAGGAAAGCTATGATCGGATTGGTTACGGTTGCACGATGAGGCTTGTACGAACAGCGGGTGGGGTAAACGGTTAAAAGCATTCCCGTTTTGCTGTCCTAAGTGCTTTTATCTACGCTAATTGAAAACTGTGTCTGATGTTTTGTTATGTATTTACGGCGAGAAGTGATGCAGGCCCCATTTTAATGTTACATCCTTTCCATCGGTTGAATCATATCATAGGTCATCGAACGAATCTCGTCAGTGTATTCTAAAAAGTTGATTTCTGATTATTTTAGATTCGTGATTAGAAAAAATCAAATCACTACTTCATACGATATGACGTCAAACGTGCCAGGACGTCAAGTTTAACTTGGTTAACAATTGCCACAGACGCCTCATGCGTAATCGCAGCCTGCAATTTTTTTGTATGATTTTTTTTGACATCGTACGGTTTTATTGTTCACGGCGTATATGATTTCAAAATTGAGCGATTCCAACACGGCTTTCAAAACGCTTCACGAAAATTCTTACGTTTTCCATGCCTCAATCGCAATTTGATCGCACGCTCCCCGCAATCAGTGATTCGATTATACCGTAGACCGTAGCTACCTCACGCTCTCCATACGGTGACCAGACGGAGACCGTAGGATGTTGCGATAAAGATTTACCAGTTAATCAACACACGGAGACTATGCCATGTCCGTAGGGCGACTTTTGCGACGATACATTTACGACGCGGCTTTCGTGCGGTCTTGCAATTTAAAAAAAGGCATTTTTTATTAAAAATCGCAAAAAATCGCCCGTAAAACCATGCGGTGATTAAACGGACATCGTATGCCGCCACACGGACACAGCCCGATTTTGTAAACTATCCTTTCCGACTCTTAAATATTCGCAAAGACAGGCAAAAACTCTTTTACCTCAATTCTTCGCGTAAATTACTCGCAAACCAGTTCGTTTACTTACTTTAAGACTTACTTCAATACGATTTGTTACGATTACTTTAAGTTTTGTTTACGGAATATTACGAGTGACTTAGGACTACTTCCGATTTGAAAAGTGACCGTTCACGAATACTGTACGGGTTACTATCAACTTATTGCGAGCATTTCAGCGCTTACATATTTGAGGAATTGAGAAATTAATCAAAACGTTCAAAAATGTATCATCAGTTTACGTTCGTGATAGCGATAGCTCGTAAACCCAACGTAAAAGGGATCAAAAACGGAAAATACAGATCCACAAGGATCCGTTAGAAATATCCGTAGGTGTGAATCTACCTTAAATCGAAGGAAACTAGGCTTAAGGCAGGTTAACACTTGCTGTATTTTCTGACGAGTCCCAACTAATATGCATTATCCCTGATAGTTAACAGATTCTTACGAATAAAGTTTCTCTAAAGTGCAGTTTACAAGAATTGTCTCTTTTTTATGCTCATAAGTGGAGAAGTTATGGTCCGGGAAATCTTAATTTGAACTTTTGGTATTTGCCAGAGATCTTGACATAAGAGCTATGAAAACAGAATAAGAATTGATGCATTTTTTTATCATTTTCATTTGGTTAAACCTATTTATTTAAATTGATTGGGATCCAAGTTCTTACTTAGATAAATCCCTCTCGACTCTGCATCGTGGAAATAAAACAGCGCTCATGTCGAATGTGTGAATCGAGGAAAGAACTAAGACCAATGTCCGGGAATAGATTCGAGACCTCGTGATCAAGAAGCCGCCACTCTTCCCATCCTCGAATACCCCGGGGTTTCCCTACTTGCTACGCGTAGCAAATAGGGAAACCCCGGAGTATTCGATGATGCAATCTTCCTATTGACCACAGCATTGAAAAATAAAACTAAAATTCACATTGCACTCCTCCGTGAATTCTTTTATTGAATTAAAACGATGTTACGATTATTTCATTCTAGTCTGTGCGTTATATTTCCAAAAATTTGATATGTGCGTGAAGGGCCAGCACAAACCAATCTAGACTATTCCATGGTATAATTAGAAGTTTGCCTGACGTTCTGAAGACACCTTTGGACCTTATCTTACTACAAAGTGCAAAAGTGAAGACCCTGGCCAGATCGTGCAGATGCACAGGTTGGCCAGAGTCTTTGCTTTGCGCTCATTTGAAATTGTTGGAAATAAAAGCATAATCCAATTATATCAATACGCGAATGAAACCAAATATTCAACCAATCAGAATGCACGAAATTTGACGATGATGACTTTAAATAATTCATCAATGATAATTTGCAATAAAACACGAAAAAAAAGGGGGGGAAAATAATTGTCCATTCAGAACAAAATATCCTTGCCTGTATGTTAAAGTTTGCAATCAAAACCATAATGTTATTAATTTCCCCATTTTAGCAGTAGAAGATAGTCTGAATATTTAGAAATTAAAAACATTTCGCAGTGAAAAAGATTTGATATTTAAAAGATTGCATTTAAACCGATGAATGGGCAACGCGTGCTCTTGAAATTATTAACTTTGATACACTTGATACTTCGAACTAAACTATTCGGTTGGAGAATTTCAATATATTGAGGCAACAGTGAATTTAACTTTTGCCAGTGCTACCTTCCGTTCTTATTCGTAATATAGTATAGTTCTATACTCCCTCTAAAAACGTGAATTACACACGTTCAAAAAACAGTTTGAAGATTAATCAAGCAAATACAATGTAACATTCTCTCGCACCACTACAACACATTGCAGTGGCGTAGTTTGTTGAAATTGAATAAGATTCATGCACGAGAACGCTTAGATTTATGGCTTCATATCCCCATGAAATCAAAAATATTCTTTTTATATGTAGCCTAGTTTAATATAATAAAGCTAAAGTGTAAAGATTACACACAGTTTAACATTTCTTTAAAGACCATTTTTTCATGGAAGTTTGTTAAAAATCCGCATACTCAAAATTGTTTCCAGTCATGGAGTTATGAAGCCAAATTTCCAGCCAATCAGAATTCACAAATTATGTTGTTGATAGTGTTATGTTTGTATTTGTTTGACCTAGCATCCAGCTGCTTTACCATATAGGTCTACGATTATAGACCTATTGGTGCGAGACAAAAATTCAGAAAGGATGAGTGCTGCCGTCGGGGATCAAATCCGGGACCTTTAGAATGATAGTCCGACGCGCTACCACTACGCTATGACGGCGGCTCTCAAATTATGGTGGACTCCATTTCAATTGAATAACAACAAGATTGGCTCAATTTGGTAAAAAATAATTGGGATGAAAAGGCGACTATACTTTATTTCTGTTTCTCATAAAAAGGTAGGCTATATCAGTTATATTGTCGCGGCTGGTTTATTCATTCATGCATTCATGTCGCTTTTTTCACACTATACCAAACTCGAGACTTCGTCCTGGCCACCAGCTACTCATTTACCAATTGACGGCAGCATGTAACAATGACTTTTGTCCAATATCGTGGATCGGATTTACGACCCTGAGGTTTAGGAACCTAACACGATGCCACCTGGACTAGACGGACTCGGATTCACCAATCAAGGCAGTAGGCCCAATTCAAGATTAATAGATTAACACTATTCATGTATTAACATGAAATTACTCCTCTTTATAGAACTCTTTAAGTGAAAAATAAATTTGAGCCTGTGCGTGAATTTTCGCGATGGACAGAGTTGAGCACAGAGGTACAGATAAGAGGAGGGGGGGGGGGGGGGTAAACCCAGCCTAAAATCTTTATTTCTCGATGAAAGCCTATATTGTTGGAACTCCTTTGAATCGTCTTTATGAGACGATTCAAAAGAGTACCAAAATATTGGGTTAATTTTATCATTTTTGAAATACTTTGATCTAAAATCCTAAACTCCCCCTCTATCGGTAGCTCTGACAAAAATGAATTTAACTATCCTTCGTTTGTGTACAGAAATTGATAGTTAGAAGCTACAATTAGCAACATCGAGAAATTGACAAGATAAATGATTTTGGAATGAAATTGAATAATTGTGTGGAGCGAGTTTTGAGTGAAATTATAGGGAGGTAATCCAATATCGCTAATTTTGTTTTAGATGAACAAAATTAGCTATAATTATTACCTCACTTTAATTAGATAATTAGATAGACGTATTGTCTTATTTTTGTGTCTTCGTGAACCAATCAGGCAATTTAAAATCCACATTAGCCAATAAAATTGTAGAATAATATGATCGAATTGAATAAAATGTTTATCGTCTTGAACAAATTCGATATGTTGTCAAATGATTTCGGAGCGTTTTTGGTCGATTTGAGTGAGTGTTTGGAGTGAATGAATTGAATGCTGGGTAAAAGATTTAGAATGATTTTGATCGGAGTGATTTTCAATTTCACGATATTCTAACTGTAAGTGTTGAACACTTTGTTAAGACGTTTATCAGGCTATGCACTTGAACAGGCTGATCTGAGTCTGAACGGTAGGTCATGAGTGATTTAATGGAAATATCGAACATTTCTAACCTTTCTTGTTTGGCGAATGTGATCACGAGATAATTGTAGAGACGGGAAAAAAATGAACTCGCGAGAACCGTAAAGAGAATTGTAAAATCGAAGTCGAGAGAATTTTAAAAATTGGGGGAAGGATACTGCAGCGGGATTATTCACTTGATTTTAACTTCTGAAAAATGGCTATTGGGAAGACCCGTCTATGATTAATTCTTATTATCCAGGCTTTTTACTTAAATTCAACCGCAATTAAGAGATATGGAGAAAATCGCGGTGCGTTTAAAAGATATGTTTTATGAAAGGAAACTATAAAATGTGAGATTTTGGGATGTTAAATCAGTCTGAGCTAGACATTGGATAGGAAAGACGTAAAAGTTGAATTTTAATCCGAAACGCTTTTTAAATGAATTACTCTTATACTATAGACGAGTAATTATTATATGAAAATGGGATTCGTTTAACTGTTTTATCAATATTTACAAAAAAAGGACTTATTTTTAAGCATAAAACGATATTGTTGGTTGGTTGATAAATGATAAATGATTACAGAAATGATATTGAGAACAATAATTATGATAATGATGATAATAATAATTATTACGGTAATGATAATGATTATAATAATGAAGAATTCAACAAATATTAAGATGAGGAAATAATAATAATAATAAACAAGTGAAAAAACTTTTTTCCATTCCATTACATGTACATTTTACCATTCCATTTCTTTCATTTTCTCTCTTTTTTTGTTTTGTGAATTTAGTAAAATATTTAAATAGCACGAAGAAAAAAACAAAACCTTTTTTGTTTAGTTTATGGCAAAATTATTCAAAGGAAGAAATAAATCTAAAAGTAAAGCGTTTTGAAGTTTAGACTACGATGACCTATAGCGCTGTAAAATACTCTTACCGAAATACTGTTTTACAGTAATTAAGGAAAATCAAGGTTTCGTCGAGATTTTCTCGTATTATTGAACAATGATAACTAATGGATTTAGATAAACGATCTAGATTAACTTTAAGGTGGTGGACCAGTAATAGTTTTGCAACATTTCGGAACTAATAAACTTTCACAATGTTGACCGAGGTTTCCTAATGAAAATCATTAGGAAACCTCGGTTAACATTGTGAAAGTTTATCACTTCTTAAACGTTGAAAAACTATTGCACATTCACTACCTTAAAAGATATCTGGAAAAAACGTATCTCTGACTTGTTTGATAATTTTCATTCTATAATGAGAAAGTGAATGGTGGATGGATTTAGATAAACTATCAATACTAATATTTAGGATTATTAAGAAACACTGTACCATTATTTCATGGACGTTTATTTTCAAAATCTTTTGTCATGGTGATTCTAACTAGAAAATGAATAAGCAGCGTCCTTTGTGTAATGAACTTCACGAAATATTACGTCATTTGGTGACCAAAACCACGCAACGAAAGCTTATGACAAACCGTTTTACGAGGTTTTGATCTGCCATAGACGATATTTCACGTGTTTCTGAAATCCTTATTATTATTATTATCATTATTATTATTAATATTGTTATCATCATCATCATAGTTATTTTTACTATTTTTATTGTTAAAGAGAGGAAATAACGAGGAATTACTGAAATGGTGCATTGGTTTAATTAATTTCTAAAGATTTTCCGTTAAGTTAACTTATTCAAAGAGTTAAAATTGTTAGGTGTTGGATGACGCTGGAATAGTGTGAAAAATGAGACGAAAATTCAAAGTGTGGGGAGTTTGTGCGATGGGCATATTGAGAAACTGCTGCAAAATTTCCCGTTTCTGCTATCGAAACAGTAAAACAGTATTTGTGATATTTCCCCTGTGTTTGTTAATATTGACAGTCGATGCGTCGTCTAGAAGGAACCGTGGTATAGACATGTGCGAACCCATCGCTATTCCGATGTGCACAAATATGCCGTATAATATGACTCGCATGCCCAACCATTTACACCATAGCACACAGGAGAACGCTCGCCTGGCTATAGAACCGTACGAGGAACTTTTAAAACAAAACTGCAGTGCGGATTTATTGTTTTTTCTGTGTGCGATGTTTGCGCCCATCTGCACGCCGCAATTTCAGAAAGACGCTATCCCGCCTTGTCGGTCGCTGTGTGAGGACTCCAGACGAGGCTGCGAGCCCGTGATGAACAAATATAATTTCACATGGCCGGAAGTTTTGAACTGTGATAGGTTACCCGAGTATGATAAAGGTGTGTGCGTCTCGCCGGACGCTATAGTGTCCTCCATGCCTGAAGGTAAGACATTTATGGTGAATTGTCAAGGACAAAAATCCACATCGATTTGAGTGAGCTTTTGGGATGAATGAATGGAGCGTTGAGTGATCGATATAGAATAATTTTGATCGGAGAGGTTTTCAATTTCAATGATGTTACTATCTGTATTGGTTCACTAGCTGGGTTTTACTTTCAAGTTGTAGCCGTCGTCATGGCGTTATTGGTAGCTCCTCGGCCCCCCATCACAAGGTCCCGGGTTCGATTTCAGACGGTGGTACTCATCCTTTTCGACAATTTGTCTCTTACCAATAGATTAATAATGGTATACCTATGTGGGAAAGCAGCTGGAGGCTAGGAAAGGTTGTAATGGTTACTGGTGTGAGAAATGCAAGGAATACATTGTTAGGTGCTCCAACAGCCAAGATATAAAGATTAAGTATAAAAATTGATGAAAGCGGCGTTAAATCCTATTCAAACAATTGAGCCTTCAAGTCATATGTGTCTAAAAGAACGCGTTTTTCATCAAAATCTACGCATGAGCTTATAAATTTTACGCGAGTTTGTAAATACTTTAGACGTGAGAGCATATACTTGCACGTCTATAAATGTGTACTTGCACGCCCAAAATATGGGCATACAATCCTTATTTGAAAATAGATTTTCAAATCTGCGTTTTGGAAGTTTAACGTTTAAATGTGGGTTTACCGATGTGTTAAACGGCAACAAACCACGGGTTTGTGCACCGGCCGACGCGATTAAAAAAGCAATAATGTTGAAAGGGGCGTTAAATCCCATAAAAACAAACAAATATGTTGACGAAGTATCGGCCGAAACCAAAATGACAAGGAAAATGAGCACCAATACATGCGATGGCAATTTGAGGGCCAACTTATTTCTGACCCTGGGCGGGTACTGTTGCCCGCAATATCAGGGTATCTCCCAGAAGGCGGGCTACCGGCTATAGACTGGTCCACATATCGACTACCAGAATAGCCTATTCTAGGCTATTCTGATATTCGACAGTGAGACCAGTCTACACCCGACCTGAAAGAGGGCCAGAAATAAGTTGGCCCTTAGATTTCACAAAACTTGCACTATGCTTTTCCACGTCTCTTGAAATAACGTAAACATAAAAGAGGAATGATTTCATTTTTTTACATTTAAATTTCACATAAATCCGTTAATTCATCATTCGTTGAATGGTGAGGGATAAAAAAGGACCGTAAATAAAGACAGTGTTGTATTACCCCATTAACACGTTTCTTTAGATGTTGAAAATTTTAAATCTACTCGACTAATTAACTGCGCAGGTGTAAAATTTCTACCGTAAAAACCTTTTCATAATATATCGTGATTTACAACTCGGCGTTTTTAGCTACATCATCAAAGGTACGAAAATGCGGATTAATTCATTTACGAATGAAAAAGTTTAAACGCGTCCAAACGTAATTCAAACGTGACAGTGGTATTTGCTAGTTAACCTATGAGAATGCTGCTCTGCGTTCAGGATCACCAAACGCTGCAAACTGTTCGCCAATTAAACCCCGTTTTGCGCGTATACTTACGCGCATAGCGGGGTTAAATTGGTAAACAGTTTGTACCGTTCTGTTATCATGAACGCAGCGTTAATTTCTATTTCCAATTCCTAGTTAACGTTATATGAAATAACAAAACAACAATTTAAAATCAAATGGGTCGAAATGATATCTAAATGTTTTAAATGAGCCTGTGAGTGACATATCCAACAATTTTGCATGTGCACGATGTGCAAACACTGAGCAGCCAAACAGCCACACAATGTTTAAGGTGGCCTGATTGTATAAAGATAGCTTGAAACCATATCTTTATACATAGCACAAAGTAAGACATTGACCAGACTGTGTGATAACACAGGCTGGCCAGA
The DNA here is from genome assembly GCA_948146395.1 of Fragum whitleyi. Classification (NCBI taxonomy): domain Eukaryota; kingdom Metazoa; phylum Mollusca; class Bivalvia; order Cardiida; family Cardiidae; genus Fragum; species Fragum whitleyi. Next base: position 33,167,343 of record OX411551.1, on the reverse strand, counting down.
TTCTTTGCTTGGTGCATATTCGAAATCGTTGGAAATGTCAGACACAGGCTAAAGTATGTTTTCGGGCTTTATAAATAATTAATTTCAAGACTGCAAAGTTTGATATTATGATTATTGATCAGTTTCATAAAGGAAGAAATACTTTTAAAGTCATGACCAGGAAATGATATTTGTTTTAAATGTCTAAGGTACTAAAATAGACGTCCGATAAGGCCGTATCATTCTGATTCGAGAATCGACGTTATGTAATCAATTCGTCGAAATTATTGCTACAATCAAAATACATGTACAAGCGCGTGCGTTTCAAGCAAGGTTGTTTTTTCGCCGCCGTCATAGCGCAGTTGGTAGCGCGTCGGACTGTCAATGTAGAGGCCCCCGGTTCGATCCAAGGCGGCGGCACTCATCCTTTCCGACTATTTTTCTTTCAGCAATTAGTTGGTAATCGTAGACCTATGTGAGATAGCAGCTGGAGGCTAGGAAAGGATGTAATGGTAGTACTAGTGAGAGAAATACCAGGAATTCATTGTAAGGTGCTCCAGTCGCCACGATGTAACTGGAGGATTGTTGAAAGCGACATAAAACCATATTCAAATTCAAGCAAGATTTATGGGACGCAGTTTTTGTAAATTTGTAACTCACACTGTAGTGCCAGCCCTACGTTCAGGTTGACAAACGGTACAAACTGTTTGCAAGTTATATAAATAAGGGCTGTGCACAGGTATATCCATTTTACAAAGAAACAAAGCAGGAAACAATTCAACCATAATCATTTCCGAAAACATTCCATGGTATTGATCCTGATATTATGTCCTTGTTGATATCTGCCTATTTAATTGATATGATATCCAAGGGGTCAATGATACTCAGGTGAGCGATCTATGACCATAATTGCTTTTTCTGTTTATAGATAACTCGCTTAATAAATTTGGTATTTAATGATCACTAATTCAATATACACTAACGTTAGACCTTGTAGATTTTCGCTCTTTTGTAATAGATTAAAATGCGTGCTTTGGATATTTAAATTCACGCTTTCGTAAAACGTCGATTTATTCTCCGAAACTGTAAACTACGAAGGGTATCTTCATTGAAATTTGTAAATTATCGGAAATATTCTCATAAGTCAGTGAGTGCTGAATTTCGTCTACTGTGTGAGAAGAAATATCTGTGAACAATCCGATTGGTTTAGAATGATGTATTATATAGATTTTGAAATGGAAAATGCTCGTTTCGAAATAACATCGGAGACGTAGTAAATTGACTAGATATCGGTATTTCAATTATTGAAATTTCAGAAATTAACTTGAAATGAAAGATCGTGGAAATGGAAACTGAATGGGCAATGAAAAGTATTGGAAAATAATGTTTAATGTTACCAACTTTTATTATGGTAGGATATATACAGTTGGTTACATCATGAAATGACATTCATCTCAATTAAGACCTTTCTAAATCGCTCACTTAGCGCTCCGTTCATTCATTTCAAATACTCACTCAATCCATTCAAAAACGCTTCATATTAAATGATTAGATAAGATCAACCACTAAAATTCAAAATCAATTTAGCTAAAAGAAAATCGCAATTTCACTGATATGATTGAAATTATAGGCGTCTGATAGGTTCTTGTGGAAATAGGAAGATATTTGTAGAATTTGTATGCATCTTTTTTGAGATGGAGGTAATAAATATCGCTAATTTTGCTATTGGATTTACTCCGATTAATTTTACACAAAACCCGCTCATCGCAATCATTCAATTTCATTCCAAAATCATTCTCCTTGTCAATTTCACGATGTTGTTAACTTAAAAAGGATTAAATGAATATAGCTTGTGAATTAAGGAAAAAAAAGTTATCTTTGTTTTGCTTCTTCGCGATTCTCGTCCTTCGTGAAGCTATCATGAAATCGTAGTTCACCAAGACGATTAAACTTCGAAGAGAAATATCTCGTTCAGAATAGCATACCCACACAAGTGATTGTTCGTTATTGGGTGTTGTTGTTGTTTTCTCTTTTCTTAACATAAGAAGAGGTTCGGCAATTATTTAAATGATCCTATTTGCATGAGCCCCATACATGTTGGTTGAACAATATTGTGGTCATCCAAAAATTTGCTTGCTCACTTTTGTGCTGCTTTTCTTCGGGTATTCAAAACATAGTGAACCGCATGGTTTTGAGTTAATGTTCAATGCACTGAGAACCAATAATCAAATGTACAGTGAGTAACATCGTGAAATTGGACATTTTCCTCGATCAGAGCAATTCTAAATCGCTCGCTCAACGCTCCATTCATTAGCTCGCTCGAACCATTTAAAACTCTGTTAAAATTGTCAAAAAGATTTCGAAATCGCTCAAAACGATCGATTTTTTTCAAATCGACCAAATGTTTCCATAATTTTATTGGGCGACGTGAGCTTTAAAGTGTTTAATTGGTACGTGAATACACACAAATTGGAAAGAACATAGATTTTTAGAGGGAGGTAATAATTATTACTAATTTTGTCCAACGAAATTTGTCATATTGGATTATCCCCCTTTAATATAACTCAAAACTCGCCCCTCCCATTCATTCCAGTACATTACGAAATCAAAATCGTTCATCTTGTAAATTTCACGATGTTGTTAACTGTCATACATTTAGCGAAAAAGCCAAAAAAAATCAAAAGAATTCCTTTTATCTATTTCTATTAACTTGCTTATACCCCTTTAATTGCGAGGCTGTCGCTTCTTTGAAGCGTGTGTCTTCAAAAGAATCGGATAGATCGATAGATTACGAACTAATATTAATTACAGGAAGTGTTATAGATTATGTGCGAAATAAAACATGTTTTAATTTCATTACTCAAAATTCGTTACCTATGAACTCGAGATCGGCATTATAGATATTTAGACCAGCATTTTATATATGTCTTTTGAAGACGATTCCAGTAAGATAATGCAAGACAGAATTTAGCAATGGGTAAAAACACCAGGTACAATTCGTAATTTTGACTTACGATTATTTTTTTTTGTAAGAAGTTTAGTAAAACGGGGCCCTGGTATTTCTCTCACGAAAACTACTACGATATCCTTTCCGAGTCTCTAGTTGCTCATCCAGCATAGGTTCGCGATTTTTTGGCGAGCAAGGTCATCGAATTCTGCGAATGGTAGGTACAGTTTGCAACATCGTAAAATTGACACGGTGAATGATTTTTGGAATGATTTTGTAATGAAATTGAATGAGTTTGATGAGTGAGTTTCGAGTGAAATTAAAGGGAGGTTATCCAATGTCGCGAATTTTGTTCAAGATGAACAAAATTAGCAATATTTATTACCTCCCTTTAATAAAATATGCATACAAGGTATATAAATAGTTTCATATTTTTTAAGAACCAATGAGACGCTTACAATTTCAATAATGTCAGTGAAATCGTGACTTTTTTCTTGCTGTTTTCTATTTTGAAAGTAGTTGTTGATCTAATATTTTTGGGTGTTTTTGGAGCGTTTTTTGAATATTTTGAAAGATGGTTTGGAATGAATGATTGGAGCGATGAGTGATCGATTTAGAATGAATTCGATCGGAGGGATTATCAATTTCACGATTTTGCTAACTGTATTTTGTGTTAGCGACAGAGTTTTCCAATTCCATGCGTTTCTTTTGTTACCCTCAAACCTTCCACCAAGGGACACACTCGTCCCTAGAAAGCCCATCAGATTAAAACCCCATCTCAAAATTCAAATTCGCATTATGAATTAGAATTTTCATTTTGCACTTGAAAAGCATAAATAATTTCAAAACTTTTATTTATGTAAAAGAGACAAGTAAAATTTCTTTGAAGTAAAATAATTAAGCTAGCAGTGTCCTTTAATTGTCTGTAGAATATAAATCATATGAGAATTTCTCTACACTTTAGAGAAATTTTGTGCACAGCTAAAATGATTTAATGATACGATTATTTAATTTCTATGTTAATTATTTCGAATTACTTGCACTGCGAAAAATGCTTAATATGCCTCCTAAACAAGACAGCCATCTGTAAAAGAAAGCTCCCTTCGACTCATTGCCACTGTTGACCATTATTGATGTTCCTAAAAAAATGAAAAAAACAACAACCTCTCTTCGTGTACTCATACAATGTGTTTGAATTTTGAGTTCATATCTCCATTAAATAAACAAGGAAACCCTGAACTTTTTAACTGAACCCTCAATTAAGATATTAGGAGATTCATGGAGATATGAATCTCAAAATTAACCACACTGTATGAATACACGAAAAGAGTAAATTTTCACATTTATGTATGAATTCGTTTCACGTATTCTTAAAGTGTGATATTGTGTTTAGTTTTATACTTCCGTGAAATAAAAAAAGAAAAAAAAAGCATCATCTCTATAAATATGAAATCATTATTTAACATTTATTATTCAACAACAGCAGAGACGGACATGGCGGATGTGAAAAAAAGTTTCTGGTAATTCACGTTGAATCAATCAGATTGTAATTCTTAAAATTAAGACCATTGCGAAGTTTACACTTACCCTTTTCAAAACCTCTCTTTAGATCACTCATTCATTGCATTATTCAAATTTTTGAAACATTCAAATGATTCTCTCAGATCATTCAAAACGCTCCTAAATCACCCAAACGATTCGTAATCTCATGCTCGAAAATTTCAAATATTCCATTGACAGAGCATAAGGTTTGAAATTTCAAATCGGGTCGTCATGATTCACATTCATCTACTTATACAACGGTACAGATAGTAACATCGTGAATTTGACATTAGCCTTGATCAAAACCATTCTAAATCACTCACTCAGCGCTCTTATCTTTTGTTCTAAATACTTACTCAAACCATTCAAAAACGCTCCAAACTCACTGAAAAAGATAGGATCAACATAACCAATCAAAATAAATAAAGCCAAAAAAATCGCTATTTCACTGACATGATTGAAATTGTAAGCGTCTGAAAGGTTCTTGGAGAGAGGGAATTATTCATAGAACTTGTATGCATATTTCATTAAATGGAGGTAATAAATATCGCTAATTTGTTCATTCTGAACAAAATTAGCGATGTTGGATTACCTCCATTTAAATTCACCCAAAACTCGCTCAAATCCATTCCAAAAACCATTCCAAAATCACTCATCTTGTCAATTTCACGATGTTGTTAACTGTATGTGTATTTGGGGGGGGGGACAAAATATCGCTAAAATTAAATGAAATAATCCATATTTTACGACCTGGTTACAATATCATTCAAAAGCTGTTCATCTTACTCATTAAAACTCATTCCACAATCATTCGAAAATCATTCACTCTGTCGATTTCACTTTTTTATTACCTGTACCTAAAATGGACTCATTTGGAAAAGACTATTTTTTGTTTGTTTCACTCGTTACCGAGATTAATATAAAGTATCGCGTATTGTTCATTCTATTTTATAAGCCAATAAAATGGTAGTAAAACATTAAATTGGTTTTTAATAGCAGTTCCGAACATTTAATGCATTGAACCTGGAAAGAAGGGCTTAAAAACTGAAGTTCTATCAAAGAGATGTAGTCATATTTTAAACTCATCAAAATTTGTTTGAAGTTGGAGAAGACCGTTTATCGGGGTGTATGTACAAAGGGTATATTACCGAAGATCTTAAAACTTCTAAAACAACCAAACCGGATAGATTTCCAATTTGGACACTCTACAAAGGAAATATGGTACCTTTGTGTTGGGATTGGAGTATACCCCACTTGAAATTTCACGTGGCGGGCTTTTTGAAGTCCTTTTTACCTGTATCTAAACATATGTTTGAACTTCGTTGAAAAAGAACACCAAAGACCGTGCCAATAAAGTAAATAGACACATCTATCTATTTAAAACCGACAGTTGGCTACAAAGGACAGATACACGTACATTTAAGAAAACAATTAGAAGGGAACGAGTCGAAACACTTGAAGAAAGCAGTAATAGAATTCAAAGAAAATATTTACGCCTTTGGAAATTAAAATAACAGCCCTGTGATCAGGATGTAAAAGCCTTTCGCAAGCGCTTTGAGATGATACCCCGCTTTGCACGTGTACATACGTGCAAAGCGAGGTATCATTTCGAACGCGCTTTTCTAATGTTTTCATCCTGAACGCAGGGCTTGTCATCAGCAAAACAATGTAGATCAGAATATAAAACAGATGAATATATTTATAAGATGAGAAACAAAACAAACAAACAAGGAAACAAACAGTAACTGACTAGTAGGACCAATAATGTCACATCACTGAACATAAGTCGACTTGACCCCTGGAACATTCGGGCCAAAGTTGTACCAAACGGATAGGCAGTGGCTAAATCTTATCCGGAGGTAGATTTCAGCAATTCAGGTGGAGTGGCCTCACTGGAATTTACTGCCGGAGGTCGATCTTTCAGATTTGTTTTTTTGCTTCCAGAAAGAACATTTTTTATCACGAATCTCAAAATCTAAACCACTTGTTGGATTACTCAGGTATATAAGAGAAAGCGACTTTCATTTCAAGGAGGGGCGAACACACGAGAGACTATCACTCCTTTTGTTTTTGAAGTTTGAGAGATGATTTCGTTTTAAGTGATCACCTTGTTCGGTACAAAGCTCTTTGATTTTTATATCTTCGCAAACGAGCCTTTAATCATCTTGCAAAACAAGCGTCGTAAATAGGCCGTACTGCTTGCCGAAACTGATTTATCATTACACAAGTTTTCTTAAACGAAAGCGATTTAATTTTTGGTTTCGTTAATGAAAATAAGAGTATTATAATTGGTTGGAAATAATTCGTTCATGCCCCCATGCATAAAACTTTAAGTAGGAAAGTTTTTAGCATGATTATAGACCAAATTCAATTTAACACCTCTAGTACCGAGCCATAGACCAGTGTTCAACTGAAATGTCCACGCCAAAGACCAGTATTAATTTAACTCCTGCTACGCCGTAGCCCAGTATAATTTAACCCCTAACACGCCATAGACCAGCCCTGCGTTCTGAGGCCAGTATCATCAAATCATTTAGAACATATTTTGTCTTACTGAAAACTTTCGAAACAGTAACAAGAACAATCACTGTACATAGGTATTGATAGATTGGTGATACATAATTTTTGTTATAAATATGTGGTAAGTCATCGATAAGACAAAAATGCGTCTTAAATGTTTTGATGAAACTGGCGCCAGGGGCCAGTTTCATCAAAACATTTAGGACATATTTTTGTCTTACTGATCACTTTCGAAACAGTTACAATAACAATCAGTTTACATAGGTATTGATAGATTGGCGATACATGATTTTTGAACTAAATATGTGGTAAGTCATAGGTAAGACAAAAATACGTCTTACATGTTTTGATGAAACAGGCCCCTGGATCCTAAAACGGTACCAACAGTTTTCCAATAATAGCCCGCTTTGCACGTGCACTTAGGTGCAAAGCGGGGTATAATTGGAAAACTGTTTGAACCGTTTTGTCATCTTCAACGCAGTGCAGTATTAGTTTAACCCTTAACTTGCCATAGACCAGAATTAATTTAATCCCTTCCACGCAAAATTCATTTAAACTCCTACCACAAAATGACTGATATTGATTTTACTCCTGCCACGCCATAGATCTCTGTCAGCCGCACTAGATCAGTCGAAAGAGCGCAAGACTTCAAAACAATGGAAGTTCGACATCATGGGTTCGATTCCCGGGCTGGTTCACTAACAAACTAATTTAACTTATCCCCAGTAACAACTTTTCGAGTGGAGCGAGTTTTGAGAGAAATTTAAGGGAAATAATCTAATATCGCTAGTTTTGTTCGAAATGAACAAAATAAGCGATATTTATTACCCCCCCCCTTTAATGAAAAATACGTACTTTACCGTTTTTTGTGCCCTTGTGGACCAATCAGACACTTTATAATCCACATCAGCTAATAAAATCGTAGAATAATTAGATCGATTTGAATAAAATGCTGATCGTCTTGAACGATTTCGAAACGTTTTAAAATGATTTTGGAGCGTCATTGATAAATTTGAGTGAGTGTTTCGAATGAATGAATGGTCGGAGTGATTGTCAATTTCACGGTGTTTGTTATTGTACGTTGTAATGAGTCACGTTATTTTCTTTTTAAATCTTATTTCGTTTTGTTTGATTCTTTCAGAAGTTAAACCAAAGCCAAAACCAAGTATTAGTAATGGAAAAGACCTGAATCAAGGTAACGTGGTTTTTAATTATCATTTGTGACCCGTCTATTGAAAGAAGACCATCTGGCAACTGCGAAAAGGTATTGACCCTGGTCAGACTGCGCGGACTGCACATTTTCTGAATCTGGAAGGATCGTTGTACCTTTCTGTATGATTATTTTCGAAAAAAGAGTTCTGGTTGACCTCTATTTGACCAAATCACTTTTTTAAGTAAAAAGAAATGCGGAGTTACAAGACTGTCTCTTTTTGCATGACGGGTTACGTTCTATTTTTTTTTTCTCTTTTTTTTCAATTTCAAAGTTTCAATTCTAATTGAGTATATTGATACCCGTCCATACGAAGGACTTATTCCATGAGTATCAGTAAAAAAATATAAAAACAAAACCTGAGCAACCCCATGGGTGCCTACGATCGGCCTTTTGGTGACTGAATAATGGACGCGAAAGGGGGCACAATTCGCATTAAATACATATAGATTATCCCCCCTTGATAGCATAGGTAGCTCTTTTTGATGGTGAAATGTGTGCCAAGTTTCAAGTGAATGCCTTCAGCAATACCATAGATATCACAAAATGTCAAAGTTTTCTCACGACGACGACGACACAAAGACTATAACAATATGGCTTAAGGTGGTGGACCCGTAATAGTTCCGCAAAGTTTCAGAAGTAATGAACTTTAACCGTGTTAACCGAGGTTTCCTAATGATTTTCATTAGGAAACCTCGGTCAACATTGTGAAAGTTTATGAGTGCTAAAATTTTGTAGAACTATCACGGGTCCACTACCTTAAATCCAAATAAAGGCAATCTAAAATTAGAGTATATTATTCTATTAATCTTCCTCACCAAGTAGTGTCATAAAGATATGCAAGACAAATTTTAGATTTTTGCTTCTGCTTCTCTGTGATATCAAATTGTAAGAAGTAGATTTTTTTTTTTCATATTTGTTTTCAAAGAGGCATGAATAATAATTTTCTTCACGGCCTCAAATTAATGTTCTTATCACATATATTTTTCAGATTGTCAATGTAGCAGAAGCAAAAGAAGAAAGCCGTCCAGAAAACTGTATAGCAAAGGAAAATTCGATTTTGGTAAGTGACTCTGAAAGCTATCTTTTCTGATACAAGGAACAATAGCTCATTTAAGAATGGGCCCTGTTTCTGTATAGCACCAGGAAAAGGATTTTAAGTCCATGTGGTGATAGTTAAGAGAAAATATTGTGGAAAAAGAAGAAACTGCGTGTGCTGCTGTATAGCACCAGGGTAAAGACTTTACATCCATATAGTGATACACAAGAGAAAATATTGTGGAAAAAGAAGAAACTGCATGTAACAAGCGATTGCTCCCTTTCCATTTCCCACATCACTTGTTTCTATTACATTCTTTTCAAACTGCACCCCTTTTTTAATCTTATTTCAATTTGGACCTATCTACAATTTTGGAAGAGATCGGATGTTTAAATTATTGTGCTTGACTGCAGCACATTGCTGGCCTCATAAGTCTGTAAACATGCATCCCGAACGAGAGTTCCCCCCTTGCTCCAGCTTCTACCATTTTTCCTCCTCATAGTCCTACTTATTTCCCCCTCCCTCATCCTTTTTCCTCATTCTTCTTCTCCTTCTTCTTTCTTCTTCTATAACTCCGGATTATTCTCCTCCTTCTTCTTCTACGAATAGGAGAACAATAAGTTTTTTAAACAATGTCAACATCATTTTCATTAATAATATTCAAAGGCTACTTCATTTTCTTAAAAATAATCTTATGCAAAAGAACAGTTAAAAACATCGTGAAATTGACATGATAAATAATTTTGGGGTAATTTTGACTGAGTGTGTGGAACGAGTTCTGAGTGAAATTAAAGAGAGGTAATCCGATATCGCTAATTTCGTTCAAGATGAACAAAATTAGCGGTTTTTAATAACCCCCTTTAATAAAATATACGTACTTTACTTTTTTGGGTCTTCGTTGACCAATAGACACGTTAAGATCCACACTTGCCAATAAAATAGAAGAATATCTTGATATATTTTCATAAAATGTCGATCGTCTGGAACGATTTCGAAATGTTTTCAAATGATTTACGAGCGTTTTTGATCGAATTGAATGAGTGTATTGAATGACTGAATGAATCGATGGGTGATCGATTTAGAATGATTTTGATCGGAGTGATTGACAATTTCACGATGTCGCTAACTGTATTTCATTACGGTACTCTTGTCCTGTTTATCAGAGTTGTGCACTTTAGGAATTGGATATAGATCTATATTCGCTGTGGAAGATAGAGCAGTTTGATCTTTCTTTACCTTAAATAAACTCTTTAAGAAAGTCACTCTGACTATAACTGTATGTGTTACATGATATTCGATATTATTGATGTTCCTTGTTGGGGGTTAGAACACGAGAAATCAAGAACTCGTATTACTAATTACATGTTAATTAACTTATTATCGAACAGTGTCAAATAGCTGCCCCCCTCTGATACAAACTTTTTTCTGTATATTTCGTCTATCTTTACCGTACTTAATTTCTGATTTATTTGAAAAGATGGGTAAATTGCAAAATTTTGTAACTATATAATAAACTTCTTTGATATATCAGTGCCCGCGGTAATAAACCTTTTCTCAGACTCAACTGAGAATTTTCTCAAATTTTGAATTTTGAATATGTATGTATGAATATGAAAAAAAAAATCTTGATAAGTTGTTATATATAACAACTTATCAATATTATCTTTTATGTTCATGCATTTATATAAGTATTACAGCGTAATTGCGGCTTTAATTTAAAATTGTAATTTGAAAAAATTTTGAATTGAGAACGAGACAAGTTTTATAACCTCGGGCCCAGAACACATGGTAAGAGGCTAAAGTCAGTGGCGCTATTCGACCGCAGCATGTTTTTCATACATGATGGTAAAGGATGGAATGCGAAATCTCTGAAAAAGTAGAACGTGTTCAGCTTGCATATAATATACATGTAAAAGACTACTAAAGGAATATGCGATTATTATCATTATTATTTTCATTCAGTAATTCTTAACTATCCTAAGATACTTCATTAGCATTGTTTGGGTTCTTAATTACATAATAATGAAGGGTGGATATAGACAGGCCCTCATTTTGTCTCCTCTTTGAAACCCGAAACTATTTCACTTTAAGGTAGTGGACCCGTAATAGTTTCGCGGTATTTCTGAACTCATGATCTCTCACAATGTTAAACGATGTTTCCTGATAAAATTATTAGGAAACCTCGGTCAACACTGTCAAAGTTCAGTGACTTCCGAAATGTTTCGGAACTATTACTGGCCAACTACCTATTTGAAAGAGATTTTTTTCTGTTTTACGTGATAAGGGAAGTAAGCTCAAGCAAGTTGTTCTTGAAATGAAATAAATTATCTCCCTTAAAATACGGTTTATCGCCAAAACTGTTTGCTTGAACAGTGAATACGCACGTCTTTTCAGCAATTGGTATACTAGTGCGAAGAATAACAGCAATAGACAAGAACCATCGTATAATTCGAGTTGCGATAAATCACATTTTGGACAGGGGTAAAGTCTATATCCAAGAGGGGCGTGACTTCGATCTGTGGACGAACTCTAGCTGCGTCTGTCCGGTCCTCAAGTTAAACAAGGAGTATCTCGTGATAGGGAATGAAGATGTGCTGTATAATAGACTCATGTATACCAATGACAGTTTGGTCACTAGGTGGCAAGGTCGATGGGAGGTGAAGGTCAAGGTTAGTTATAGTTATAAACATCGTGAAATTGACAAAATGAATGACTTTAGTATGATTTTGAAATGAAAATGAATGAGTGAGTGGGGCGAGTTTTGAGTGAAGTTCAAGGGAGGTAATCCAATATTGCTAATTTTGTTCAAGATGAACAAAATTAGCTATAATCATTACCTCCCTTTAATAAAATATATGTCCTTTTCTGTTTGTGTGCCCCAATGAATCAATCAGACGCTTCATCGCTACCAGTCAATAAAATCGTATAAATAATTTGATGGATATGAATTAAATGTTGATCGTCATGGACGATTGCGATATGTTTTCTAATGATTTCGGGGCGTTTTTGATCGATTTGAATGAGTGTTTGGAATGAATGAATGGAGCGCAGAATGAGCAGTTTAAAATGTTTTTGATCGGAATGAGTGTCAATTTCATGATGTTTAAAGCTGTAGAAATTTACAAAATACAATTGATCCGTTATCTAGGAAAACCTAATGAAATACCAATGAAATTGAAAATAGACTAAAATTCCAATTCAAGAATAATTTCGGAAGTAATAAAAAGGGAAAACATTGAAGAATTGAGAAAAAGGGAGAAAGCAATATCTCCCTTTTGCTTTATGTTTTCTTTAATATTTTATTGTCTTTTTTCTCAATTTTGACGCACATTTGATAAATGTTTTACAAACGGACATCATTTAAGCAGGTTTTTATGGGGCACGGATCGCATTTAAGTTATTGTGGCCTTGAAAGCAAATGGTTTGGTGACATACAATAAAACAAATCCAGATAACTGATTAGCTTTTTTTTGAGGGGGTGGGGGTGTCAATCAAAATTTCACGAATAAGTTTTGAAAATGTTCACCCAAGGAACAACTGCCATGGTTGTTTTAAATCTTTCCGTTAGTGAGGAGAGGATGTTTAAATAATTTTAAACAACTTCCGGCGACAGACCGACGACGGACGACGCCCGACGGACAGCAGATGATCACAAAAGCTCACTTTGAGCATTTGTACCCTAAAATATATATGTAGTTCAATTTCCAAAGTTACCGAGTCAGCAACCATGCCGCATTGCGTTCAAGATGACAAAACGGTGCAAACTATTTGCCAATTTTACCCTGCCGCGTTGTACGTGCACATGCGTGCAAAGTGAGGTACAAATAAAAATCAGTTTACACCGTTATGACATCCTGAACGCAGGGCATGGATATTGTGACCGAAAAGCGAAAAGGTAATGTCTGTTGAGGTTGGCAATTTTCGCTTTCGTTACTTTTTTGAAGCTATATATATAATACGTACTTAGTGAATTATATGAAAAAAATATCTAACGAGGTTGGGAGAATTGAAAATTGTCGAGGCTCTGCCGAAACAATTATCAATTCTCACAACCGAGTTAGATATTTTTTTCCATACAATACACTAAGTACGTATTATGTTTATCTCATAACCTCTATTTGTCTTTTTTTCATCGATGGTTCTACTTGAAATGCAAGTTTCTAAAAAATAAGCGCATTATATCATTGTTCTAAAAATAACTGTGTGATATCATAAAAAATATCATACGGGATGTTATCACACGGATATTTGTATACATGTAGTTATAAGATAAAAAATGATAATTCTACCTTCATGTATGATAAGTTTTGATATGCGATCTCTATTTGGCCTTTTCTTGATCCGATTTTTGCAGATATCTATTTTACATTCCGGGTCAGATATTCTAATGTTGCTTTTTAATGATGCGTTGTCTAATTTCAGAAATGGGTTGAAAGAAAGAAACGAAAGAGGAGGAAAAACAAAAAGGAACAGTGTAAAAGAAAAAGATGCAAAGGAAAGAAAACTAAAACGAGAAAGCGTAAAGGACGTAAACGGTGTAAGGATCAAACTTTGAGCACAAAACAACGAAAGAAATGTCTACGGCGACGTAAAAACCGACAGTCTAATACGGGAAACGTCATTAAACGTAAAAATGACGCTAATAAAAGTAACAATGATATGTAAGTGTGAACTTGGTAAGCTCTATAGTTCTTTATGACCTACGTCGCCGGAGTGAAATAAACCCGTTGAATATATTTGATATTACACGGTTGTAATTACACTAGTGGAATAACTGTGCAAATAAGCTAAGAACGTATATAGCATCGTTATATTTTCGCCGTGAAGATGGCGTCATTATGATTTGAAGACGTCAATTTGCAAACCGCGTTATATGTTTCGCAGATAATTTGAAATCGTTAATATCAAGAATTTCCTCGATTTATTGCAAATATTCAGGTCATATTATAAATAGAATATCAAATTTGTGCTTATAAAATATCGCATTCATTAGACTCGTCACCGAAACGGATAATATCTCGGACAAACTCGGCGCAGCCTCGTTCTTATCTGTTTATAGATGACTCGTTTAATAAATTCGGCACTCATTCATTATTCTCTATTCATTTTATACCTTTAGAAACTTTAAAATATCAATATTTTACAAAAGCATTCCGATAAAATCAGACGCGTCTTGAAAAACGTATGTGACCACAACTAACTTTATCTTTACTAAATGGAATCGCTAGTAAGAATAGAATTTCTTTATAATTATCGGCGAAAACAATCAAGAAAACTGTATTAGAAATATATAATAGAAAGCTTGTTTAGAAATATTTCTAAATTGTCCTCCCCAAAATCAGGGGCCATGGAAGGAAGGGGGTAGATCTAGTCTAAAATATTCATTTCATATTCAAGAATACCAACGATAAAGGGTTTAAGTAAGGAATAATGAAATATTTAAATTCTAAAACAAAAGTCCCCTTCATTCAGTTTTATGTGCTTATACTTGGAAATTGTATTTTTCAGAATAAAGTCCAACTCCAATTCTACGTAAAATCGATCATGAAGATTTGGGAACTAATTGGTGGAACAAGATGATTCTTGGAATAAAGCCCGTTGTCAAAAGACTTGGATCGACAGTAACAGAGTCTTGATAATTCTGAGACTCTTTTTTTTTTAAAAAAAAAAAAGAAAAAAAAGAAGAAAACGATTCATGAATCCACCACTAAACTTGACAGCAGTGTGTCGCAATTCGACAGTTGTACATGCGTGGATCCAAGGGATGAGGACCAGGGTCCCGGCACCACCTCTCCCGTGGAATTTAGCAAACGTATGATAATCTTAAAATTCCTAGTTTCATTTGGTCAGTGGGCGAGCAAAATGTCATGACTACAGCTTTGTTCAAGCTGAAGTTATGAAACTTTGCTCGTCCACATCGGAATATTGTAAGACTTCACTTTCTGTTAGGTCCGCCCCATTTGAAAAAAATAGTTTGGATCCGCAAATGCTACATTTTCTTACTATATCTATGGTTTCGTGCGTTGCCGATTTGGCGTATCCTAGGTACATGCTTCGGTCACCTTTGTCGGTTCTAAGAATTTTATTTTTTCCGTCTGTTTGGAACAGGTTAAAGATAAACCAATACATGTACTGTTAGTTTGGTTAAGATAAGT
Organism: Fragum whitleyi; assembly: GCA_948146395.1. Taxonomy (NCBI): domain Eukaryota; kingdom Metazoa; phylum Mollusca; class Bivalvia; order Cardiida; family Cardiidae; genus Fragum; species Fragum whitleyi. The sequence goes on along the minus strand of OX411551.1, from coordinate 33,151,951 downwards.
AGCTTTGACCGTAAGTAAAATCTCGGAATAAAGTAGACATTCTTAAACGAAAAATAGTTTATTATTGGATCTTATGATGTTTGGACTCATTAGAATCGTCTCAATGAGAAAATTCTATTCGGTTCGAACATCACGGGATTCAGTAAGAATTAATCTATTCATCAAATCTAACTCTAACGTCATCAAAATGGTCTGTCTTGTTTGTCATGAAATATTCTATTTAGACTAATGCTGTAAACAACTGCTTTTTGATGATAACCTAAGTGTTCGCTTATCACAAGTCTTACTTTATTATCATTATTTGAGCCTACGCGTGATATTTCCAACAATTACAAATATGAGCAAAGCAAAGACTCTGGCCAGTCTGTGCATCCGCACAGACTGACCAGAGTCTTCACTATGCGCTTAGTAGATAGATAAGGTCTCAAAGTATCTGTAGACAATCAGGTAACTTTATATTTACAGATTTTGGCTATCTGGGTCTCTCAATGTTTGCACGTCACGAACATTTCAAATTGTTGGAAATGTCACGCACAGACTCATTTGTTAAAGAGAAGTTAAATGAAATAGGATATTATTTTTGGAAGTCGTAGTTCTTAGGTCGCATTTTCACGATTGAAGGCCACGAGGAGTATATTTCAAGCATCAACCGTAACTATCCTTGCTTGTCCGTGGAACTCCGTATTGTTCTTACTTAGAGACGTCGCGGTAACGTAGGGTTATCTTATAAGATCAGTTATTTTTTGTTTGAATTGGAATTATGAGTGCAATATAGCCTCAAATGGCACATTACCGTATATCATTTTAAAGTTTTTGAATAGCTCTATCGTATGGTTACTTACTAGTGACACCCCTGGCTGTGAATAAAAATATAATATCAAATATAATTTCAAGGAAAACTTATCACGTGAATGAAATAGCGGAAAGTGTAACGCAGCTAAAACTCAACCTTAAAAGGACGGCTAGAAAATTTGGAATCGATAGTTATCATACAAAATGAAGGTGATTGTTTAATATAAATTTTTATTCAATATAAAATTTTAGCGTGAACAGGTCTGAAAAATTGTCGCGCTTATTGAAATTAGGTCTTTTTTTGCATTATTTTTGCAACATGTCTTCATAGGTCCGTGAACAATTAGACCGTAGTGATCAGTGGCCTTCATCCAAGAATATATAATTTATTGAAAATGGCCTTTTATGCGTTCAGGATGACAAAACGGTGCAAACTGTTTGCCAATTTACCCCGCTTTGCACGCAAGTGCACGCGCAAAGCAGGGTATAATTGGCATACAGTTTGCACCGTTATCTGCAATTGAACGTATACTTTTTACAGGCCTGTGCTCAGCCCTCAACATTAAATAAGACTTATGCTCTTGTAGCTTTACCCCGGTTAACCGAGCATAGCTTGGTGTATATACATGTATATTGTATATAGTTTGTTTTGGCATAATCTGTGATTGGTTAGAATAAAAGAACATTTTACAAAATAAAAAAAAAGATATCGATACTTTGTTTTTAATGTTTTACTCACCGCCCAACCAGCGAAATTACCAAAAAGTTGTACCCTGCTTTCGTCCATTTCACCCTATTTGACGTTATCTAAGCGGAGCTAAAAAAGTAACGTCATCATGAACGATGCAAAGCAATCACGTGCATTTTACGCACTTTAAGAAAATTTGTCCCAAATATGTCCAAAATTTTGTCTCATTTTAGCAATAATGAAACAGAATAATCGTTTTTTTACGTGTAAGACTCGTTTATATTTCATTTCGTGAACAAGAAAAGCTTATTTTTTTCACCACTCGTGAAACTCCATACAAACAAACAATCTACTGAAATTTGGATATTAACAATCATGTGCTCATTGGTGTGAAACAAATGACATGTGTCAAATTGATTTGACATATTCTGGCTGTCATCCAAATCTTATATTTTCTTACAATCTGATTCCAAATCCTATTTTTGAAATACCTCCAAAATTCCCTACTATTTTCTATTTGAACAAAATTTCTTTCCATATCTATCAGATAAATCACTGCCTAGGATAGCTACTAAATTCAAATATTTCTATGATGCAATTTTTTTTGTAGAATGACATAGAAATATCTAATGAATAAAGAAATAAATCTTACTTATGTAACACACAAATAAAATGTTTCATAATAGGCTAGTGTATAAATTCTATTTTCTTAATTTATGTTTTATCTCAAAAAAGGAATCTTGCCCAACACATCCGTGTTATTCTTTTTTTTAATGGAGGAGAACTGTGAAATTGTTTATTTCTTTATGTCTATCTCGGTCTCTGCTGATTTTAGAAGTTAGCTTAGTTTGCTGGTGCTTACAGAAATCCTTTAACTTTTTTTATATTTTAAAAAAAGACTTGAAGGAAAGCCTGCGTAAAATTTGAATGAATATTGACTTAATTGGGATCCGCAATCACGACCTCGAATATGACATATCTGGCAATTTGGCCAAGGGAAAATTAAACAGATTCATGTGTACCTCTGTGAAGCATTTAGTTTTTTCTGTACTCTAAAACTAGTCTAACTGTGCATCTTTCTATCGATTTTAATTTCTCAAATTACTGTCTGAAATAAAAGATTAGTCACAGATATTTCCAAATTGTCTAAAACAGCATTTATACAATGGAATGATCCTTGATTATTCACTTGGACAGTTAGAAATTCCAACTATTGGAAAATCTACCAAATCCGTTCCCATTCTCCATATTTCAAGATTGCATGATATGTATTTTTAATATATTGGCTTTGTGAAAGACATGCAGTCAATACTCATTCTCAAACATGCAAATATTTGAAGAAAACCAGATCATTTACAGCGCAATACTCAGTACCCTTTTCTGCAATTCCAAGTCTACTTAAACGGATAAGAAACCAATCCCCAGTACCCTAATAATTTGACACAGGTCACTGTAAAATGACCATAATTTGGTCAAATCTTAATGAACACAGCTCATATTTACAGGATGTTTTTTTGATAACTTCTCGAGAGATAACTCGCTTCAGTTTTCCTAATCATATTTAATTTTTTGTCTTACGATTGGAGAAATGGGTGAGAGGTATGGATTTTCTCGGAAGGTACGTGGTTTATCCTTAATTTCATTCGTAAACCTTTGAGTAAGGGGTGTACTGTGTAAGTTATCTAAATTGTAGACACAATATGCCATTTAAGCTTGACTTGCCTAGTCTGAGTACATAACTAAATGATAGAAAAATAGAAAATAGTTTCACATGTTTAACATCGTCACGTTACCGCAGCCATTTTTAAATGCAATATCCGGGGTGACGTCGCGCACGGTGATGCGGCACTGAAATGTAACGTCAAAATAGCGAACGTCGATGGTGTAGCGTTTAGCCTTTTCTTTGTCGGAAAAAGGTTTACGTAATCATTATAATGCTCAATCTCTCTTTCTACATTAATAGCAATGTCAGAATATACAGTCATCTTTAGAAAATTAAAACTCGCCTCTTTTTTCCTCGCGAAGAATGATAAATGTCTCATAATTTTCAACTTCGCATAAATGTATACCATGCGAATACTGGATAGTAAAATTGGCTCTATATCTGAAGATGTATTGGGTTGTACGCTTCTTTTGAACATTATATTTTATAATGTAGAAGTAAATCTAACACTCCAAAATCTCAACCTATTTTTATCGCAATGACGAATTCGAACCAACAGCAGTTTGTTCATATAAAGTGATGTCAACAAAACACACGTTTTGGTAAAAGGAAAATGACGTGTTCCCCCCATTTTTCTTCGATTGTTTGAAAAAAGTTGTTACATTTAGTTGAGCTTGCTTCGAACTCACAACATGTATTCATAGAATAGGGTCTATAGAATAGCGAGTTACAGTCCGAGAATAAAAGTCTACGCGAAAAATGTATAAGACATTCTGTTTTGCTTTCAAATTAACACGAGCGATTTCGGGCTATATTGAACCTCTTGTTTATATCTTGTTCTTCTCTCCCCCCTACTCTCATCGCCCCTTCCAAACAACCATTCTTCTCGCATGGTGTTTCGCTTTCTTTTTATTTTCTTAATTTCCTTAACATTGTGGATTTTTCTGAAGGCGCGTCGGTTTTATAATCCAACGAATCAAACTTAACGTCGCTGTTAATGCTGAAAATGCGCGTTTTTTTAGAAATCGTTCCACACACACTAATATCAACAACTCTTTTATTTGTTTATATTTTTCCTTGAAATTTTAATATGATTATCAAGAGAAAAATAATATTTCTTGGCTTAATTTCAATAATCGTATGAAAAAAGGAACTACTATTTTTTGCGAAATGGAAAAAATAGTTTTTTAACATCCTGAAAAGATTTCGATCCACACGAATTCCAGCTTATAAATTTGCCGTTAAAACGTCAAATTGATATTTATTTACATATTTTAAGAAATACAGAAAAATAATATTTTTAATTTTAAGTTTGGTTGCAATTAATTAATTTTTCATGAAAATATAAAAGAAAATAGTCATATTTTCGGCGTCTAAAAACTTGATGTTACGCTTCACTTTTTCTTAAACATGAAACGGTATTTTGCTTATTTGTGGATAAAATTCGATCTCCGTTGGTAAAATTGTTGGTTGTCAAACCAGTTCAAATTTAAAATATTTCCAAGCAGTTGAAACATTATAAAACTATTTAAAATATACGATGTGTATCTTTCAGTGATACTTTTGTGTTACATGTTACACGTGTTTTTCCGCTTAAATTACATAGTGAAACTCCTTTTTACGAACTTATACCAAAATAGTTTGCAATTAAAGTGTGACGTATAAATTGGCCATGGTTTAAGCGTTATTTTGATATAAGATATAACGATGGTGCGAGTAAGGAGTCTTGTGATTTTAAGTTTTAAAACACAGAGGGGGGCGTTTTTTAAAAAGTGCCGCATTACCGTGCGCGACGTCGGGTCGGTTTCCACCCAGTGTTACCCTACCTACGAATTAAGACATCGTAAATAACAAGAAAAAATTTTGATGCACGGCATCAAAGTAGCCGGCAATCTTTTGGTTTACATTAATTCAAAATGTTTGTGGTGTTCACTATGATATTGTGACCGTAACTACAAAAAAAATATTTTCGTTAAAATTTAATATTTTGAGTAAATTATCTATTGAAACATTGACGTTCACGATAAAAGACATTAAATCGTAATTGTTAGAAGAAAGCTTCATCATTACAGAATATGTGCCGAAAAATACAAATGAAGCGGAAAACGACATTTTTTTTAAAGTTTATCCTTGATAATTGACATTGACCGTAATGGATGACCTTTACTGTGTATTGATGAGACCTTCATATCAAATAAAAGCACTGTCACTATATTAGTGCTGAGGTCTGTTTTACTTAACATCTTACGGTCATTTTTTGCGTAAGTCAAAAATTAAAGATGCATCTACGGTGCTAACTATGTATGGAATTCCGCCATGCATCATCTCATTGGAATCGTCTGCTAAAGACGAGTTCAATGAGATATTGCAAGACAGAATCTAACAATAAATCAAAACACCAGGTACGATTTTTGATTTTGACTTACGGTCATTTTTTTTTTCGTAAGAAGTTTATTCCAGAATCAATCCCCTTTACCCGACTTTTGTATTAGAACTACGTACCTTTAGGGATCAACTTCAGAAAAGAATTGAAGACTGTTCATTGATTTCCAGGTGGTCCAACCGACAAACATCAGAGACTTCTAAATGTCCTGGCTACTTAATCATAGACGCGCAACACCTTCGTCCCTCAAAACCCTGTCGGAATTTGTATGTTCGAACCCACTTGACATATATTTCGGATCCGCCTTTGTATTTAGTTGATAAAATATAAATATGTTGACACTCATCATCAGGTTCACGAGTACCCGTGGTTAACGAGATCTCAGGTACCCGGGTACAAAAATTCTGCTCGTCCCAGACCTAATTAAGTAGGAACCTGGCAAAGTTTGCAAAGATTAGACTGCGTGTCTGAGTGGGCTAATCATAGTCTAAACTTTCTGTCAAATCTTTGTGTGAAGTAGGGATATGACATGAATAGCATGGGAATGGTTAAAATGGTAAAATACTCGATATAGCACCTCGATTCTCTAGTTTGGAAATAAAGATTCATTCGTTCAGATTAACTTTGACTTAGTAAAGAAATAATACTTAACTCGATCTTTAGAGTCAAACAGAGAGACATTATTGGTTTGGTCAAACGGTTTTTTAGATTTAGATAAATAAGCGAATTCAGCCGGAAAGATGTGGGCCGAATAATCTGACCAAATAGAGACCATCTGGAAGAAATAATTTGTGATCCGTCACGCGACCATCTGGATGGTGCGTAAAGTATCGACCCTAGTCGGACTGTGCAAATTGTGCAGACTGGCTTGGGTCAAAACCTTTCACAGTGTGCTTATTTTCTGAATCTAATATAATAAATCTACCTTCCAGAGATAGAATTTTTGAAATGCGACCTCTCGCTGACCAAAGATGGACCAAATCTCTTTTTCAAACATTCATTTTACAGAGTCCCAGATGGTCCCTTTTGCGGCCTGTCTAGTCACATTTGATAAATCACATGACCAAAGGCTCGGACTGGGCTCCAACCTCTCGTTAGAAGTTTAGAGGAAAATCAGTGTTTTAACCGATCTTTTGCTCCACTGAGCTGAACGACGAGAGACCCCTTGTGTTCTGTACATTGCGAATCATTGTTTCGAGCATACGATGCTGATTCCTTTGTTGCTAAAGAGCACGGGCAATTATTTTTGAAATCCAAATTTTGCTCATTTGTTTACAGGCAGATACAACTGTCACGTTTTGTGCTGTGTCACCGAACTATCAACAAAACAACAATAACATTTAATCTATTTAAATCTATCAAAGTAGCATATAACGAGAGAAAGTTGTATATGAGAACGGTAGAAAAATCACATTAAGGTATGCGAGTTCGATTATTTCTTTCTCAACCCAATGCGTTTAAGTTATCCTTTTTGAAAAAAAAAAAACCACTTGTCAAGTATACATTACATGGGTGGATCGTGACAACAGCGAAAGGTTAATCGTTACCCTTCTCGCGACAATCACATTGTCAGGAGTATTCCTGCCGTGACAAAGCTTTAGAAGACCGTAAGTAGGCCTATATAGTCTAAAATCAACATGTATATAGCGTGCCGTCTGATCTAAGCCTATGCTGTCTGCTTTCAACGACGGTCTTGTTCAAAACGGTTAACAATCGTGCGGAAAGCGGCTTGAGTCCTCAGACTGGTTGAAATCTCCACCAAATTGGCAATCGTTTTAAACAAAATCACCAGGTTAAGGGTTAAGATAAATTGCTGTTGTGCCGAAAAGGCATTCAATTAATTTAAAGTCGTTGATTGGTTTGAACAAAGGGACATTGTATAAAATGAACAAGTCTACTCTTCTTCAATAGTGAGGATACATGATGCACTACTAGCCTATTATATCGGCATCTTTACCCTGGACGCGGCGGAGTACAGCCCTAACAGATGCGCTCGTCTCGTGACCTGAAGGTCAGTGATTCGGACCCAAGTCACGGTTCATCGAGGTGTGTTCAGCCTAGTACGGGAAACTCATTTTTAATCGTTTAGCCCGCGGCAGCCAGATCATGGCGCAACTCTTAAACCTTAATAGTTTCGTGGGCCGCTGACTCCGGACTCTTTAAAATGGTCGTTGATAATCTGTCTATTGTTTTTCAGGTTATCCAAACTAAGCCGGGCTCCTTAATTGTGACAACACTTCTGTTGGAGGATATTTAAGTCTTACCAAATTCAAGAGGTTCCCCCGTCGGTCTGAATGCGCACATGTTGGCCTAATCAATTTCTTTCTGATGTAAAATTACATCAGAAACGACTTGCTCTAGTTTGCTGATAAGCCCGTTGGCTCAGTAGGTCTCGGTAACCTGGTTAGTGAGATCTTGACGTTCCAGATCATTCCGAACCCTTTAGGCCTTCCCTAAATAGGGCCTATAGCCTAACGATTTACTTTAATTCTCACGATTTTTTTCCAGAGTAAAGCCTGAAAGTTCATGGGAGGTTTTTAACGCAAACTTCTTCAGGCCTCAGTAATTAAGAATTCACTGAACACAGAAGAGGATGGCTAATAAAGGTGCCTGAGCCGGAGCCTAAATGGCAGGATATGTCCCACCCATGAATGAACATGGCCCAAAGAAATTGAGACGAACATGGGTACTACCCCATCGAAGTCCTGACACTATTGTCCCATATTGAAAAAAAGTTTATAAAGCATTAGCAAAATGTTTTCACACGTAGATTTATCTAGATCTTGGTGTTAGTTCTAGATAACAAGAAGAGTCTCTCTGGTTCTAAACAGAAAAAAAAATCTAAAATATTTCTAAGAGCAAGGTTTAACAACCTGGATTCTCAGTTTTTGGATTTCATCTCATGGTTCATTGTCGATCTATTTTCGAAATTTCGAGAACGAGAATTCCAGTAAAGGCTGCTTAGAAGCTTGCATATCAAGTTTCATTTTGCCACGCTGTTGGAACGTTTCCCGCAAAACCGTACAACGTATTTCCGCTTCCACGTTGACAAATTTTGATTGGATATTTAGATCATGTGATACAAAATCGATTTCCTGATTGGCTGGTTTCCGGTCTGATCGTCTGAAGATACTGACTGGGATGCTGACGTTTGGAGCATAACTTTCAAAACTTTGAAGCTGAACAATCAAAATATTTATTTGTGAAATTTATATAAGAATTTAGTCTTTTACCTGATACAACGTATAACAGGTAAGTGTTATATTTTTTTTCTTTTTCTACACTCATTTTAATGCATAAAATGAAAAAAAATCTTCCTGGTCATGCAACGCTCATTGAAATATAGTTGCTGTCATTTATTCATTTTTCAATAATCATTTTAGCCTTGGAAAAAAAATTAACACAATGACTTAAGTTTAGGGGCCATTAGGAACCCTGTCCTTGCTCTAGTATTTTTCTCCAAATGCTGATTTATCTGCAATCACTTAGTTTTGACTGAGAAGGAGTTAAAAAAAAAAGTTTACTAGATTTATCCTTCTCATTTGTTTTTATGCCCCCGATAGGGAGGCATAATAAATTTGACTTGTCCGTCCGTCTGTCCGTCCGTCTGTCCGTCCGTCCGTCCGTCATTCCGTCCAAAAACTTTAACATTGGCCATAACTTCCTTATTACTATCAAAGCGGTGTCGGGGGCATTGTCATCTTACAGTGAAAGCTCTTGTTTGGAATATTTTGAATATCACAAGAAGCACTATGACTGAAATATAGACAGACCTCCCACCCACCCCCCAAGTTTAATCTTCTGTAGTGATTAAAAGTGAGTAGACTCATAACCAGGTACCTGGCTAGCTCAGTTGGTAAAGCACCATGTTCTCAGGGTTGTGGGTTTAAGTCCCATGTTTGGCACAACTTTTCCTTCTTGATTTGCTACTTAAGAAGTAAACAGAGAAACACTGGGTTCAACCATTTGGAAGCCGTACGGGACCTGCTCCATTTGGTTAAAAGGGGTTGGAGTGTAGTGATTGACAGTGGGTAGACTCATGACCAGGTGCCCATCTAGCTCAGTTAGTAGAGTGCTGTTCTAGGGTTCTGGGGGTCGTGGGTTAGAATTCCAGGTCGGCCACAACTTTTCCTCCTTATTTAATGATCTACTTTCTTTTTTTTACTCTAGAGATGAAGTTACTAACCACTAGCTTAACAGTTGCCCTTTTGACGTCTTGTTGGTGTTCTGCACTTCCACCAAACAAGGAACACAAGGACAGGACTATAGACCATGTAAGTAATCACAGGGCTTGTAGTTGACAATTAAACAAGGGTTTTGACTTCCCCAAAAATGCAATTTTGACCCTCAAAATTGTCTGCAGGGGATCAAAATGAACCACTGATTTTCAGTGTTGCAATCTAAGCAATAGAAAAGATTATGTAGATCAATTGTTTTCTTCATTCTATTACAAAAGATCCATATAACTGAAACAACAAAAACAATAAAGTGTGTCTACACTTTATTGTTTATGTTGTTTCAGTTATATAAATTACTTTAAAGACTGATTGATAAGTTTTTATGTTTTGCTCTTTTTTAACCCTTCAAAACCAGTTTTGACCCTTAGAATTTTACGGTCAAGGGGTCAGTGACTGCCTAATTTAAAAAGCTAGCACAAGCTCTGTAATCAGAGTATAACTCGGGGTTTGGTATCCCTATTACAGGTCTTTTGTTCCATAGGGGTGAAAAATAGGAATCCATGTTTAAGGTTTCCCAGTTTCCCAACCATACCTAGTAACTTTTGCCAACTTTTTTTTCACCTTTAAATTGGAAAAAAATTAAAGATGATGATGTTGGAAAGATGCCATAAAAATTCTTGAAATAAAAGCTTATCTGCCATTCATCCGAAAAAGAGACAAAATTTTATTTTCAAACCATAATATCAATTTTACTAGTGAATTAACCACATATCTAAACCCTTTATACATTTTATTTACTTGTTTGATTGCTGTAGTGTATAAGTTGTTTACTTATGGTAGGGGACCCTTCAGAGTTCCACAACACTTCAGAACTCATGTTTTTCACAATGTTGACCAATGTTTCCTAATGAAAATCATTAGGAAACCTCGGTTAACACTGTTAAAGTTTGTTACTTCCAAAACGTTGAGAGCTTTTATGGGTCTACTAGAACTACCTTAACCCTTGTCATGCTGAAGCCAGAATATTCCTGCTCTGACAGGAGGTATAGACAAAGATCAGCCTGCACTTATGTGCAGTCTGATCTTAGTTCATACCACCTGATTTTCATTTCTTAACCAGGAAGGTGTAAAACAATGCATTTCCAAAATCAATACTCACTCACATTTGGTAACTTCCAGTGCTTTTAGCACTTTGATTTTACATTTATTTTGCAAAGATTTTTATTCAGCATGAGGAGGGTTGATATCTAATTTAAACCAAACTCATGTCAGCATATTGCCACAAAAAAAAATAAAATTAAAAAAACTGAAATCTGAAACCCTAAACACAGTTGGTCTCAGCAATATTCTCTCCCTCAAAATTTGGCATCGAGGGTTTAATAAATCAGTAATTTTCCATGTGGAATGATCAGCTGGAGGCTGTATTTAGTTATAGACTACTGGGAAATAGACTGACTGACTTCCACTTAAGGTTCCAGACTACAAAAATTCAATATTAAGGATTAGGGGTATAGGCATTTTCTTGACAAATTCAGGGCTCCATCCAAAAATCTAAAGACCATGGGCGACTTGGCCCCTGCTAGTTTTTTTCCTGTTCATTAATATTTCAGCTATGCTGCTGGAGCACCACCATAATTCCTTGTGTTTCTCACACTAGTACTAGTCTGACTAGTAGACTAGTACTGGTGTGAGAAATACAAGGAATGCATTATGGTGGTGCTTTGTAACAGCAGCACAACTGAAATATTAACCCTTGTCATGCTGAACCCCGAATATTACTGCTTTGGCAGGAGCTATAGACCAACATCTGCCTGCACATATGTGCAGTCTGATGTTAGTCTACACCACCTATTTCTCACTTTCAAACCAGAATTGTAGAATTGAAACCAAAATTGTAGAATTGTAGATAGATTTAGTTTTTTAAATAAAAATTTACCTACAGATTGTACTTTCAGTGCTTTTTGCCCTTTGATTTTAATGAAAATTTTTAGCCAAAATTTATTCAGCATGACAAGGGTTAATAAACCTTGTCATGCTGAATAAATTTTGGCTAAAAATTAAACTTAATAAATGGTAGTGGTGTGGAATTATTTTTTTTTCCCACTTGTCCCTGGACAAGTGAAAGGTGATTTTCTACTTTTTCAAGATCAAAATTAAGCTTGTCCATACACACACACAAAAAAAATAGAGTTTGAGGAAACTGTTTATAATGAAGAAAATTCTGGGGCCCTTTCCTCAAAACATTTCAGACATATTTTTGTCTTACTAATGACTCTTGACACTGTAACAACAACTATCACTTTACATAGGTTATGATAGATTGTTGATACCTGATTTTTGTCCTAAATATGTGTTAAGTCATCGGTAAGACAAAAATGCGTCTTAAATGCTTTGATGAAACTGGGCCCTGGTACCCAGCACCTTCTTTATTTAAACGAGTGATTTCTACTCTTTATTACAAACTTTGAGCTTATTCATCTCTTCGATCTTATTAGTGCCAATTAATTATCTAAATCCATTATTATCTTTAGAAATTGAGTCAAAAAGAACACGAGCATGATGGTGAACATGACAATGATTATGATCACGATGCCTTCCTTGGAGAAGATGATGCAAAGGAGTTTGATGATTTGTCACCAGAAGAGAGCAAAAGAAGACTTGGGTAAGATTTGAGCCAGTGTGTGACATTTCCAACAATTTCAAATATGCCCAAGGCAAATACTCTGACCAGTCAGTGCATCCACAAGCAATTTCTTCTTTTTCCACATTGTTTTTCATAGGGTAACAAAAAAAGTTAGTATCAGAAAGACAAATGCTTTTTCAAAACTGGACAGCTTTTGAAATAATAAGGTCATTAACTCTAGACCTTAAGGACTTGCAGCCACAGCTTTTCAGCCTTCTACCAGCTCTCCACAAAATCCACAGGTCTCGGGCCTGAGGACTGGTGCTAGTTACTGTCTATACATGCTGGTTAGTGCTGTCAGGTGTCCTGCATTGCTCAGTGATTAGGCTTGTGATGAGAGAACAGCCAAAGTCTGTAGGTTCCAATCTGCGGAACTGGTCATATGGGTATTTCCTGAGGCAAGGCAATTCAGTCCAAGCCTAGTGCAGTTGATAACTGTGAATCACATTCATGAATAAGTAAACTTTGCTGAGATTTGACTAAAAGATTGTTAACCCTTGTCATGCTGAACCCGGAATATTCCTGCTTTGGCAGGAGCTATAGACAAACATCAGCCTGCACATATGAACAGTCTGATGTCAGTCTACACCACCTGTTTCTGACTTTCAAACCTGAATGGTGAATAGATTTAATTTTTCAAATAAAAATTGACATACAGTTAGTACTTTCAGTGCTTTTTGCCCTTTGATTTTGATGAAAATTTTTAGCCAAAATTTATTCAGCATGACAGGGGTTAAAAGACTCCTAAAGTGGCATCTAACACAATTGATTGTAAACAAATTAAACCTCAGTTGGTTGTCAACGGTCTGTCAATACTTGGATCTTGAGTTCGACCCCTTGTTCGACTACTTTTTATTGGACATTTAACAAGAGTCATTTAGAACAAATTGTAGGGAAGAGTAGCAGGTGGCTTGGATAAAATTTTTGGGTTTGAATTTGGTTTATTACTGCAAACTGTTGAAAGTAGTGTTAACCCCATAAAAACAAACAAACTGATATGTGTTCTTGTATTAATCCCTGCTTTTTATGTGCCTGTGATTTTATGATTGAGAAAACATTGTGAAAATAGAAGAAATTTCTTCTGACAAGCAATTTCCTCTTTTTCCACACTATTTTCTACCCTACTGAATGGTCATTTTTCAAATTAAATCCACTTTAAATTTTCGTCTGCAAAACCTTTGAATTTGGACAGGTCCAAAATTTTGTAAAACAGGAAAGGGTTAATAAAGATAGAAAAGATCCTTCATTATATGGTGAAGGTCAAGGTCCATTATTTAACCTCAAGTTCCTCAACACAGTTATAGTACATGATATGAACCACACAAAATAGGATATTGAAAATCCATGTAAAGAAAATAAATTTTTGGAAGTTACTGCGCAACTGATCATTATAATAAATAAATGAACTTGCCAAAAGCTCTCTCAGATTGGAAGACACACAAAAAAAAATATCTTGATTTACAGTAAAGAAAGAGCTACAGAAAGATGGATTCCTCTAGAATTTAGAACAAAGTATTTGAGTAATTATAGTACAAACTCTATGTTGTTGGTACTCATTGGAATTGTCTCTTGAAGACAATTCCAATGAGTACCCATAACAAAGGGTTTCATTCAGAAATGAAGATTTAAGACTACCTTTACTCCCTTTTATTAGGAGCCGCCGTCATAGCCCAGTTGGTAGCGCGTCGGAATGTCAATCTAGAGTTCGTGGGTTCGATCCCCGACGGCGGCACTCATTCTTTCCGACTATTTGTCTCTCACCAATGGGTTGATAATCGTAGACCTATGTGAGATAGCGGCTGGAGGCTAGGAAAGAATGTGGTGGTTGTACTGATGATAGAAATACCAGGAATCCATTGTTAGGTGCTCAAGCCGCTGCTATATAACTGAAATAATGTTGAAAGCGGCGTTAAACTCCATTCAATCAATCAATCCCTTTTATTAGCTTGGTGGATTTATGAGAAAACAAGAGGTATTGCTAGAGCCTTTGCATAATCATTTTGTCCTCATGTGAAAACTTGTGATCAGGGCCTTCTCTGGACTGAAATTTCTTTTCGCCAACACTTTCGCCAAATAAATAAAAAAAAAATGGAGCAAAATTTGCATTTAAGGAGCCAAATTTGGAGTCATTTTTCTTCCAAAAAACTGTGCTTGATAAAATCTTATATTCCTTTTATATATATATTTTTTTTAAAGCTCATCCTCCAGGGAAATCGTATTTAGATGTCAATTAACCCTTTCCTGTTTTACAAAATTTTGGACCTGTCCAAATTCACAGGTTTTCCAGACAAAAATTTACAGTGGATAGCCAAGGGGTTGCTAGTTGACACATATGTATGCCTTTTGCCTCAATTAATTGACAGTCACTTGTGACATAATATCCTCTCAGCCTATGTCAAAATCAATAATTGCTGATGGGTCAAAACACAGATTTTTTCTGTTGCCAGTCATTTCGCCAATTCAATTTTTTTTTATCGCCAAATTCATTTCTTTTTCGCATTTGGCGACAATGGCGACCCCCAGAGAAGGCCCAGCTTGTGATATCTCTGGTTCTACTGAAGGCATCCATTTGAAATTTGGCATCATCCAGTACTTAACAGCCGAGCATAGACACTGTATGTGGTGCTATTGTCTGTATTTCTGGTAAAGATTTCAAGAGTTATAAATTATGTTGACAGATTGATTGTTGATAAGATAGACAAAGATAAAGATGGTTTTGTGACAGAAGAAGAGCTTGTAGCCTGGATACAACATGTCCAGAAGAAGTATGTAATGGATGATACGGAACGACAGTGGAAGGACCATGAACCTGATGTACAGACAGACGAAACAGATGGCAAACAGTATATAACATGGGAGTCTTACAGAAAACGGGTGTTTGGAACAGATCATGGTAAATGAATGTTTTATTTTGTCCCAGGGTTCCTTGTTGCTTGATAAGATTTGGTGCATTTCTTGATGTCATTTCTGGTAACATGTTTGTTAAGTAATTTTGAAATTTAATTTGAAGTTGCTTCTACAGTAGTAACTAAATATGTAATTCTGTCATGCATGATCTCATTAGAATGGTCTTCTAAAGATGATTCCAATGAGTGTTGCAAGGCAGAATGTAACCATGAATGAAATCTGGTTTGATTTGCAATTTTGAATTAATATAAATTTCTTTGTATGAAGTTTGGTAAAAACGGGACACAGGTCTATCTATTCAGGGAAAAAAGACTAGCAGGGGTCCAGCTGCCAACGGCCCCCTGCCCACTAGAATTTGGGCTGGGCCCCTAGATTTGCAGAGTAAATGCCTATATCTCTAAGGTTAAGTATTTAATTTTGGCAGTCTGGGCCCTAAGTTTTAATTGTTAGTCTTTTTCCCTACTATTAATTGCAAAGTGAATACTCTGATCAGGGCCCAAGGTTATAAAACTTTTCTCAGGCTCAAATGAGAATTTTCTCAAATTTTGTATTCAAATAAATGTATGAAAATAAAAGATAATATTAATAAGTTGTTATTTATAGCAACTTATTAATATTGTCTTTCATTTTAATATAATAAAATGAGTATTTAAACAGAATTACAGCTTTGATATCAAATTGAAATTTGAGTAAATTTTGAACTGAGAATGAGAAAGGTTTTATAACCTCGGCCCAGAACTGGATGATGCTTCATTTTACATTTCAAGATGATGAAAATGATGAGTTTGCAAAAATGATCTCAAGAGATGGCCGTAAATTCCAGAAAGCAGACAAGGATAATGATGGTAAAATGACGAAAGAGGAATTTGCACACTTTTTGCACCCTGAAGAGGCTGAACACATGAAAGATATAGTTATACAGGTAAGTGTACACAGATAATATGTTTTACCTGTATGTGTACACAAAGAATATGTTTATCTGTAGTGTACACAGAGAATATGTTTATCTGTAGTGTACACAGAGAATATGTTTATCTGTCGTGTACACAGAAAATATGTTTTACCTGTATATGTACACAGAATATGTGTTTATCTATAGTGAACACAGAGAACATGTTTTACCTGTATGTGTACAGAGAGAATATGCCTTATCTGTAGTGTACACAGAGAGTATACCTAGCCAGTTACTGTATACACTTATCATCTAACTATGAAATTATTGTGATACAAATAGAAGTGCATCTATTAGATAAAGCCTAGTTTTACATTTGGCTTACTGAGCCAGTGTGGTGCCCCAAATGGTAGGGTATTAATGGGGCACTCTTCCATGTCCATTAAATGATTGCATGGTTCAACATATGCTGATATCATTTTATGTAACAAAAAAATATCCGAATTCAAAAATAACATAGTAGCATGTTGTACGGGCTTTACAAGGCTGCCACAGACATGTGATGGCCAGTGTATGTTTGGATTATAAATCTTTACTTCATCATCACAGGGTTCCAAAATGGTAACTGTATAGTGGCTGTATAGTCTACAGTAGAGCTGGGATGAGTACAATTTATTTTACTTTGGTACTCGAGATCTTGTTACCTGCAAATTTCTGTAAAGGGGACTCTAATATACAAATTCAGACAGAGTTTTAATGGGGGTAGGTGTTGTGAGTCTGCGACTCTCAAATGAGTAACCAGGACTTGCCAAACTATCTGATGTAAGTCTGTAGGACTATTTGGAAATCAAATTCAGAAAAGAATTGAAGACTGTTTTTAACAGTCTTCAATTCTTTTCTTAAGTTGATTCCCAAAGGTACATAGTGCTTCTATAATAGTTGGGTGAGTGTTAATGATTCAGGACCCAGGAATGTTACCCTACCCAATACCCTGATACTTGAATACTCGTCCGAGCTTTAGTCTACAGTTGCTTTATTTGATTGAACTCTCAACCTCTGTGAGAGGATTTCTTGATTTTATGCTTCTTGTTGTTTTCTTAACCAATGCTTTTTTGAAGAAAAACCTAGGCAAAATTGCTTTAAAATCAAAGTACTCTGCTCAAAGCACTAGATGCACTTGTTATGAGTCAGTAATTATTTTAAAAAAGTGAACTTTAAAATTTCCTGCTTTGAAAAGGGAAAAAGTTTGTCTAGACATAAGATTAGACTGTTTATAATGTGTTGGCTGATCTCTATCTATAACTCCTGCCAAAAGAGAAATTAAAGGTAAAAGTGGTTACATAATTCTTGTTTCAGGAAACTATAGAAGATATAGATAAAAATGGAGATGGAATGATTAGTTTAGAGGAATATATAGGTATGTTCCCTATATCTTTTTTATAATTTCCAAATTTAAGTGCCCACATTTCATATACAAGGACGAAAAAAGAATTCCCTGGATACATAAAATATGCAACATAGAGGAATCAGGGCTGCCACAGCTGCGCATGGAGGAAAAACAAGATACTGATATAATAGGCCGTGTTTCACAAAACAAGAAGGGTCATCGTTAAAAAGGAGTATTTTTCATATAATCAGATGACATGTCATACAAAAATGAATACAATAATCCAATAATACAATTTATCCTTAAAACAATCATTATAAGTTACCTGGCGTTTCTTTTTTGTCCTAGTATATAAATACCTAAAAAAATATGGTGGTTTCTTCTTATTCCACAGAGGTTGCAATATTTATATAGGTTATGTCAGATATAAGTGGAAAGCTATGCTCTTTTGGCATAACTTTAGATCTCATTGATATTTAATAGAAGGTATTAAGGTCAATTTCATCTGACATGTGTCAGATGCCAAATCATAAGATCCAGGTTTGATCCTTTATTGCGTTTTGAATCCATTCTTCCATCAATTATAAATGTGAGATTAGCAGATAGAGGCTTTGAAAGGAAGTTGTGGTAGTACTGTTGAGAGAAATGCCAGGAAATGGTCTGGCTGCCACAATTTGGATAAAAAATAAGCAAAAGCGATATTAAGCTTCATAAAAACAAACAAATCATATGACAAAGTCAACATTATTTACCAAAGTGGAAGTTCTGAATATATTTATCATTTAGGGGACATTTGTTTATAACAAAACAAATCTTGTTTCTGTGAAATTATTACTAAATAAACTGAGATTTCCCTATTTGATATCTTTGGAATTCTTCAAATGTTGGTTCCAGCACATTCAAGGGAATTTATCTCTCTGTGATTTTATACAAGTTTCAAAATATTTAGTGGAAAAAGAAGACATTGCTTAGAGAGAGCCATTGCTCTTTTTTCCTATTATACATTGCACTACATGTGGTGGTTTCTTTTTTTCCAAGATTCTTTTCAATTGCGAAAGAGAAAAATGCTCTTTTCATTGTCATCCGCATACTGTACAATTGACCAGCCTAAAATCTATAAAAAGGGAAATTTTAAATACACCTCTAAATTAAGAGATCGAAAAGCACACTAGTTTGGTAGTAAAATACAAGAAGAATACCTATCTATTGCTTGTAAGAAGGGTTTTAATTACCTATCCATACACATAAGTAAAAATGAATTTAAAAGAAACTTAGTATCTGTATTGAGCTAATGGTTATACCCCCTTAGAAGAAGTTAGAGTATTGCTTTTGCACTAGTGAATCGGCCAGTCTGTCTGTGGACCTTCTTTTTGTCCAGATCATATCTCAAAAAGTATGTAAGCTAGAATCATAAAACTTCACAGATGGATAATTCTCAATGAGTAGAAGTGCAGTGCACAAGAACCACAACTCTACTCTTATTTTTTAGTAAGTGCCCTTTGATCAATTTATAACTTGAATGGTGTCCGGAGAATATCTCAAAAAGTAAGCAAGGTAGAATCATGAACTTTGCAGACCTCATTTGGGAAAAGTGCAGTGCACAATGTAATGGTAGTACTTGTGTGAAAAATACCAGGAACCCATTGTAAGATCCTCAAGTCACTGCAATCAGACTGGAAAACTGTTACAAGCAGTGTAATAATACCCCATTCAATCAATCAATCTATGATCCTGAATTCTTAGCTGATATTTACGATGAAGAAGACGAAGAGGATGACGACGATGATGGTGATCACGATGGTTACCCAGACTGGGTCAATTCTGAGAAGGAACAATTTAAGAACTTTCGTGATCGTAATCAAGACGGTTTTCTCGATAGGGATGAGGTACAGGAATGGTTAATCCCAGAGGAGTATGATAATAGTGCAGAAGAGTCCAAACATTTGATGAGTGTGACGGATGAGGATAGGGTACGGAGATACTGGAATAGTGTGCCTTATGCTGAGATGTAACTGTTCTGCCAGATAAAGCAAACATTTGAATGTGCCCTGCCTGCGTTCAGTATGAAAAAATGGTGTAACTGTTTGGGAAATATTCCCTGCTTTGCGTGTGCAGTTCCATGCAAATCGGGGAATATTTCATAAACAGTTTGCTTCATTTTGTCATCCTGAATGCAGGGCTGGTACATTTTCAAAGCTTTTACATGTGCTCCTAGCTCTTATATTATGTTGTCATTCAGAACATCACTTGGCCATTTCCGTAAACTGCATCAGACCTCGGATGTATGTAAGGCGGATGGGTATGTAACAAAATTGTGCATTTTGTTAGGCGGAAAAAGTGTAAGAAAAACTAGCACTGTAGATTTATATCCTTTTCAGTAAATAACGGCTGAAAAATCTTAATTTTTGAGAATGACGAATCATTCTCAAAAAATAAGATTTTTCAGCCGTTATTTAAGAACCTAAAGTTATTAGTCCCCCACCGGTTACCGGTTGGGGGACTATAGGTTTGCTCGATTCCGTCTGTCCGTCCGTCTGTCCGTCTGTCCGCTCTAACATTTCCAGATTAGGGATTAAAATATTGGTACAGGACAGGATTATGTTCTATTTTGGACTAAGGGCTACTAGCCCCTAAATTTTTCCAAAAAGGTCGGAAGTCCAAGATTATGTTCTGAAATCGCATTTGAACACCTAATAAAATTAGCCCATTATCCAATTGACACCGAATGTCCGTTTTGTCCAATGCCTCTTATTTGAGTTGCTTCCCTTGCTCGGCAAATATCGGTCCCCTTGACGTATATTCCAAAGAGACCCGCATGAACATAACTGTGAACTTATCCGTGACCAAGAAATAGCGACTGTTTCGATTTTCGCGGTTTTTTACGAAGCCGGTGTACTGCGACTGCGCAGTGACATTACTCAAGATAATTCGGCGAAGAAGGATACAAAATGTCAAAAAGTAAGTCAAACAAGTTTTTATTTATGTATTTCGTTATTAAGGGTTGAATTCAGGCCACGATTCTTTGATGTTATCGCAATTATATTGCAAAAATGTCGAAATGTGATTCTTGTCAGCATGTCCTAATTTCGCGTTTGTCAACACCTGGTTCTCGGTGGAAATACTCTCCTTTTTGTAAGGATATATAAGTAAAAGGAATTTCTTCTTGTCATTAACACCAATAAATTAGTTGATTTACTGTTATAGGCTTGTTCAAAAACTGCCAAGAAAGAAAAAGAAAGCACCAACCTAAATGTACCAGTAACCGGACGAACCATAATTCGGATACGAAATTCTTCAAAATATATGCACTTTGAAAAGTTTTGTTCAGCTTGTGATACTCAACTTTTGAAATGTTGAGTTTTTTTTCATTTTTGTTTGTTCTTATTTGGTTTTTTCATTGACTTGGAGAAATTATGAAAAGATTTATACACTTATCCTCCCTTTCCACGTACAAACTTAGGTTGATCAAAGTAAACACTAGAATGGAATGAGTGTTTTCAGCTCACATGAGCAAGATGTTTTGTGAACTTTTTTGATAGAATGTGATTGATATCCATCTTGCATGTCTAAACAACTTGTCACATTTTAAAATGCTTCTAGGGTTTGGGAATCCCAAGTGATTCAAAATACCTGAGTAGCAATTTAAAAATTATTTTGTCATGCCAGTGCATCGAATTAATGGAGGCATTGAAGAGAGGGGTTGGTTCAATTTTCACTCTATTATTTACATTCTATCCAATAAAGGCAAGTAAGATTCTCTAAGAGAAATTGCCCCAGTTTGACTGCTTCTGTCCTTTTCCTACACTTTCAATTAGCCAGGGATGTGGGTCGGGTTGATTAGAAAAGTGTCTCGGCCTAGGCTAGGGGCCGCTATGCCCATTATTTCCCAGAAAGAGGGTAGGGGGATGAAAAGTATCACAAAGAAACATCAGTTACATGCAGGGTTTTAAGGGACGCAGGTTTTGAGAGTCTGAGACCCCCATATCAGTAGCTAGGACTCTCAAAACTGTCTGATGTGAGGCCTTGGGACCCTCTCAGGAAAAAAAGTATTGTCACCCCTCCAGCCTTATCAAATTCTTAGACATTACAACAGGCAGTTGACAATCTGCAACCTCTTCTTTTGATTTAGAAAAAAGGCAATTTAGACATTACAACAGGCAGTTGACAATCTGCAACCTCTTCTTTTGATTTAGAAAAAAGGCAATTTAAACTTCCTGTACAAATTATTTATACATAAGATCATCATCTTCTTATATATTTTCTATTAAATCACTAGTCAGCTGATTGTCTATATGTAACACATGCAATTTTCCGTAATCACACTCTTATTCATAACCATGTGCATTCTATAACAACAACAGATCATAACCATTAATGTCTCATCATGATTTATATACCTGCCATTGATGAAACCAGCATTGTCGTACATGGTATAATTAAGAAGTAAAATTCTACTTCAAAATCACAAATTAAATTACTTAATTCACTTAATTTAAAAAAAAACTCAAAAAATGGTTAAATGGATATTTAATAACCTATTTATAAAAAAAGGTAGTGAAACGTCAATACAAATACAAAAAAGAGTGAAACATCTGAATAGTGAAATGTCTCAGGTGTGAACAGTCTCAATAACAGTGCGTTTTGAGATGCATATTAGGTTCAACTAGCTTGATTTAAGTGAGACTCTTAATAATAAAGAATGCTTTATGCTGCTATGTAAAAAAAACCCCTGAAATATGATGGCCCCTTGTTGTAGAATTATTGAAACAACAATGCAGGAATATCTGACAAATAGCCTCGAAACAAAGTTAGTTTAACTGCAGGGGTGTGGAAATACGAGGTTTCTCCACTTGTCCCTGGACAAGTAAAAGCGGATTTTCTACTTGTCCAGGATCAAAATGAACTTGTCCGCTACAGAATAAATAGAATAAAAAATGCAAAAAACATTGCCTTTTGATGTAGAAAATGCTGGTATCCAGCATTTTCTTCATTAAAAACAATGTTTTCTACCCTATGATATGAACATTAGGATGATTTCTCTCTTGATTCATTTAAGTAACATTCCAAGATTCGCCCTGGTATTTACTTGTCCTTGGACAAGTGGCTTAGAAAAATTTACTTGTCCGCAAGTACAAAAGCCCGAGTCGGACAAGTCGGGCATGGGAATTCCACACCCCTGCAGTTTAACTTTCCTATTCTTGTAAACAATTTGTGTGCCAGAGCTTAAACATAAAATAAATAGCAATAGCACAACAATTGCTTTTTTCATTTATTATTATTCCTAGATTTCTGTTTGTATCCTCAGACTTCGTTTCCTTACATATAAATTATGCATCCTAAAACCCTGTCTTTGAATGTAGTGAGAACACCTATGAATTTGCCTTTACACGCAGCTAGAGTTAAAACTAAAATCTTAAAATGAAAGTAGAAAGAATATGGATACATGTATAATTAATTCTTTTACATAATTACAGTGAGTAAGGCTGATTTTCATCTTCCAAACTACTGGCACATGTATGTTCATCTTTTTTTTTTGCTATATCGCTTGGAAAGGAATCTGTCAGAATTTACAATTTTTCCATAATTTCTAACGTTGATGTGTTCTTCCAAACAAAAAACTACATCTCATTAGAACAAGGTTTTGTATTGCCTAAAAAGAGTAAATATGCTGTCTTGTTATGTGTAATGTGAAAAAAAAATAATATGATTATTTCAGTTTGGAAATGTGGCACATTGTTATTAGCGGCATTCAACACATGAAAACATGACATCTATACTGTGCAAATAACGTTTTTTGTTAAATTTCTAATTTGCACAGTAAAATTTGTATATTCTTTCTGATTTTGTTTAAATATTTGAAGATTATTTTTAGCTCACCTGAGCACTAAGTGCTCAAGGTGAACTTTATGTGGTCATATGATGCCCATCGTGCATTGTCTGTCATGCGTCTTCGACATTAACCTTGTATACACTCTAGAAGCTATGTTTTTAGCTCACCTGAGCACAGAGTGCTCAAGGTAAGCTTTTGTGATCGTATAATGTCCATCGTCAGTCGTCCATCTTCCACAATTTCTTGAAACATCTCCTCCTAAACCGGTGGACAAATCTTGATGAAACTTGGCAAGGATGTTCCCTGGGTCAAGCTCTACCAAAGTTGTTTAAATATATGAAATCCACCCTTAACTTTCCCTTTACTCATAACAAAAAGGGTGAAACGAGGAAAATCTTCTTCTCTGAAACCAGAAGGTAGACAGCTTTCATATTATATGTAGCATCATCTAGCCGTAAGGGGACCTCTACCAAGTTTGTTCATATCAAGACCCTGGTGTCATATTTGGGCTCCACCCGGGGGCAACCCTTTTAAATGAGAATCAAAGGGCAGAAATCTTTAAAAATCTTCTTTTCTGAAACCCAAAGGAGCGCAGCTTTCATATATGTTATGCAGCATCATCTAATGGGCCATACTAAGTTTGTTCACATCAGGACCCTGGGTTCAATGCATATTTTGGTTCCACCAGGGCGGATTCCTTTTAGCTCATGTGAGCATGGAGGGTTAAAAAAAGGAAAATCTTCAAAAATCGTCTTCTCTGAAACCAGAAGGCAGACAACTTTCATATTAAGTATGTAGCATCATTTAGTGGACCTCAACCAAGTTTTTTCTAATCAAGACTCTGGGATCACATTTGGGCTCCGACCGGGTGCATCCCATTTTACATAGAATCAAAGAGGGAAAGGCATGTCCTTGCTCTTATCTAAAAATGTTCCATGGTATTGATCTTTTGTAGAAATTACCCCCTTGTTGACATTTGCTCATTTAATTATTGTGATGTCCCAGGGGTCACAGAGACTCAGGTGAGCTATCTTGTACCATCATGGTCCTCTTGTTTACTCAATCAACATGACTTTCTAGATGTCATATTTTTTGCCCAATTAACCTGAATTTGAAACTGGTCTGACTGATTGCCTTGATGAAATTGAGCCAACTGGGGTCAAAGCAAGGTCTAGGGGTCGAATATATAAGAAAACATCTTGTAGACACTCAAGAGGCCATATTTTTGCCAATTCAACATTAAAATTGGTCATTATGATTATCTTGATAAATCTTGGTAAAGTTCGAAAATGGGTCAACTTGGGTAAAACATGAGGTCAAGGGTCAATTCTTTAAAAAATGTTTCGTAATCCTGATTGGCCCATGAATATGAGTCTGTGTTGTATCACTTTGAAATATTTGACCCATATCTCCTGAACCACTGGGTCGATTTCAATAAAACTTTACAAGAATTTTCCTGGGGTGACCCTCTTAAAAATTGTTCACAGAATTTTGATTGACCCCTATATATGGGCGAAGTAGGATGTGGCTTAGTTTGAGCCCAAAATCTTTGAACGACACCTCCTCCTGAACCACTGGGTCGATTTCAATGAAACTTGTCCTTGAATGACCCTCTTTGAAAATTATTTACAAATTTTTGATTGGCCCATAAATAGAAGTGTGGTAGGGCTGGGCTTATTGAAATCTTTGAATTACATCTTCTGAACCACTGAGCCAATTTCAATGAACCTTACTAAAATGTTTCTTTGGCAAACCTTTAAAAAATATTTGCAAAATTTTGATTTGCTTTTAAATATGGGCCTGCCTTGATTTAGCATGAAATCTTTGCATGAAATTTCTGGGCGTGGCAGGGTTGGGCTTATTTTGAGCTGCAAATCTTAAAAAACTTCATCTCAGAAACCACTGGGTGGGCAGGGTCTTTTTTTACTTTGAATTCTTGGAATAAAGTGTCTTCTTAAACAAGTAGGCAATTGTGAATAAAACCTTGCCAGAAAATTACTTGGATGAGATCCGCTGAACCAATTAACCTTAGGTGAACGGTTAAGGGCCATTCTGGCCTTCTTTTGTTTTACAATTTATATCAATTTGTGAACTAAATACTAAGACACTGGGAAAATTATTTGTTTAGTTGAATTTTATTACTTTCAGGTTAATGCGGGCAAAGATTCAGGGATATATCTGGCCTGTCAAAAGGCATGATTGTGGAGATCAAGGTGAACTTTATTTGGTCATATGATGTTTATGTGAACTCTGATAATGCTATGTATGTATATCATGTTTTCTATTTTTTGAAATCATGCAACTTAATCAAAAAGTGAAAAAAATGGCGTATTGTCATTATTTACATACACATTAAATAATATTGGAGCACTACCACCAATGGGTTGATAATCGGAGACCTATGTGGAATAGCAGCTGGAGGCTAAGAAAGGATGTGATGGTAGTACTGGTGTGATAAATACCAAGAATGCATTGTTAGGTGCTCCAGCCTCTGCGATATGGCTGAAATAATGTTAAAAGTCGCGTAAAACCATTCAATCCATCCTAATTATATACATGTCTCCTTATGTAGGATGTTGAATTCCCATGCCTGTCTTGTCTGACAAGTCCCCGACGGCGGCACTCATTCTTTCCGACTATTTGTCTCTCACCAATGGGTTGATAATCGTAGACCTATGTGAGATAGTAGCTGGAGGCTAGGAAAGAAAGTGGTGGTTGT
Source organism: Fragum whitleyi (assembly GCA_948146395.1). Taxonomy (NCBI): domain Eukaryota; kingdom Metazoa; phylum Mollusca; class Bivalvia; order Cardiida; family Cardiidae; genus Fragum; species Fragum whitleyi. The sequence continues at coordinate 33,125,829 of OX411551.1, read as the reverse complement.
ACTGGTGAGAGAAATACCAGGAAACCACTGTTAGGTGCTCCAGCCGCCGCGATATAACTGAAATAATGTTGAAAGTGGCATTAAACTCCATTCAATCAATCAATCAATTGTCTGACAAGGGTTTTTCTACGTGTGGACAAGTACATTTTGCAAAACCACTTGTCCATGGACAAATAAATAAACTAGGACAAATTTTAGAATGGCACTTAAAGAAATAAATAGATCAATAATTTATTGTTTGTTTCAATCTAAGAATAGAAATCATTGTTTTTCAATGTTTTCTCAAAACATCTATTCTATTTCTTGTTGACAAGTTCATTTTAATCCTGGTCTAGTAGAAAATCACACTTTATTTGTCATGGCACAAGTGGAGCAAATCTGTGTTTCCACATCGCTGCTAATGATGAGCAGTTTCAGAAATTAATGATGGACACTTACTAGATCTTTATAGTGGGCATGATTTAACTCCTGATGTGTCCATATTTAATAAAAAGTTAATTTTGGAGTATTGTCATTATAATACATGTCTCAAAATAATGAACATTTTAAGAACCTATTGACGGACACTTACTAGCTCTTTATAGTGGACATGGCAAAGCTCTTAATGTGTCCATATTTGATAAAAAGTTAATTTTGGAGCATTGTCAAAATTATATACATGCCCCTAATGATGAACAGTTTCAGAACCTAATGATGGACACGTACTAGCTCTTTATAGTGGACATGGTATAATTTTTAATGAGTCCATATTTAATAAAAAGTTAAGATAGGAGCATTGTCATAATTATATACTCCCCTAAGGCGGCACTCATCCTTTCCGATTACTTTTCTACCACCAATGGGTTGATAATCGGAGACCTAATATGTGGAATAGAACTTGAGGCAAGAAAAAGATGCGATTGTAGCACTGGTGTGAAAAATACCAAGAATGCATTATAAGGTGCTCCAGCCCCCGCGATATGGCTGAAATCATGTCAAAAGTGGCGTAAAAACCCATTCAATCCATCCTAATTATATACTGTCTCATTTACTAGGATGTTGAATTCCCATGCTTGTCTTGTCTGACGAGGGTTTTTCTAGCTCAAGCTGTTGGGATAAAGCTGAAAAAGTTTTGAAATCGGCATAAAACTCCATCCAATCAATCTTTCATTTAGCCAGTTTCAATGAGATTTCTGGCTGGAAAATGAGGGATTCCACATATTTCACCCCAAAATGATTCCTGAGCATGGCTGAAATTATGTAAAAGTGGAGTAAAACCCCTTCAATTCATAATAATTATATAAATGTCTCCTTGTGTAGGATGTTGAAACCCCATGCCTGCCTCGTCTGGAATATGTTTTTCTAAGTGCGGACAAGTTCATTTTGCAAGACCACTTGTCCTTGGACAAATAAAAAAAAGAGGGCAAATTTTAGAATGGCACTTAAAAGATTAAATTGATCAATAATTTATTGTTTGTATCAAAGAATAGAAAACATTGTTTTCAATGTTTTCTCAAAATCTATCTTTTCGATTTCTTGTTGACAAGTTCATTTTCATCCTGGACTAGTATAAGATCACACTTTATTTGTCATGGCACAAGTGGAGAAAATCTGTTGCTGTATTTCCACATCCCTACTAATGATTAACTGTTTCAGAACCTAATTATGGACACTTAGTAGCTCTTAATAGTGGACATGGTGTAGCTCTTAATGTGTCCATATTTCACGAAAAGTTTATTTCGTAGTATTGTTTTCATTATATACATGTCTCCTAATGATGGACAGTTTTAGAACCTAATGATGGACAGTTTTAGAACCTAATGATGGACACTTACTAGCCCTTTATAGTGGACATGGTGTACCTCTTAATGTGTCCATATTAAATAAAAAGTTACTTTTGTAGTATTGTCTTGACTATACACATGTCTCTTAATGATGAACAGTTTCAGAACCCAATGATGGACGCTCATTAGCTCTTTATAGTGGACATGGTGTAGCTCTTAATGTATCCATATTAAATAATATTGGAGCATTGTCATAATTATATACTCCCAGACGGGGACACTCATCCTTTCTTACTACTTGTCTACCACCAATGGGTTGATAATCGGAGACCTATGTGGGATAGCAGTTGGTTGGCTAGGGAAGGATGTGATGGTAGTACTTGTGATAAATACCAGGAATCCATTGTTAGATGCTCAAGCTGCTGGGATAAAGCTGAAAAAGTGTTGAAATCTGCATAAAACTCCATCCAATCAATCTTTCATTTAGCCAGTTTCAATGAGGTTTCTGGCTGGAAAATGAGGGATTCCACATATTTCACCCCAAAATGATTCCTGAGCATGGCTGAAATTATGTAAAAGTGGAGTAAAACCCCTTCAATTCATAATAATTATATAAATGTCTCCTTGTGTAGGATGTTGAAACCCCATGCCTGCCTCGTCTGGAATATGTTTTTCTAAGTGCGGACAAGTTCATTTTGCAAGACCACTTGTCCTTGGACAAATAAAAAAAAAGAGGGCAAATTTTAGAATGGCACTTAAAAGATTAAATTGATCAATAATTTATTGTTTGTATCAAAGAATAGAAAACATCATTTTCAATGTTTTCTCAAAATCTATCTTTTCGATTTCTTGTTGACAAGTTCATTTTCATCCTGGACTAGTATAAGATCACACTTTATTTGTCATGGCACAAGTGGAGAAAATCTGTTGCTGTATTTCCACATCCCTACTAATGATTAACTGTTTCAGAACCTAATTATGGACACTTAGTAGCTCTTAATAGTGGACATGGTGTAGCTCTTAATGTGTCCATATTTCACGAAAAGTTAATTTCGTAGTATTGTTTTCATTATATACATGTCTCCTAATGATGGACAGTTTTAGAACCTAATGATGGACAGTTTTAGAACCTAATGATGGACACTTACTAGCTCTTTATAGTGGACATGGTGTACCTCTTAATGTGTCCAAATTTAATGAAAAATTAGAACAATTATGTATGTGTATCTTAATTAACACTTTAATTAACAAGTGATACAAACTTTATAGCTCTTGATAGTGGACAAGCTGAGGCCCTCAATCCTTTTTAGCTAAGTAGAGAAAAACATTAAAAAGCATTTAGGGATAACTCTGGCTCATGAGCTGTTCTCAACCTACCATTTGGGTTGCTTTTGGTTTTCTAGGGTAAAGTTTTTCATGCAACATTATCATATCTATGTAACTACTCAAGCTTTTGCTTTGAAATTTGCACATATATTTTGGACCTCTTTGACTTTTTAAACACTTTGACAATGGTTCATGACTTTATACTATTTTATGATCGTTGCTTTACATGATAATGGACACAAATAATTTAACCTTATTATGTAACTATGCAAGACATACAGGCTTGAAAAGTACTTGGCAAATAAGAGACATCTTGAAGAGAACTTTAATTTCAATACATTTGGTCTCCTGATGAACTTAATTGAAAGAACTTGTTAAAATATAAACATGCATGGTTTATATAGGGATTTAACATACTGATAAGGAGAAAAACATTGATGGAACAGGTGAAATTGCTCTTCATGAGCATTTTCGCCTTTTTGCACAATGTTTCCCTACACTGTCCAATATTATAAAGCATTATATGTCAGAAAAGGGATGAAAGAATAAGTCCTTGAAAATGAGTATTTTTGATGGTGTAAAATCCTTAAATAAACCTTTAATTATGAATCACTACTTTCCTGTATTGAACCTGCTTTTAATCCTTAAAATGATATCACTTTTTTCAGTTAAACTAAAAAAGAAAGTAAACACTCTGAACACATTAAGGACCGACTTTCAGTGGTGTATTGAGCAACAGCTACAGTCAGACTCGGAACATGAAATAAAAGCCAAAGTGTGTAAGTCCATTTGTGAACTTTACCGAAATCTGGACGACTCTGATGAACAAGGTGATCTGATCAACTCTGTTAATTCGAAAACTGACAGTTGCTGTCACTGGCTTACAAAGAATATTGTGTGTGGTACCTGTGAAGAAATGTCATGGCATAGGTTTCACTGGGATGCAGTTTATGTGAAATACAGAGGAGTTAACCTAGTTTGTCAATTACTCCAATGTGATTAAAAATAGACATATATACCATTAGCATAAAGTTAAGCATATTCTTCTAGAAGTTTTTAAAAATCTTTGACAATTTTGTACGACTTTACTGTAGGAGAAGGTATTCGAAAGTCACATGTGTAAGACATAAAGATTATGAATTTGATGATGAAGTGGTGGCGAGTCGTCGTTTGATAGAGGGGAGGATAACACAGTATATGCCGGAATTTGAAAGAAGCCATTGACTGCACTTTTCAATATCGCACATGATTCTGAAAGTGTTAAGCAAAATGAATAAATCTTGAAGATTTCATTAATTGTGTGGTGTTATGTTATTTAAAGAGATTTGATGTGTTTTGGGCATCACAATTATTTAAGGTAGACTTTCAAATTCGCATACTCAGTTTATATAACAGTGATAGTGTCAATTATTTTATTCGTTGTCATCTAAGTAAATGAATGCTCTGAAAAATAGTATCCATTACTTTAAGGAATTTAACCATTCAAATCACCTTTTACTGATTTTGATCCCCCGCCATTTTCGGTAATGGTCTCCGTCCGTTGTTCTATCGTTCCGAGGTTCCATCACTAAATTTATCTGAAGCATATCTCCTAGAGTATAAAAGCTATCAACTTGAAAATTTGCGGGTGGATAGATGTTATGAAGGAGAAGTGCAGTGCAAAAGAACTACAACTCTTGCTTGCATGATTTTTGAGTTATTGCCCTTTCTTATTTTTAAATACTTAGATTTTGTCCAGAGCAATATCTCCTACTAAAGAATAATAGCTATCAACTTGAAACTTAATGGATGGATATATCTCATTGAGGAGAAGTGCAGTGCTTAATAACTGTAACTCTTACTTGCATAGTTTTCCAGTTTTTGCCCATTGTCATTTTAAAGACTTAGATTATGTAGGGGTTATATCTCTTAAATTACAAAAGAATCCTTAATCTATAATTAGGCTTCAGTTTACCACCAAGCTTTCATGGCAGGGGATGCCAATGTCCGACATGGCTCTTGTAAATCTGTTTTTCTTTTATTTTTTATGTTGGCAATATTCCTGGAATAACCATAGATACACTTAACAACAGAATGGTTTTAGAATGAAATTGAATGAGTGTTTGGAATGAGTTTTGAGTGAAATAAAGGAGAAGTAATCCACTGTAGCTAATTTTGTTCAGAATGAAAAAATTGGCAATATAAATTACCTCCCTTTAATTAAATATGTAAACACGTTCTATAAATAACTTCCTATTTCTTCAAAAACCAATCAGACGCTTCAGAATTCAGTTATGTCACTGTAATCGCAAATCAGTTCTTGCTTTATTCATTTTAAAGGTAGTTGTTGATTGTATCATACTAATTATCTCTTTAAGTAATTATGAGCGTTTTTGATCGATTGGAGTGAGTGTTTGGAATGAACGAATAGAGCGATGAGTAAGCGATTTAGAATTGTTTTCATTGATATGATTGTCAATTTAATGATGTAACTAACTTCAACAACATGAAGTTACAAAATCCATTTAAAAAGGAAACTTTAGATTTTTAATACTTAATTCTTTGACAAATAGCTCTTTGTCAAAAACACTGGTAGCTCATAAGCTGAATGTTAGAACAAAAATCGAAAGCTCCTTATTTTGGACAGCTTGATAGCCCCTAAGCATAATGCCACATAATGACCCAATGTTGGTCCGTCCGTCCGTCCGTCCGTCTGTCCGTCTGTCCGTCACGCTTTTGTCCGGGCTATATCTTCTAAACCATATGTGCTAGCAACTTCAAACTTGGTACACTTATAGATCTCATTGAGGAGAAGTGTCATGTTCAAGAACCATTACTCTGTCACGCCCACTTTTTGAGTTATTGCCCTTTGTTGTTTTTACCCTTACATTCTTGTCCGGAACATATCTCCTAAACTATGTGTGCTAGCAACTTCAAACTTGGTACACTTATAGATCTCATTGAGGAGAAGTGTCATGTTCAAGAACCATTACTCTGCCACGTCCACTTTTTGAGTTATTGCCCTTTGTTGTTTTTACCCTTACATTCTTGTCCGGGCTATATCTTCTAAACCATATGCGCTAGCAACTTCAAACTTGGTACACTTATAGATCTCATTGAGGAGAAGTGTCATGTTCAAGAACCATTACTCTGCCACGCCCACTTTTTGAGTTATTGCCCTTTGTTGTTTTTACCCTTACATTCTTGTCCGGAACATATCTCCTAAACTATGTGTGCTAGCAACTTCAAACTTGGTACACTTATAGATCTCATTGAGGAGAAGTGTCATGTTTAAGAACCATTACTCTGTTACGCCCACTTTTTGAGTTATTCCCCTTTGTTGTTTTAACCCTTACATTTTTGTCTGGAACATATCTTCTAAACCATATGTGCTAGCAACTTCAAACTTGGTACACTTATAGATCTCATTGAGGAGAAGTGACATGTTCAAGAACCGTTACTCTGCCACGTCCACTTTTTGAATTATTGCCCTTTGTTGTTTTTACCCTTACATTATTGTCCGGATCATATCTCCTAAACTATAAGTGCTAGCAACTTTAAACTTTGTACATGTATAGATCTCATTAAGGAGAAGTGTCATGTTCAATATCCACAACTCTGCCACACCCACTTTTTGAGTTATTGCCCTTTGTTGTTTTTACCCTTACATTCTTGTCCGGATCATATCTCCTAAACTATAAGTGCTAGCAACTTTAAACTTTGTACATGTATAGATCTCATTAAGGAGAATTGTCATGTACAAGAACAGTTACTCTGCCACACCCACTTTTTGAGTTATTGCCCTTTGTTGTTTTTACCTTTACATTTTCGTCTGGAACATATCTTCTAAACCATAAGTGCTAGAAACTTCAAACTTGCTACACTTATAGATATCATTGAGGACAAGTGTCATGTACAAGAACTGTCACTCTGCCATGTCCACTTTTTGAGTTATTGCCCTTTGTTGTTTCTATCCTTACATTTTTGTCCGGACCATATCTCCTGAGCCATCAGTGCTAGCAACTTTAAACTTGGTACACTTATAGATCTCATTGAGGACAAGTTGCATGTACAAGAATCATTCTTCTCCGCCCACTTTTGGAGTTTTTGCCATTGGTTGTTTTTACTCTTATATTTTTGTTTTGGACATTTTGTTCAAAACCTAATGTGCTAGTAACTTCAAATTTTGTATACAGTTATAGATCTAGTTAGTAGGTGATATATTTAATAAGAAAGGATTTTTTGTTATCCGGTGGGGGACTCCTGTATTGCATCGCAATACGACATGCACTTGTTTATATTAGGATACGATGGTTTCACGTCAGTGACTTAAACGAGTAGCGTTGGTGAAGTCGAATGTTTTCACTCACAGTTTCGAGGGCTTACACCATTTTAACTGATGTCATCGAGTTTTTCCAAGAAATTTCCCGTAACTTTTAAAAATAGTCCGTCTATGTACATCTGAAATTGATCGTGAGATTAGCCGAGTGGTGTTCCGAATGATTATGTTGTATGGGGAGCAACATTGGTTAGACTGGCTGTAGAGTTACTGAATCAGTCATAAAGACTATTACAAAAACACTGATTCAATCTTGGTCTATAAAAAGGCTTACTGCACATCCAAAGAAGTAGTTTGATACATATTATTAGACCAAGACAGTCATGCAAGTGTTTTGTGAAATTTCATAACTATAGCTCTCATAAGCATGTAGTTATGACATTTTAGAATTACACAGATGATATAAATTAAGGCTGTAGGACCTTGTGTTAAGCCAAGATTGAGTCATCTTTGCTTTTTTATGATTGTTTAGAAATGAGATATTTATGATATATTGATTATAGCTGACATGTGGCCAAACCAAGATGCTGAAGAACCAGATTGGGTGAAAAATGAGCGAGTACAATTTCATCAGTATCGTGATAAAAATGGCGACAATCTTATGAACAAAGAAGAAGTTAAAGATTGGATAATACCTCAAGATTATGACCATTCTGAGGCAGAAGCCAAACATTTAATTCATGAAACTGAAGCTGATTTGCCAGAGAAGGTTGGTCTAATGAATAAAATTCTCGTACATGAGAGAAGGGACTTTGGGTGCATGGGTTTGCTTGGGTTTGTTGGCTTTTAACTTGCATGGTATCATTGTTGAGATTTTTTGTAACCTCTTGACTGGATGAATATTTCTTTCTCCAATTTTTTGTTCTTTCTATTTAATTCTGTTTTTATCTTGCCTGAGTATAAAGTGATAATGTGATTGTGATTTATTTAGTCTTTCTTTGAAAAGCGTTGACTTAAAAACTCTTGAGATGAATTATTTATTAATAATTAACTGAAAGGAAATGACTGAACTAAAACTTAAGGAAATGACTCTGATCTAAAGTATGCAAACAATTGTGCATGCTTTAACACCCAGTTATTGGAGTATGTCTTTATGAACATCTTTTTTCACAATGTCAATGGGTAATTAACCCTTGTCAAGCTGAATCTGAAATAATCCCTCTTTGGATTGAGATAAAAACAAATGTGCAGTCTGATCTTAGTCTTTACCACCCCTTTTTCCTATATAACCCAAAATAGTTAAAAAATTATACTGTAAAAAGAAATAATGACTTCCAAGTTGTGAATTCAGAGCTTTTAGCACCTTGATTTTGACGTAATTTTGCCAAGCTTTTTATTCAGCATGACAAGAGTTAAAATGTCATGATTACAACTTTTCCAAGCTTCCGCTTTAAATTACAAATCCAGTAAATTTTTTACACATGGATTTCTCCACGTATGCCCTAATAAAGGATCATCAATTTATCTAAGTGTGTATCAATTGATAACATATTTGGTGTAAAAGAAAGGAATTTTCATTTTGTTAATTAAACTTAATACTGAAATTATGTTCAATCAAATAATCTTTCTTGCAGTAGATATTCAGTTAAAATTAAAGTAAGCTTTTATTGTGGTGTACATAATGAGTTTTACACAATATTTGTATATTGCTTTGTTACAGTGATATCAAGATTTAAATCTTTTTCATGAATTCAGTGTCTTTCTTTTTATTGTGAGTCGAGATCTTATCAATTTTAATGAAAAGATGATAGCAGCTTTTTATTCGCAGCCAAAGATAGATATGAAAAAAAATCTTGTGAACACAACTCCTCCCTCATTTATGGACTGATTTGGATGAAACTTTCACAAAATTTTTCCTAGTCACCTGACCTTGCACAAATTGTCATGCTTTGGTGAACTTCAGCTGCTTCATGGAAAAAGGGGCCTTCATGTCAAATTTCTTGTGAGGGCCATGTGTATATTACCTTCATAGAGCCATATGCATATCGACCTGACTTAGTGAACTATAAAATGTCATGGAAAAAATGACCTTGTTGTAAATGTTCTTATAACACAAATTGAACATTTGAGATGAAATGAAATCATCATTTAAAGATTGATATAGATTATATGCACAATCACAATAAAAGGGGCTTTCATTTTAATGATAATCTTTTTTTCAGTGTATCAATGGCACTCTTGATAGAACTTCATTTTGATGTACTTCTCTCACATATTTGATTAAATTCATTCACAAAATAGTCATGAGAAATCCAAGTAAACATGTTTTTTAATATTATTTTCTGTTAGACTATAATTGATATTACAATACAAGTAATTGCAATTTTCTTAGCCAAACTTTTGCATGTTTGAATTATTTAATTTTAAAGAAATCAATCATTATCATGCTTAACCTTAAATATCCCTTATTTATGCAGGAAGCATAGAGATTAGAGATTGGCCTTTATGTCAAGACTGTTCCTAGTATACACATGTTTTTGGTTTCTTTAACCATTCTTATACTGTTCATGATGAAATAATTTAAATCTAGTTTTGTCCACCAAGATTCATGCATTCTGATTGACTGACAAATGAGTTTCTTTACTCAATGAAAACAATTTTGATTACACAGCTTTTTATACGCCTGAAGGGTCATATTATGTTATTTTTAAAGCTTCTATGGAAAGTATTCCCATTTACAACCCATGTATTTGAGGGTGAATCTTTACATTATTGCTTCAATATATTAATTTGTAAGAGATGAAAACAGTATCTGTTGATTTCACAGAGGTATAAAACCAAAAACATAATCACACTCATGTATGAATTTGCTTTGCGTATTGATACAGTGTGATAATGTTTTCAGTCTCATATCTCAATGAAATCAACAAATACTATCTTCATCTCTTAATTGTGTATTCTTGCTTTACATAAAGTTTTGGCAGACAGTTTAGGCTAAGAACAGCCTGCATAAGTGTGCAGTCTGATCTTAACCTTCTCTGCCTTCTTTCCTCCAGAGTCTAAATTTTTAGAGGTAAAATCTGAGCTAGAGTTGTTGAAGTGTTAGACAAAAAATAGGCAAAGTTTAATTTCAGCAGTAGAAGTGTAAAAGCTGTTAATATTTATAAATTGAGTTGGATTAAAGGGAAGAACCAAGAATCCAGTGCCTCCAGTCCTTGAATCAATTCATTTATGAATAACATTTTGATTTCTTATGATATAACAAGCAAGTTTTTCTCAGCAGAGCACAAAATGCTGTTTTGTGATAAATTACTGTTTGGCATCTGTCAATTATTGTCAACACATAATTCTTTAAATAAATACTAAATTGCTACCCTGGCCAATTGGAACCAAATTTGGTAGAGATGTACCCTTGATGTTCCCAAAATATATTACCAAAAACAACTGAAAAAATCATTTGTTCATTTACTAAGACTTCCATTTTCCCTTTTATGAATCATTGAAGCTGTTTTGAAAATATAAATATATGACCTATAGAAATTCCATTTCCTTCACAACCAACTCAAAGTATGCTATAAATGTATTCTGTTTGAGCATGCAAGAACCCTGTCCCAGCTTTGCATGAGTTGTAAAGTGTACTGGGGTTATACTGTCTTGTAATATTTTCATCTACATCAAAATTTATGTAAGAATCAGAATGGTCATAATTGGAGGTATTTACACAATAATTATTAGTTCTTAAAATTGTTAGTAAATGAAATTGGTTATAAAAGCTACAAAGTAAATTCCATTTGGGTGTCTTAAAACAAATCAAGGTGTTGTCAATTTGTCATAGCCATCTTGTCATGATCTGTGTTGTCATTTTCATGTCTCTGCCTTGTAAAGACTTGGGGCATATTGTTTTACCATTGTCTGTCTGTCTGTCTGTCTGCAAAACCTAACCCAAAAACTGAACATTGCCAATTACTTTGAGCCTTTTCAAGATGCAATGCTCATATTTGGCATGAGGGTAGATTTCATTGATACACCTCTGCATATTTCAAGGTCATGTGACAATGTCAAGGTCATCTGTAAAGGTCAGACTTATTAGTGGTTTTGCAAAGTGTGCATGAAATGAAATATAAGTATATGTCATGTAATCAATAGGTTTAGAAATCATTATAGAAAATAAGATGGTAGAAAATAATATGGGAAAAGGAGTTGATTGATTAATGTTACTCTTGAATAAGTAGCCAGGACCATCAAAACTATCTGATGTGAATTCCAAAGGCCCTCTGCAGATCAGCTTCAGAAAAGAATTGAAGACTGTTTTAGACAGTCCTAAATTCTTTCCTTAAGTTGAGCCCCATATAGTCAATATATCCAAAACTTTTGAGCAGAGTATAGCTTTAAATTAATATAAAATTAAGCTTAGTGCTTAAGATAAACAGTCAATATCTTAAACAGAGGCTCCAAACTTTAACAAAGGATCCCTTAGATCCTAGTAATTGAGTCCTTTGGACCCTGTTTTGTTATACCCCCCACCTACAAAGTAGAGGGGGGTATATTGGTTTCACAATGTCTGTCTGTCTGTCTGTCTGTCTGTCCATCCGTTTATCAATCCGTCTGTCCGTCCGTCCATCCGTAGACCTTTTGGTTTCTGGACTCTAACTCAAGAACCAAGTGGCCTAGAATCATGAAACTTTGTACAAGTGTTGCTTATGACCCAAGGAAGTGCCCTATTAATTTTGGGTCACATAGGTCAAAGGTCAAGGTCACAGTGAGCCTTTCTTCAATTTTCATTTTTGGGCTCTTACTCAAGCGACCTACAATCATGAAACTTCATGCAAATGCTGCATATGACCTCAATATCTGTTACAAACACATCCTGCACTAATAGCACTTGCATTTTGACAAAGTGCTTGTGGGGGTATAAGTCTGCTCTGCTACAGTTCTAGTTAAAGTCAGAGTTTAACCCTGTTTGATTATTGACACAGTGATTGTTTCTTATTACAGGATGGTAAACTCACCAAAGAAGAGATTCTAGAAAAATATGATGTGTTTGTTGGAAGCCAAGCTACTGACTTTGGGGAGGCCTTAACAAGACACGATGAGTTTTAGATATATATTTATACCAAGTGCCAATATTATAATTAGTAGAAGAGATCTGGTGAAAGGTGCCTTATAGTTCACTAAAATATCAGCAAAAGAATGAGATGGTATTCTTTAATGCTTTTCGGTGGTTTATTGAGAAATAACAGTAGATTATCACTTGATAATCTCAATGCAAAAGCAGTGAAATTATCAAAAACTTATACCCTGCTTTTGAGCATTTCATCCTTTCTGATGTCATCTATGCCGGGCGAAATAAGTGACGTCACAATATACGTTGCATAACAATCATGCTCAAAATGTTGCACTTAACTAAAATATGTCCTAGAAATTTCACATTTTGTCTCATTTTTGCAATAAAGAAATAGAAAAATCATTTTTATTTTTATGAGTTAGATCGATTTATATTTCATTTTGCGAACAACAAAAGCTATGTTTTCACTCATGACTCCCCCACTTGTGAAAATGTAGCTTTTGTTGTTCACTCAATGAATAAAAATCGATCTTACACTGAAACAAACGATTACTCTCTATGTAATTTGGATAAACTTTCTAGTGGTAAATCCTATTGATGGATGGGAATTAATTTGTTTGTATGTGAATGGGGTATTATACCACTTTCAACAATCTTTCATTTATTTCACTGCGGCTGGAGCATCTAACGATGGATTCCGTTTATTTCTTTCTCCATCACTACCATTATAACCTTTCCTAGCTGTTATCCCACATAGGTCTACAATTATCAACCCACTAGCCGCTGTAGATGTTAGAACTTGTGATAAGGAGGCCGACACGCTACTAACTGCGCTGTGGCAGCTGCTTTGGATTGGAATTAATACCAGTATGGCAGAAAGAAAAACTCATGCCTTTGAATACAATATTATAATGCATTGGAAAGCATTGAAGTAGAATTATGGAAAACAAATGAAAAGGTGCTTTACTTTGTTGTAAAGACTAAGTTACATTGTTTTCTCTGAATGAATTTTACTCTGAGGGGTAAGGTGCTTTAGTTGCGGTTACATGACAGAATAACTGTTAAAAGCTGGGTTGAACCCCATTCAGACAAAACAAAAAACAAAACAAAAAATATTTTCCTTCTTACTGTAAACAAGATCAATATTCTTGCCTTAATTTGTTCGCTATTAGGTGGGAATAAGAGCAATTTGAGAAGTTTGTTTAACCCTTTCCCAAACAAGACTTGATTTGACGTCCCTGATAAAAAGGGCTTGGGAAAACATTGAAACAAAAGAAGAAACTGCTGATAACCAGCAGTTTCTCCTTTTGTCTTAGTATTTTGTGTGTCATATTTTACACAAATTCTTTCTTTAATAACATCCATTTTGTCAATTGTGGCAGTTTTTGACGAGGATCGCCTTAAAGTTTTGTCGTTCCGGAAAGGGTTAATAATGTAGGGGTTGCATAATAATTAAAACCCTAGAAAAATACTGCAATACTCAAAAAAACTGCGAACATTGATCAATATAGCCATCTTCATTAATTTGTGAAGGAAATGTTTAAATTGTTAGACTAGAAGGCACCTTTTTCCTAGATCTCAACTCAAAATGTATGCTGTGTTTTAAACCAGGTCAATAGGATGTATTTTTCAGTGTTTTTCTATGTCAGTTAGCATTGAAGTATTACTCAATTAGATATTTTATTGAGATGTGATATTTTTGTAACCAATAATTGTAGCCGCTTGTTGGTGTGCTGTTTCATGCCATAGTCTATGGGTGATCAAAAACATTGTAACAACAGCTGTAGTTACGAGGTTTTTGTGGCCCACTGACACCCATATTAACCCTTTTCATGCTGAATATTTCGTTTGAAATCAAAATTACATTAAAATCAAAGAGCTGAAAGCGCCTATAGGCCTTACTATTGGTCAATATTTATTTTGAAAATATGAATCCTAATCTTTTCTGGTTTAAAAATGTAAAACAGGTGGTATGGACTAGGATCAGACTGCACATATGTGCAGGCTGATCTTTGTTTATACCTCCTGCAAAAGTAGGAATATAATGGGGTTCAGCCTGACAATCTACTTAGTTTAACCAGGACAGGCTGAAATACATGTACTTGCAAAAGAAAATTATTGAGAAGTTATCAAATCAACTTGGCTCTTAAGGTAGTAGACCCGTAAAAGTTTTGCAATGTATCAGGAGTAATGACCTTAAACAGTGTCAACCAAGGTTTCCTAATGATTTTCATTAGGAAACCTCGGTTAACATTGTGAAAAACATAAGGTCCAAAATGTTGCAGAACTATTACGGTTCCACTACTTTAATTCAACAATTGAATATTTGACTTTGAAAAATCACCTGTAGCCTCTTTCGAATGATTTCAGTCTAATCTATTTTCATTCCATTTTATTTCCACAACACTCTTATGTTTTGAAAGAGAATGTTGTGAAAATGAAATGGAATAAATAACATGGAATCCCTGTGGGATATTATTTTTTAGACCATAAGTAATGCTGCCCAGTAATTAGTCAATGAATCCTGGTATGAGTTTGTGTTCACTTAAACATTTGTAATAATTATTTTGTGCCAAAGTATAATGTATCAAATTTACCTATTCAGATATAAAACTTCATTTCTCCGTTTGTATATGTACAATTGTCTCAAAATTTGTAGAAAGGTTGCTTTTTACCCATTCCCAGACAGCAAAGGTTTAAGATTGATGCCATTTCAAGAACTTGTAGAATGATAGAACAGTTTAAAGTCATTGAAATTTTAAAATTAATTGAGCCAGTGTGTGACATTTCCAACAATTTCAATCGTGTGAAAGGTACAACCGTTAAGCAGCATAGACAACGACACAATGCAATAATAATGTATGCTGACTGTCAGAAGAGGGATAAAGACCTTATCACTTATATAGTGCATAGTGAAGACTCTGGTCAGACTGTGCGGCTGCACAGGCTGGCCAGAAGCTTTGCTTTGCACAAATGTGAAATTGTTGGAAATGTCACGCACTGGCTCAATTGCCTTTTGGGGAAGAAAACAGTGTGGCACCAGAAGCTGTGGGGATGTGTTGATTATATGTGATCTTTCACGCCAAAAGGGACCATCCTCAAACTCTGTAAAATGAATATTTGAAAAAAAGGATTTGATCCAACATATGTCAACTAGGGGGCATATTTCAGAAATAATTACATTAGGAAGATATAATAACCATTTAAGATAAAGAATATCTGTTATTTGCAAAAAGTATCGAACGTAGTTGGTCTGCGCAGTTTCTCCATTCTGATCAGGATTATCACATTTAACACTTTCAAGATGGTCCCTTTATATGTGACAGGTCTCAAATATGTATAAGTTTCTGTCAATCCTGACCATAGAAACACATATATACTGAATATGTGAAAGAGTAGAAGAAAAAAAAAATTGTCTCAAACTCCCCATACCAAATGATATATTGTTTTATTTTGTTTATGAATCAAGTACATATCAGATATGAAAAAAATCTCAACTTCTTTAAAAATATTAAATAATACCGTCTAATAAAGGGTAAGAGAAGTGATAAAATGTTTTTTCTGCTGTTATATAAAAAAAAACTGTCAATGTTATTATTATGTCAAATATCATTTTGTTCATAAGAGACAAAAATCATAACTATAGCTAGAAGCAGAAGTTATAAGAATTTGGTTGCCCATGAATGATATAAGGTTTTTTTCAGTGTGTTACATGCTCTGGTCTATTTGAAAAGTTTTACCAAAAATGAATATGTTACACAAATATTCTAATTTTAAGTCCCATTTAGGAGTAAAAAAAACCTAAGAAAAGCTTTGCAATTTTACATTTCATCATTTCATTTTGAGGGGTTAATGCAAGAATGAAGTTAGAGTGTGTAAAATTATAAGACACAACAGTCTGGCATTGACAACTCAATTTCTGCATGATATTTATTGGAGGTATGTTTTCTTTAGTAATAACATCATTAGGTACTAAAATCATTAACAATTTAGTCAATATTTCAATATAAATATTTTGTGTTCATTTGAGTTGTTTTGTTATCAGACTTAAATTGGTGATCAAAATTTATTTTACAGCGCTTGTTTAAATTATATTTTCGAAGATTTGTTTATCTCATCTGTAAAGGAACTATAAGATATGAGCCTGTGCCTGACATTTCCAACAATTTAAAAAAAAATGTGCAAATAAAAGGCTCTGGTCAACCTGTGCATCTGCAAAGGAACTATATGATAGGAGCCTGTGCCTGACATTTCCAACAATTTAAAAAGGGTACAAATTAAAGGCTCTGGCCAACCTGTGCATCTGCAAAGGAACTATATGATATGAGCCTGTGCCTGACATTTCCAACAATTTAAAAAAAAATGTGCAAATAAAAGGCTCTGGCCAACCTGTGCATCTGCAAAGGAACTATATGATATGAGCCTGTGCCTGACATTTCCAACAATTTAAAAAGGGTGCAAATTAAAGGCTCTGGCCAACCTGTGCATCTGCAAAGGAACTATATGATATGAGCCTGTGCCTGACATTTCCAACAATTTAAAAGGGTGCAAATTAAAGGCTCTGGCCAACCTGTGCATCTGCAAAGGAACTATATGATATGAGCCTGTGCATGACATTTCCAACAATTTAAAAGGGTGCAAATTAAAGGCTCTGACCAACCTGTGCATCTGCACAGTCTGACCAGACTTTAATTTGCACTCTGTATATAGTTAAGGTCTCAAAGAGTCTTAACCCTTGTCATGCTGAGTAAATTTTGGCTAAAAATTTTCATCAAAATCAAAGGGCAAAAAGCACTGAAAGTACCAACTGTATGTCAATTTTTATTTGAAAAACTAAATCCATGGACATTTCTGGTTTGAAAGTTAGAAACAGGTGGTGTAGACTAACATCAGACTGCACATATGTGCAGGCTGATGTTTGTCTATGGTTCCTGCCAAAGCAAGAATATTCCGGGTGCAGCATGACAAGGGTTAAGACTGACAGCCAATTTTCTAATTACAGTATGTGGTTGTCTTGGCTGCTTTATGTTGTCTGTTCATGTACATGTCAAATTGTTGGAAATGTCACACACAGGCTCTAATTGTAACATTTGTGACCCGTCACGCGAAAAGGGACCATCCGGGAATTCTGTAAAATGAATTATTGAAAAAGAGATTTCATCCAGCATAGGTCAACCAGAAGTTGCATTTCAAAAATTCTTTCACTGGTAGGTAGATTGATCATTCTAGATGTAGAAAAAGGGCACGGTGCAAAAAGTTTCGACCCTTGTCAGTCTGCACTGTCTGACAAGGATTGCCACTTTATGCACTACCCGGATGGTCCTTTTTCACATAACGGGTCACATTTGTTACAAGCAATTTTTCCCCTTTCCACAATATTTTAAACCACATAGGATGGTTTTATTTCTAATTTCACCTTTATTTTATTATTATCCCTAGCCACTTTCTATTTCTTAGGAAGATAAATAACAGGAAAGTGTGAAACCAAAACCTATCACAGTTTAAGTTACATGTTAGCAAGAATTTGTGTCAAATGCTCATAGGTAGTACGCAATGCATAATTTCAAGGTTTCTTCAGTGATTTTTAAAACCAATTTTTACATGAATAAAATAAATTTTTGTAATAAACTTAGTTCTTGTTTCCTGCCCAGGTTCTTACATTGTTTTGACAGCCGCCGTCATAGCGCAGTTGGTAGCGCGTCGGACTGTCAATCCAGAGGTCACGGGTTCGATCTCCGACGGCCGCACTCATTCTTTCCGACTATTTGGGTTGATAATCGTAGACCTATGTGAGATAGCAGCTGGAGGCTAGGAAAGGATGTGGTGGTTGTACTGGTGAGAAATACCAGGAAGCCATTGTTAGGTGCTCCAGCCCCCGCAATATAACTGAAATAATGTTGAAAGCGGCGTAAAACTCCATTCAATCAATCAATACATTGTTTTGACATCCTTTGGAAAAAAAAGAGAGAAGCATAGTTTAAAAAGAATGCCAAATCTTTGAAAAGATGAGTTTGAGTTCATCTGTTCGAAGACCAATGGGTCTTTTGTCAAAGTTTTGTGGCTGGTATGTGTATTTTTGTTATACCACAAAGCGCTCAAATTGATGGCTCAGTGTGAAACAGTTGTAACTCCCTATATGTTTATAGGGAGTTACAACAGTGAGCGATCGATTATTATGAGCTATTGTGATCACCCTCCATCAAGTGTCCGTCAAGAATTTTCAAACAACTTACCCTCCTATACTACAGTTGTTATTGCTCGTAAGCAAAATCTCTGAAAAAGAGAACATTCCTTACGAAAAAGTTCGTTACTGTTGAATCTTATGTTGTTAGAACCCATTAGAATCGTCTCAAGAAGACGATTCAAATGGGTTCCAACATCATATAATTCAGTACCACTTGACCGACAATCTTTAATATGCTATCAAAATGAACTGTCAAATTTATCATGGTATTTCGTATTGAGCCACTGACCATTCCCATAAACGACCGCTTTTTCGTGGTCCCTTAAGGGGTCGCTTAACTTAAGTTTTACTGTACATGAAATAAACTTTGCTGTCGGTTTATTAAAAGCAAGGTGTCGTGTAGCAGCGCTTCGGAATGGATAACTGATGGGCGAGAAGTCGAAAGACTTACGTAGTCCGTCAGTACATAGCATTATTACATTTCAATACAAACGAGATGTCAAAATGGCGTATTCTACCTTTCCTCGACCAATAAACATACGACAAAATAAGACTTATTCAACCATATACTCACTGAACATCTTTATCTACAGATCGCATAACGAGGTCTGGCCAGATTGTGAAAATTGAAATGCTGGCAACTACTTTGCACATACTTTAAATTGTTGGAAATATTACATACAGGTTCGTATTAACAGGAACATTGCGTGCTGGTGCCAGACGACCATCTTCGCTAGCTAGGGGTGATGCCCACTACGTGCTCTATAGTAAATAGAACACGTAGTGGGCATCAACCATGGCTAACGAAGATTCCAGACGGCCATCTTTGGATAAATATCCCAGTCGATAAGAAGCCGCCAAATTTTTTAGCTATTTTCTATTCTTTCGGACAGGAAAGATCTACTATGCATTCCAGGGACTTGAGCTGCATTTGCAGTCACGATAAGAGAGAATTAATGTAAATTTTGTAAACATGTGTGCCGCCCAGATACTGCGCTATTATTTCGGGTCAGTCTGGCCAGCCCTGCGAGCAGAATTTAAAACGCTTGCAAACTATTGGAAATTGTGCTCCGTTTTGCACGTGCAAAGCGGGCATAATTTCCAATGGTTTGCAAACGTTTTGTTATCCAGAACGCAAGGCTGGTTCTTTACAACTTTTGGAAAGGGTCTCCCAAGAAAAATTCTGGTAAAGTTTCATTGAAAGCAGCCCAGTGGTTCAGGGGGAGAAGATGTACAAAGATTTCAGGCTCAAAAAAAGCCCCACCCTGACAAGCTAATATTTTGGGGTCAATCAAAATTTCTTGAACATTTTTAGAAGAGGGTCACCCAAGGAACATTCTGATAAAGTTTCATTGAAATCAGCCTGATGTTTCAGGAGGAGATATCGTTCAAAGATTTCAGGCTCAACAAGAGCAACGCTGGGCGTGGCATTATACACCCGAAGCTCAGAAATAAATGGGTGATGTTTTGAACTTTTTATTGATCCTAAGGATGTATTTTCTAGCAAACACTATAGTATATTGTATTTATTATGATGGACAAAATTCACCGAGTACTAAAATATTCATGAAGTGTTGCAAGTACCCAAGTACTACTAAAATATTCACAAATTCAATCAGATTGAGATAATGTAATCAAACACCCTAGCTACGAGTTCTACATACATGTGAAGTTTCAACATCGTAGTCCTTGTATTTTGAAAGTTATGGACCAGACATGAATTTGCAAACTGCATCAAACAAAGGGCAATGATTCAAAAAATACAAATGGTAGAGTTGTGGTTCTTGCACTAAGCACAACCTAGGTATGAGATCTATACGCCTGTGAAGTTTCCAGAACATAGGCCTTATAGTTTTATAGTCATGGACTGGACACCAATTTGCTCACTGAATCAAATGGGAAATAACTCAAAAATTACAAATGGTAGAGTTGTGGTCCTTGCGCTCTGCACACTCTAGCTATGAGATCTATACAACTGTGAAGTTTCAAGACAATAGGCCTTTTAGTTTGAAAGTTATGGACCAGACACGTATTTGCTAACAGACAGACAGACAGATAGACAGAAGGACAGAAACAAGGACAGACAGATGATGCAGACAATAACATAATACGACCCTTCGGGCGTATAAAAAGAGGGCCACCCTGCCACGCCCATATTTGGGGGTCAATCAAAATTTTTTGAACAACTAAAGAAGAAGGTCACCCAAGGAACATTCTGCCATAGTTTCATTGAAATCGGTCTAATGGTTCAGGAGAAAATGTTGTTCAAAGATTTTGGGCTCAAAATAAACCCCGCCCTGCCAAGTCCATATTTGGGGGCCAATCAAAATTTCAGGAATAATTTTTGAAAAGGGTCAACCAAGGAACATTCAGGTAAAATTCGGTTGAAATCAGCCCTGTGGTTCAGGAGGAGATGTCAATCAAAGATTTTGGGCTAAAAATAAGCCCCGCCCTGCCACACCTATATTTGGGGGGTCAATAATAATTTCTTGAACAATTTAAGTTAAGGGTCATCGAAGGAACATCCATGCCAAGTTTCATTGAAATTGGCCCAATGGTTTGGGGGGGAGGAGACTTTTAAAGATTTCAAAGTGAAAAAATGCCAAGCCCTGCCACGACGATATTTCGGGGTCAATCAAAAATTCTTTAACAATTTTAGAACAGGGTCACCAAAGGAACATTTCTACAAAGTTTCATGAAAATCCGCCAATTGGTTTGGGAGGAGAAGATGTTAAGAAAAGTTTACACACACATGGACAGACAGACGCTCGATGGACACAATGCCATGACAATAGCTTGCTGGCTTACAGCCAGTGGAGCTAAAAAGGGTGCGCCTGGGTGGAGCCCCAATATGACACCAGGGTCTTGATATGAACAAACTTGGTACAGGTCCACTAGACAATACTACATACCAAATATGAAAGCTGTCTGCCTTCTGGTTTCAGAGATGAAGATTCTTGAAGATTTTCCTATTTTTACCTTTTTTTTATGGTTAAGGAAGAGTTAAGTGTGGACTTCATTTATTTGAACAATTTGGTACAGCCTGGCCCAAGGAACATCCCTGTTAAGTTTCATCAAAATTGGCACACCAGTTTTGGAGGAGATGTTTAAGGAAATTGTGGGTGAAGATGCAGAATGTTCAATCCAAGAGTGCACAAAAGAGTCTTCACAAATTTGACCCCTTGACCTCATTGTGGATACCAATTGACCAAATTTCAAAATTGACCTTGATTTGATGGAAAAAAACATTCTGACCAAGTTTCAAGACATTTGGGCAACAAATAATGCAAGGTTTTTCTAAAATTTGACACCTTGACCCCATCTTTGACCCCACCTGACTCCATTTCCAACTTGACCTAGATTTGATGGAGACAAACATTGTGACCATGTTTCCAGACATTTGAGCGAAAAAAGTGGCCTCTAGAGTGCACACAAGGTTAAACTTGACAATGGGCAAAGGACAATGGATGACAGATGCAGTACAGCACCTGATCACAATAGCTCACCTTCAGTACAGGTGAGCTAAAAAGGAAAAGACATTTCTTTAGAAAAAAGCTTTTTTATGTATCATTTTCATTTAACAATAACCGAAATTTTGGATTCAGACATAACAAGATACAAATACAATTAGCAAAGGTAAAATCAAAACAACAAATACTAGAGATCTCCTTACTTAAACCTTATCCAGCTGAATTCAACTTTTGTAAACCAATCTGGTTCAAGTTTTCCCACAATTATGACATAGATAGCAGGCAGTGTAGGCCAAGATCAGACTGCACATATGTTCAGGCTGATTTTTGCCTATTCTGTTTGCTAAGACTTTCAGTACTGCAGGCAAATGTGTGAGCAGTAGGAGAAAATTTAATCTTTTATCTGTTATCTGGAACCTAAATCAAGGTACAGACGATAATTGTTCGTTTCAGTGCAAGATTGATTTATGTTCATTGAGTGAACATCAAAAGCTATATTTTCACAAGTGGTGGAGCCACGAGTGAAAATATAGCTTTTGTTGTTCACTGAATGAAACATTAATCCATCTTACTTGAAAAACAAACAATTATTCCATTCCTGTATTGCAAAACTGAGACAAAATGTGAAATTTCTAGGACATATTTTCGAAAAGCGTGTCATTTTTCACGTGATTGCTATGCAACGTTTATTGCAAGGTAACTTATTTCTCCCCACATAGATGACGTCAGATAGGATGAAATGCACAGAAACAGGGTATAAGTTTTTGAAAATTTCACTGTTTTGCAGTAAGATTATCAAGTGATAATCTACCCTTATTTTCTCGATAAACCAACGAAAAGCATTAAAGAAGTGTCCTTATAACATTAATAAATCCTAAAATAATGAGATCGTACACAGATATAAGACAGGGAGATCTCTGATGGCATATTAGAAGACCAGGAAAGCCGTGTGAAAAACTTTATCCTTAGTCTGCTGAATTTATATTTTATATCAAATAATTTGCCTTTTCTTTTGCAACCCATCTGGCACGAGGTTTCCCACAATGATAATGCAACACAAGTAGTGTAGACTAAGATCAGACTGGACATCTGTGTAGGCTGATCTTAGTCTATTCTGTGTTCTAAAGCTTCGAGTACAGCAGGCATATTCTGTGATCATTGACTGATTGATTGAATGGAGTTTTACACTGCTTTCAACATTACTTTTTTTCAGTTATATATTGGCGGCTAGAGCACCTAACAATGGTTTCCTGGTATTTCTCTCACCAGTACAACCACCGCATCCTTTCCTAGCCTCCAGCTGCTATCTAACATAGGTCTACGATTATCAACCCATTGGTGAGAGACAAATAGTCGGAAAGAATTAGTGCCGCTGTCGGGGATCTTACCCAGGCCCTCTAGATTAACAGTCCAGTACGCTACCAACTGCACTATGAAGGAGTATTCCTTGATCAATATGGGAAGAGTTTATTTGCCAAGATATGTGGTATTTTGAAATAATTCTAAATAATAAAAAAGTCAAGGCAAGGTTTTTACACTAGCAAATATCATGAATTTGACCCATCATTTAACGCTTGCTGTAATTTACTCTCGTTAGAACTTTTATCATTTTGTGAATGAGATGCATCAGGTTTATCTGTTAAATGTCTGTCATTGTTGACAGAATGAACATCATCACAAGTCACAGCTGGAATTTTAGTCTCGGTACTTTCATTAGAGTTTGTGTTTTTTTCGTCCTCATTTGGGTTGACTAGCACTGATGCACTACCATGACAGGTGTGAGTTTTTTCTATGGTATCTGATATTTCTTTTGTTTCTCCAAGTTTACTTTCAACAGATTCATTCGCTTCTTTTGATTCATTCCTTTCATGACCATAAACCTGTTCTAGATCATTTGTTTTATTCCTTCTAAATTCATTGGCCTCCTTGTTATCTTGAGCCAAGTTCTCTGTTGATTTATTGACTTCTTGAATGTCTGTCTCCATGGCTGTTTCATTATAACTTACTACTTTCCTATCACCTTCTGATTTCATACTTCCACTATCTAAATCCATTTTGTCACCTGTAGCTAAATCAGTTTCAGTATCATCAGAGACATTTTGAATATCCATTCTCATTTCAGTCTTGCCAGTTGTGACATTCTCACTTTTCACTGTATTAGCACTATCTTCATTTTTGTCATCAATATCTTCTTCAACCTCCATTTGGTTTTCACCTTCATCTATAGTTTTAGTCTCTGTTTTACCTCCTTCATCCACATCCATATGTTTTTGCTCTTGAGTACTATCTTCCAGAGACTTTAATACTTTTGTGACATTTTGGTTATCATAAGTGTCCATTTTTGAAATCTTTTTATCTCTTTCTGTTGCTTCCTCCAAATCCTGAAATAGTTGTAGACAGTTATAAGTACATCTTTCCAGAAACCAATCATTATCACTCAGAACATCATTCGGCCATTTCCATAAACTGCAACAGACCTTGGATGTATATTACATTGGTATGGAACAAAATTGTGCATTTTGTTAGGCGGAAACAGTGTAAGAAAAACTAGCAAGGAAACAATCAGCCCTATTTTAAGATTGATTTTTTTTGCAGTAAATAACGAATCTTTCTCAAAAATTTAGATTTTTATCTATTTTTTACAGCAAAAAATATCAATCATAAAATAGGATCGGTTGATAAATAGGATATGATGGTTTCAAGTCAGTGACTTTAACGAGTAGCGTTGACCATGTCTAATGTTTTCACTCAAATTTCAAGGGCACATTTAACTGACACCATCAAGTTTTTCCAAGGTTTTCCCATAACTTTTGAAAATAGTCCACCCATGTACATCCGAGGTTGATCTTGAGATTGGCCAAGTGGTGTTCCAAATGCAATCAATAAAGAAAATTTAGACTGATAAATCATATCAACCCTTGTCATACTGAGCCTGGAATATTCCTACTTTGGCAGGAGGTAGAGACAAAGATCAGCCTGCATATATGTGCAGTCCAATCTTAGTATTTACTTCATGACTTTAGTCATAAGTTCTCAGAGAGAGTCTTAACACTAGCTTACATATCAAAGGATAAGCACAAAAGTATTGCAAGAGCCAATTAATACTGTAGGACTGGAAATGTTTGTGGTGAAAATTTTCAGGGTTTACACATTTAGCCCGTTTTTGTAACATGAAAGTCATGAATGGCTTGAGTTGCTCCACAGGCTTGAAATTCTTGACCAAGGGCAAATTAAAGTTTTGACTAGATTTTGAGATATTTTTGGTTCTACTGATGTAGAAAATGATTTTTCAAAGTTTCCACTATATAACATATAGAGAAATGATCTCCGTCCATAAAGGGACATATTTTTGATCCAATCATAATAATTTTTGGCTGCGTGATAATGGGTCACACGAGGATCATACCAATGAAGTTTGATTGATATCCATCAGTTACATTTAGAGAAATTGATTTTCAAAGTTTCCACTACATACCATATAGAGAAATGACCTCCGCCAATAAAATACATACTTTTCATCTGATCACAATTATTTTTCGGTTGACTGATAAATGGTCACTCAAAGATCATTCCATTGAAATTTTGTTAATATCCATCGATTATATTCTGAGAAAATGATTTTCAAAGTTTCTACTGAATAACATTTAGAGAAATGACCTCCGCCAATAAAAGAAATATTTTTCATCGGATCACAATAAGATTTGGTAGACTGATAAAAGGTCACTCAAGGATCATTCCAGTGAATTTTGGTTGATATCCATTGGTTACATTCTGAGAAAATGATCTTCAAAGTTTCCACCTTATAACATATAGAGAAATGACCTACGCCCATAAAATACATATTTTTCATCTGATCACAACAATTTTTAGTAGACTGATAAAGGTTCACCCAAGGATCATTCATGTAAAATTTGATTGGTATCCATCGATTAGAATTTGAAACTAGAAAGCCATGAATGGCTTGAGTTGCTCAACAGGCTTGAAATTCTTGTAAAGCAATAAAAGTTTTGACTCGATTTTTAGATATTTTGTATTCTACTGATGTTGAACATGATTTTCAAAGTTTCAACTATATAACATATCGAGAAATGACATCCGCCCATAAAATGCATTTTTTCATACGAACACTATGATTTTAAGGAAACTGATAAAAGGTCACTCAAGGATTATTCATGTAAAATTTCATTGGTATCCATCAATTACATTCTGAGAAATTGATTTTCAAAGTTTCCACTATATAACACATAGAGAAATGATCTACGCCCATAAAATACATATTTTTCATCCGATCACAATAATTTTTGGTAGACTGATAGAGGGTCACTCAAGAATTTATCAAGTGAAATTTGGTTGATATCCATTGTTTAGATTCTGAGAAAATGATTTCCAAAGTTTCCACTATATAACCCATAAAGAAATGACCTCTATCCATAAAATGCATGTTTTTCATCAGATCTCATTTATCTTTTGTTGACTGATAAAGGGTCACACAAGGATCATTCATGTAAAATTTCATTTGTATCCATCGATTAGAATCTGAGAAAACTCACTTTTTACCATATTTGGAAATTAGCCACGCCCATTAAATCCATGTTTTTCATTGGATCAAAATTTCTTGAACAACTTTGAAAGAGGGTCACCTAAGGATCATTCCTGTGAAGTTTGATTGAAATTCATCCAGTAGTTTCTGAGGAGAAGATTGGACACATGGATGCACGGACGGACGCACGACAGACACAATGCCATGACAATAGCTCCAGTGGCTTTCAGCCAGTGGAGCTAAAAACTCACTTTTTACCATATTTGGAAATTAGCCACGCCCATTAAATCCATCTTTTCCATTTGATCAAAATTTCTTAAACAACTTTGAAAGAGGGTCACTCAAGGATCATTCCTGTGAAAGTTGGTTGAAATTCATCCAGTAGTTTCTAAGGAGAAGATTTTCAAAGAAAAAGTTTACGACCGGACAGACAAACTGACGGATGCAGGACTGAGAGAACGCCATGACAATAGCCCCAGTGGCCTTTGAACAGTGGAGCTAAAAATGAGCCAACAAGAAAGATGAAGTAGACACAGTAATACAAGATAAGTTCTAGGTAGATTGGAACTAGCACACAACAGAAACCTTTGATTGTGATATCTAATGAAAGACCTCACATATTTTTGTCTTGAGTCAACACATAATAATAACAAACCATTAAAATAGTGAAATTCTCTAAAAAAGGCTTGAAAACTAATGCAAACCTAGGCCCAAAAGTGTTTCACAAACATACCTTGTTATAAAGGAATATTGGTTTGGACCAAAACCAATATTCCTTTATAACAAGATATGTTTATGAAACACAGTAGCCCCTGAAACAGCAAATTTTCAAAACTATGATCTTGACTGATGACTGATCTTGTCACATAAACCATGACTTTGATATCTGCAGATGTATAACAATCAGATTTATCATTATGCCAAATATGAGCATTGTTCCTTGAAATTAGCTTAAAAATTGGCAATGTTAAATCTTGCAGACTGACAGGCAGGCAGACAACAGTAAAACAATATGCCCAAGATCTTATAATCGATGCAGATGCATTTCATTTTTCTACAATTAGGAAAAAAAAATACCTGTTCCATATTTTCTGAGAGTGTTTTTTCTATGCTCTCTGCTAATGCTCTAAACATTTCAATATTTGCATTGTGAGTGTTTATAGTTCCTGGATCTAGTACACTATACCCAGGTCCTAGTTTCTGATACTTGGTCTCCTCTTGATCAGGACCTGTAAAAGTAAAAATTATATTTAAAATATAATCAATCAATGGCCTAGTGTAAACATTGTTATGAGTGCTAATATAAATAGGTACTTATGACAATGTTTGCACTAGGCATCATATTGTAAAGCATTAAGCATTTCAATATTTGCAAAATGATCATTTATAGTTTCTGGATATAGTACATACCCAGGAACAAGTATAACAAGAGATGTTGTAAAACATTTATGCGCCAAATAAAAGTAGGTCAATAGCCTATTATTTGTCAATCAACAAAGGACAATAACTCACAAAATATGATGAGTAGGGGTATGGTTCTTGTGCACAGCACTTCTCCTCAATGAGATCTATCAACCTGTGATATTCATGATTCAAGCTTGCATACTTTTTGAGATACACTTCAGACCAAAAACTGTCCAAAGACAAAATAACAGACAAGTGCAAAGCAATATACCCCTTCTTCGAAGAGGAGCATAATTAATCAAAGGCCTAGTGTAAACATTGTCATAAGTGCCAATATAGATATAGGCAGTTATGACAATGTTTGCATTTGGCATCACATGGGATTAAGCATTTCAATACTTGTATTTCCAGTCTTTGGATATTGTTCACTTATCCTGGATCCTAGTCATTAATACTTGGTCTACTCTTGATCATTATATACTGTCTTAGTAGATAAGCCATGGAGTAAAAGCAGAACTATTGTACCAACCTGTATATTTATATGGACTTATGAGTTTCTGTACTAACTCGGTGAATCATATGTGAAGGATACCTTATAGTTAGCCACCATTTATTTAAAGTAATGCTCAAAGTTTGTCTCAATATTTTCAACAACATCACATTTCCACTTTAAACTAGAGCTGTTTCAAAGTGGACTACTACCCCTGACAGCGTTTTGTCCAATTATAAAGGTCTAACAAAATAAAACAAAAAATGACTATGACCTTGACCTTAGACCTATGTGACCCAAAAACAATAGGCAACTTTCTTGCGTCAAAAGCAGCATTTGCATGAAGTTTCTTGATTCAAGGTGGATTGGTTTTTGAGTTAAGAGTCTTGAAACAATTATTGAACAAAGGCTGACTGTGACCTTGACCTTTCAACTATGTGAACCAAAATTAATAGGTTACTTTCTTGGGTCATATCATAAGCAGCATTTGTATGACGTTTCATGATTCTCGGTCACTTGGTTCTTAAGTTAGAGTCCCAAAAAGTCTACGACGGACAGACATGGTGAAACCAATATATCCCCCCTCTACTTCATAGGCGGAGGGTATAATAATCAAAAACAGATTAAGATGAAATCCAGTTCCATTTGATAATATCAATGGACAACAATTTAAAAATGTCTTACTTTTTTCATCCATGTTTTCCTCAGGCTCCTCTGGGATGGAATCTTTCCGTTTTCCCGGTACAGGACATAAATCATGGAAACCTCGTACTTGAGGTCTGTTTGTGGCACAGGCTAGATCTTGTGGCATTCTGTCATCTGCAGCCTTTAGTGAATGACCTTGCCCTGCAATACAACCTACCACTATGAATTGAGACTGTGTGTGACATTTCTAACAATTGTGCTTGAAATGCAAACATTGGGAAGTGTAGACAGTAACCTACTGTAAATGTAATGCTACCTGATGGTGTACAAGTACTTTGAGACCCTATCTATCTGCAAAACCATTAGTGAAGACTCTGGTTAGACTGTGCAGATGCACAGGCAGGCCAGAGTCTTTGATTTGTGCATGTTTAAAATTATTGGAAATCTCACGCACAAGCTCAATTATTTAATGGTACCCAATAATACTTCAGAGCTATGAGACAAAACAGAACTTAGGCAAACATTGAAAATAATCTATGCATTTTTCAATGAGTATATGTTGTTAACTTATGTTAATTAAAAGGTTAAAAGGGGGAAAATATGTCTGAAAAACACTAATGTCCTTGAAACAGCCATTTCTTTCATTCTTGAAGTTTGACCTTTTTAATAGACATTTATCTTGTCACATGACCTAGACCTTGAAAGGTGCAAGGAAAATTTCTACCAAATAAGACCATCATAACTGTAATATAGTTTGAGTTATGGGATTTTTTTTAACTTCATAGGTTAAGATGGATGGACAGATTCGGTAAAACAATATGCCTGATTTATCAATACCCTGGGGTAACAAATATAATGTTGTTTTTTTCATTATGTCTTCTCCTTTCTCTACATTATTGTAAATACAATGTAACAGAGGTAAAGTTTGAACCAACCTACCAGAAAATGCCTTTCTTTCATGTCCATGATGTATGGCCCCACTAGATCCAAACTTGACCTCTTCTTTAGATGTTGAAGCTTCAGTTTGGAGACCACTGTCTTTCACTTTTTGTTCTATATTGGGTTCAACAGGAAAATGACCATAGGGCTCTAAACACAGTTCTAATCTGTCTTCTGCTGAGCTATATCTGAAAATCTAACACAGAATATTTTTTATTTCATTTGTTTTCTTTGGGTTTAACACATTTTCAACAATCTTTCAGTTATATCCTGGTGGCTGGAGTGCCTAACAATTGATTTCTGGTATTTTTCACACAAGTACCACCATCAAATCCTTTCCTAGCCTCCAGCTGCTATTCCACATAGGTCTACGATAAAAGATGTAGGAGACAAATAGTAAGAAAGGATGAGTGCCGCCGGGGATCGAACCTAGGACCCTTTTGAAAAATATGATAGTCTTACACGCTACCTGCAGGCTATGATGCAGGCCCCATTTTCTATTAAACCAATGGAGATGGGTAACCTTCACCCTTTATTGTGACAGAAACTTATTACATTCTGTACAATTCTTATTTTTACTATGACTGACCTTTACAAGCTAATATTCAAGCCAAATCTATCAATAGTTTCCTGGAAATCTGTCAATCTTAATGTGATTATCTATAAATTTGTGACTGTTTTCCATCACAAGTTTTGGAATTTTAAGGTAGTAGACCCATAATAGTTCTGCAAAGTTTCAGAAGTCATGAACTTTAACCCAGGTTACCTTATAATTTCATTGGGAAACCTTGGTTGACATTGTGAAAGATCATGTGTTCGAATATGTTACCAATATATTACTACCTATATATAATAGGTAGTATGCTACCTTAAAGACATTGTATTGAGCATGGTTGTAAAAAGAGTATCAACAGAAGAGACAATTCTTTAAATTAAGAGGATTATGTTTTACATTTAATTTCTTAAAAGCATTTTAAGAAATTCTGATATTCAGAATTGCATCTTTTTAAATCGAAGTTTTCTCCCCTTTTATTAGTGGTCAGTAAAGGTTGAGATTTCTATTAGAAAGTATTACTGAACTAGATCTTTAGCATAGCGGACTAACACCCCCACTAGCACTTTGACCCAGTTCTGTAGATAGTTTTCAGACAAAGCTTCATTGTGACCTTGACCTGTGACCATCATGACCAAAAAACAAAAGGGCACTTCCTTAGGTCATAGGCAACAATTGTATAAGGTTTGAAGATTCAGGGTCAATTTGTGAAAAAGGTCTACAAACAGATCTATGGACAGACAGACATGGTGAAACTAACATAACCCTGTCTATTTTGTTTTTAATGGGGCTTAAATATCATACCTGTTCAAGCAAACAATAATCACTAAGCTTTTACCCTATTGAGCCTTCACAATATGAATACTGTCTAAACATGATCATTTCTTTCAATGATTCACAAGTTTATCACAAAACAGCAATGAGCACACAAAATATTTCATTTGTGACAATAACTTGTATCTCTTACCTTTCCTGGCAAACAGGGTAACTGACAGTGTTTCCCATCCACCAGTCCGAGATCTCGTTTTACTTGATTATACAGTAAACCCCCAACAGAAAACAAATGTGGCATCCCTTGAACATAGGTCCATAATTCCTTCCCAGCTAGCTCACTGATTATCCTGAGGGAGGCAACTGATGTGTCAATACTATCACCACCTGTGTAAACAGAGTTATGCCAAGATCTATTTTGCAGACAAAAGATAATAGCAAAGTTACACAGCCTACAATTTCAGTTATTTGTTTTTCTATAGTAAGGTTTTGTTTGTTTGAATAAGGTTTTACCCTGCTTTCAACAATCTTTCAGTTATATCCTGGCGGCTGGAGCACCTAACAATGGATTCCTGGTATTCCAAAAACTAGCCACCAGCTGCTATCCCACATATGGTTATCAACCCAATAGTGGGAGACAAATAGTCGAAAAATGATGAGTGACTCTGTCGGGAATCAAACCAGGGACCTTTAGATTGACAGCTCGTCACACAACCAATTGCGCTATAAAGGCAGCTCTTATCTAAGGAGAAGGTCAGAAATTACAACAAACACTGGGTAATATACAAACCTTTTTACAGTCTAGCTTTATTGTATTTTTGAGCAAGATAGTATAATCAGTCAAGAAGTTTCCCCTTTAATCAATGATTCTTAATGATGAAAATACAATATATGTAGATTCAAATATCATCTGAGGGCAGTTTATATTTTAATCATCCCCATTAAGCATGAAAAAGTCCTGACCAGAAAGTATTTACTGTTTATAGCCAGAAACTGGTTACACTTACTTCGTTGTATTTCCTTTAAGGCCTCTAGAAGTCGTTCAGAATTTTGATCCTGTGTTCCCTCATCAAAACTGCTCCATGATGCTACCTGTTTACTGCTGGTGGGTGGGGGATAGGACTGGGCCATCTCTGTAGGGAGACAGAATAGTCATTCATAGCTACAGGTTGAGGGGGAATTTTTGATACAGGTTGAGGGGGAATTTTTGACCTCAGATAAAATATTTCAATAATATGTTGAGATGATTCATAGAGTACCAACAAAATTGAAATTATCATTGAAAATTAAAGATTTAAGACTGGTGTGTTTTTTCCCTTTTTATCTTTACCTCCGTTAACCATGTTTTCCTTAAAATAACATATGACATAAAGATAAAACTCTTTTTGGCAGGGTCTCTCAGAACAGTGACTTAGAAACAATCATAAAGAGAATGAGAATAACAAGATTCACTTGATTTTTACAGAGGTACTGATAAGAGGGGGTGGAGCCAGTCTAAAATCTATATTTCTCAATGAAAGTTCAAACCCTATGATGTGGGTCGTCTAGACAAGATGATTCTAATGAGTTAAACTAGAAAGCCATGAATGGCTTGTGTCGCTCCACAGGCTTGAATTTCTTGTAATAGCAAATCTAAGTTTTGACTATACTTTTAGATATTTTGTGTTCTACTGATGTTGAAACGATTTTCAAAGTTTCCACTATTATAACATAAAGAGAAATGACTTCCACCCATAAAAGACACATTTTTCATCCAATGACAATAATTTTTGGCTGCATGATAATGGATCACCCAAGGATCAAACTAATGAAGTTTGATTGATATCTATCATTTACATTCTGAGAAAATGATTTTCAAAGTTTCCACTATATAACATAAAGAGAAATGACCTCAGTCCATAAAATAGATATTTTTCATCCAATCACAATATATTTGGTAGACTGATAAAGAATCACTCAAGGATCATTCCAGTGAACTTTGGTTGATATTTATCACTTACATTCTGAGGAAATCATTTTCAAAGTTTCAATTATATAACATATAGAGAAATGACCTCCGCCCATAAAATACATATTTTTCATCCGATCACAATTATTTTTTGTAGACTGATAAAGGGTCACACAAGGATAATTCATGTAAAATTTTATTGGTATCCATCAATTAGAACCTGAGAAAAGTTGCTTTTTACCATATTTGGAAATTAGCCACGCCCATTAAATCCATGTTTTTCATTGGATCAAAATTTCTTGAACAACTTTGAAAGAGGGTCACCCAAGGATCATTCCTGTGAAGTTTGGTTGAAATCCATCCAGTAGTTTCTGAGGAGAAGATTTTTAAAGAAAAAGTTTACGACCGGACGCACGGACGGATAGACGGACGCACGACGGACACAACGCCATGACAATAGCCCCAGTGGCTTTCAGCCAGTGGAGCTAAAAAACAAAGGATTTGAGCCAAAATCTATAAAATATTTTTTGTCTAAAACCCAAAATACCCCTGTTTTAGATGATAACCAAAATTGACCTTGATAGATGAACTTGGCAGCTGACCTTATCTATGTAAATGGAAAATAAGCCTGTGCGTGACATTTTCAACAATTTGACATGTGTAAGAGGGTACAAAAATTGAGCAGCCTAGAAACTCCTACAGTGCAATTAGAATATTATCTTACTATCTAAAGATCCTTTGAGACCTTGTCTATCTACCAAAAGCATAGTGAAGTCTCTGGCCAGCCTGTGCATTCGCACAGTCTGACCAGAGACTTCACTATGCCTTATGTGCTTTTGAAATTGTTGGAAATGTCACGCGCAGGCTCAAATATTAAGCTAGATCACAAACACAATCCAAACATGCAGGGAAAATTATGGCTCTTAGGGTTCCATACTTAAGATTTGGGAGTCCCTGATTCAAATGTAGACTACTTTTAACCTAGAAATGATTTTGCGTGATTTAAGTCCACCTGATTTGCCTGATTCGCAGGAGGGATGAAAATGGGAACTTAAAAAGCTGCAAATAGCCAACTCGCCATGTTATTGCAAACTTCAATTGCATTTGCAAGTTTTCCTCAGAGAATTTTACTAGTAGTTGAATAATAAATCTAGAATGAATTGTTACCTTCTCTGACAGACGTCTACAGTCAACATAATATGAAACAAGTACTGATGATAGGATGTAAATAATATACCCGTATTTTAGTCAATATGAGTGATACAATCAATTTTGATTATGTCTTTTTCATGAATTCAAGTTTTTTTGAATGCCGTGCAAAATTTCTATAGTTTGTTTTCTTTAGCAGTATTCTTGGGTGGTAAAAATCCTCGAATTTAAATCACCGCAAAAAAGAAGGATATTACAAAAACGTGAACATTTCTAGCTGCCAACTTTTCTAGGTTTACAGTATAAATTTTTAACTATCCTCATGTTTTTGTGTAAATATTAAAATAATCTCTGTATAAAGCTAAACATGGTATTGGAGATATGTACCTTTGGGGGATTAACTTCAGATAAGAATTGAAGCCTGTTTCCAGCAGTCTTCAGTTCTTTCTGAAGTTAATTCCCAGAGGATCCTAGGGACTCACATCAGTTAAGTTTGAGAGTCATTCTTTACTTTCAGGATGACAAAAACAGCACAAAATGTTTGCAAATTATACCAAAGTTTGCATGTAAGTGCACATGCAAAGCCAGGTATAATTTGCAGACAGATTGCACCATTCTGTTATCCTGAATGTATGGCTTGTTGCTTATTTATGAGTTGTAGACTCTAAAAACCTTAAAGTCTAGAAGTGTAACTTACGAATCTGTTCTGGATCAGGCAGCACCTCAAGGGCCAGTTTATCACCATGGTGTATGTTAACAGGCTTTTCTACCTCTCCCTCGAGTGATGGTTCTAAAACTTTTGGAGGAAATCCGAGACGTAATTTTTGTCTGTTTGGTGGTACATCTACACTGTCAGCTATCAGCTGTTGTAACTCGGAGTAAGTCACCTCCTTAACGAGTGTTAACATTACCTGTAACATTGTAAAGAAACTCGCTGTGATTTTCACTCTATATCCAGGATCAGCCTTAGAATATTGTGAGAGCCTAAAAAATGAAAAGGGACCATCTGGGTAGTGCCTAGAGTGACGGCCCCAGTCAGACTTTTGGATAGCATAGACTGACTAGGATCCAAACTTTTGCACTTTGCTTATTTTTCTGAATCTAGAATGATCAATCTACCCCTCTGTGAAAGAATTTTTGAAATGCAACTTTTGGATCAGCAATGCTGTACCCAATCTCTTTTTCAAATACTTATTTTACAGATTTCCGAGATTGTCTCCTTTTGTGTGACTGGTCACATATACTAACTTGCAAAAGAGACGCATATTTTCATTTATGCAATTAACAAAATGTGTTTGTTAATTACTAATGCCCCTGAAACAGCAAATTTTGACAGGTGACAGTGACCTTGTGAAATGACCTTAATATCTGCAGATCTGTATCAATGAGGTCTATCATCGTGCCACATTGAGCATTGTAGCTTAAATATGCTGGAAATATTTGCTAAAATAAATTTTTGGGGTTAAGTTTTGCAAACCAACAGAAATACAGACAACAGTACAACAATATACCTTAGATCAGAAGGCTCAGAAATTATCAAAGGGGGGGGGGGCATGAAAGACCGTGACCATGAATTAAATTTTTGTTGAAGTTATGCTAAATTGCATTTTTCTTTGTAATATTTTGAGAATTTTAGGATTTTCGAGTTATTCTTGAGAAACATAGGAGATGCATCTGAAAAGTGTGTCACAGGCTTACCAGAATGTTTTGCTTTTGACCTGTTTTGTGACAAAGAATGGTTATTCTCCCTCTTTATATATTCAATTTTGAAATAACAATTCTTGTGTACCTGTGCTTAATCTGGTCTTCTTTGTTCAACTTTTCCTATGAAAACAAGATGTGTTTGTGAAACACTTATTCCCTAGCCACTGCCATACAGTAGTTTGATACAATATGGTAACATCTGGCAATACTTAATTCAATGTGCAGCCTAAAATTCCCACATATTTATCCTAGAAAAAATTGTCCTTGATTGATGACCTTGAACTTTGTACAAACAGAAAGGTCAGAAGCAACCATCATGTAAAGTATGAAGACTCTGTCATTTACCATTCAAAAGCTATGGCTAATTTTAAATAGAGGATATTGAATGAGTGGTCATGAAATACTAAATTTATTAAACGAGTCATCTATAAACAGATAAAAACAAGGCTGTGCCGAGTTTATATCTGTTTATGGATGACGAGTTTAATAAATTCAGTATTTTATGAGCACAAATTTGATATTCTATTTATAATATGACCTGAATTTTGGTGAACAATATGCCCCCGATCTATCAACGTGGGTGCATAAAACCCAGATTGTCCAAAAAAATACAACAACAATACATTTACATACCTGTCTACCATCAGATGTCTGTAGTCGGACTTTCTTTTCTCTGTTTCCTGCCTGTATTGTATTGGTGTCCGGTTTTGTTGTTGAGGTGCTGGCCATAGGTTCTGTTGTTGTTGTTGTTGGGATTGAATGACTAGATTTTGAGATAGAGCTCTGGAATGAAGATTTATTCTTGTTCTTTTTTATTATTTTTTTTGTCCAAATTATGTTTGTTTAATGCCACTTTCAGAATCATTCAGTTATATTTCCATGGCTGGTGCCCTTACCTGTAGATGCAAATATGAAGTGTGCAGTTGGATAGAAATCATTGTGGGGAGAAGAGATTTTGATCACAGGTATGGAAATTCAAGGAATTTACAAGAAAGGGTTAACAATGTCAATGCTTGTTACAACTCTATTAGAAGTGCTGTATGACAGTGATGCTCTAGGCAATGAAATATGAAATTGAGTTAAAAATAAAGAGCTGATAACTAATACAGGTATGTTGGTCAATATAACATTTCTTGTGAATTTTGGTTGTATGAATAATTCAGGGTAAATAAATGCAAATATAGGCAGACCAATCTTTGACCATAACTACTGAAAAATTTAAAATATCCTTGTTTTGTATGGTAAGGCTCAAAGATGCATCATTTTTACAATTACATAGAGGATAGTCATTTGTTTCGGTGTTACATTGATTTATATTTCATTAAGTAAACAACAAAAGCTATATTTCTTCAATGCAAAATAGAGACAAAATAAGAAAAGTTTAGGATAAACTTTCTTCAAGTGCGTCATTTTGCACAAGATTGCCCTGCATCATTTATGATGACGACACTTATTTGGCTCCTCTTAAAAATTGTCTGATAGAGTGAAATGAACAAAAGCAATGTTAAAGTTTTTGATAATTTCACTGGTAAGGCAGTGAGATTATCAAGTGATAATCTACCGTTATATCTCGATAATCCACCGAAAAGCATTAAAGAAAGCACTCTACCTTGACTGTATTTTGCTGTTTACTGGCTAAACCCCTTTGTGGTGATTTCCTGGTCTCAAGTTCATGGGTCTTTTTCTGTTGAACTTTAGGTGCATTACTGACAATTTGTTTTCGGATAGACTTCTCCTTTTCACTCATCATTAACTCTTCTTTATGAATTGTCTTTTTCTGCAAGAGATAGATACCAACATTTTCATTTATTTTTTTTTTTAATAGAATCAAGAAACAACATTTTGATTCGATTTTTAAATATAATCTTAGATATTTTGTTGTGTCTTGAGCACCTAACTATGGATTCTAAGAATTTCTTACACCATTACCAAAACAACATCATGTCCAAACCTACAGCTTCTTACCCCATGTTGGTGTTCATACAACATACAATAATCAGAAGGAATGATGGCAATAGCAGGAATTAAAAGTCTGACTCCATTATTTGTAGTAAGAAGATGCTATGAAAAACTCTATGGCCAAAAAAGGCATGTTACACTTATAGAAAAGCATGCAGAACTTCAAGGTAATTTGAATAAACTGTGTTCATGAAGCAGTAATGGTCCTAAATCATCAATTCTTTTAAAAGCATGGCCTATTAAGAAAATTTGTTTGTTTGTTTGAATGGGGTATAACAGTGCTTTCAATAATCTTTCAGTTAAATTGCGCAGCCGGAGCACCTAATAAATGGATTCCTGGTATTTCTCACACTAGTACCACCATTGCAGCCTTTCCTACACTCCAGCTGCTATCCCTAATAGGTCTAAATCGACCCATTGGTGGGAGACAAAGCTAAGCTGATATGTCCTAGAGAATGGACAAATAATGTAAGATTAGGTCATAATTGAACAAAAATACAGATTGTTCTTTGGATAGCCAAAATCTTCTCCAAGTTTCAAGTGAATGTCTAAAGTTAAACAAGATAAATCACAAAATGTCTTTCTTCTCAAAACAAAACAAGGGCCGTCAAGAGACGGATTATGCTCGCCGAATAAGGTATTGTCGCAAAAATAAGAGCCATGTTGGACATGGCCATCCCCCGCCGTGAAAGCTTGATAGTAATCTGAAGCCTAATAGATTAAGGTTTCTTTGGTACTGTAAGAAATTTACCTCCTATAAAATCTAAGTTTTAGAAATAACAAAAGGCAATAACTCCAAAATTATGCAAGCAAGAGATGTAGTTCTTAAGCACTGCACTTCTCCTCCATGAGATCTACCCACTCATAAAGTTTCAAGTTGATAGCTATTATACTTTAGGAGATATGCTCCAGACAAATTCTAGGTATCAAAAATAACAAAGGGCAATAGTTCCAAAATTATGCAAGCAAGAGTTGTAGTTCTTGTGCACTGCACTTCTCCTCCATGAGATCTATCCACCCATAAAGTTTAAAGTTGTTGCTATTATACTTTTTTACGAACAGACTAAGCGGCGGCTATATGCTCTCCCTTTGGGGAGCTTAATAAAACAATACCTTTGGCTTTCTCATAAATCAGCAGAGCTAAAAAACAGAGGGATCATGTTAGATATTTAAATAATGTTCCCAACCAGTTTTTGAACTTAAATTGTATTTCATTTAAATTTCAAACTGATAAATTAATGTTAAACCTTCTG
Source organism: Fragum whitleyi (assembly GCA_948146395.1). NCBI lineage: Eukaryota > Metazoa > Mollusca > Bivalvia > Cardiida > Cardiidae > Fragum > Fragum whitleyi. The sequence continues at coordinate 33,086,408 of OX411551.1, read as the reverse complement.
TCCTGTAAGTATGATTTTAGAAGCTGTATCTGCTGACCAAGCATCCATACCATCACCAAAAACATCTTTCCTATTATCGTCTGTAGTGTTTTCCTTGAGAGCTCTAGCAGACTGGTCCAAGATTGAATCTACAACACGCTGAACCAGCCTCTCACTACCGAATTCACCTGGAATACAAGTTTGTCTTTAGAAAAAATGTGCCATGTCAAACAAAAAGGGACCATCAGGGTTGTGCATAAAATGTCCACCCTAGTCAGTCTGTGCAGATTGCACAGACTGACTATGGTCGAAATGCACTTTGGTATTTTTCTTAATCTAAAATAAGCTACCATTCTGTAAAAGATTTGTTGAATTATGACCTCTGGTTGACTTGTTCTTTTTTCAAATATTTATATTACAGCAGTTCCTAGACAGTCTCTTTTCTCAAATGTCACAGATGGTCTCTTTTCTCAAATGTTACAAATGTAAACATATTACCAAATGACCAAGTTCAGACTGGTCTAAATTCAAACAAGAGGACCAAGATGGTCCTACATCGCTCACCTGAGTCTCTTTGACCCCTGGGACATCACATTAATTAGATAGGCAGATGTCAAAAAGAAGATAATTGCCTACGATCAATACCATGGAACGTTTTCAGCAAAGAGCAAGACAGATATGCCTTTTTGCTCTTTGATTCTATGTAAAAAGGGTTGCACCCGGGTGGACCCCAAATGTGATCCAAGTGTCTTGATATGAACAAACTTGGAAGAAGTCCATAAGATGATGCTACATTCTAAATATGAAAGCTGTCTGCCTACTGGTTTCAAAAAAGAAGATTTTTGAAGGTTTTCCTATTTTTACCCTTCCTGCTCAGATGAGCTGAAAGGGATGCGCCCGGGTGGAGCCCAAATATGACCCTAGGGTCTTGATATGAACAAACTTGGTAGGGGCCCACTAGATGATACTACATACCAAATATGAAAGCTGTCTACATCTGGTTTCAGATAAGAAGATTTTTAAAGATTTTCACTCTTTGATTCTATGTGATAGGGTTGCGCCCGGGTGGAGCCAAAATATGATCCTTCGGTCTTGATAGGAACAAACTTGGTAGAGGTCTACTAGATGATTATACATACCAAATATGAAAGCTGTTTGCCTTCTGGTTTCATAGAAGAAGATTTTTAAAGATTTTCATTTTTTACCCTTTGTGCTCAAAAGAGATAAAGGGATGCACCCGGGCAAAGCCCAAATATGCCCCAAGGGTCTTGATATGAACAAACTTGGTAGAGGCCCACTAGGTGATGCAACATACCAAATATGAAAGCTGTCTGCCACCTGGTTTCGGATAAGAAGATATTTAAAGATTTTCGCTCTTTGATTCTATGTAAAAAGGGTTGGGCCCGGGCAAAGCCTAAATATGACCCCAGGGTCTTGATATGAACAAACTTGGTAGAGGTCTACTAGATGATGCTACATACCAAATATGAAAGCTGTCTGCCTTCTGGTTTCAGAAAAGAAGATTTTGAAAGATTTTCATATTTTCACCCTTTTTGTTAAGGGTAAAGGGAAAGTTATGGGTGGATTTCATTTATTTGAACAACTTTGGTAGAGCTTGACCCAAGGAACATTCCTGCTAAGTTTCATCAAGATTGGCCCACTGGTTTAGGAGGAGAAGATGTTTAAAGAAATTGTGGACAACGGACGACGCACGACTGACGACGGACATTCTATGATCACAATAGCTCACCTTGAGCACTTCGTGCTCAGGTGAGCTAAAAAGGTGCAGGACCCAGACAGACAAAGGTTTTTCAAATTTTCTATGAACTTTAAAAAAAATTTGTTTGATTGAATTTGGACAATGGTGTCACCTGGAAATAGATGTAAGTAATTAGTTAATGAAGGCTGATCATTTCTTAATTTATATTTTTCTCTCAGTGATAAACAAAAACCATAATTTTAAGGTAGTACAGCCACAATAACCAGACTTGTTTAAATTGAAAGAAAATAATCTTGCTATACATGGAAGAACTTTGTGTAAAATTGTATGCTTAACACCAGTGTCCCTTTGTATAGTTCAAAAAGATTGAAAGACAAACCTACCAGGAAAATGTTTCTGCACTAAAGCCTGGGCTACTTCAAACACATTACTATTCATGGTGGGGTCTCCTTCATATTGAAACCAGGGTATTTTCTCTGTTATTGTCTTCCCTCCCCATTGTAAGGTGATGGGAAATCTAGAATAGGATATAAACTATTATTGCTTAAAATGATCATTTTCGGGTTGTTATAGACATACATTAACATACAAAACCTAGACGTTAACAGATGAAAACATGGATTAACTAGAAAGCCATGAATGGCTTGAGTCGCTCCACAGGCTTGAAATTCTTGTAAAGCAATATAAGTTTTGACTAGATTTTTAGATATTTTGATTTCTACGTTGAAAATGATTTTCAAAGTTTCAACTATATAACATGTAGAGAAATGACATCCGCCCATAAAATGCATTTTTTCATCAGATCACAATAATTTTTGGTAGACTGATAGAGGGTCACTCAAGGATCATTCCAGTAAAATTTGCTTGATATCCATTGGTTAGATTCTGAGAAAATTATTTCCAAACTTTCCTCTATATAACACATAGAGAAATGACCTCCGCCCATAAAATACATATTTTTCATCCAATCACAATAATCTTTAGTAGACTGATAGAGGGTCACTCAAGGATAATTACAGTGAAATTTGGTTGATATCCATCATTTAGATTCTGAGAAAATTATTTCCAAAGTTTCCACTATATAACATATAGAGAAATGACCTCCGCCTATAAAATACATATTTTTCATCCAATCACTATAATTTTTGGTGGACTGATAAAGGGTCACTCAAGGATCATTCCATTAAAATTTGGTTGATATCCATTACTTACATTCTGAGAAATGATATTAAAAGTTTCCACTTTATACCATATAGAGAAATGACCTACGCCCATAAAATACATATTTTTCATCCGATTTCAATAATCTTTTGTAGACTGATAAAGGGTCACACAAGGATCATTCATGTAAAATTTCATTTGTATCCATCTATTAGAATTTGAGAAAACTCACTTTTTATCATATTTGGAAATAAGCCACGCCCATTAAATCCATGTTGTTCATTGGATCTAAATTTCTTGAACAACTTTGAAAGAGGGTCACCCAAGGATCATTCCTGTGAAGTTTGGTTGAAATTCATCCCAGTAGTTTCTGAGGAGAAGATTTTTAAAGAAAAAGTTTACAACCGGACGCACAGACGCACGGACGGACGCAACGCCATAACAATAGCCCCAGTGGCTTTCAGCCAGTGGAGCTAACAAGTAAAATCATGTGCTGCTAACTCCAGGCTATACACTTTATCAGTGTCTAACATTAATATAGAGTATAAATAAAGATAATGATTATTTTCCCGCATTTTATTTTTTGACGTCATAAATTTACTAAGCAACATCGGTATAAACAAAAGAGACAGCGCAATGCATAACAAATTGTCTTGATTCATTCAATCTTGCAACCTTTGTGTGAACAAATACTATAGTTTTTCTTTTCATGCAATAACAGCATCAATTCCCTTTTTTGGGGCGTTAACATTTGCACAGACCCTAAAAATGCTTTAACACACCTGTGCTTTGCAATATCTTCATTTCCACAATGTTGGTACCAAGAAAGACACATATCTTTAAAATTTCAACAACTTGAAATTTTCATAATTTATATTTTCCAATTAAGAGGAGTCTAAAATTTTGTTTTAATGCTTTTAAATAGTTAAGAAGCTAAGCTGACACAGATATCTAAAATTTCAACAACTTGAAATTTTCATAACTTATATTTTTCCAATTTCGATGAGTCTATAATTTTGTTATAATGGTTTAAAATAGTTAAGAAGCTGAGAAGAAGTCCATTTAAAATCCTCCATCTACTTAGCTATACCTACACTTCTGGTAGATTATCATATTCCTTTCCTCCCCAGTAATGTTTAAAGCCACATGGACATTTTCCTCCGACACATGGGGTTGTGGTTCTGTCCCCGTCAACGTAAGCAATACTACCATCTGATTTTACTTGCCGCAAGGAATCCCTGTAATATGTGAAAACTATTTTATCACAGCCGCTGTAAAACTGATAACTTTGGTGTCTGCTTATTTTCATTTTTAAGGCACTAATATAGGTATAAGCAATTTCATCTTTCAAACAAAGAGCTATATTTGATATTTTTTCTATATCATATCTTTAAATTCTTGTGAGCGCAAACCGCCATGAATATTAGTATGAAGCTATATAAATCAAATATACACTGTTTAAGTTCAAATACTTAAGTTTACATACTCTTAAGTATATCTTATATCTGTTTAATTTAAATAAACCAGGAAACAAATTCTTACAATTTCACAATTAATTGATGAGTCATGAACAATTGCAAATACAGGTAATCAAATTAAAAAATTAACAATAAAACCACCACTTTTCCAAATAAAGCTCATAACCAATTGATCTAAAAGCCAAATTTATTTTTTATGATTACTGGTACCATAACATCGTTGTTATTAGAAAACCTAGTAACTACAGCTTTGATCAAGCTGCAGTTACGAGATTTTAGAATAACATCGACGATAAGCTAGATAAGCCTTACCCTTGACAAAAGGCACATGATTTGGGTCGACTTTTCTCAGTATCCAGAACCAGTCTATCTTCCTTTTCATCATACGAACACACAGCACCTACAAGGATATTGAATGACTTTAGAAATTAAATCTATTTCCAGTATTGTAAGGAATAATTCATTGTTATGCTCAATAAACCCCCTGTATTTTTTTCAAAGAGCTGAAAGCACTGGATATACTGAATGAAAGTAAGCATTTATTTTTAAAACAAACAAACAAAACAAATCTGTTTTTTTTTTTAAGAAAAATCTTAGGGTATAGACTAAGATCAGACTGCACATATGTGCAGGCTGGTCTTTAGCTTTACCTCCTATCAAGGCAGAAATATTCCAGGCATGTTGAGTATTAAATACTGGATTACAAGGTGACTTAAGTAAGTAATCCATAAACCTTACGACCATATCATTTGTAAAGGATTTTTTTCAAGGACTTTCATTTTTTTTGAAAGATAATGTTTGTCAAGCTCAGTCTAACACCAGACTAAAGAGTTACAAATTTCAAGAAGGGTCACCTTTAACAATTAAAATCATTAGGCTAATGATTTCTCAAGATTTCACCGCTTTTGTAAATTTCAATCATTATGTTGCCATGACAACTACATGTACTAATTTTAAGAATAATTGAACCAAAGATAAGTTTATGTTAGTCTATCGGTAAATACATTTTCTTCAAAACAGATGTTGTGGGGACTTCTAATGAATATGATTACAGTAAACTTCGGATAAAACATTTATACCTATGATTATGCATTTACATATTCAACAATTATCATGACTTATCCTTAACATTTCAAAATCACCACATTTTCACCAGACTTAGTTATAAACCATAAATCATATTAAGTAATTTTCTCTTTGTAAATTTAACTGTATTTTCAATTAAAATGTATTTGAGCAATAATTGTAAAATCATTAGACTTCAATTCAACTTAAAACTAATCAAATTTCAGGGCAATATGTCTCACCTTCTGCAGGGAAAGAGTACAGTTTGGTCGGGTCCAGCTTTTTATGAACACTGACAGCTAGTTTATACATATTTCCTCCTTTATCAAACTGATCTCTGGACAGGGCATATTCTGTCAGGGCCTCGCACATCAAACATCGGAACAGTTTCTTTTCACCCACAGACATCTGGGTTCTTCCTATTACCTCATTCGGTAGCATACCAACTATACCTATAATTCATAAATTCCCATTGACAAACATAAAGCAAAAAGCCCATGAGGGAATGGGACACTTTATTGACATTCTTGAAAGTCTTATAGCATGATAGGTCTGTTTGAGATATAATCAAATGTTATTTGAAATTATAATATGACCTATGTCACAGGAGTGAAATGATCCCGTTTAACATTTTTGATATTACACAGTGTTATTACACTTGTGGAATAACTATGCAAATAAACTCAGCAACACTATTTTGTAACCGCGAAAATGACATCATAATGTTTATATTGAGACGTCAATTTCAAATGGCGTTATAATTCGGGTCATATTACATACAGAATACAAAATTTCTTCTCATGGAATACCAGGGCCTTCTCTGGACTGAATTTTGTTTTGGCCAACACTTTCGCCAAATGAAAATAAATGGAGCCAAATTTGGATTTTAGGAGCCATATTTGGAGTCATTTTTCTTCTTGAAATTATGCTTGATTAAATCTTATGTTCCTTTTATTTAGTTCATCGTCAATAAGTATCATATTTTAATGTCAATTAACATTTAATTGACAGTTTATTTTTTTTTAACAATCACAGAAGTATTTTGGGTAGCCAAGAGATTATTAATTGACACACATACCTTTTGTCTCAATTAATTGCCAGTCACTCGTGAGCTTGTCAACACAACATCTGCTCAGCCCATGTCAAAATCAATAATCGCTGATGGGTCAAAGTTCAGATTTTTTGTTGCCAATCATTTTGCCAATTTCATTTTATTATCGCCAAATTCATTTCATTTTCGCATTTGGCGACAATGGCGACCTCCAGAGAAGGCCCAGGAATACCGAATTCATTAAACTTGTCACCTAAAACAGATCAAAAAATTGGCGCGGCCTTGTTTTTATCTGTTTATACATGACTTGTTTAATAAATTTGTTATTCCAGGACCACTCATTTAATATCCTCTATGACTGCAGTAAAAAACAATGGCAGGAATATATTTTTATCATAAGGCCTCTTTTCCATTGATATTTTTAGATTCATGTCCTATTCTGAAAAGGAACAATCTTTTCATTGGTGAAATCTTTCTGTGAATATTTGAAAAAATCAGATGAGTACCATGGACTCTATTACGGTACCAAGGAAAAGTTACTGGAAGGAGGGATGCATGGGAAACACACAATTGCTATAGCTCCTCTGACCTTTGGCTAATTATTTAATTATCTGAGCGAATTATGTGAACAATCATAGCTCTTCTTCAATAAGGAAATGCAATTTTTTCTCAAACACCTATGCATTTTCTTTATCATTTTATAAAAGCATTGCAAATGAGATTATTCAATAAGCAGTAATTTCAATAATTGGGTTGCCAAACAAAAATCTAGTCTCCTTAATCTTAGATAACAAACTTAAATGATTATCTTGTGTCCCATTTAAAGAACAATTTTGTCCCTGAAAACTGTAATCTTTTCAAGCAATGCCTTGGTAACTGACCTTGTCAGATGACCTTGACACTAAAAGATGAGTATCAAAAATAGAAACCTTCATTCCAAATAAGATCATTGGGCCTTATATTCTTTTAAACATAAGGAAAATGTTTAAAATGATTGCATGATAGGTGTTTTGGACAGAAAGATTGACAGAAAGACATATATCAAGGACTTATCCAACAAAACTTGTTATTCAATAAAGTTAATAACATCATGAAATTGACACATATGTCAATCAAAACCATTGGAGATCAATTGCTCAACGCTCCAATAATTCATTCCAAAAACTCACTTCAATCACTCAAAAATACTCCAAAATTGTACAAGATTGCATCAAATTGTTCAAAACGATCAGCCTTTCAATCAAATTGATCATACTATTTCATAATTTTATTGGCTGGTGTTGAATTTTAAGTGAGACATTGAAGACTCATAATCAGAAAAGAACATAGAATTTATTAAAGGGAGGTAAAAGATTATTACTAATTGTATCTCATTGGACGAAATTACTGATTATATTTAACCCCTCTTTAAAATCATTCAAATTTTGATAAATACACTCATTCAATTCCATTCCTAGTTCATTGCAATACAGGGCTTTGTTTGATCCTTAAACCAGGGGTTTGACCAAAAAAAATCTGAAAACACCTTAATTTGACCCCTAGAAATTTCTCCCAAGGGGGTCATTTTAAAAATGACCCCCTTGAGAGGAATAACTAAGGGTCAAAATATGGTTTTATACCTAAGATTTTCACAAATTACTATCTAAAGAGCTACAAATTAACAAGTTGTTTTATATCATTACAAGAAATAGTTAATGGTGCTCTTAGATATGCAAATTTCTACTTATGATTTGCCTTTTCTCTTGTTTTGACCCCTTTAAATTCAGATTTGACCCTCAGAATTTCTTAGGTGAGGAGTCAATGACTCCCCAAAATCAAATCCTTACACAAGCCCTGCCAATATCATTCATCTTGTCAATTTCTCAATGTTGTTAACTACTATACCTGCAGATTTATAAATATACTGATGAACATCGGCCACCAAAGATGGACTGACATCATACTTCTCTACAAATATCTCCTCCATTGTACTCACAAGTTGTCGTAAATAACGATCCTGAAATATACACAAGAATAATGCAAATTCTATTTCTCTGTTGTGATTGTTCAGCGCAACATTTTTGTAAGTGCCTATCAATTCATAGGCACTTACAATAGTTTTACCCTGAACATTTGATTGAGGGTCTAGGCTATTCAAAACTCGAATAAAATGTCTAATTTGTAATAAAAAAGTGCACAAAATCACCACATGGGTATGGATACCTTGCACTAGACTAAGAGCACCAAAACAGGAGACAAGAGTTAAATTGACCTGGCTACATCTGATTGATTAATAGACCCTGTTACAAACCCTGTGTAGGGTACTCAATGTAATTGTGTCATTGAAAATACCCCTAACATAAGGTTACCCTCTCAATTATAATGCTAACATGATTAAAACACGGGGTCTGCTTGGCTCCCAAATTTTCACCATGGGGGGAGCTGGGGGTTGGGGGTGGGGGGTGTTCTTGAAAATACCCCTAACATAGGTTTAAAGTGAAAATTGACAATACAAAGAAGAAGTAAAGCATGATCCCCTCTTTTCAAGATTTCAAGACCTCTGTTGACTGTGCTTTTCTTATTTGGTGTCATTGAATAAAAGGAATTGAAAAGAATATTTACACAGGGCTTGTGTTAGCTTGTGAAATTCTAGACTCATTGACACATTGACTGAGAATTTCTAGGGGTCAAAACTGTTGTTGAAAAGGGACCCAAATGATACACTAACTGGATTATATGGAAATATTTCTTGGTTATACTGATTTAATACTTTAACTGTCTCCTTAATATCTTTACAATAGATTCATATTTCCTGATGGATCTCTTAAAAAGATATGAAAAGACAATAATATATTCAAAATTTTCAGTAGTATCAAGATGAAATACTGAAACTTTGAGGGGTCAAAATGATCCTCCTGACAGAAAATTTCAGTGGTCAAAATAGGATTTTTTTATTTATTTTTTTTTTTAGATTTTTGAGGGTCAAGACCCTGATTCATGGATTAATCGTAGGCCCTGATTACATGTATTGTATGATTTTTTTTATGAAATGTGTTTACTTTAACTGTTTTGTTCACTCTATCAATTATCTATCACAGAACGACAGAAAGATTCCTACTACTTACCGTTAAACATTTATCACCACCCACAATACAACAAAACTTATTGTCAAATTCTATATAATCTGTAATAGCATCTCGAGGCATACCCCATGCTTTCTGTACCATAAATCTAGGGAGTTTGGCTGGACCTAAGCCTACAAGACATCCAAAATTCAATCAAATAAACATAACTAGAAAGGTCATCCAAGGATTTACATGTGGAGGCTGCAATATCTGACCTTGAAATGTGACCTTGATCCATGAGTGTGACCTTCATCTTTGACTTTCCACTATAAGTAATTAAAATAGCAATTCTACATTTTGAAGGTAACTTCTGTGCAAAAATAATTTCCATTCAATATGTAGAAGATGTAACCAGTACAAACTATTGACCTTAAAGATGAATGCAAACTTTGTCAAATCGCATTTGAGGGGAAAAAATGTGTGAAATTATTTATGACTCATCCATAAAGGTAGCAGGAGAAATAGTCAAGACATCTACACTTATACATATACAAGTGTCAAAATGACAGCTACAATAATACAACCCCTGGATTTAATAAGTACTAGTGTAACAATAGGCCTAAAAATATATAGGCAGTTACAAGTTCTGTTTCACACTGAGCCATGTTTTTAAAAATAATATATAATGGCTTTCATTTATGTGTTGGGAACGGATTAATCGATTATGAGATTAAGATTATTCCTTAGTTAATTATCACAATCGGAAGCCCAAATCAACTGATTATTGATTATAATCGATTAATCTGCCCATCACTACTATGTAGGCATTTATTCCTGAATATGATTAAACTAGAAAGCCATGAATGGCTTGAGTCGCTCCACAGGCTTGATATTCTTGTAAATTAAAGCAAATCAAAGTTTTGACTAGATCTTTAAATATTTTGAGTTCTACTGATGTTGAAAATGATTTTCAAAGTTTCAACTATTTAACATATATAGAGAAATGACCTCCGCCCATAAAAGACATATTTTTCATCCAATCAAAATAATTTTGCTGCATGTTAATGGGTCACCAAAAGATCATACCAAAAATGTTTGATTGATATCCATCAGTTTCAATCTGAGAAAATGATTTTCAAAGTTTCCACTATATGACATATAGAGAAAATGACCTCTGCCCATAAAATACATATTTTTCATCCAATCACTATAATTTTTGGTAGACTGATAAAGTGTCACTCAAGGATCACTCAAGTGAAATTTGGATGATATCTGTCAATTAGATTCTGAGAATATGATTTTCAAAGTTTCCACTATATGACAAATAGAGAAATGACCTCCGCCCATAAAATACATATTTTTCATCCAATCACAATAATTTTTGGTAGACTGATAAAGGGTCAATCAAGGATCACTCAAGTGAAATTTGGATGATATCTGTCAATTAGATTCTGAGAAAATGATTTTCAAAGTTTCCACTAAATGACATATAGAGAAATGACCTCCGCCCATAAAATGCACATTTTTCATCCAATCACAATAATTTTTGGTAGACTGATAAAGGGTCACTCAAGGATCACTCAAGTGAAATTTGGATGATATCTGTCAATTAGATTCTGAGAAAATGATTTTCAAAGTTTCCACTATATAACATATAGAGAAATGACCTCCGCCCATAAAATGCACATTTTTCATCCGATCACAAAAATTTTTTGTAGACCAATAAATGGTCACACAAGGATCATTCATGTAAAATTTCATTGTTATCCATCAATTAGAATCTGAGAAAACTCACTTATTACCATATTTGGAAATAAGCCACGCCCATTAAATCCATGTTTTTCATTGGATCAAAATTTCTTGAACAACTTTGAAAGAGGGTCACCCAAGGATCATTCCTGTGAAGTTTGGTTGAAATCCATCCAGTAGTTTCTGAGGAGAAGATTTTTAAAGAAAAAGTTTACGACCGGACGCACGGACGCACGGACGCACGCACGACGGACACAACGCCATGACAATAGCCCCAGTGGCTTTCAGCCAGTGGAGCTAAAAAATCAACATACCTTTAACAGGTACTAAAGGTATATAATGATTCCTCCCAGAACTACTCCAAGCTATCACAAGAGGCTTATTTAAACTTCCGTCTTTTCCTTTACACTTCTCAGGGGCCACTAATCCTGGCAGAAATACACCTGCAAAAATACATGATATTCAGCAGGGGTGTGGAAATACGACTTTTCTCAACTTGTCCATGGACAAGTAAAAGTCGATTTCCTAATTGTCCAGGATCAAAATGAACTTGCCCAGAACCAAATTAATTGATAAATATTGAAAAAAATATTGTTTTTAATGAAGATAATGCTGTAACCCAGCATTATCTTCATTAAAGAAATTTTTCCTTCATTTTAATGCAAACATTAGGATGACTTTTCTCCTACATCTTTTTAGTTCTGTTTCAAGATTTGCTCGGGTATTTACTTGTCCATAGACAAGTAGCGTAGAAATGTACTTGTCCACAAGTGGAAAAGCCCGTGTCAGACAAGTCAAGCATAGGAATTCCACACCCCTGTATTTAGAGAAGAGCACAATGATATCACATATTCATATTATGAAATGCATTACAATAATTAGGCTTGCATTTTTTTATCAAATAATTTTGAAAAGAAAGAAAACGTTAATTTAGTTAACTAATAAGGAAATGAAAATTACAAGTTCTTCACAGCTAGAAAATTCATAATCTTATACAAATCCTATAATCTATGAATCATCATTTGAGGCTGTGCGTGAGATTTCCAACAATTTCAAATATGCCCAAAGCAAAGACTCTGGCCAGCCTGTGCACCCACACAGTCTGGCCAAAGCCTTCACTACACACTTTGTAGTTACACAAGGTCTCAAAATGTCTGTAGACCATCAGGTAACTTTATTTTAAGAGTTAGGGGCTGTCTATGCCTCTCAATGTTTGAACCTCATGCATATTTCAAATTGTTGGACATGTCACACACAGGCTCATTTCTAGTTTGACCTTGATAAATGACTTTTAAATTAACTAATGATTTTGACATTTATTGTTTAAGATCTACTTTAACACCTAATGTCAACAGCTTACCCAAAAAACATTGGGTTTTACAGAAAATATTAAGTTCAATGGTTAAGTTAACATATTCAGTTCCTGACGGAGGGATAGGCAAACACTGGTAAAACAATATCTTGCCCCAAAATTAATTGATGCAGGGCATGAAAGAAAGAAAAGCACTTCTAAAATGTGACTACAAAATTACGCATACCTGAATAATCACCAGAACTGTTTATTCCACTCTTGGAATCCAATAATACAATAGGTCGATGTAGAACATTTGCCAAGCCAAAGATATGAATGTTGCGCATGCCAAGAGCCTCGCCTTCAGGCGGTAAATAATACGGATCACATTCATCAACTATATCCTCCCATTCATCCTGGTCCACAAAATCCCTAAACAAAAGTTTATATTTGTCCAGATTATCTATCAAATGAGTTTTTAAATTAATCCTCAATGCATGCCAGAAAAGCTCTCGACCAACAAGTCCTCTGGATATGGCATGCACCAGGCAATGTCCGTCACCGTCTGCATGTATTGGAACTAAGTTTTCCTTTCTATCATTGACAAGTCTTATATCATTCAGAGTGTCAGAGAGATAAGACATACTGCCTGAGCGATCTCTACCGTATCCATTTACACCCAGGTGCTCTTCCTCTATCACAAATGTCCTGTCCCCTAGAATACTGACATCAAATATCTCACCCTTTCCCATGGCAATTAACTTTTTGGCTTTCCCACTTTCACGATCCATTCCGTAATATGTAAGAATAGGCGAGAGCAATTTGCACACATAATTTGAAAGGCCAAGGACTTTCACATTATCTGCTCCTTTTTTGGGTTTTACATTCCCAAGAAGGATGTTTTTCAGTAAATTGTGGACTGCTACACTTGAGTTAGTTACTTCTGCAACATTTTTCAGGGTAGATTTTTCATGTCGTTGTCCACAATTTGTGCATTCGATGCTTTTGTCATAGGACGGAAAGTAAAGTTTGGCTTGACATTCATCATCTGGGCATGTCCCGTACATCATCTTGTAGGCTTCCGAACTTTTCTGACGCTTTGATTTTGATGCCATGTTGGTCTGTTATTCTCCTGAAAAGTAATATTTAATGTCTATTGAGCTGATCTGTTGCAATTCCAATAATTTCAATTTTAATTGAAATAATAAAGAAAGATACATCACTTTAGCCTCAATTTCATTAATTTTCTGTGATTACTCAAAACAATTTTTTTATTACGCTTTTTGATTGTCCAGAAGGCCAAACCAATCTCTGTTTTTATCTGAATTAACAAACATACATGTACTGTAACTGGTATAGTTTTGTGTTCATATCATATAATGCTCATCAAATTCATCATTCATGTGTTTAGGAGAACAAGCGCCAATTTCAAACTTGTAGGGCATGTAAATTGATTATTTTAGAGAACTGGAACCAAACATGCAACCAGGGCTAGGGTCAATTACATGGCAATGTTATTAAGTAATTGAAAGTAATTGTCAGTTACATGGAAATTTCATTTGTATTTAATTTTAATTACAATTACTTGTAATTGAGAAAAGAGTCAATTACTAATTATATGCCATTACTTCAGAAAATATGATTAATTATAGCTAATTACAATAACATTTTTCAACTAGAACTGTCGCAGAGCGGACTAATACCCCCCACAAGCCCTTTGTCAGAATGCAAGTGCTATTAGTGCAGGATGTGTTTGTAACTAATATTGAGGTCATGTGTAGCATTTGCATGAAGTTTCATGATTCTAGGTCGCTTGGTTTTTGAGTTAAGAGTCAAAATATGAAAATTGAACAAAAATTGACTGTGACCTTGACCTTTGACTTATATGACCCCAAAACAATAGGGCACTTCCTTGGATCATAAGAAACATTTGCATAAAGTTTCATGCTTGTAGGTCACTTGGTTCTCGAGTTACAGTCCGGAAACGAAAATTGAACAAAGGCTGACTGTGACCTTGACCTTTGACCTATTTAACCCAAAAACAATAGGGCACTTCCTTGGGTCATAAGGAACATTTGTATAAAGTTTCATGATTGCAGGCCACTTGGTTCTTGAGTTAGAGTCCGGAAATGAAAATTGAACAAAGGCTGACTATGACCTTGACCTTTGACCTATATGACCCAAAAACAATAGGGCACTTCCTTGGGTCATAAGGAACATTTGTATAAAGTTTCATGATTGTAGGTCATTTGGTTCTTGAGTTAGAGTCCGGAAACGAAAAGGTCTACGGACGGACGGATGGACAGATGGACGGACGGATGGATGGACGGACGGATGGACAGACAGACAGACATGGTGAAACCAATATACCCCCCTCTACTTCGTAGGTGGGGGGTATAATTACCCCAGGTCTGCATGCAACTTTTAATTTTTCTAAAGAAATACAAACACAATCTTGAATGTAATCATCATCATAAAACACTTATATTTAAAAGTGGTGCTTGTGAATTTTACACTTTATTTTCAAACTATGCAAAGGGGGTAATGTTTATCTTTAATGTAAAGAAACCCAATTTTAGTACAACTTTATGTACAAAAATCAGGTTGATTATGTGTAGAACAGATATTTCTGTTGAACCCAAATTGACACATGAGGGGTTTTCCTGAATTTCTACGGCTTGCACAAGATATAATACAATTTCTGACAATTTTGAGTTTTTCTGGTTGTGTGGGAACACTAGCAGCCTTTGCTCTTTCCCCAAAATCTGGTGATGCCTAAAGAACAGCAAAACATTGCTGAATTTGTTTGTTTAAATGGAGTTTTACACTGCTTTTAACAATCTGTCAGTCATATTGCAAAGGCAGCAGCACCTAACTATGGACTCTTGACATTTCTCACACCATCACTACCATTGAAATAACATCCTGTCCTAGCCTCCATCTGTTCTCCTACACAGTGACAGGTCAATGATGATCAACCTATTTATGGGAGACATATATTGTCTCAAAGGATAAGTGCTGCCGTCTAAGATCCAACCCCAGACCTCTAGATTAACTGCCTAACGTACTATCACAGCTGCTAGGTCATTACTTTATTACTGAAGGTTGGAATAGGAAACCACAGATCAAGCCTTAGTACGCATACTTTGTGTTAAAATCAAAACACCACTTTTCATCAGACATTGTATCCAAGGGCAAATGATGAACAGACAAATGAAATCTGAAATCATTGTGATGTCTATTCCAAAGACAATCAAGCTTAAATCTGGAGATTTCGGTTTTCCGAAACTGAGGCAAATTCTTGAAAGTAAAAGTGCAACCTTGTTTTTTATAACGATTTCATGGGGTTTTCTGTCAAAAGATTAGTCAGGAAACAAACACAACATTAAAAGATACCTTTGAATAAGTATTTACATGAATGATATCCTCCTTGTCAGTCAGAAGGCTGATGGCATTGATTAAAACCGAAATTACGTTTCTGAATTTCCATGAAGTTTACATTTCTTGTGCAATAGAGCGAGGCAAATGTATCGGATATTTTGATTGGTCGACATCAACTGCAACGGCTTGTTTAATTGGCTCTTGAAGTGTCCGTGAGAACAACACAAGCATAATAAATGCACTAGTAAATTATGTTGAATGTAATTTCAACATTTTATGCTGCTTTTAACCAATTATAGTAAGAAATAGCATTCGGATATTTTGAATTTTGTTCAGAAGAACTGCATACAAGAGCATCAGATTTGACTCAAACCTGACATTCCATATTTTGCCAAAGAAAATGAATAGTTTTCAGTAACCACCCCTTTTCTTGTATTGGTCAGTTAGTCAGTTTAAAGCTTGGTGTAACAGGATTACTTCCCAAAATATCTTATGCCTTAGCAAATATACTTAACTTGTGCTTGGAAATGACTGAATCCCATTCCAACATTTAGCATTTGTCATATCTTATATGCCATCTGCAATAACAGTACACCCATTCTCAATAAAATGACCCAATTCAGATCTATCTATCTATATATACTGCCTGACTCCCCTTTCGGGTATTACTGGCAGGTGCGCGTCTGTGCTGGAATAAAAACTGTTAGTCATTGGTTAGGGTGCCAAATTTTAAAAGTATTGTGAGTGTTAGATTTAAAGATCTGGTAAAACAATTTTGGTTATTCAGGGACGGCTCACTATCTGAAAAGAATCAAGACTCTTCTTGAATGCGGCAATATCAGGTTACTGTATGATTGTTTCTGGTAGGCTGTTCCAAAGTATCACTGTATAAGGAAAAAAAGAATATTTAAAGTAGGAAGCATTTGTGTGGATCTGTCTAAAAGATTTTGTGTGCATACTGGTCTTTCAAGATAAGTTTGTATGGTTACTGCAACAAAAAAATTCACAATTTTATAAAACATGGTGACTCTGGTGATGTCTCGTCTATATTGAAGAGTTTGCCAGCCAAGATCCTTCTGCATGCAGGTAACACTGTCATAATGAGAAAAATTATTTTGAACCCATCTTGCTGCTCTACGTTGTACTTTTTCTACTTTGTTGATATAGGATGTTGTGTAAGGGCTCCAAACAGTTGATGCATATTCTACCTGGGGTCTAACCAGTGTTTTGTATGCTGTTTCTCTGATCTTCTTATTTTTGGTCTGGATGTTTCTGCGGAGAAAACCTAAAGTTTTATTTGCATTAGATGTTATATTGTCAATATGCTTGTTCCAGGAAAGATCTTCAGATATAGTAACTCCTAGGTATTTGGCATTGTCCACAGTCTCTAGCACTTGTCCGTGTAGCCTGAAATCAAAAGAAATCTTTTTCTTCTTTTTAGTAATATTTAGGACAATGCATTTGCTAGGGTTAAACTCCATTTCCCATTTTTTCTCCCACTGCATTAGCTTGTCTAGATCTTCTTGCAGGGTGATACAGTCTTGCTTGTTATCTATAGCTAAGTAA
Source organism: Fragum whitleyi (assembly GCA_948146395.1). Classification (NCBI taxonomy): domain Eukaryota; kingdom Metazoa; phylum Mollusca; class Bivalvia; order Cardiida; family Cardiidae; genus Fragum; species Fragum whitleyi. The sequence continues at coordinate 33,068,923 of OX411551.1, read as the reverse complement.
ACAGCAGTGTCATCTGCAAACAAACGAACTTGGGAGGTGATAGAGTTGGGAAGGTCATTAATATATAAGAGAAACAGAAGAGGGCCAAGCACCGATCCTTGAGGTACTCCTGACGTGACTGGTACTTCGGATGAGCATCCACCTTCTAAGACTACTTTCTGTGTTCTGCCTATAAGAAAAGATTTAATCCACAAAAGGGTAGCATTGTTAACTCCATGTTCCTGCAATTTATACAAAAGTTTAAGGATGTTTAGGGTGTAATATGTACAGTTACCCTATTACCACGGTATACCAATTACTTGTGTAGTAATAAATTTCAAATTTCAAATAAAGAATAACTTCAGACAATATTTCAAAATTTTAGTTAATTCTTTTTATACAATATTTAAACTAGGTTGGTCCCTGCTAGATCACGCTTAAAATTTTACAGCATCCTTTAATCAATTTTACTATTCCAGGGAGGAAAGCAAAATTTAGATATGGTGGTGTATGCATTTCTCTTGCTTAACTTAAGTTAACCCTGTCATGCCAAGGCTTTTTCTAAGATCTTTGGGAAAAGGCCCCGAGCAATCATTTGGGAAAAACTATCAACAAAATTGCAATATTGGGATTTACTATGTATGACTGTTTGGGTTTATTCTTGCTAATAATATAAAAAAATTCTTTTAAAAAGCTTTTTCCAAAAAATTTCAAAGTGACCAAAACTCATTTTCATACTATCAAGTTACAATTATGACAGAAAAAAGTTTTTGGGTTGATCCCTTTTCACTAAATTGGGAATTTTTCTCTCAATTAGGAAAAATTTTGGGGCCTTTTCAATGGGGAATGGGGCCTTTATAGGGCCCCTGAGAGATGGCAGAAAAAGCCCTGCATGCTGAACCCGGAATATTCCTGCTTTGGCAGGAGCTATAGACAAACACCAGCATGCACATATGTGCAGTCTGGTAATAGGGTCAAATGAGTTTTTTATTTTCTCCTTCATATCTCACATATTTTCACATATTTTCATCTTCACATATTTCATATGAATCTCCTACAAAGATATGAAGGAGAAAATATTATATTCTAATACATTGATAATTTGCAGCAGAATCAAGAGTGCAATTTTGAACATTGAAGGGGTCAAAATGAACCCTTGAAAGAAAATTTTAGGAGTCAAAATGGGATACTTTTAGATTTTTTGTGTCAAAACCTTGGTTTAAGGGTCAAACACGAGCCTTGCATTTGGTGATTTCCTTTACAGTTTGACTTGAACATTTGGAGAATCTTTAGATTTTCTAATCATGCAATTTAAATGAAATGAAAAGAGCAGAGCTTGGAAAATAGGTTGAACAGTTTACCGTTTTTGCCCTATATATTGAAAAAATCATCATTATTTTTTGTGTACAAATATTTACAAAAATTCTGGGTATTTTCACAACTCCATGGTAATGGTCATGGTCCATTTATTTTTGAAAGAGTTTTTGCCCTTTGTCTGAACATCTCATAATGGACAAGCCTGTTGACGGGGGATAATGATTTTCTAATCCTGCAATTTGAATGGAAAGAAAAGAGCAAAACTCCGAAAATAGGTAGAACAATTTATTGTTTTTGCTTTATATATTCAGACAGGAAAAAATAATTGTTATATTTTTTTTGTCTGAATATTTACTAAAATTCTGGGTATTTTCTCAATTCCATGGTTATTGTCTATCTATTTTTGACATAGTTATGGCCCTTTGATGGAACATTTCATTTTGGACAAGCCTTTGTACTGGGGGGAACAGGCTGCTTAAAAAATGCAACAGTTTTAGTTTAAATTGTCTTGGCAAGGCAATTAAAATGAGTACCAACAACATATGGTTATCTCAAACAATTTTAAATTTGCTTAAATCCTTCTCATGCTGTTCACTGGCATTTTCCTGTTTTACACATACTTCAGAAGACATTTGAGCAGGTTAAGATCAGCCTGCCCTGTCTGATCTTAGCCTACTCAGAATCTACCAATTTATTTTGGTAAAACCTAATAAATACTTAACCGGCTGAGAGGCCCCAAAAACTTGAAATTTATTTCAAACAAAATCTAAGTTCAGTAGGATAAGTGTTATCCCATCTGGGCCCAAGGTTATAAAACTTTTCTCAGGCTCAACTGAGAATTTTCTCAAATTTTGAATTTAAATAAATGTATGAAAATAAAAGAAAAAATCAATAAGTTGTTATTTATAACAACTTATTAATATTTTCTTTTATGTTAATACATTAAAATGAGTATTAAAACAGAAATACGGCTTTAATCTCAAATTGAAATTTGAGAAAATTTTGAATTGAGAAAGAGAAAAGTTTTATAACCTAGTCATTCGATATATAAGATTTATGTGTAACAGATATTTTCTAAATTTTTAGATTAAACAGTTCACCATTATTCTCCCAAAACACAGATAGCAATGGCCGCGGAGATGAGTGCAAAGCTTCCATCAGAAATATCTGTTGCTAGAAACAGAATTAGTAAATATGTGATCAAGACCCCCTTGATGTATTCTCAGTTTTTGAGCAAAGATGCTGAAGTGTATCTTAAATTAGGTAAGGTCAGTTGGAGGACACATTTTTAGCTCAACTATTCGACAAATTTACGTACAAATGTTGTTTATCTGTAATATTTCTCTTTCTATAAAAGCTATTGCTTTGAAACTTTGCACATGCTTCTGTGACCATAATATCAGCCTCTTGACAAAGATTCATTACTCTAATATTGAATTTTGTGGACTTTAGTAGCACTTTTTGGACTTGGAATTCTTGGTTAATAAGTTTTTACTTGCAAATGTTGTACATCAGTTATAGCTGTATTTCTACCTAGGCTTTTGCTTTGAAACTTTAAACATGCTTCTGTTACCATGATATCAGTTTCTAGACAAAGATTCAATACTCTGATATTGAATTAAGTAAAATTATAACCTTTTTCAGACTCGGAAATTCTTGGTTAACAAGTTTTTACGTGCAAATGTTGTACATCAGTTATATCTCTAATTCTAGTAAAGCTATTGCTTGGATACTTTGCACATGCTTCTATCACCATAATAACAGCCACTTGAGAAAAATTCAATTTTCTGGTATTGAATTTAGTGGACTTTAGTAGCACTTTTTGGACTTAGAAATTAAGTTTTTATGTGCAACTGATGTACATCGGAAATATTTCTGTATCTACTAAAGCTGTTGCTTGGAAACTTTACTAATGCTTCTTTGACCATAAAATTAGCCCACGTACAGTAAAAGATTCATTACTCTGATATTTAATTCAGTTGAATTTTGACCCTTTTCGGCCTTAAAAATCTTGGTTATGTTTTTATGTGCAACTGTTTAATGTTAGTTGTATCTCTGTTCCTACTAAGGCTTTGAAACTCTGCAATTGCTTCTGTGACCATAATATCAGCCTCTAGACAAAGATTCTTTTCATTTAATTGAATTTCCAATGTCTATATTGATTTGCTGTTACTATCCAGCACTAGGAAAAATCGAGCTGTGCTGTCCTCCGACAGCTCTTGTTAAAAACCTTGTCATGCTGAACCCGGAATATTCCTGCCTTGGCAGGAGCTATAGACAAACAGCTTGCACATATGTGCAGTCTGATCTTTGCCTATACCAAATATTTTTTCCTTTTTAGAAATCAGAAAAGCTTAAAATATTTAATTTTCAAAATGAATACTGACTCACATATAGTGTATCCAGTGCTTAGATTTTGTTGTGATTTTACCAAGGATTTTTATTCAGCATGACAAGGGTTAAAAAACATCAAAATTGGTAGCAGGGATGTGGACATACTAAAAATTCCCAAATGTTCTTGGGCAAGTTGGCAGAAAAAATTCACTTGTCAAAATTGAAGACTTAAGTTGTCCAAATGTTGACAATTTAAGAGTATAGAAAATATTCAGAAAAAAGAAGAAATTGCTTTTTAGCTCCACTGGCTGAAAGCCACTGGGGCTATTGTCATGGCGTTGTGTCCGTCGTGCGTCCGTCCGTGCGTCCGGTCGTAAACTTTTTCTTTAAAAATCTTCTCCTCAGAAACTACTGGATGAATTTCAACCAAACTTCACAGGAATGATCCTTGGGTGACCCTCTTTCAAAGTTGTTCAAGAAATTTTGATCCAATGAAAAACATGGATTTAATGGGCGTGGCTAATTTCCAAATATGGTAAAAAGTGAATTTTCTCAGAATCTAATTGATGGATACCAATGAAATTTTACATGAATGATCCTTGTGTGACCCTTTATCAGTCTACCAAAAATTTTTGTGATCGGATGAAAAATATGTATTTTATCAGCAGAGGTCATTTCTCAATATGTTATATAGTGGAAACTTTCAAAATCATTTTCTCAGAATGTAAGGGATGGATATCAACCAAATTTCACTAGAATGATTCTTGAGTGACCCTTTATCAGTGCACCAAAAATTATTGTGATCGGATGAAAAATATGTATTTTATGGGTGGAGGTCATTTCTCTATATGTTATATAGTGGAAACTTTGGAAATCATTTTTCTCAAAATCTAAATGATGGATATCAACCAAATTTCACTAGAATGATCCTTGAGTGACACTTTATCAGTGCACCAAAAATTATTGTGATTGGATGAAAAATATATATTTTATGGGCGGAGGTCATTTCTCTATATGTTATATAGTGGAAACTTTGGAAATTATTTTCTCATAATCTAAAAGATGGATACGAACCAAATTTCACTGGAATAATCCTTGAGTGACACTCTATCAGTCTACCAAAAATTATTTTGATTGGATGAAAAATATGTATTTTATGGGCGGAGGTCATTTCTCTATGTGTTATATAGTGGAAACTGTGAAAATGATTTTATCAGAATCTAAATCATGGATACCAATGAAATTTTATATGAAGAATCCTTGAGTGACTCTTTATCAGTCTACCAAAAATTATTGTGATTGGATGAAAATATGCATTTCACGGGTGGACGTCATTTCTCTATATGTTACGTAGTTGAAACTTTGAAAATCATTTTCAACATCAGTAGAATCCAAAATATCTTAAAATCTAGTCAAAACTTTTGTTGCTTTACAAGAATTTCAAGCCTGTGGAGCGACTCAAGCCATTCATGGCTTTCTAGTTTGAAATCAATTTCTTTTTTTCTCTGATGTTTTCTATGCCTGCTTTATACTTAAATGAATTTCAAGAAACACTTTGGACTGTTACTTCAATCCCTTTCTCTTAAGACAACAATTTTTGCCAAATCAAGTTTATAATTGGTACCTTATAGAGGTATACTTACAGTAGTTAAAATTTTAGATCAATTTTAACAAGCTGCATAAGTTTAATGCATGATTGATTGATTGATTGAATGGAGTTTTATGCTGCTTTCAACAGATTTTTCAGTTATAGCTTGGAAGTTCGAGCACCCAACAATCATGGGATTCCTAGTATTTCTTTCACAAGTACTACCATCACATCCTTTCCTAGCCTCCAGCTGCTATCTCACATTGGTCTACGATTATCAACCCATCAGTGAAGACAAATAGTCAGAAAGAAGGAGTGCCATCGTTGGGGTTCAAACCTTTTGAAAATGAATACAACATACTTAGTATTCACCCTTGTCATACTGAACCCAAAGTATTCCTGCTTTGGAAGAAGGTATAGACTAAGATCAGTCTGCACATTTGTGAAGACTGATCTTAGTACATGTATTTACCCCCTGATTTTTGTTTTGAAACCAAAAGGTTTTAAAAATATATTTTCAAAACAAATTGCCTCTTACAATACCTACCTTCAGTACCTTCTTTCAGCACATTAATTTAATACAATATTTTCGCCAAAGTCCTTTATTGGTTTGATTTCATGTGCTGTCATTTTCAGTTCATTTATAATCTCAAGTGAGCAATTTTGGGCCATTCTGGTCTGCTTCTTACAATATTTTCTTTATTATAACTTTTAAGAAATCATTTACATTAATTGTCATATCAAAGATAATCTTAATGAATTATGTTACTTTTTCCATAGACAGTGAGCAGAAAACTGGTTCATTCAAACTGCGAGGGGCGTTCAATAAGATACTTACAATGAAGGACCGAGAACCAGAGATATTAGCAAAAGGTTGTACAACAGCTTCTACTGGGAACCATGCAATGGCTTGTGTAAGATTTTAATAAATCAATTTGGTTATTATACCCCCCACCTACGAAGTAGAGGGGGGTATATTGGTTTCACCATGTCTGTCTGTCTGTCCATCCATCCGCCAATCCATCTGTCCATTCATCTGTCCGTCCGTCCGTAGACCTTTTCTTTCCGGACTCTAACTCAAGAACCAAGTGACCTAGAATCATGAAACTTTACACGAATGTTTCTTATGACCCAAGGAAGTGCCCTATTGTTTTGGGGTCACATAGGTCAAAGGTCAAGGTCATAGTGAGACTTTGTTCAATTTTCGTTTCCGGACTCCAACTCAAGAACCAAGCAACCTACAATCATGAAACTTAATGCAAATGTTGCTTATGACTCAAGGAAGTGCCCTATTGTTTTGGGGTCACATAGGTCAAAGGTCAAGGTCACAGTCAATTTTTGTTCATTTTTCGTTTCCAGACTCTAACTCAAAAAGCAAGCGACATAGAATCATGAAACTTCATGCAAATGCTGCATATGACTCCAATATCTGTTACAAACACGTCCTGCACTAATAGCACTTGCATTTTGACAAAGTGCCTGTGGGGGTATAAGTCTGCTCTGCGACAGTTCTAGTTGCTAAAGAAATTGAAGTAAGGTTGACTGTTTTCATCTCTTTGGAGTCAACAGTCACAGGAAGAGTGTGGGCTTCCTAGACAAGACAGAGATGTGGAAAAACACATTTTATCCACTTATCCTTGGACAAATGGAACATGATCTTCTACTTGTCCAGGATCAAAATGAACTTGTCCGCAAAAAATGGGATTGGGTGAATAAGAGAAATTATTGTTCTTAAAGAAGAAAATGCTGGAGCCCAGCATTTTCTTCATTGAAAACAATGTTTTCTTCCCTTTGATGCAATCATTTGGCTTATCAATTTCTTACCTCTGTCAAGTACCATTCAATTTGTCCCCAAACAAGTGGCGAAAAAAATGTACTTGCCTGCAGGTAGAAAATCCTGTGTCAGACATGTTGGGCATGGGAATTCCACACCCTTGGACAAGAGGTCTTGAGTTTGATACCCACAAGATTATCTCATTAGCTGGCACATTTGTAGCAAGCATTGGTATATTCCTAAGGAAGCAAACCTTTGGTGATTAATCTCAGTCAGGGATGTGGAAATACAGAATTTCTCCACTTATTCCCGGTCAAGTAAAAAATGATTTTCTACTAGTCCCAAAAGTCACAAAAATAACATGGTATCAAAAAAGAACATCAATCAATTTTTAGATTTTTCTTTTTTTAAAGAAGAAAATGCTGGACTCCAGCATTTCCTTCATTAGAATCAATGTTTTCTACCCTTTGATATTAACATTATGATAATCCATCTCTTATATCTGTTTAGTACCATTCCTGTATTTGTCCTGTTATTTACTTGTCCATGGACAAGTGGCATGGACAAGAGTACTTATCTGCAGATAGAAAAACCTGTGTTGGTTATGTCAGGCATGGGAATTCCACACCCATGTCTAAGTTGAAAAACTCTTATTCCCAATCGATGAAAAATGAATTGGTTGAAACCATAACTCTTGTCATGCTGAAAACAGAATATTACTGCTTTGGTAGGAGGTATAGACTAAAATCAGCTTACATTATCATGTGTGCAGTCTAAAATGGTTCAGATTTTTTTTCTCAAAATAAATACTGACTCGCAATAGCTGCTTCCAGTGCCTTCAGCACTTTTATCTACATTTAATTTTGCCAGCGTTTTTAACCAGCACAAAGTTTCTATATACTTTCCTGCTATTCCTGGCATATATCCAATGTGAAAAAAATCTTAGTAGACAGTATAGACTATGATCAGTCTGAACAGACAAGCAGCCAGCTTTTTGAATTCTACTTAACCCTTTTCATGCAGAATAAATTTTGGCTAAAAATTTCACCAAAATCAAAGGGAAAAAAGCACTGAAACTACCATCTGTTGGTCAATTTTTATTTGAAAAACTAAATCTATTGACAATTCTGGTTTGAAAGTGAGAAACAGGTGGTATAGACTAACATCAGACTGCACATATGTGCAGACTGATGTTTGTCTAAAGCTCCTGCCAAAGCTGAAATAATCTGGGTTCAGCATGAAAAGGGTTAATATTTATGTAAAAATAAAATGAGGGTGACTAGTTGAAATTCAACAATAATTGGCAATTTGTTTGAGACAAAATTGAAATTCAGCAGACTAAGAATATACATGCAAGGGTGTGGAATTAAGCATTTTATCCACTTGTCCCTGGACATGTAAAACATGATTTTCTTCTTGTCCAGCTATACTTTTTGTTGTTCACTCAATGAAAGATAAATCAATTTTGCACTGAAAAAAACTATCCGGACAATCCTCTATCTAATTCTGAAAATAGATTTGAGATTGTGCATGACATTTCCAACAATGTTGTATGTTTGTAAGGCATAAGCATTGAGTAGAGTGGAAAGCAACATAGTCATATTAGAATATCTTCTGACCACCTTGAGAGGGGTTTAGACTTTATCCATCTACAGAATGCATAGCAACTTTGATCAACTAATCATCTTTAGTTAACAGCTTCAAAGGCGTGTGATTGCAAGTTACAGCTATATTGTCCAAAGAACATATCCGAGACTAAGAAAGAGCCATTGGTAGCTATGGGTGCTGATCTAGTTCTATATGGTGAAGATTGTGTTGAGACAGAGTTGAAGGCCAGGAGTAGTGCAGAGGTTTGTTGGACCCTTTATTAGCTCTGCTGTTTTGGGAGAAAACCCTAAGGTATTGCTATAGCCTTGGTCGTCGTCACCATTATCATTATTATTGTTGTCTTCTTGTAAAAACTTTGACATTTTGTGGTATCTCTGGTTCTACTGAAGGCATTCACTTGAAATTCGGCTTTCATGTTCACCATCAAAAGAGTGGCCTATACTTTAAATGGGGGATTACTCTTGATGCATTTTTTGGCAAATTATGCCCCTTTTATAACTTAGATTTTTTTCCCTCACCATTCGGCACTCAACAGCGGATCTTGGGCATCTGTATGCTGTGCTTTTGTTAGCTCACCTGAGCACAAAGTGCTCAAAGTGAGCTTTTGTGGTCACTTGATGTCCGTTGTCCGTATTTACCATGTAGACACTCTAGAGGCCATTTTTTTTGCTCAATCAACCTGAAAATTGGTCAGAATGATTGTATTGATAAAATCTCTGTCAAGTTCGATTTGGGTCAGGTGAGGTCAGAAATGAGGTCACTGGATCAAATTTTAGGAAAACCTTGTAGACAGTCTAGAAGCCAATTTTTTGCTTTTTTTGAAAATTGGTCAGATTTAATGTCTTGATGAAATCTCAGTCAAGTTCTAAATTGGGTCAAGTGGGTTCAAAATTGAGGTTACAGGGTCAAATTTTAGAAAACCTTCTAGACTCTCTGGTAGCAATATATTTTGCTCAATTATCCTGAAAATTGGTCAGAATAAATGTCTTGATAAAGTCTGGGTCATTTTCAAAATTTGGTCAAGTGGGGTCAAAAATGAGGTCTCAGGGTCAAATCTTAGAAAAACCTTGTAGACATTCTAGAAGCAATATTATTTGCTCAATCAACCTGAAAATTGGTCAAATTCAATGTCTTGATTAAATCCCAGTCAAGTGCCAAATTGAGTCTAGTGGGGTCAAAAATGAGGTAATGAGGTCAAATTTCAGGAAAACCTTGTAGATACTCTAGAAGTCATATTTTTGGCTCAATCATCCTGAAAATTGGTCAGAATCAATGTCGAGTTGAAGTCTAGGTTAAGTTCAAAATTAGGTTAGGTAGGGTCAAAAATGAGGTCATCGGTAACATTCTAGGAAAATCATGTAGACACTCTAGCCATATTTTTTGCTCCATCATCCTTAAAATTGCTTAGATTGTTTGTCTTCATGAAATCTGTCTGTTTTGAATTTGGGTCAAGTTGGGTGTAACCTCAGGTTGAGAGGTCAGATCCTAAGACAGTTAACTCAGGTGAGCCATTTAGGGCCACTATGGCCCTCTAGTTAAATTTAAAGTAAGGGACCAATAGCAGTTCTACAACATTTTAGAACCCTTGATCTTTCACAATGTTTACTGAGGTTTCCTAATAAGATTATTAGGAAACCTCAGTTAACACTGTTAAAGGTTATGACTTCGGAAACGTTAAGGAAGTATTATAGGTCCACTACCTTAACTTGACTATTTTGAAATAAAAATCAAGTTATTCTCTCCACCCTGTCATCTGCAGTGTGGTTGTATGTGTCAAACTCAGATGTAGGGTTAAGAGTAAACTTAAACTTTTGCCATATCTCAGTCTTATTTATAATATTTTGATGGAACTTGAAATTTGTATTCTAAATCACAAAAGCAACCAAGTGTATTGTAAATAACTCTAAATTCAATGATAGTTATAGTGCTCTAATTTCTACACCGAAATTTTTATTCAATCTCAAGTATCATGCATTAAATTTGTGTTCAATTTGAAAAAAAACACGCAAAAAAACTTAAGGTTTTGGACTGATAATAGCCTTGAAATATTTCGGAACTCATGATCTTTCACAATGTTATTTGAGGTTTCTTTATGAAATCATTTGGAAACCTGGGTTAACACTGTAAACATTCTTTACTTCTGAAGTGTTGTGGAACAATTACGGGTCCACTACCTTATTCCATTTCTTCACATTCCTTTTTTTGACTTCCTCTGAAGAAAATTAATGCTTTGGAAAACATAGTAGGAAATGAAGAAATGGCTTTATACAAGAAATTTCTTAGTTTTTTCACGTTGTTAAGTTTGCCAAGAGCTTAAATGTATTCTTTTCCAAGAGCTGAAATGTATATTAATTGAAATGTATCAACTGAATGATTGTAACCGAAAACCTTTTTTGAATTTTGACCAGTCTAAAATTGTGTCATCTGTTAATGGCTGTAAGATAAGGTTTTTCTCACATAGCTTCCCTTATCTTCTATAACAAACAGCCATCAGATATATCCTTGTCTTACACATTCAAGACCAAATTTTATAATATGACCATCGTCGCCGGAGTAAACTAAAACCGTTGAATATTTTTGATATTACACTAGTGTTATTACACTAGTGGAATAACTATGCAAATGAGCTCAGACCGAATAGCCATGCTATATTGTAACCACGAAAATGACGTCATAATCTATGTTTTGTGACATCACTTTGAAATGACTTATAAGTTTTGCGGAAAATTGAAACATTAAATTTGAAGAATTTTGACAATTTTTGGCTAAAATTCGGGTCATATTATAAACAGAATATAAAATTTGTTCTCATAAAATACAGAATTTATTAAACTTGCCATCTTAAACAGACAAAAACTCGGCGCAGCCTCGTTTTTATCTGTTTATCGATGACTCATTTAATAAATTTAGTATTCAATGACCACACATTCAATATCCTCTATATGAATGATGTCATGATGCACATTTTTGCAGTATTTCTGTCATCTATGTGTTCCTGTGCGTGACATTTCCAACAATTTGAATGTGCGTGCGGTGAAAAACTTGAGCAGTGTAGACAGCCACCTATTGCAAATATAATGTTACCAGATGGTGTACAAGTACTTTAAGACCTTATCTATCTACTAGACACATAGTGAAGGCTCTGGTCAGACTGTGCGGGTGCACAGGCTGGTCAGAGTCTTTGCTATGTACATATATGAAATTGTTGGAAATATTACGCACAGGTTCAATTGGTTTTAACATACAAAAATTGTTATTGTGAGAAAAATATCTGTTACTCGATTTTGTTTGAAACAAGGTAATCTTAACCTTGTCTAGAATAGAAAAGTTATAAAAATTGCCAAGGCTTGTCTAGAATAGAAAAGTTATACAAATTGCCAAGGCTTGTCTAGAATAGAAAAGTAATTAAACTCACTATGGGTTGCCAAATGAAATTTCTATTTTACACAAGGTTAAGATCATCTTGTCTCAAACAAAATTGATTAACAGATTTTTTATCCAACAGCATCGTCTATTTGTTCAATTCTAGGAGAGCGGTATGACATACATTTCACCCTACAATGACTGGGATGTAATTGCTGGTCAGGGCACTTCTGGGTAAATACAGTCAATATTGCTCAAGTGACCACGTCTATTAAGCGACCATCTCTATTAAGCAACCATTTTCCAAAACCCCCTCTTTAAAAAAAATCTTATAAAGTTGGCATGGTTTGTCTAAAAATATTGAAAATGAATCCTATATTGTTAAAACTCACTAGAATCGTCTCAATGAGACGATTCTATTAAGCTTAACATTATAGGTTCATTGAGAATTTTACAATCATATGCACATTCAGTAAAAAGAATGTTTCTTATATGTAAGCAAAACTTGTATTAAGCAGCCATTTTCTTTAACCACACCTTTTTGGTGGTTTTTCTGTACATTGTGCTTCACAACCTTAAACCCTCTCCTGTTTTTATTAGCACATTGGGAGATGTTACGTATCATGTGATCACTCTTGGCATCCAGGTTTTGGGGGTCCAGTAGGGTGGATGGCATCTTCTTCTTTATCTAGAGAATTTCTTGTCACCTTTTGTAGGATTGACTTAAAACTTGGCATTTATGTTCCTCTTAATAATAACAGGGAACAGTGCTTAAGAACAGAAACTCTACACAATTTGTTTCCAGACAATGGGTTGATAATCATAGACTACACCTACGGCATGTGGGATAGCAGCTGGAGGCTTGAAAAGGATGTAATGGTAGTATTTGTGTAAGAAATACCAGGAATACATTGGAAGGTGCTGCAGCCCCATGATATTATTGAAGACAGTTAATAGCGGTGTAACCCCTATTCAAACAAACAAAAGCACCGGTAACTCCATCTTGCTATTTGAAGTGTAAACACATGTTGAAACTTACCTGATTTGTAATGAGACTTGTCATTATGACCTTTTTTACAGATGCAAAAGTCTAAGTGGGTGATTAAAGGTCAATTTTGTCTATACCTGTATAGACATAATTGACCTTTGACACTCACACAAGACTATGCATGATCTATATTTGCAAGATCTCCAGCTTCGACTGTGTAAATTATTTAGGTAACATATTATACAATAAACTATTCCAGGGTGGAAATCTTTGAAGATTTGCCAGATGTCGATGCTGTATTGGTTGCTGTAGGCGGGGGTGGTTTGATAGGCGGAATAGCATCATATTTGAAGAGCAAGAATAAAGATATTGAGGTGCTAACCATTTTTTTTATTCAAAATGTATGTGACTTGTCATTTTTAATGAAACTATCTTGGGGTGTTTAAAATATAGTTTCTTCAAGGTGGTTTAGATAGAAAAGCTTTCATTCCCCTTTTTGTCAAGCCTGTTTGTGGTTGAGCAAGACATAGTTGTCACTATGAAAAGTTTGTGTATGGGCTTAAGTGTACAAGTTTGTCTTCCGATTTTATCTTGAGCATAACTGCTACAATCATGTATAGATGGATTAAAAAAAACGTCACACAAGTTTTCTCACATGAGTAGATAAGCCATTTTAAAGGGTTTTTTTATCTAAAAAAGTCAAGGTTGCACTGAAGGTCAAGGTCAAATTTTTGTCCAGAACATAACTGTCATATTTTATAATTTAAGGGTAGATTTCAAAGTAATTTGGCACAGATGTTATCTAGAGGGGTTAGAAGTGCCTTATAAACTAATTTTGGCTGTAGGACAAAGTTCAAAGTCATTTCAAGGTAAAACATTAGGGGCCCAACAAGTATTGTCCCTTGAGAGCAATTCTAATTATATTTCACAATTATTTTCAGGTAATATTACATGTATATGACTATTGAGGGAGATTTCGCTATTTTGTAACATAAATTTAAAGGTCACAATAAATGCTCCCACAAGAAAGTAAAATGAAGAAGGCCCTTTTTCCATGACAAAGTAATACATTGCCCAATTAGTAATTAAATGATTAGGATTATTGTGTGAAGAATTTGTGCAAATATGTCAAAAATTGTAGGTGTAGATATTTTAAAAACAAACAAACATGGAAGTCTCCTTTTCCATGATGCAGCATCATAATGTCCAAAAGTGATGTTATATACATGGTCAAATGATTAGAAACATTCTTTGAAAGTGTCACGCAAATCTGCCAATAAACCTTAGAGTTGTGTTCACAAAAAATTTAGTCAAATGCCTCTTTTCTATGACACAATTATGTTAAAAAGAAATTTACATTCAGTTGTAAGTAAGATCGAAAAAAAAAAAAAGATGATACTAATTTTTGTCTACCTTTGGGAGTGTTTATAGTATTTGAAATGAGACTGTCAAAAAAGTGAGGTTACATTTTGCCCACTTATCTTATTTTTTGGTGAAATTATCAAATAATTATCCATCAGGAATCTATATGTGACCCGTCACGCAAAATGGGTCCATCTGGCAAGTGCTTAAAGTGTCAAACTTGTCAGACTGCCCAGAATGGGCAGGGGTATATTGATTTCACCATGTCTGTCTGTCTGTCCATCCGTCTGTCTGTCCGTACCCCTTTTCGTTTCCGGACTCTAACTCAAGAACCAAGTGACCTACAATCATGAAACTTTATACAAATGTTTCTTATGATCCAAGGAAGTGCCCTATTGCTTTTGGGTCAAATAGGTCAATTTCAAGGTCGCAGTCAATTTTTGTTCAATTTTTGTTTTTAGAGTCTAACTCAAGATCCAAGCAACGTAGAATCATGAAGCTTTATTCAAATGTTGCTTATGACCCAAGGAAGTACCCTATTGTTTTGGGGTCACATAGGTCAAAGGTCAAGGTCACAGTCAGCCTTTGTTCAATATTTGTTTTGGCAGTTCTAGTTTTGCACAGAAATAGATTACCCTCTAATAATATTAATAAATATGCAGCCTTGCTCAAGCAAATTTTCTTTTGATAAGAGAAAAAATAAATGATATTGTCACCAACAGACACTGCTTATCTGCAAAATTATTATCAACTTTGATAAGACAGATTCTTTTAGCTCGAAAGGTTACATATTTACTTTTCTTTCATAGATAGTTGGCTGCCAACCTGATAATTCTAAAGTTATGTACGAGTCTGTGATAGCTGGCAAAATAACCCATGGGGAGTCACATGACACTTTGTCTGATGGAACTGCAGGCGATGTAGAGGAAGGCTCCGTAAGTTGTGCTGTCAATAGAGCAAGAAATACAGACGGAGGGGACATAGAGGATATTGAATGATTGGTCATTGAATACCCAATTTATTAAACGAGTCATCTATAAACAGATAAAAACCAGGCTTTGCCAAGTTTTTATCTGTTTTAGTTGACTCGTTTAATAAATTCTGTATTTTGTGAGCACAAATTTGATATTCTTTTTATGATATGACCCAAATTTTTGTGAAAAATCGTCAAAATTCTTGAAATTCAACATTTCATTTTTCTGCGAAACTTATAACGTCGCTTGAAACTGATGTCACAATATACACATTATGACATCATTTTTGCGGTTACAAAATAGCGTTGCTATTCACTCTGAGCTCATTTGCATAGTTATTCCACTATTGTAATAACACTTGTGTAATGTAAAAAATATTCTACAGGGTTATTTCACTCCCGCAACGTAGGTCATATTATAAATTTTTTATTCCTTACTTAAATCCTATGTTGTTGGTACTGATTTGAAAAGTCTCATCAAGATAATTCAAATGAGTACCAACAACATAGGGTTTAAGTTAGGAATAAAGAAATATTAATTTGAAAACCAAATTACCCCCTCCATAGGGTTTGATTTAGAGGTAAGATTTTAGACTGGTTTTAACACTTCTAAGCCTTTTGTTTATCTTTGAATTCAACAAGTTTGTGATCAATTGATAGTTGAGATCATAGTAGTAGAGATTATGAAAAAGAATGCTCAAAATGGGCCAAAAGCTTGGAAAAATTTTTTACTTCTATTTTAGTTTACTACAAAACTGAAGGGCATTTTGTTTTATGCTCAAAAGACTTAAATAATTTTTTTTACAATTTTTAGCTTTACTGGCCGAAGGCCAGGAAGCTTTTGTCATGGCGAGGTGTCCGTCCATCCATCCGTCCGTCAGTCCGCCCATCCGTGTGTGCATGTGTGCATGTGTAAACTTTTCTTAAAACATCTTCTCCTCCTTAACCAATGGGTGGATTTTGACGAAACTTGGCCTTATGTGACACTACTGCAAGATCAACCATGAATCAGCCATGAAAAATTCATGGCTTGAGCCATTAACCTCACCCATTAAAAGCGACATTGTGCTGGGCATTAATAAACCATCAAGATGCCATGAATTTAACATTAAATTATTTTAATGGGAGAGTTATGGCCATTAAAGAAGTCATTCATGGCCATAAATGGAGAAAGGACACCATTAGATTTTCAGGAGTAATTACTGGGGAAATAATGACCATTACAAAAATGAATTATTGATGGGCATTGATTTTTTAATGGTAGCCATTATTAATGGTAGCAATGAATGTGTATAATTGCAAAATTCATGACCCATTAATATTTTTCATGGCACATTTTAATGGGCAGTGGCCATTAAAAGCGACATTGTGCTGGGCATGAATTTAAATTAATGGGCAAGAATTTTATTTTCACTGCTATACCATGCCCATTATCCATTAGCTTGAAATAAATGTAATGGGCATTAAAAATAAAATGACAAATTAATGGTCAAAATATCTGCCAAGTAATGGCCATGAAAAAGTACTTAACTTTTTTTAATAGACAAATTATGACCATTAAATTATCCATTAAATGTTGTAAATGGGCATTAATTTTCTAATGGCAAAACAATGGGGAGAAAACACCAGTCATGGACCAAAAATGATGGCCATGGAAAATTTTTATGCCTATTATTTTAATGGCCATCAATACAAATCATGCCCATTATTGTTTCCCCTTCAATGTTGGTAATCTTTAGTTTCCTAGGGTTGAAAATTCATAAGTACGAATCTACAAACATTAAACAACTTGACAGATCTTATTCATACAATTCTTCTATAAAATTGATGCAATAATGTTTAATTTGGGTTTGAGAATATTTGCACAAATGGTTTATTGCTAAAATCTTAAAAAAAATAAAATCTTATTTTCTTCAAATTTTGCAAATTCGAAGGCTTCCATTTAAAATTTGTCTTATATTTTGTTAATCAATTGTTTTAAATCCAACAGTACAAGATTCTATTTAAAATAATCAAATTTCAGCTTTTTACATACCTTCTGCTTGCTATTCTTCCCAATGTACAAGAGAATAAGGCAAAAAACATTTTAACTGGAAATTTTGTTTGAAAACAGCAGCCATGTTGGATTTCCATAGACTGGATTCACCGTCACTTTTAGACTGGTACTCTTGGCCATGACTTTGTATAACGACTTATTCATGGTTTGTGTCATGGGCATGAATCAAAATGAAAGTAGTTAAAACTTTAATTCTGTATTTAATTTCTCATTAATTAATACCCATTTCAAATAATGTAAAGGGCCATGAATAATCTGATTTAGAATTCAACAGCATATGAATGGCCAGAATTAATTGTCAGAATTTTTTTTGTCAATGCCAATTAATGACTTGATTTTTTTTTATTATGGCTATTATTTATCATATTTGGTATTTAATTATCATCATTTATATGGGTGATAACCTTTAATAAATGTTCATGATAGTAACTGGGTATGAATAAAAAGAAAAAAAAGTTAAAACTTTTCTGTATTCCTTTCATCCCAATTAAATAAAGTTAATGATCATGGATTATCTGATTCATAATTGTATGATATATTAATGGCCATAAGTAATAGTCAAGATTTTTGTCATGCCAATGAGTTTTTTTATAATGGCCATTATTTGTTACTGTTTTGTATTTAATTGTCATCTTCAATGGTTGATTGATGGGCATGAATAAATGTTCATGGTTGTTAATGGGCATGAACAAAATTAAAAGAGCAAATGGTTTTTAGGAATTTTTATAATGGCCATTATTTGTTACTGTTTGGTATTTAATGGCCATCTTCAGTGGATAATGATGGGCATGAATAAATGTTCATGGTAGTTAATGGGCATGAATCAAAATAAAAGAACTTTAAAAAATTTCAGTATTTATTTGATCTTATAACAATCAAAGTTAATGCCCATGATTAGTCTGATTCAGATTCAATGATATATTAATGGCCATGATTAATTGTCATAATTTATTTTAATGCCAGTGACATTTAGCAATCTTTATCATGGCCATTATTTGGCCTTTTTTTATTTAATGGCCATCATTCATGGGTGATTGATGGGCATGAAAAAAATATTCATAGTAGTTGATGGGCATGAATAAAGCTAAAACAAGAAGTAATGACCCATTACTTTTTTAATGCCAATACTTTTATGCGGGCCCATTATATTAATCTGCATTTCATGGTTTTTTAATGGTCAAATCATGAATTAATGGCCATTAGTTAGCATTTTAATGGCTAAAAGTGTTACCCATTATTATCTTTTTACAAGGACTAATGGCTCATTTTCATGGTTTTCCTTGTTTTCATGGGCCATTAATGGTCTTTTAATGTAATTTTAATGGGACCATTTTGCAGTAGTGTGACCCTCTTTTAAAGTTGTTCAAGAAATTTGGATTGACCCCTAAATATGGGCGTGGCAGGGCGGGGCTTATTTTGACCCTGAAATCTTTAAAGGACATCTCCTCCTGAACCATGGGGCAGATTTCAATGAAGCTTTATCAGAATGTTCCTTGGGTGACCCTCTTCTAAAGTTGTTCAAGAAATTTGGATTGACCCCCAAGTATGGGCGTGGTAGGGCAGGGCTTATTTTGACCCCAAAATCTTTGCACGACATCTACTTCTGAACCATTGGGCCAATTTTTATGAAACTTTACCAGAATGTTCCTTGGGTGACCCTCTTCTAAAGTTGTTCAAAAAAAATGGATTGACCCCCAAATATGGGCGTGACAGGGCAGGGCTTATTCTGACCCTTAAATCTTTGAACCTCATCTCCTCCTGAACCATTGGGCCCATTTCTATGAAACTTTACCAGAATGTTCCTTGGGTGACCCTTTTCTAAAGTTGTTCAAGAAATTTGGATTGACCCCCAAATATGGGCATGGCAGAGTGGGGCTTATTTTGACCCCGAAATCTCTGAACGACATCTCCTCCTGAACCATTGGGCAGATTTCAATGAAACTTTACCAGAATGTTCCTTGAGTGACCCTCTTCTAAAGTTGTTCAAGAAATTTGGATTGACCCCCAAATATGGGCGTGGCAGGGTGGGGCTTATTTTGACCCTGAAATCTTTGAATGACATCTACTTCTGAACCATTGGGCCAATTTCAAAGAAACTTTACCAGAATG
This sequence comes from Fragum whitleyi, assembly GCA_948146395.1. Taxonomy (NCBI): domain Eukaryota; kingdom Metazoa; phylum Mollusca; class Bivalvia; order Cardiida; family Cardiidae; genus Fragum; species Fragum whitleyi. The sequence continues at coordinate 33,049,472 of OX411551.1, read as the reverse complement.
TTCCTTGGGTGACCCTCTTCTAAAGTTGTTTAAGAAATTTGGATTGACCCCCAAATATGGGTTTGGCAGGGTGGGGCCCTTTTTGACCCCGAAATTTTTATAATGACATCTCCTGAACCATGGGGCTGATTTCAATGAAACTTTACCAGAATGTTCCTTGGGTGACCCTTTTCTAAAGTTGTTCAAGAAATTTGGATTGGATGAGATCCACTGGATCAATAAAATTCAATTGAGCAGTTTAAGGCCATTCTGGTCCTTTTGTTTCAAATTGATATCTAAATAGTTTTCTTCCTTGTAATTTTACATATTAGTTAAATAAGTTCATTCCTTCATAAGTCAGTTTCAACTTAGAAAAAGTCTGAATTCCTTCTGAATGCTGTTCACTTTCATTACCTTCTTTTTTCAATATCTCTCTTTCAAATCTTGAGATTTTTAAGCCAGTGGAGCAAAACAGGCCCTCTTGTTTTTGCAAAATATTTCAAACAAATAAAAAGTAAATTTTATGTTTATAAGATACCAAATGTATACTCTCATATATATATAAACTCTGCAAAGTTTCCCTTTTAACTGTTACTAGAAAACTTGCTTAATACATTCAGTTTTTTATGACCACCCATTCAATAACCTCTATAACCTAGTTGGATATCGGCCAGAGGCTGGGAAAGGATTAAATAGAAATACTCATTTAAGAAATACAAGGAATCCATTGTATGGTGCTCCAGTCTCCTTGATATGACTGAAAAATTGTTTAAAGTGTTGTTAAACTCAATTCAAAACAAAGCAAATTAAATTTCTTTAATGTTTTTTTTCAGAGGATTATTGAGAAATAAGGGTAGATTTTCATTTGATTTCACTGCCTCACCAGTGAAATTATCAAAAACTCATACCCTGCATTATTCATTTTACTCTATCTGACATATTTTATGTTTAACCTTTGCTGTTTAATCCCTGCTTTTTACGTGCCTGTGATTTTATGATTGAGAAAACATTGTGAAAAAAGAAGAAATTGCTTCTGACAAGCAATTTCTTCTTTTTCCACACTATTTTCTACCCTACAGAATGGTTATTTTTCAATTTAAATTCACTTCAAATTTTCGTCTGCAAAACCTTTGATTTTGGACAGGTCCAAAATTTTGTAAAACAGGAAAGGGTTAAGCCTAATAAGTGACATCATCCTAAATTCTGAATAGCAATCACATACAAGCGCTTTAAAAAATTGTTCCTAAATTTTTCATATTTTGTCTCATTTTTGCATTACAAAATAGATAAATGGTTTGATTTTCGACTAAGATCAATTTCATTTCATTTCAACAACAACAAAAGCTATATTTTCACTCTTGGCTCGCTACTCATGAGGCTATAGCTTTTATTGTTCACTCGACAAAATTTAAATCAATTCTACACAGAAACTAGCTATTTACCTCTAAATCCTATATCTTTTTTCATCCCAAAGGTGTCCTTCCCACTATGCAGAGATCTTGTTGATAGATGGATTGTTGTGAACGAAGAAGAAATAGCTCAGGGAGTATTCTTTGTACTGGATAAACATCATAAGGTATTAATGTAACCCATTACTCTTTGTGCTAGATGCATATAATATACCAGTTTAAATCAGCCTTGTGTTCAGGGGCCTGTTTTACTAATCATCTTACGATAATTTTTTGCGTAAGTCAAAAATTAAAGTTGCTTCTACTGTAGAAACTAAAAATGGAATTCTGCCATGCAATATCTCATTTGAATCGTCTTCTGAAGACGATTCCAATGAGATATTGCAAGGTAGAATCCACCAATGAATAAAAACACCAGGTACGATTTGTCATTTTGACTTACGATCAAATTTTTCGTAAGAAGTTTAGTAAAAGGGGCCTCAGGAGAGCAAAGTGCTTGGGAACAATAGCAAACAATTTCCTGCTTTCCTATCCTGAGTAGTGAGCCTGCTTGAGGCGCTGGTGATAATTAGCTGGCAACTTCCCAAATAATTGGCATAGCAAAAAAAAAATGGATAAGCTGACCTTTAACAGAGAAACAGCAGAAGGCGTAATATTCTTTGTGTTGTATGTCATAATGTTTTCATTGGTTAAGACCTACAGTCAATCTTCCTTGAGCAACCATGTATATTAAGCGATTGTTAAAAAGTAAAAAGTAGGTTTGTTGGTTTACAAATTATTGTAAATGAATCCTATCTTGTTTAAACTCACTGGAATTGTCTCAATAAGAGGGTTCTATAGAGTTTTAATAACATAGGATTGTTTAGAATTTCGCAATTATTTGCATATTCAATCAATAAGTAAGTTTCATATTTATAAACAAATTATGTATTTATTGCCCATTTTCCTTAATGCCCATTATATTTAATGACCGCATTTTGGTAATTCCCTTGATGGTCAATTGAAATAAGTTTTACTGTATTTGTTTCACATCAATTAGAATACTAGTTGTTACATCCTTTATTGTTTGACGACATCTTGATAAAATGTTGGACAAGTTCAAAAGTGGGTCAAATGTAATCAAAAGCTAAATTTTACCCTCTAGATGCCACATTTTTGCCAAATCAATCTGAAAGTAGTTCAGAATGATTTTTTAAGACAATAATTATACCCCCACCTACGAAGTAGAGGGGGTATATTGGTTTCACCATGTCAGTCTGTCCATCCGTCTGTCCGTCCATCCATCCATCCGTCTGTAGACCTTTTCGTTTCCAGACTCTAACTCAAGAACCAAATGACCTACAATCAAGAAACTTTATAAAAATGTTCCTTATGACCCAAGGAAGTGCCCTATTGTTTTGGGGTCACATAGGTTAAAGGTCAAGGTCACAGTCAGCCTTTGTTCAATTTTCATTTCCGGACTCTAACTCAAGAAACAAGTGACCTACGATCATGAAACTTTATACAAATGTTCCTAATGACCCAAGGAAGTGCCCTATTATTTTTGGGTCACAAAGGTCAAAGATCAAGGTCAGAGTCAGCCTTTGTTCAATTTTCATTTCCGGACTCTAACTCGAGAACCAAGTGACCTACAAGCATGAAACTATATGCAAATGTTGCTTATGATCCAAGGAAGTGCTTGTGGGGGGTATTAGTCCGCTCTGCGACAGTTCTAGTTCTTACTGGATTTCTAGTTAATCTGGCCTAGAAATGTTGCCTATAGATTGTCCAAATGGTTTATCTATGATTTGACCCTGTGACCTGGTTTTCGACGCCATATGATCAAACTTTGAATTTTTCTGATATTTCATTAAGACATTCACTTTGACCAATTTTCAGATTTATTGGGCTTCAAAAGTGGTCTCAAGAGTGGCCATAATGTATCTATTAGATTCATCTTGCATTGAACAAGACATACAGTTGTCACAAACTTTCATAATTTGTCGTTGTTATTCTGAAAACCTTGTAACTACAGCTTTGATCAAGCTGCAGTTACAAGGTTTTATAATAACAACGATGATTTATTGCTTGTTAAAGAAGCCTTTGTACAATTATTTTCCATCATGAGTAGATGCGCTAATTTAACCCTTTTACAAAATTTTAGACCTGTCCAAATTCAAAGGTTTGTAAAAAATATTTTAAAGTGGATTTAAATTGGAAAATAACCATTCAGTAGGGTAGAAAATAGTATGGAAAAAGAAGAAATTGCTTGTCAGAAGCAATTTCGTCTTTTTTCACAATATTTTCTCAATCATAAAATCACAGGCACATAATAAGCACGAATTAAACGGCAAAGGGTTAAACCAATTTCAGAAATCTACAATGTCAAGGTCACAGCTCAATGACAAATTGGTTTATACCTATTTATTTTACATTGATTGGGAAACAAGTTCTTACAACTTAGATTAATCACTCTGTTTCCTGGAAAATTCATCATTACTGGGGCCAAATGTGTGGGCCAATGAAAGAACCAAAATCCATAGCTGCCCCCGGGAATTGAACTCAGGACCTTTGGGTTACATTAATGTTATCTGGAGCAATAGTCATTCATTTATGGATAGATACTAAACTAATTTGGTACAAGTATTATCCAATGAGTGTATGTGCCTACTGAAATGGGCCTTTCCGAAAAAGTGGTTAATCTCCCTTTTTCCCTAAAATCCGCTAGAGTGACTTCCCTTGTTCGGGTAGCAAATCTTTACAGAAAGCATTGAAAGATTACGGATGAAAGTCCGTTTGCAGACGATAATGCCGCTAATAATTGTTTAAAAGCGTTTTATTTTTGTAATTTTCGTTTTCATTGAATTTATTTTACAGATAGTTCATTGTTTGTACATTTCTTTTATTAGATCCTTTATTTATTTAGTTAAGTATTTTTCGATAAAAATCCAATTGTAATCAAATTATCTTAAATCATACAATATGTAGCCGGCTCAAAAGTAAATTATTGTTCATCTATATAAATCATTGTTCGAGTCGCTACTAACGTCGTAATCGCGGTTCAAACTAACCCATTTTTGTATTTTTAGAAGTTGTCCAATCACGAAATACTGAAAATAACTATGATGTTTCTTTTTCTTATTAGAAAACAAAAAATTAAATATATGCTTGAGACAGAATTTAAAAACAAAAAGAAATCACTTGGCGCTTAATCTAATTGCAATTTACAAATACGTTGAAGAAACGGTGGTATATCGATATTGAAACTTCGTGGAAAAAAGGGAACTCAAACCGTCGTATAGGCGATCTTTCAGTTAACGAAGCATGTTTATGGATATGTTAGCTTTTGCGATATTTTTACCATACAATTTTCATTTCTTTGTGTGCAAAGTTGATTTTCACAGCAGTGATTTGTTTAGGCACAATAAATGTTCACACCGCGTGTGGAACAAAGAAAGTGTCAGCGCCGTCTTTTTATTGCATAGATACGTCAGACTATGATAAAGTTGGTTTCACGTTCTTTTCGGTATAGGGGTCATGTATGAAATATTCATTTCGGATCAAGCAGTTTTATTCGGCATGAGCCCCTTTTAGCACTGTTCAAAATTTCATTTTTCCTTTGTTGTATACTTGTTAAATTAAAGTGTGAATAGGACAGGCTTGAGCTAAGAGCATACATTTGGCAATGAACGCAAATAACATGCCCTGCCTATTTTTAATGATTAGACACTCATGAAATATAGCTGTAGTGACCGAAAATAAATAATAGTTTTAGAAAAAATACGATCATATCTTTTCTGTATGTATGCGTACACGTGTTACTTTGTAGAAAGGGTTTTCGATGGGTCAAGGACCACATCGGGATCAAAGAGCGGTAAACCACGACAGTAGCAGACATAAGTTACAACACATGTGTTAAATAAACACCGCACTGTTGTCAATGAAGCGGCGCACGTGGCATATGACATTACGTAATCGTAATTGTTTTTTTAAATCCAATTTTAACAAGGGGATAGATAAAACAAAATTTTATTTAAGGGATATTACTGCGTTTCAATAATACTAGAATTTGGATAATATCATGGATTCGTATGAGGTTAGTGTTAAACAAAAATCTGAACAGATCAGAAAAGAATCTTTATTAACTATTCAACTTGAATATTTATGGTTAACCCTAGAAATGCATGCATGTAATATAACATGCATAATTATTGGCGATTTTAAAAAAATAGAAAAGTCTTTACGGAAATTGTGAGTACATTTTTACGTGTACTTAAAAGCCAATTTCGATATAAGAACAAATGTTAATTTGGATCATTAAGACATGAAATACCAACTGCGTGGAATTATTTCTACATTTTTGAAATTACACCTAACTGTATTTGTCTTTTATTTCCACACTTAAGTTTATAATTGTATAAAATTAAATTTGGCCGCCTTTAATTTTTGTCGTCTGGTATTTTGCTAATGAGCGCGTTCGTTTTGTTACAAACGATTATGCCAGGGCTTTTATTTAAATAATGAGAATGAATAGTCATCATGAAAGAAATTCACACAAACAATCAAATCAAAGTTGTTTTCAAAAGACGTGTCGAATTATTTTCATGGACGGACATCGACACTTAATCAAGAAGAAAAAAACACCATATTACATTTCACCTTAAAAATCAAAAGTCGCCTTTCCTCGTTTTTTATAATTATTTTTTTTCTTCATCAAATAAAAATTCAAAAGGTCGAATTTTATTTCTAGGGACAATAAATTATTGGTTTAAAATATATAGGTTCGATAATCTAATCCATTAAATGTCAAAATAGACTGAAATATCAAGATATACTTAAATGAAATAAAGAAGAGTAATTGTTCTTCAAAGACATTCAAAGTTTTATCTGCTAAAAAATATTGTTTCGCATACTCTTTGGATTTAGACTAACTTTAAAATTTTGTGGTCTAGTAATTGGTTTGTACACGGACCCTAATTATACAGTATTGAGTGTCCCTGTTTAATCCTGACCCGAAGGATTTTTTTCTCAGCCATTTTAAATCAGAAATTGGCTACCCAGAAATAGAAGAACGACCGTCTCCCATGTTCAAATACAATGGAGAGAAGTTAGGCCCGATTACTCTTTTTATGTATTTTCGGAAAGTCCTATAAACTCGTTTTTTTCGCGTTGATTTCAAAGACGCTCCTATATCAGCAATATAATCGATCTGGAATTTGCTACCCGGAAATGGAGAGTTATGGCCGTTCGTTGTTTCAATGCACCGGAGAGTATTCAAGTTCGATAACTCCATTTCTATATTTTCGGAAAGGCCCATTGTTTTAAGGTAGCTTCAAATTTAAGGTAACAGCTCAAGGTCAAATATGTTAGTTGAGCTTTTCTGGAGAATAGTGGCTACATGAATTGACAGATTTCAAACTAATGCTCCCAACCTAATATCCATAATGATTAGATGTACAATGCGAAACAAATTTTCTCATTCTTTAAAGTTTAGAGGTCAAGGTCAAATGTTGAAATTAAGCTTATCGAACCACACCAACCACATCATGGATTTCAAAAATATTTGTATAAGTATTCTCTATTGCGATAAGTACAAGATCAAGGTCAGAATGATGAGCTAAATTCTGAAGGCTCAACGGCCTTTGTCCTTTGACAACCACTAGTCTTCTATTTTCCCTTGTTATATAGTATTTGACATTTTCAAATTGTAAGGGGTCAAGACAGTCATTCTAACCATTTGTCAGATTTTAAAGATCAGAAATGTGGCCTCTAGAGTGTCCACAATGTAATTGTTGACAACGAACAGTAGACAGATTGGAAAGTAGACAGCGCACGAAAGCAGAAAGCTCACCTTGAATACTTCATGCTTCGGTGAGCTAATAAGTCAGCCCTACATCTACTATTATATGGAGTTGCAAATTATGTTGAATACTTTCTATATAACAAATTTCAAAAATGATTTCCAAAATTGATGGAAGAAATTGATGGCTAAGTGCTAAACAGTTGTAACTGTCTATATGCTTATAGGCAGTTACAACTGTTTGGCACTGAGACATCGAAATGATAACTTTGTATTCTTTTAATATTTTGCAGGTAATAGAAGGTGCTGCTGGCGTTGCTGTTGCTGCCTTTCTGAAGGAACGCGAGAGTTTTAAAGACAAAAAGATCGTTATTTTTATATGTGGTGCCAATATTAGTACAAACAAATTGAAAGATATAATGAATAAAAATCAATGAAAGTTACTCACAACTTACTATTTATCTCGTTATTATCCCCTAGTACCTAACAATGGATTCCTGGTATGCTGCTATACCACATAGGTCTACGATAATCAAAACTAATTGATGGATTGATTTAATGGAGCTTAACGCTGCTTTCAACATGTTTTTTCATTGATATCCTATTGGCTTGAGCACCTAACAATCTTTTCTTAGTATTTCTCTCACCAGTACAACCATTTCATCCTTTCCTAACCTCCAGCCGCCATCTCGCATAGGTCTATGATTATAGAACCATTGGTGAGAGACAAATAGTCGGAAAGAATAAGTGCTGCCGTCGGGTATTGAACTCGGGTCCTTTAGATTGAGAGTCTGACACGCTATGCACTGCACTATGACAGCGGCATTAAAAAACAGTAGATGGTTATCTTTGATTGATACATCATGTTAACCCTTGACCTAGTTCTTGACCGTGCGCCTTCTTTCTTGAATATAGATTTATATTGTAAACGGCTGTATTTAGTCAAAAATAACTATTGGTTGATGCTGTCTGCTTCTGGCGGGCTGCCGTCATAGGGCAGTTGGTAGCGCGTCGGACTGTAAAACTAGAGGTCCCGGGTTCGATCCCCGACGGCGGCACTCACTCTATCCAACTATTTGTCTCTCACCAATGGGTCGATAATTGTAGACCTACGTGAGATAGCAGCTGGAGGCTAGGAAAGGATGTAATGGTAGTACTGGCGTGAGAAATACCAGGAATCCTTGTTAGGTGTTAGCCGCCGCAATATAATTGAAATAATGTTGAAAGGGGCGTAAAACCCCATACAATCAATCAATTGTTTTTGGCATGATGATAAAGATTTGGCCCAGTTCTTGAGCTTTGACCTACTTTCTTAAAAAACAAATTTCTAGGGCTAGGACTTTGTAAAGTCAAAAAACAAGATAGATAGATGATTGTCTTTCATTGTGGCATCATGTTGAACCCTTGATCTTGATTTTGACCTTTCACCTATTTTTCATTATTGAATTCAGGTATCATGATTAAGTTTTGGTCCAGTTATTAAGCTTTGACCTTCGTTCTAAAAAAATGAATTCTTTGGGCTAGGAATTTTTTAAGTCAACTTTAAATTTTCCAACAATGGGTTGATGGAGATAATGTTATGGTAGTACTGGCGTGAGAAATACCGGAACTCTTTTCTAAGGTGCTCCAGCCTTTGCGATATAACCTAAAAAAATGTTGAAAGCAGCGTTGAATTCCATTCAATCCTTTTACCTAATTTCTATTTTCTCAAATATTGATTTTAAGGCCTAGAACTAATTAATTTTACAAAATTTTCGTAAATGGTTTTTTGCTTCTCTAATTTTTTACTTATGACCATGACCTTGACATTTTATCTACATTCTAAAATTCGTGAATATTTGGTGTAGGACTGTTTCACAGGACTGTGTCACAAAATAATTTTGGCAGATAATTTCTTTGATCTCGACATTTTCTATTTGAACCAATTACACTGACCTTAACCTGCTTTCTTTAATTGTTTTTACTTGATATTTCTTAAAGAAAATCACTGTTTGAACTGGTTTGCTTCTCGCCATTCGAGTGGAGCGATATTTGGCACCCCTTGGCTTAAGTATTTCTTGTAATTTGACAACTTTTGAAGAGTTTTCACGCTCACCTGAACACGAAGTGCTCAAGGAGAGCTATTGTGATCGACCAATGACCACCGTCCGTCTGGCCCCCTAGAATTCTTCAAACATCTTCGCATCTAAAAGGACAAAATTTGGTAACCTATCTTCAAGGTTACATTTCGAGATTAAATGACCAAAACAGCCTGACTGGTGCATACCTAAACTTTTTGGATGGATTTCAAAACTATTTTGCCGATGCGGGTTAACGGTTACAGTTCATAATGTCAATCCTGGGATCATGGCTTTTGCACTGGTTTGACAAACAGCGAGTATTTTTCATATAAAGTCATTGTGACATCAATTTTTTTTAATATTCCTCTTGGCTGGCTTGGTCTTTTGGCCCACAGATATCTGGCAGTAAAAATAAGCGCGTTTTAACGCTTAGATTTCGTCATCAAAGGGACATTTATCACGAGTAAATCAAGTATTTTTTTTTCGGATAAGGCGTTTAACCGAGGCTCCATGTGACGGCACATTGCTTCGAGCACATTTAGAAACCATGGCTGCTCTCAGCAATTGTTTCGTCATGTGTCCTTGCGCTATCTCCAGTACCAACTAACCGTCTTTTGTGGAACCTGCTTGTATTTGCATATACTACGGTAGCGACGATAAATGAAATTGAGATACACACAGATCTGAATGTTGACTCGTCTTAGTCTTTGACTCTTTCAACGATGAACAAATTGTTGATGCTGATCTATCAAATCCAATGCCATTCTTCAAAACATTGACAAATACAAGCTCTCCCCTTCATGACTCTGTGGCGTGTGTATGGTGCAGGGGGTAAAGTCTCGAGATTTGATGCCATGCGTTGACTTACAAAAACAATGTTTTGACTAATGCGGCGAAATGCATCCTCCTGAAAAATAATGTGAAGTATGAGTTTTGTCTAAATTTGTGTTCATCTGATTGCTTCACAAACAAATAATAGCTCGATATACAACCCGTAGACACACACAAAAAAATCATGTATATTTCTTTAATCCTTTTCGGTGGTTTATCGAGAAATAACGGTAGATTATCACTTGATAATCTCACCCCAAAAGCAGTGAAATTATCAAAAACTTATACCCTGCTTTTGTGCATTTCACCCTATCTGACGTCATCTATACGGGGCGAAATAAGTGACATCACAATGAACGTTGCATAGCAATCGCGCAAAATGACGCGCTTTACGAAAATATGTCCTAGAAATTTCACATTTTGTCTCATTTTTGCATTAAAGAAATAGAATAATCGTTCGTTTTTCGTGTAAGATCGATTAATATTTCATTTCGTGAACAACAAAAGCTATATTTTTCACTGGTGGCTCTGCCACCCGTGAAAATATAGCTTTTATTGTTCACTCAATGAAATATAAATCGATCTTACACTGAAACAAACGATTATCCTCTATATCTTTTGTGAAACATAATTGACCTGCCAATCATTTAATATTCCTGTTGTCCTTCATTATTTCTTCATCCACTTCCTTATATTGATTCAAAAACGCGGATTTTACATTCAAGCAACAAAATATACCGTATCGTGATTATTGACCTGATATGACAAACGTAAACATTACATTCAATAATCATAACTAATGCTATGTAAAAAGAAAAATATTGAGAAAGTAAACAGAAAACATATGAATGAATCAAGCACTATCTAGATATCCTTGTTATTTAATCAATTTACAATCAATCATTTTTGGTTTGTAGATGTGGAAAAAAGATTTCAGAGAAACAGTGTCAGAGTTTTCAAAAACGTACGAAAACATAAATTGAATACCGTGCTAACGCTCCATATACAACCACTGTACATATATACGCTAGTTCTGATTTTTATTCTCTCTCGAAAAATCACGTAAATTCGTTCTTGATTAAAAAAGTCGTCAAGAATGGGGCCCACAAATTATAAAAAAACCGAAACAATACCCTTTGTTAAAGAAAGGGAAATTTTGACATTTTTAGATGTCATTTAGATTTATCACCATTTCCAGAAATGAGCTTTGTATCTAAAATAGGCTAAAGTTTATTGTCAATACTAAGTCTTTCGGTTAGGTTTTGCAGATAGACGGACGGAAAACAAAATTAAAGACGGACAACGGTAAAGCAATATGACCCTGGTCATTATTGTATATTGGAGCAAAACAATCATTGATTATTTTTCCCAAATACTTAAATATGCCCTCATATTCAAGAAGAAATTCTGTGTCTGGTTCTTATCAACATGGTTCTTAATGCTAAAGAGTCGCTCTCGATCAAGATATTTTCATGGCTCTGTGAGAGAGAGAAAGAGAGAGACAGAGAGAGAGAGAGTACAAACCCGCTGCCACTGGATTTTATAGCTGGGTGAACAGTGACTGGCTTTTAATTGTTTGTAGACATACCCCGGCGACGCTAGGGCCAGCGAGCTATTGTCATGGAGGTTTATTCGTCGTGCGCCCGTCCGTTCGTGAGTAAATGTTTCCTTCGAAGCACGTAGTGCTCAAGGTGAGCTATTGTGATCGTAGAATGTACGTCGTCAGTCGTGCGTCATGCGACGTCCACAATTTCTTTAAACATCTTCTCCTCCTAAACCATTGGGCCAATCTTGATGAAACTTAACAGGGTTCTTTCTTGGGTCAAGCTCTACCAAAAATGTTCAAATAAATGAAATCCACCAATAACTTTCCCTTTACCCTTCTCAAAAAGGGTGAAAATATGAAAATCTTCTCTGAAACCAGAGGGCAGACAGCTTTCATATTTAGTATGTAGCATCATCTAGTGGACCTCTACCAAGTTTGTCCATATCAAGACCCTGGGGTCATATTTGGGCTCTACCCGGGCGCAATCCTTTTTACATAGAATTAAAGAGCGAATCTTCTTCTCTGAAACCAGATGGCAGACCACTTTTCTTATTTGGTTTGTAGCATCACCTAGTGGGCTTCAACCAAGTTTGTTCATTTAAAGACCCTGTCTGAGCACGCAGGGTAAAAAATGAAAATCTTCAAAAATCTTCTTCTCTGAAACCAGAAGGCAGACAGCTTTCATATTTGGTATGTAGCATCATTTAGTGGACCTCTACCAAGTTTCTTCATATCAAGACCCTGGGGTCATATTTGGGCTCTACCCGGGCGGTACCCTTTTTACATAGAATCAAAGATTGACAATCTTAAGAAATCTTCTTCTCTGAAACCAGATGGCACACAGCTTTAATTTTTCGTATGTAGCATCACCTAGTGGGCCTCTACCAAGTTTGTTCATATTAAGACCACTGGGGTCATAATTGGGCTTTGCCCGGGCGCATCCCTTCAAGCTCATCTGAGCCCGATGTATGAAAATAGGAAAACCTTCAAAAATCTTGTTCTCTGAAACCAGAAGGCAGACAGCTTTCATATTTAGTATGTATCATCATCTTATGGACCCCTACCAAGTTTGTTCATATCAAGACCCTGGTGTCACATTTGGGCTCTACCCGGGTGCAACTCTTTTTACATAGAATCAAAGAGTGAAAAGGCATATCTGTCTTGCTCTTGGTTGAAAATATTTCATGGTATTGATCTTTTGTAGAAATTTTTTCCTTGTTGACATCTGCCTATTTAATTAATGTGATGTCCCAGGGATCAAATAGACTCAGGTGAGCGATCTAGGACCATCATGGTCCTCTTGTTTTAAATCTTCTCCTTTAAAACAGCTGGGCGTATTTTCAGCAAACTTGGTAGAAATGTTTCATGTGTGACCCTCTTCTTAAATTGATAAAGAAAATTTGATTGACCCTCAAATATTGGCGATGCAGGGTGGGGCTTATTTTCAACATAAAATCTTTAAAAAATCTTCTGCTCCCAAACCAATGGACCAATTTCATTTGAACTTGACATGGATGTTCCTTTGGCTACTCTTTACCTAAATTGTTAAATTATGATTGCCTCTCCCGCCCCCCTACAAAAAAAAAAAAAAAAAAAAAAAAAAAAAAAAAAAAAAAAGCGGGGCAGGGCCGGGCTTTTTTCACATTGAAAGCTTTAAAAATCTTCTCCCAAACTATTGGGCCGATGAATCTTTGCATGGATGTTCCTTGGATGACTTTTACCTAAATTTGAAAAAGAAAAAATGATTGACCCCCAAAATTAGGTGTGGCAGGGCGGGGCATATTTTCACTTAAAGATTTTTTAAAAATCTACTCCTCCGAAATAATTGGGTCGATTTCAATTAAATTAAGCATGAGTATTCCTTGGGCTACCCTTTCTTGAATTGCTGAAGAATTTTTGATTGACCACAAAAAATGGACATGGCATGATGGGTTTTTTTTCACATTGGATCTTTAAAATCTTCTCCTCCCAAACCATAGGTCCGCTTTCAAAGAAACCTGGTATGAATGCTCCTTGGGTGTCCCTTTACTAAAATTGTTTAAAGATATTGCTATCGCCCCGAAATATGGACGACGATGAGCGGGACATAATCACGCTTTAAATCTTCAAGAATCTTCTCCTAGACTATTTGGTCGAATTCAATGAAACTTGGCATGGATGTTCCTTGGGTTATCATCTACTTGAATTACTTTAGAAATTTTGATCTCAAAAACCTTCTCCTCCCAATCAACTCGACTCATTTCACTGAAATTTGGTATGATTGACTTAAGTTTTTCATGAAAAAGTGTTCAGTATGATTTACTTATTATACCTTTATTTTGGTAATAAGTTGGGTAAAGGGTAAGCAAGTTAATTGTGGTTGAGTATTTTGGTGCAGTGTGGACCAAACCCGATAAATCTTTACTGAATAGTTCTAAAGCGACTTCACAGTGTCGTTTTCAGTCACAGTAAGCTTTGTTTAATGACAGACTGGAGCTGTTAAGCCAGTGCAGCGATACAGGCTGTCTTTGGCCTCTTTTTAAATATGACTAGCACAATTATTTCAAAAATTATTCTAATATCTTTGAAGATGATCTAGCCACAATTGTAACCTCAAAAGAAAATGAAAATTTTTACACTGATTTGACTTACTGACCTTCTTTTTTGATCAAGTGTGATCAATATTTATAACATGACCTAGAAATCATTTAGATAAACAATGTGAGTAATTTTTACAATGATTTTACCAAAATTGTGATGTTAAGAGCCAATGTGAGTTTTTTTGTTATGGTTTGGCCTTATTTCTCACTTTTTGATCCAATCTGATTAATTTTTGAAAATGACCTAAAAGTTATTGGAATAAACATTTTGACAAATATAGACAAGGATTTTAAATTTCACGTGTAGCACGATAACATCGCCATGACGCAAACTTAAGAGTATCAAAACGTGATAAGGATGACAGTTACAGACGGGGAGAGAAAGAAATGCTATGATCGGTGGCATGTGAATATACAAATCGTAGTAACTTAATGTTTTTGTTACATAGTGCTATCCAAAATTAATACCCTGGCAGGGCGGAGCTTAAGTAACGGGTCGTTGCACTTAAGGTAAAGGGAAATCAGCTTTTATCTAAAATAACCTACTTCTACAGAGAGTCGACATAAATAACTCGAGACCATAAATCGTAGATTGGTAACCATTTCCTCGTAACTTCAGCTTAATCAAGCTGAAGTTACGAGGCATTGGTTACCAAACGATGAAATGTGTTAACTCTCTAAAAGCACGTGAATCCTTTAGGGTTTAGGATACAGTTATGTGCACGCGTTAACGATGATTTACGACTAAAATTCGAAAGAACCCAAACTATTGAAAAGTAAAGTCGCCAAATTACGTCACGGTTAAGCTCCGCCCTGCCAGTTCATTAATTACGCAGAATACATTCTCTGGATTACCTTTTTTGGAAAAAAATCATACTCATGAGCCGAGATCATCTTGTCACAGGAATCAGACCAAACGTGCTAAAACGCAGTATTCATGATTTGTTTGACCTCTTGATTCATTCAACAAAACTCTGAAATTTGTTTGGCTTTTGTTTCATTTGAAAAGAAAATATCGTTCAAGCAGTAGGGCTATGGAGAAATTTCAACTTTCGTGGATATGCTTAAAAGTGTCCCCGTATTGGGAATACAAGAGAATGTTTCAAAATAACATTGATGCTGTACTAAAGGTAACTTGATAAAGTAACAAATGAAGTATATTTCAGTGCGAGTCTATTCACTAATATTTGCATTTAAATGAAGTTTTTAAGAATTGCGTTTTTAAAGTCGCTCAGTATATAACGACTATAGGGTTGCAGCCCATTATCCAACTTTAGATCTTTTGGCGCAATATTTCAATAAATTGAACACTCAGCTTTAATTGGCCTGATTGGTGCTTCTCCTAAATTTCAACTCATTTTAATACACAATCGGATGTTGTAACTGAGGAGATAAGCGGCTTGATGATGATGCAATCATTTTGTAGAAAATTTGAGAGAATCTAGTGAAAATTGTAGCGCTTTGTGTGTTCTTGAAAATGTCTATATATACCCATTGCCTGTGTATTTGAACGGAACTGGCTTGTCATATTTGTAATTTCGGGCGCAATTCTTTTCGTTTGAAGATACATGAAATAAATATTTTGCGCTTTTGTTCAATGAAACATTATCATTGATACTTTCAAGAAGTATAGCATGTTCATTATATTCCTATCTATTAAGACACCATATAGATGGTCGGGGAAAAACTATTGTACACGTGTAAGTGCCTGCCTATAGAAATAAGTAAGTAAGTTAAAATCTTTTATTATAGTGACATGTCTATTACGGCATACATGTAGAATAACAAATAAATATATGAACACCCAGCCCCATGGGCCTATAACTCATTTTCAAGCATTTGCATTAAGTGAAAATTTGCGTGGTATGGGATTGCTAATATCATTTTTGACGGACTGTGACTTAAATCTTTTATACCAACATTCTGTCTGCTTGGTTTTAGACTGAACTTTTTAAAGGCCCCTCCGCGACCAAGCCCTGCCCCCAAACGAGACCCAGGTTTGACCACTGTCAAGCTAGTTATATCCCTATATCTGCACAATGCAATTTATTCAACTATCACTATTACAATCAAAATAAAAGTTGTAAATATTATCATTGTTAACATATTTTCTTTTCTTCAATCATTTGAATAAGGAATAGTCTGATTGATACAGAAGATGGTTAGCGATGAACTTAAATAAATATATTAATAATAACGAAAATTCCTTTAAAAAAAACGAAATAAAAGGTGCAATTCATCTTGAAGTAAAATGAACTTTTTGTGTAGAGAGCTAACATCTATTAAAAGATATTCAGTCTCAATCGATTCAACCAACCAAAACGACAACATAAGGCTTATAATTCACGCACAGTTCAAATCAAGATGAGGCTGCACTTTAAATCAATGCCAGCAAGGCCAAAACTGCCCGAAGGCTTTTTTCTGCTTAAAAAAAGTAAAGAAGTTTTATAGAATGTTAATATTTTAGAACATAGACAAGTATGAACAGACGAAGAGAAATCAACAATTTCTATACATATTCATGGAAAACTATATGTATATTGTATATAAAACTCCTTCCAGGTAACTAGCTGTAAAAGTGCCAATATAGCCTGACCACAAAAATAACACATCACTTTTTTTTTGGAAATAACTTTTTCCATTATACATGTATAAAGATTGAAAGAATGTTTAAACCATTATAAACGTTGACCAATTATTGATTTGTGACAAATAGGACGACAATGTATACATTCGCTTTGAAGAGTTACACACTCATAGAGGCGACAACTCCCAAAATCAAAACTTTGAAATAAGAGCAAGTTTCCATTGTTCAGTAAATGTCAATAGCGTGTGAATCCACGTGCAATATTGCTTTCAACGAATGTCTGGCACTCGGATTTCTGAATTTTATTAAGATTTTCTACTAATATTGCTATCCATTCGCTCTGTACGCTGCCTCAAAGGTACTCAAAACCTTGGGATATCTTGCTAATTTTTGGACTCTCGTTGCATAATCGTATTTTTGTCGATTTTGAGATAAATCCGGTCGGTCAAAATTTAAGCATTGGTATATCTAAAAGAGGTGTTCGCGAACAAAAAACGTAATTGCACGAGATGAATGGACCATAACCTTGACTATTGGACTATAGCTGATAAAGTATTCGATAGTCTACTCAGATTCACAAGTTTTGTGTTTCACTGTTATCACTAGTCCACTAGAATCTGAAAAAACGTGACTTAGATAGCAAGAATTTGCGGTCATATCGCTTTACCACGCAGCCTTCTCATCGTGTCAGCATCCTTAGTAAAGAACCGAGAGCTGTTAGGCGCCTGCTAGTGTCCTTTATCTTAATCATGTACATGTATATGAATCAGTTCAATACGACTATGCGTGATGAAGTTTCGAAATTCATTTTTTCGCTACCGCCAAACTCGAAGACTTTGCTTGATCTGATAAATGTCTACACAGTTTTTCGTTACCACTTATTTGCTGTAGTACTCGATCCACTTTATTTTCGTAAGATGCATATAATCTGTTGCACGAGCAGAAAACATGTTTATTACATTCAAGTGTCTCTGCTCAAGTGAGTATGAGTTCAGGAATAAAAATCACCATAATTGTGTGTCTAGGGACCGGCCAAAATAAAGTGATGTCTTATCAGTAAATCGATCGATTTCATTGTAAATCATGTCATTTTACGGTATGCGTTATTTTTGTTGTTCAGTATACATGTATATATGAGTTATAATATGGAAATACTGGCATTAGATCTACACTGACCTTCAATATTTAATGTAACTAACCTTAGCTTCCGAATCGTTTTCTCTACGAGTCTCTGGATTGGACTGTAACTTTCTATATATATAATCCTGTAAAAATAATTGTAGTTTGTTTTGGTACAACTTTATGAAATATAAAATCAGACTTTGACCCGAAAAATTACTTTACATTCTAAAACAAGAGCTTCGCAGAGCGGCGCATATACGCCCGATGGGGCTTGTCAGTAACCTTGGCTTGAATGATAGCTAGAAAAATTGCAGACAGACAGACAGACGACTGGGCCATAACATAGTATGACCCTTTGAGTGTAAATTGAAAATGGTTTTATGCACAACGCCAAACAGTCATTTTGCAAGTTTCAGTTCATTCCAATTCAAAGTGGGATGAACTGCTCACAAAAGAAATATAGTGAATTTCAAACAATTCAAGGGCAGATAATACAAGAAAGACCCAAGCTTTTTTGAATTTCTGAAGTCTTAAGTTCAACCAATTACCAAGGTTACATTGTGGCAAGAATCATTTCAATCCAATTCAATTTGTAGGAGTTGTTCACACCCCCCCCCCCCCCCACACACACACACAAAATCTGCAATTTTAAACTATTTTGCGAAGTTAATGGCAGATTAATCAGGAACTACTTTACATGTGAAATATATTTAGTCCTAGGCACAAAAAGACAACCTACAGAGTCATTGTGTCAAGTTTCTTTTCATTTCCATCCAAAATGTAGGAGAAGGTGTGCTAACAAGAAATTTTGTTTTTCATTCAACTCAAGGGCAGATAATTCACGATAACTCAGGTATTACTGGAGCATTTTGAATTGAAAAGTCTTATGCACAACTAGACATCATAGAGAGTAGTTGTGTCTAGTTTCAGCTCATTTCAATTGATAGTAAAGGAGGAGTTGCACACAAAAAACAGTGATTTTCGTTAAATTCAAGGGCAGATAATTTAAGATTTTTCAGGAATGACTGGAGTGATTTGAAGTTCAAAGGTCTTATGCATAACTAGACATGAAAGAGAGTAATTGTGCCAAATTTCAGCTCATTTCCATTGATTGGAGGAGTTGCGCACTAAAAAAATTGCTAACGGACGGACAGACGGACGGACGACCGGGGTGATAACATAATACGACCCTTCGAGCGTATAAAAAGGAATGACCATATGCTTTAATGGTTTGAAATACTCCTCGATGATCGTAAAATAGGTAACATTCAGTTGCATGTATACTATAAGACGAAAAGCTTTTCGGATATATCATTCAAAAGATGCTTTCCTGTCTTTTATTTATCCAAGTACAAGTACAACACTTCATACGAGCCATCATATCAGCTGCTCACCAACTACGACGTCTTGCAAATTATGGGCTCATTGGTGGGAGACAAATAAATCGTGCCATTGAGATTTATCAATAGTCGGGTGTAAGTTTGCCGAGCCGGGGTTCGAACTCACAACCCAATGAATGACAGTCCAATATGTTATCGCTGAGATAACGGGGCTAGGCCTCAAGCTTTTCGAACTAGAAATTGTTAAATAAATTTTGTTTCATGCTTGAACAGACATAACTGGTTTTGATTGATCAGAGCTCCAACAAATTGAAGCAGGCTGCGGAGAAAAGTGCCAAATGTGGTATAGCCAATGTTCAAGGAAAATGTAAATTAATGGGAAATTACTTACAAAAATAACATTTTCGACCTACAATTTTTTTTCATAAATTTGTGCTTGTACATCAAAAAGATTTAAGTCAGGGACAAATTATTAGGTAGTCCAGCCGTTCTCACCCAAATTGACAAAATCGTAAAAGAAAACCCCGCTAAAAAGTTAAGCATGATTAAATATGTTTTATCTTGTTACATGAAAGAACAAACAAGATTTTTTGTTGTTTTGCTTCCCTCTCGGCATCAGTGTTTTAAATTATTTTTAGATTAAAACGCTAACTTCAAAATCAAACCATTTATGTTGGGTGATAGTGAAAATTTCATTTGAGCCTAAGCGTGACATTTCCAACAATTTCAAAAGTGTGCCAAGCAAAGACTCTGGCTAGTCTGTGCATCTACACAGTCTGACCAGAGTTTTTCCTTTGCAATTTTTGAAATAGATAAGGTCTTAAAGTGTCTTTAGACAGTCAGGCAATCTTCCAATAACACTGTGTAGATGCTATAACAATGGCCCTTTGCCCAAAGATCAAATCGTTGGAAATGTCAGGCACACGCTCATTTAAATTTCTTGGTCACAACATAGAAAACACATGTTCTTTTTTCTAATAGTACTACCTCCTATGTCGAGAGATACTGCTAGATGCATGTTGTGACTTCCTTCGGAAACAACTAAACGATTGATTTCAACCAAATCAACCGCCATAATACTAGTTTGACCATTGATCCTTTTACAAGAAATATTTTGAACCGATTAATTTAATAAGTAGATGTAATTTTCAAAAATGTTTCCTCCTAATTAATTAGAATATAGATTTCAATTACAATTATCATTAGGTGGCATTTACAATTACAAACTTATTCAAAGACGAAATTTATTCGAAATATGGTAAGTATAACGAAAACTTTAAAAACAATTAAGGTTAGATTTCAATTTCACCATCGAATTTTACCTTTGGCAAATAGTTCCTCCCACACAAGACTTCAGACATCGACGCGCAATTGAAATAATGTTTAAACAAATCAGGTATAATTTGAAATGGATGCAATAATGTAATAATTCGATTAAAGTGGTTGCTTTTTGTCATCAGCTTTCGCAAATTTTCCCGATGCTAAGAACATATGTAACATCTTTTAAGTTTTAAAAAAATCTTACCTGGCATTTCGAGATGTCATACCGCATAACAGATAACTAAGAAACAGTTAAGAAATAGTTTTTCGTTGATTTAAATGGGTTTTTACGCCGCTTTTAACAATCTTTCAGTCTTATTGCGCGGCTGGAGTAACTTACAATGGATGCCAGTTTTTCCTACCAATGCCACCATCCCTTCCTAGTCTACAGCTGCTATCCCACGATGGTCTATGATTATTATTCTACTGGTGGGAGTAAGAAATCGAAATATAAAGAAATATTAAGGCTGTAAGTTACCTGAGGTTCAAGGTTAAAGTTTTTTTTGTTTTTTTTTTTATAAATAGCTACTTGGTTCTATACCCCGCCTTGTTCTGTTACTGATTGCTCATCATTGACGATTTAAGCATTGTTCTTAAAGGGCTATCATCACACAATCCATAACGAATAGGCTGTTTGAGTTCTGTTTCGGATGAAGAATAATTTTCATGGATTTCTAAACCGACAGCCGCGTATAACCCCCCACCCCCACCCCCTCTGTAGCCCCTGTCATGATTTAAGCTATTCTTAAGCAAGGTTTTTGAGCTGATGAATCAAATTTTAATGCTGTAAGGTTCCTTGTTCAGAAGAAAAGATTTAAAAAATTCTAAATTGATCCAAGCCTCCCCCCCCCCCGAAATACGTCATTATATTTACTGCAGTTTAATTACTTTTTGATATCTGATGGTAAGGACGTAACACCAGGCCAAGCGACCCGTCTATTGTCATAAGGTTTCGTCACAAAGCGAAAAGCCTTCAACTAATAAGGTCTAAACATATTTGTTTACAATAATCACAATGTAATTTCTACACCTATATAGTGTCTAAGAAAGACAATTCCTAAAACATTTCAAGCATATTTAAGTAATTCTTAATGTGTGTAACTATTTAACACGGAGCTCATATCCCTTTTGCAATTTCGTTTCCAAACCTTTCGCTTCCAAGTATGGATAAACTTTATCACAACAAGTTTCGTTTTAGAATACCTGTCTGTTTTTCTTTTACATATTCTTTAACATATCGAACTTCTTGAGACGTCGTTCTGCCAATGTCTGCAAAAACAGATATGAATGCCTTTAAAGGTCGAGTTCATTCAATATTTTAGATCTTAGAAAGTCAAACACATCATTTTTGTTATCTCTGTTCAGCGCCAAAGCGTTGTTTATGAAAATGTGTATCCTCGACTGATTACGACTGTTCTATCTCTATTTTTGTATCTCGAAATGAGAACTACAGAGCTTGATTATCAGATCCTTTGGTCACAACGAAGCTTTTTATTACAACGAAAACTTCTTCCTCGGTATTAAGATGTTATGTGAGAGCTACAACACAAAACTTATTCCCCTTCCACACGTTAAACCATACTTGTCTTAGAACTGCTTAAGGTATGTCAGGCACAACTGATGTCATCGAAAGCATTCATGGAACATGTATATGCCACATATTTAACACGAGGGCTATTGTGGCCTTGAATCGTTCATCTGCATGAATTGTCTATAACTTGTTTAAATCATGCTCTGAATGAAAATTGAGAATAATGACAAGATTAAAAAAATGCTGTAGATTAAAAAAAAAAAGAAAAAAAAAAAAAAAAAAAAAAAAAAAAGAAAATCCATTTAGCCAATTTTCGGATTGATCGGGCTAAAAATGTTGCCTCTACAGAGCATACAAAGACTTGCTCTCATGGCCTAGTTTTTGATCCCATTTGACCAAATTTCGAAATCATCAAAGATTTTATCAAGACATACATTCTGATTAATTTTCTGGTTGATCTGGCAAAAATTTGGCCTCTAGAATTCGTACAAGGTTTTTTTTCTAAGATGTGACCATGTGACCTTGTTTTTGACCCCAGTTGACCCAATATCGAACTTGTCTGGGATTTCACACGACAATCATTATAATCTATTTTCAAACTGATTGAACATCAGAGTCGAGCCAACGATCCCGATACTCAAGTATTGCGCTTTACCAACTAAACTAACCTCGACTTAGTCGGTATTTTACCTCATGGCAGATACATCACAATAGTAACGAAAGGCAAAGGTTAACACTATAGGGATGAGTGTCTTTTTCACTGCGTTTATTGGGGTATAAAGTGCAATTGCCTTAGCACATGGCAAATATCGCCCGAAGGGCGTTATGTTTAAGCCAAGTGCTAAGGCAATTGCACTTTATACCCCAATAAACGCAGTGAAAAAGACACTAGTCCCTTATAATTGCAATCCTCTAGAAATCCTCAAGAAAATATTAAAATACTCGGTTAAACATTAAAGCTTTAAGTCTACTTTCTGCGCGTATAAATTACACAATCTATTTTAAGATCGTGTATTTTTTTTATCTCGCTATCGAAGTGAAATGTCATAAAGTAAAACAAATGATACACAAAAAACTACAACTTTGAAATTCGTAGAGGTACTTATGACAAAAACTTGTTTCTGCCAAGTAAGTCTGTATTTTTAATGAAAACGGCGTGGTCGGTCTTAGTTGATAGGGTTGCTTGATGATCTTCGTCGACTCGCTTTTTTCTAAGTTTACGTCGGCTCAGAATCAGAACTGCATGCTTGTAATCGTAAATTCTTTCGAAAATATCTTAATTTCTTATAGATTAAATAGCAATGTTGCGTTGATTGTCGGTAACTAGGTTAAGTCGAGTTGCTACAACACAGGACTTGCAGATCAAAGGTCGGGGGTTTCCCGAAAGACCTATTGCATTTTATACAGAAATAAAGTGCAATGGATTTCCGCACGTGATACGATTTAAACCAATCAGAATTCTTAAATTTATTGGATTGCAATTGTCAATAGGTGAGTGATATAGCTCTAAATGGGATGAGATCGTTTTAGTTCGGATGGAACCTTTTGACTGTACAATTGAAAGAGGGACAGGAACACATTAGTAAGTTCGTAGTAGCGATATACTGAAATACTATTTAAAGCGAAGGTTAAACCAATGCAAAAATCGTTAAAATAAAATGTATAAGTCAAAACTACAACAAGATACACAAGAACCTTGAAATATTTCAATAGATTGTGGAATAACACAGAAAAATCCTAATCTTTATTTGCTTTAAAATTGTCGTCAATTAAAACCTATCACAAGTACGTAAAGCGAACAAGAGTTTTGTTGGCAATTAATATCACACAAGGAAAGCATCATCAGAATGGTATTAAAGCCAAAAGAGTGAGCTATTTTTCCACGACACTATCGTTAATTCAATTAGCATTCAAATGTATTTACTAAAACTGCATAGAGGTGAAAGAAAGCGTTCGTAAACAACACATAAAGGAAGGAGCGCAGAGCAAAAGTCATTACTTTCTTAAAGTTAGCACGGCAATCAGTAAGATCAAATTTAAAGATATTGAGTAAGAATTACAGGCTTATGCTATACTTGCATTTAAACGGTTTGCACGGGGAGACGTCTGAAATGTCAAGTTGTTTTTTAAAAAAAAAAAAATGTAAAGCCGTTT
Source organism: Fragum whitleyi (assembly GCA_948146395.1). Lineage (NCBI taxonomy): Eukaryota > Metazoa > Mollusca > Bivalvia > Cardiida > Cardiidae > Fragum > Fragum whitleyi. The sequence goes on along the minus strand of OX411551.1, from coordinate 33,025,235 downwards.
TCCCTAGGAGGCCTGCTGTCATGATCAATGTAGAAAAAATGTCGGTCAGGATGTGTTTCGCAGAACTTTGCACAACAAACCCAGATGACAGTTTTATGGTGGGTGCTAATTACAAACAATCATCTTATGCATGTACCAATAAAATAGAACGAACACCCTGCAAGGATACAGTAGGCGGTCCCCATCTTGGATGCGAGTAGATCAATAGAGTGTTGTGATTCAGAAATTTTCGGGCCAGCTCCTTCCATAATGCCATGTGTATATCTTTTGCTATCTGAAAAAAAAATACAATATATCAACATATACTTGTTAAAATATATTTTTAATTTCTTTTAAGCTCCACTGGCCGATCGCCAGCGAGCTATTGTCATGGCCTTGAGTCCGTCCGGTCATCCATTCGCCCGTGCGCAAACCTTTTCTTTAAACATGTCCATCATAACCAATGGGTGGATATCAGTGAAACTTTGTAGGAATGATCCTTGGATGTACCTCTACTTTTGATTTTTTTTATTGATCCGAAAATATGGGCATGATAGTTTTTTTGAAATAAATTTGCTTCCCCAAGTAACTTGACCGATTTAAATGAAGTTATGCATAGATGTTCTTTGGGTGACCCTTTACATAAATTAAATGAATTAAATAAATTAAATAGAAAAATGATTGACCCCTAAATAAAGGCGTGACAGGGCGGGGCTTATTTTCACTTTAAGGTCTTAAAAAAAAGCTTCTCCTCCCAGACCTATGGCCGATTTCAATGATTTTTCTAGTGACATTGGGCGACGTTTTCTTAAATTGATGAAAAAAATTGATTGACCCCCAAATATGGGTTTGGTGCCTGTGGCATTTTTTCACTATAAAATCTTTAAAAACTTCTCCTCCCAAACCATTGGGCCGATTTCAAAGAAAGTTTGCATGGATGTTTCTTGGATGACCTTTTACATCAATTGTTAAATAATTTTGAATTAACTTGAAAATCATTATAAAAATATATATATATCCCCAAACCAATTTGGTCTGTTTCAATGCATCTATGCATGATGTTCCTTAGGTTACCATTTACTTAAATTGTTAAAAAAATTGATTGATCCCCAAAAATGGGCGTGGCAAAGCGAGGCTTTTCTTCACATTTAAATCTTTAAAGTTCCACTCGTCTCCTCTCTTTGGGTCAATTTAAATTAAACTAGGAATGAGTTTTCCTTATGTGCAGATTTACTAGAATTGGTCGTGGAATTTTGATTGGCAATAAATGTGGGTGTTACAGGGCGGGGACAATTTTCACTTCAAAATCTCAAAAAAATCTTCTCCTCCCAAACCATTGGACTTATGCAATGATTCTTGGTATACATGTTCCATGAATGACCATTTATCAAAATTGTTCTACAAATAAATGATCTACTGGTTGCAACTAATTTAGTGTTTGTAATAAGATGGTTAAAGAATACGCAGGTTAATGGTGATTAAGTATTTTAGTGCAATGTGATTAAGTATTTTATTGCAATGTGGGCCAGCCCAGTAAATCATTCTAGAATACTTCTAAATAGATTTCAAAGTGCTGTTTTAGGTCAAAATAAGCTTTGTTCATGAAAGCCTAGAGATGTTAAAGCCAGTGGGGCGATACATGCCCTATTGGGCCTCTTGTTTAGCTCTTCTGAACAGGAAGTGCTCAGGGTTTCTTGAGGTCCGTCAAGCGTCGTCACTTTTTACATCGTCCGTCGTCAACATTTACCTTGTGGACAATTAAGAGGCCACATTTTTAGCCCTATCAACCTGAACTTCTGTCAGACTTGAAATTTGGTCAAAATCATTATTGTGATGAAATCGCGGACAAAATCGAAATTTGGTCGAGTGGGGGTAAAAAACTATGTTACAGGGTCAAATTTTCAAAAGACCTTGTTGACACTCTAGAAGCCAGATTATTATCCCATTCAGCATGGAATTTGGTCATAATGATTATCTTGGTGTATCCTTGGATAAATTCGAAATTCGGCCAAGTTGGGTCAAAACAAGGCCACATGGTCAAATCTAAGAAAATATTGAGGACAATCTAGAGGCAACATTTTCATCCTGAAAATTGGTCAGAATGATCACTTGATGAAAGCGCGGACATGCTAGAAATTGGCTCAAGGTGGGTAAAAAACAGGATCATAGGGTCAAATCTTAGAATAACCTTGAGGACACTCTAGATGTCTCATTTTTAGCCCAATCATCACTAATAAGAATGGTGTTCTTCATGAAAACTCGGACATGTTCGCAACTAAGTTGAGTAGAGTCAAAAACTATGTCATAGGGTCAAATCTTAGAAAAACCATTTGGTTACTCTAGAGGCCATATTTTATACCAATTAATCTTGATGATTTCGCGGACGAGTTCGATATTAGGTCAAAAGCGATTTCACAGGATCATACCTGAGAAAAAACTTGTGGACACTCCAGATGCCATATTTTCAAGTCAATCAAGCTTAAATGGGTTAGAATGATTATGAAGGAGTTATGTTAACAAAAGATTCTTAAATTTAATGTCAAATATAGGCCCCTTTTATCGTGACGCTCGATCGATCAGAAATATTTTAAAAGGAGTAATCATTGTAATAATGCAATCATTCTGAGCAAATTTGGTGACAATCTGGTGAAAACTGAAGACGCTTAACGGATCAGGCGCAAAGGAACTATCCTTTTGATAGTACAGTCATTCTGAGTAAGTTTGAGGCCAATCGGCTTTGGACCTTTGACCGTTTACGATGATTTTCTAATTATTTTTTTTTCATTTTTTTTCATGTTACCCCTTTTCCCATGACACTTGACGGATTGGGTCCATTTTTAAAAGGAACTATCCTTGTGATAGTGCAATCTTTCGAAGCAAGATTGGAGAAAATCGAATGCAAACTGTGGACTTCAGAGCGTTATTACGAGGATTTTCTAATTAAATTTTATTTTTTCTCCTATTCCCATGACACTTGACAGATCTGACCCATTTTCGAAAGAAACGATCCTTGTGTTAGTCCAGTCATTCTGACCACGTTTAAAGACAATCGGATAAAAGCTGTGGACTCTAGATTAACAGGCAAAAGATAACGGACCCGTGGGCGGACAGACGGCCAGACACTCAAACGGCTAGTAGGGCGGTCGCCGGACGGGAAAACCGTTATCGCAATAGCTCTTCTAACCTTCGGTCAGAACAGCTTAAAACTAAAAGTATCAATTCAAAAAGTATATTAAGGTAGCCCAAAACCATTTGGCACTTGTTCCTATCTTTATTTATCAAATATATTTCGTAGAGTGTACCGACCAAAAAATCAGCTTATCTTTCCGTGCAATAATTTGCTGTAATACAAAACATGTACTTCATTGATATTTATGTAACTGCTATCTAAATTTCAATTACTGCTAATCCAGGCACTTACGAAGCAATCTAGTGGCGTGGGATGGTAAGATAAAGACTCGTTCCTTTTCGGTTCTGCTTTCATTACAAGACAAAACAAAATTTCGATTTCTGTAATAATTACTGGGAAGGAAGGGGGCTTCTTCTATATTATACTTTTACAAAGGTAAATATACATACAAAAATATATCAGCCTTCAGTCAAGATAATGCATTACAAGCAACAAACTTCAAGCGTCCCTGACATACTAAATTTCTAAGTTCTATTTGTTGAATCTTCTAGAAATTCAAATGGCAAAATACAGTTGAAAGGTAATACAATGGCAAAGTAAGGTCAGCCCTGCGTTCTCGATTGCAAAACAGAGCAAACAGTTTTCAAGTTATTCCCCGCTTGTGCAAAGCGGGGAATAACTTGAAAACTATTTGCTCTGTTTTGTCATTCTGAACGCAGGGCAGATTAAGATACAAGAGGACCATGATGGTCCTATATCGCTCATCTTCGTATCTTTCTCTCATTTAATAAATCAAATTTTCCAGCAAAGTTGTACTTTTACGATTTGAGGTCTCGAAGACTGTTAACAAGAAAATTGTCATTCAGACCTCTTTTCCCTTGCTATGGCACAGATCATTCCCATTTTCAATAGATTTCATTCGTGTGATCTGACAAACATTCTGACCAAGTTTCATAAAGATTGGACATATATGAGGCCTCTAGAGTGTAAATAAGAAAATTGTCATTAAAGCCCTTTTTCCCATGATATGGTACAGATCCTTCCCATTTTCAATGGTGTTCATCCTTGTGACCTGGCAAACATTCTGACCAAGTCATATTTGTGGACCCTAGAGGGTAAACAAGAAATTTGTCATTAAGGCCCCTTTTCCCCTGATATGGAACGGATCCTTCCTATTTTCAATAGGGTTCATCCTTATGACCTTGCCAACTTCTGACCAAGGTCCATGAAGATTGGGCCATATTTGTGGCCTCTAGAGCGTAAACAATAAAATTGTCATTAAGGCCCCTTTTCCCGTGACATGGCACGGATCCTTCCCATTTTCAAAAGGGTCCATCCTTGTGACCCGTTAAACATTTTGACTAAGTTTCATGAAGATTGGAAATATTTGTGGCCTCTAGAGTGTTAACAAGAAAATTGTCATTTAGGCCCCTTTTCCCGTCATATGGCACAGACCCATCCCATTTTTAATAGGGTTCATCCTTATGACCTTATGACCTGAAGAACATCCTAACCAAATTTCATTAAGATTGGATAATATTTGTGGGCTCTAGAGTGTAAACACTTAAATTGTTGACGTCTGACGACAGACGACGCACGACGGACGACAGACGGCGGACACTCAATGATCACAAAAGCTGACCTTGAGCACGATGTGCTCAGGTGAGCTTATTATTAGAAAAGGATAACTATTCAAACAGAATATCCCGATTTTCCATAGCGTACCTCCATTGACCCTATCGGAACAAGTACTTGTAACGTTGGAAAGGGAACAAAAATCCCGCGAATCAATATTACACAATTTTAAAAGGGGGTTAACTATTTTGTAACCAAATAATTTTAACCTCGATATAAAATAAGTTTAATATTCGTTGCAATTTGATTTTAAAATAAAACAACAATAAAGTAAGAATACTTAAAGGCCCGACCTTCAATACACAAATTAGGGATAAACTTTTTTAAAAGAGTGGTAGTATGTTTTTCTTTCTTTTTGCTTACTCGAGTTAAGGTTTCCAATGGTGTCCGATAGCATTAAGATTAATTCTAATGAATCATGCACGTCAATGCACAGATTGGCTTAATTTTGTAATTTTATACAAGGGTTTAGTCCTTTTCAGTAATTAAAAATTGAGCCATAATAGTCTTTTTGTGATATGGCTGATGTCACAGTTTTGCTCAAACATATACTTATGCCCCTTAGAAGAAGAGGGGCATATTGCTTTGCAGGTCGGTCGGTGCCGGTCCGTCCATAGACCTTTTTGTCCAGAGCATATCTGAAAAAGTATGCAAGCTAGTATCATGAAACTTCACAGGTAAATAGATCTCATTGAGGAGAAGTTCACAATAGGCCATAGACCTGATCTTATGGAGGCATATGTGTTTTTAAAAATATTTCTAGTAATATATAAGAAGACTGATAACTATACTGAAACCGAAAATTTACTTATTATTTGTTAAGATAACTTACATTTGGCGAACGGTATGCCAACACGATTGGTAGCACGAAACCGATTAGAAGCAAAATTCCCAAGGCACAAAGGATTATCGCTGGCGTTGCAATACATGGTGCAGTGTAATAAATCTCCTCGTAACTTTTTTTTGTATCGCTAAATCGACTCCTGTTAAAAAGAGGGACACAACTCGCAGTCCAAATACCAATGAAGGTCAGCGGAAGCAGGAAAGCACACAAACAACACCAACGTTTCGGACTTTCAAGGAAGTCATAGAATTGTAAAGCTCTGCATCGATTCAGAATTTTGATTGCATCGTCCAGCATTGATCTTGGTACCTGCAAAAAAGATTCGAGACTATGACTTGCTGTTAGTTTCGACTATTTATGGACCAATTAAACTTTTGCGAACAACTTTTCAAATGGGTCACCCAAGAAACATTCTAAAGTTTCATTGAAGTTGGCCCAGTATTTCAGAAGGAGATGTCGTTCAACTTTTTCGGGCTCAAAAATAAGCCCCGTCCTGCCACGCCCATATTTATGGGCCAATCAAAATTACGCGAACAATTTTTGAAAAGAGCCACATTAAGAACATTCTGGTAAAGTTTCATGGAAATCGGCCCAGTGGTTCAGGACGAGATGTCGTTCTAAGATTTCAGAGTGAAAAAATGCCCCGCCCTGCCACGCACATTTTTGCGGTCAATCAGAATTATACGAACAATTTTTAAGTTGGAATGCGGAGCAATTCCAACTTAGATTTAACAAAACCGCAAAATGAACACAAGATAATTTCATTTCGGGTTTCTTGAGAACACATATCACGTGAACAGGATGTGAATACACTTCGGCCTATTTTGTATATCTCATCTTGACAAAGACATACAGTTTATTTCATCAAAAAGTAATACTGCTGTACAATTACACAACTATCACTTCGTGTTTATTATCAACACGCTAATTTATGTTTTAAACGACATTTATTGAAAGTTGCGTACGAATATATTAGTATCACATGTTTTCATAACTATATTTGGAAATCATGTGATAAGTCAAGTCCAATTAGGTCAGCAATTGACAATTAGCACTAGCCAATCACGTGATCTGCTTATTTGGTAATGTCGCGATCTGTTTTCTCAGTATTGTGGCAATAGCACAGAACAATCACGTGATCTGCTTATTTAGTAAGGTCGCGACCTGTTTTTCGTAGAATTATGTTATAGCTTCTTTTAAAGGTATAGTTTTTCTTTCTGAACGACCTTATTACACATTTAACTTTTGACAAGGTGTTATATTGTAAATTTCTGTCTAAGCTACGAAATAAATACCATTTTTTTAAAGTGAAGATACACTTTTAAAGTTAATATATATTTTTGCAACATATTGTCGTTTGTTTTCCGTCATATTGCAGTTATCTACATGAATGTTTTATTGTAAAAAAACAATACTCATCCAATAAAACCCTTACCACCACATCTTTAATTGAATTATGAATATCTTTGCCCAATTGAATTCCAACACCAAGACAATTTGATATTTGAAACAAACCATCTAGTCCAACTTGCTTTCTTCACATTCTTACACATCAACATGTGTAAGAGCACCATCATACAGCTAGTTACATCGTGAAATTGACATTCATCTCAATAGAAAACATTCTTAATCGCTCACTCAGCGCTCCATTCATTCATTCCAAACACTCACTCAAACCATTAAAAAAACACTCAAAATTATTAGAAAAATAAGATCAACATATACATTCAAAATGAATTAAGCAAGAACCAAATCGCGATTTCACTGACATAAATGAAATTTAAAGCGTCTGGTTGGTTCTTGGCGAAATAGAAAGCTATTGATTGAACTTTTATGCATATTTTATATAGGTTTTATATATCGCTAATTTTGTTCATCCTGAACAAAATAAGCGACATTGGATTCCCTCCCTTAAATTTCACTCAAAACTCGCTCCGCTCACTCACTCAACATCATGATTAAATCATTCCAAAATCGTTCACCTATCAATTTCACGCTGTTATTAATTGTACCCCCAACTCAGAAGAAGAGGAGCATAATTATATTGATTTCATCATGTCTGTCTCTCAGTCCATTGACCTTTTGCTTTCCGCTAGATAAACGGAGAAGCAATTGACCTACAATAACGAAACTTTACACAAATATTGCCCATGACCCAAAGAAATGCGCCATTGTTTCGGGGTCATAGATGTCACGGGCATCAGTAAATTTTAACAGTTAACAGTTTCATAAGTGAACAACCAATTGACCCAAATCATAGAACTTGACACAAATGTTGTCAATAACCCAAGAAAGTGCCCAATAGTGGAGTCACATAGGTCGAAATCACAATTGAACTTCGTCCAAAAATTGTCTTGAGATTCCAACTCATGAAGTAAAAGACTTCCCTGCGAAAATAGCTTTTCATCATGGAAAAATCATTTGCGACACTTCTAATTTAAAATGTAATTGATAACCCAAAGGGAGCAGAAGTTTATTGAAAAATAATATAAAAACTGTTTGGAGTGTATAAGGTCGCCTGTGTGTCCATTAGTCGGCTGTATGGTCCGTATCATTTTCTTCCTTTTTAGCTCACCTTACCACAACGTGATCAAGGGGAGCTTAAGGATCACCCTGACTCCGTCGTCCGTCGTGAGTCGTCACCCTTCTTAAAACTTCTTCTTCTCCTAAACCGCTGGGCAAATTTCAATGAAATTTTGCCAGAATGTTCCCTGGGTGACCCTTTTCAAATTGTCGCTATATACTAATTGGCCAATAAATATGGGTATGGCAGGGCGGGATTTATTTTGAGCCCAAAATCTTTGAACGACATCTCCTCCTGAACCACTGGGCAGATTTCAATGAAACTTTGCAAGAATGTTCCTTTGATGACCTTCTCAAAACATTGTTGGCAAAATTTTCATTAGCCTATAAATATGGGCGTGGCAGGGTAGGGCTAGTTTTGAGTCTCCTCTGTAATAAATGGGTTGGCAGGGTCTATTATGACTGCTTATAATTGCCGGAATGTCTCCTCTTCAACAATTAGGCAAGTTTGAATAAATCTTTGCCAGAAAGTTTCTTGGATAAGATCCACTGGACCAATCGAATTCAGGTGAGCGGTTTAGGGCCATTCTGTCCATCTTGGTATAATTTTTCTTCCATCAGATTAAGGCCTGTATAGCGATTCAGTGGTTTAAGCGTCTCTCGTTGTTGAAATACATTGATTTATATACGCCCGTCAAAAGACGAGACGTAATATGTGATCACCTGTGGTGGGTGGGAGGCGTCAGCTTCGCTTATAGCTTGAGGTCACTATCTCTCGAACGCATTCCAACTTATCAGTACTTTCAGTACTTTGATTAAGTTGGGTCACCAAAGGAACATTCTGACAGTTTCATTGAAATCGGCCCAGTGGTTCAGGAGATAAAAAAGTTTTTTTCTAAATTGTTGACGACGCACGATCGACGACACTTGACAGTCAATCTCAAGACGGGTTTCTAGGACATAAAACATAGTTCTGTCATACCGTTTTGTTTAGAGCATATAAACATGGATTTCCAGCATTTCTTACATTAGAACTATTGTTATTGAACTATTCCTACCTAGAAAATTATCTATCATGTAAAATAAAACAATACGGGAGACCTATCTATCCTTTTCTAAAACTCTTAGATTCAGAATTATCCATCCATTTGTTGGAGACAAATACTTGAAAGTACATGTGCCGTCGTCGGGGATCAAACGCACGACACCATACAATCGAACATTGGCACTGCGCTTCCAACTGCGCTTTTGGCGTCGGCTTTCTTTTTTTTTTTTTTTTTTTTTTGAATTTCAGGATGAAAATCGCCGGACAATTAATTAATATTCTTTAATTGGATTTTTTATGCTGGCAGTACTAAAATTTAAACTACGACGATGTCGGTTGAATCGATTAGCTGTACAAAATTCCTACCTTCATAATCTTACTGTCTTTTCTTTTATTCTTTTATTACGCATTCGAATAAGACAATTATTCTGTAACGAAACTCTGCATATTGTAAAAAGAGATCAAAACCTCGTACACGGCGTTTCGGTTGACGCCAAACGATATATGTTGACAAATGCACAAGCCCCGTGAGACTTCTTTTAGCTGACCTGAGCACAACGTGCTCAAGGTGACCTATTTCAAAACTTGTTCGTGGATTTGTTCGTTGATTGACCCCCAAATATGGGCGTGGCAGGGTGGGGCATTTTTTGACCCTTAAATCTTTAAACATCTTCTCCACACTAACCATTGGGCTGATTTCAACCAAACTGGACAGGAATGTTCGATGGGTACCCTTATCAAAGCTTGTTCGTGAAATTTTGATTTACCCTCCAAATATGGACGGGGCAGGGCGGGGCAGTTTTTGACCCTGAAAGCTTTAAACATCTCCACAGTGACCATTGGGTCTATTTCAACCAAACTTGGCAGGAATGTTCCTTGGGTGACCTATTTCAAAACTTGTTCGTGGATTTTTGATTGACCCCCAAATAAAGGCGTGGCAGGGCGGGGCAGTTTTTGACCCCTAAATCTTTAAACATCTTCTCCTTAGTAACTTAGTAACCATTGGGCTGTTTTAAGCAAACTTGGCAGGAATGTTCCATGGGTGACCCTTCTCAAAATTTGTTCGTGAAATTTTGATTGACCCCCAAATATGAGCGGGCGGGTTAGTTTTTGACCCTGAAATCTCTAAACATCTTCTCCTCAGTAACCACTGGGCTGATTTCAATGAAACTTGGCAGGAATGTTCCATGGGTTACCATTCTCAAAACTTGTTCGTAAAATTTTAATTGACCAATAAATATGGGCATGGCAAGGGAGGGGGCTTATTTTGAGCCCGAATTCTTTAAACATCTTCTTCTGAGTAACTAATGGTTTGGAGGGGTCTATTTTCTCTTTTATTTTTGGAATTACACCTCCTCTTCAACAACTAGGCAAATATAAATGAAACTTTGCAAGAAAGTTACTTGGGTGAGTTCCACTGGACAAATTAAATTCAGGTGAGCGGTTTAGGGCCATTCTGGCCCTCTTGTTTATGATTGTCTCCTTATGTGCGCTTTAAGTAAAAAAACCGGTATTTTAATTCGGGGAGTGGGGGGGGGGGGGGCATTCAGGTCGTAAACTTTTCGGAGCCCTGACTGATTTCTTTTTTATTTTTCAAAATGTCAGATGATTCATGCACTCCGCGTGTTGAAATTAAAATACTCAAAGAAAGGAAAAATAACCTTTCTGATATGATACAAGTAATTTAGCCTCAGAAGAAATTTCGATTTCTTTCTAGTATGATTTTATAACAAAATAGTAATAACATTACAATACTATATTAAACGATCTATTAGTGCTAAATAACGGAAGGGGTGTACTTTTTAAGGAGACTATTCTTTTGCTATTTTTCTGAATAAAGTTATTGTTTCCAAGTTCTCTGATTCCCTTAAGAGTCGGCTGTAAAACTTTGGTCACACTTACGGCAAATCACGTATACTGAATATCGTTTAGTTTACGATCGGGAAGTTCTTTTGATACAAGTACGGCCGAATAGGAACAATTACAGAAAATTACGCAATCTATAAGTAGTTTAATCAGACTTATTAGCATAAATAGTTGATAAAAAAATCAAAAAAGGCTTCAAATTATGCCATCTTTTGCACGTCAATTGAACAGAAACACGGTCATAATGAAATTTAACAATGTTTTAAACAAGAGTGCCATCGTCACAAAATAAGCCGCCACTTTGCTGCTGTTTCACGAAAATAATTGTAGACACTACTTATTTTGACAGAACCAAATTCAAAATGGCCAAGTTTCATTTAAATCAAGACAAAAAGTTAGGAGGAGTTTCCTTCACAAGGCTGCAATTTCAATAAGCCCCAGACACTAAGTTTTGTGGGGGTATAATTCAGGGAAATAAATGAGCCATAAAATCCTTGATCCATGTACATTTACAAATTATGGTGATGACATTGACCAAGTTTCATTTAAATAAAGACAAAAAGTAAGGAGGAGTTGCGTTCAAAAGGCTGCAATTTCAATAAGCCCTAGATACTAAGTTTTAAGGGGGCATAATTTAGGGTAAAATTAATGAACCATAAAATCCTTACTTTATGCTCATCTACCAATTTCCGTTATAACATCCACCAAGTTTCATTTAGATCCAGCCAGAAACTTAGGAAGAGTTGCATTCACAAGGCTGCAATTTCAATAAGCGCCAGAAACTAAATTTTAAGGGGGCATAACTGAGGCAATAAGCCCCAGAAACTAAGTTTTTAAGGGGCATAACTCAGGCAAAAATGATCGAACCATAAAAACCTTCCTGCATGCACATCTACCAATTGAGGTGATAACATTGATCAAGTTTCAAGAAGATCCAGCCAGAAACTTAGGAGGAGTTGCGTTGACAAGTAAAGTGGACCCAGAGACTAAGTTTTTAAGGGGCATAATTCAGGCAAAAATCAAAGAACCATAAATACTTCCTTCATGCACATCTACCAATTGAGGTGATAACATTGACCAAGTTTCAAGAAGATCCAGCCAGAAACTTAGGAGGAGTTGCGTTGACAAGAAAAGTGGACCCAGAGACTAAGTTTTTAAGGGGCATAACTCAGGCAAAAATCAACGAACCATAAAATCCTTCCTTCATGCTCATCTACCAATTGAGGTGATAACATTGACCAAGTTTCAAGAAGATCCAGCCAGAAACTTAGGAGTTGCGATGACAAGAAAAGTGGACCCAGAGACTAAGTTTTTAAGGGGCATAACTCAGGCAAAAATCAAAGAACCATAAAATCCTTCCTGCATGCACATCTACCAATTGAGGTGATAACATTGACCAAGTTTCAAGAAGATCCAGCCAGAAACTTAGGAGGAGTTGCGTTGACAAGAAAATTGGACCCAGAGACTAAGTTTTCAAGGGGCATAGCTCAGGCAAAAATCAACGAACCAAAAAATCCTTCCTTCATGCACATCTACCAATTGAGGTGATAACATTGATCAAGTTTCAAGAAGATCCAGCCAGAAACTTAGGAGGAGTTGCGTTGACAAGAAAAGTGGACAGACGTACGGACGGATGGACGGATGGACGGACGGACGGATGGACCGACGGACGGACAGACAGACGGAGAAGATGACGCCAATATACGTCCGCCTCCGGCGGCGTATCAAAAGCATCTTGTTGTATTATTCTACTGATACAGTGTAAAAGCAGAAGGGTTTAAAACCATACATTTCGTGTGGATTTAAAGGTAAATTTTGGAAATCTGCCCGAAACTCTTGAGATTGTAAGCGGAAATTAATGACGTAATGAACTCTCATACCAACGACTTAAAGATAACACCCTAAAAATCATGAGATAGTCCGCGGAATTCCGATCAGACATAAAAATGTCCAGTTTTCTTAAAATCTTAGAATAATCTTCAGCCTAGATCAGGAATAATTATGTTTCATAAAACAATAATAATACTTATAATAATGATAATCATAATAATAACAAGAGGACTATGATGGTCCTAGATCTCTCATCTGAGTCTCTTTGACCCCTGGAACATCACATTAATTAAATAGGCAGATGTCAACAAAGAGATAATTCCTACATAAGATCAATACCATAAAATGTTTAAAGCCAAGAGCGAGAAAGATATGCCTTTATGCCTTTTGATTCAATGTAAAAAGGAATTATCCCGGATGGAGCCCAAATGTAACCCAAGGGTCTTGATATGAACAGACTCGGTAGAGGTCAACTAGATGATGCTACATACTAAATATGAAAGCTGTCTGCCTTCTGGTTTCAGAGAAGAAGATTTTTTTTGAAGATTTTCCTATTCTCACCTATCGTGCTCAGATGAGCTAAAAGATTTGAGCCAAAATATGACCCAAGGGTTTTGATATGAACAAACTTGGTAGGGGCCCACTAGATGATGCTACATACCAAATATGAAAGCTGTGTGCACTCTGGTTTCAGAGGGGAAGATTTTTAAAAATTTTGCTCTTTGATTGTATGTAATGAGGGTTGCGCCGGGATGGAGCCCAAATATGATCAAAGGCTCTTGAAATGAACAAACTTGGCAGAGGTCCACAAGATGATGCTTCATACCAAATATGAAAATTGTCTGCTTTCTGGTTTCAGAGAAGAAGATTTTTGAAGATTTTCCTATTTGCTTCCCCTTCCTGCTCAGAAGAGCTAAAAGGGATGCACCTGGGTAAAGCCAAAATATGACCCCATGGTCTTCATATGAGGAAACTTGGTAGAGGCCCACTAGATGATGCTACATACCAAATTTGAAAGTTGTCTGCCGTCCGGTTTCAGAGAAGAAAGTTTTTAAAGATTTTCGCTCTTTGGTTCTATGTAATAAGGGTTGCGCCGGGGTGGAGCCCAAATATAACCCCACGTTCTTTATATGAGCAAACTTGGTAGAGGTCCACTAGATAATGCTACATACCAAATATGAAAGCTGTCTGCCTTCTGCTTTCAGAGAAGAAGATTTTTGAAGATTTTCTTTTTTTCACTCTTTTTGTTGAGGGTTAAGGCAAAGTTAAGGATGGATTCCATTTATTTGGAGAACTTTGGTAGAGCTTAACCCTGCCAAGTTTCATCAAGATTGGCTAACCGGTTTAGGAGGAAAAGATGTTTAATGAAATTGTGGACGAATGACGACAGACTACGCACGACGGACGACGGACATTGAACGATCACAATAGCTCACATTGAGCACTTCGTGCTTAGGTAAGCTAAAAATGAGTGGACCGTGATGGTCCTTTATCACTCATCTGAGTATCGAAGTCCTAAGTTTTAAATTCTTACTCAATAACAAATATTGGATTAAAAGACAAAGGGGCTCCAACTTCCAATAAATAAATAGAAAATACCGTGAATTATTTTTAGTAAATCAATGTAGAAGATTACCACAATATTTGAAAATTATATGCTTAAAGGTTAAAAATGAGAGCTTTTCAGAAGTCTTTTTTTCTCTCACGTATATATGTTAAATGTGGCTCTACAAGGGCGTATTTAGATTTAAGTTTATTATTTCAACTATTTAGAATAAATTTATAGATTTATACAGAAGCAGAAAATAAAAGTATCGGGCCTAACAGTTTACAAGGAAATACCTGTTCTCAGAAATCCTTCTTGATATATGTATAAAAAAGGAACCCCCAACAACACAGGCTTAATTTTAATCTGAATGCAATACAAAATGTTTTGCTGGGGATCATATGGACATTCTCATTGGAAAAATTGTATTCTTTGCTTTCTAGAATCAGAAAAGTGTTGGTGCTTTTTAAGTCGCCATTTGTCAAAATGGCAGACTTATTGCGATATCGGTTTACATTGAACCGGTCAAGTACAGATATTGTTGATAAGAATTCAAGAGTGCTATTTGCGAACGGAATTAAATTCTGAACATCGATGTCAAATCAGTCAGCTAGGTTTTACTTTCGTTTTGAACTGAAGTGATAAGCTCGTTTTTTTTTTCGTTTTTTTTGTTTTTCAAAAATACGATTATTCAGAGGTTGTTTTTTTGTAGTGTTAATACTTTGCATATCTGTCCAATTGCTTGGACCACTAAATGCTTATATTAATATGAATTGTCTTGATCATTGAAGTTTGAAACAAAAACAAGATCTACATGCACTAATGAACAATATCAGGAATTTGAACCAGGTTTTTGTTTTAACTTGATATTCTCTATGAATAACATTTGACAATTGATACATCTTGAACTGGAAATTGACTTTAGATTTTGATTCTCAGGAGTTTGAAATTGAAAGTGAAAAAATGTTGTTGTTTGGGAAAGGGTTGATATTATATATTTTGTCGTCTGTAACTCTTTTCAAATTGTATCACCCCCAAAATTTTGCCGTTTGGTTAATTGTTGATAATCATAAACCTAAGTGCAATAAAACACTTGATGCTCAGAGAGGATGTGGTAATAGTGGTGGGAAATCGATGTGTAGGTGTTGCATCCATCACAATATGACATACTGTTAAAAGTGCTGTAAAACTACATTCGATCAGTCAGATTCTGCTTAGAATCTGCCAAACAGAACCTTTGAATTGATAGAAAAGGCTTAGCATCTAAAATTGAACAGCAACCTGAACAAAAGGAGCTTGTAATCCAGCTGTTTTTAGATCAGTTAGTGCTTGGGGGTGACCTATTGTGATCTCTTATCATCTGTTTGCCTGTAAACAATACTGTAGGGTTATTCTTGTCTCAAAATCTGAGTTATTGGTCACAAATAACCAAAATATTATGGTATCATCCTCATGGCGACTTTCAGGACCTTCAGTCCTTTGATTTATTTACCTGTAAAACAAAGAACCTCGCGAAGCAGGGCTGAGTTATTTTAAGGTAACTGCGGACAGATAATAATTATGGTCGAATTTTCGACTTTCTTTAAATCTCACAATAATTGCTGAGATTTATATTTAAGTGCGGGAATAAGCCAACACGTAATTAAAATGGACTGAAGCTCGTTCATTCGACGTCGTGACGTCATTAAGGGGCCAACACCTTTTTGACCCGCCCAAATCATTATTTGCAAATATTTTCTGAATTTATCGGCCGATTTTTACGAAAAAATTTCATTTAGAAAGTCCAAGAACGCCCAAGCTAGTCATTTTATTTCTGTGCACATTCAAATAGAAAAATAGGCCCGAAACGCTAACTATTTCTCGTTTTTTAAGATTTGACGTTTCTTTTTTCATTTCATTTTTGTAAACAAATAGAAATTTCTCAAAATAATGTCGGGCGACCTATGCTGATTTTTTTTGTGTGTGTTATTTTGTAGCGAAAAGAATATGATTTGCATTAATCAAATCAAAATGATATGTCTTCGAGTTAGATTTTTTTTAAATTCGATTTTGTGAAGTTGTTGCAACATTTTTCGTAGAATTCGACGTTGCACCCAAACCATCGGTTCTATGCTTATTTGGCGCCAATTTCAGTGCAATAACGTATAGTAAAATATTTGAAATTAAGGTTTATTGTGAAATATAGCTTTCAGAAATATTTAACATGAATGTGATTTTGAGAAATACATGTACAAATATGCACTTAATTCTTATCCATTTAAATGCTTATGTGAACATTTGACGCGACGTTGAAATATCCTTTAATTTGCGATATCTTCGCGGAATCGAATGGAACAAAAAAATCTAACCCAAAGACATATGTTTTTTATTTAAAAAATCTTCAGCGGAATGGTTTGGCAGCAACATGTCTAAATTTCAGCATAGATCAACGGACAAATTTTCGAGAAAAAAGATAATATTTTCAGTAACTGTACTCGAAAACACCAGCACACAGGGCTTTAACATTAAATTTTACACTTAATTGTATTCCTTACACTTATATCTTCATATCAATAAAACATAACGTCAGGCGTCTAATTCGACAATGTTATCTGTCCGCAGTTACCTTAAATCCACAAATAAATATATGAGATATGCTTCGCACAAGCTAATTTTTTAGCATGTCCTCTCTTGACGGAGAGGAATGATTTGAAATCCATTTAGAAATATAGGAGCTGTACTCTGGACAAAGTTTTTGACCTTGACCTTTTTTCAAAAAGTACATTTTCTCGAGCACAGTTGTGCCAGGTTAATTGCAACCCATCGATTTATCTAGGAGCCCCATTCTAATTTTTTACATTTAACTTTGACCCTTGACCTTGGAGCCATCTGAAGATATCTTTCAAATAGCCATCTACTCACGGTGAAGAACAGTTGTGTCAAATTATCATGAACTACAGTCAAAGATGTAGGGCGGCGGCACTCATTCTTTCCGACTATTTGTCTCTCACCAATGGGTTGATAATCGTAAACCTTTGTGTGATAGCAGCTGAAGGCTAGGGCATGATGTAATGGTAGTATTGGTGAGAGAAATACCAGGAATCCATTCTTAGGTGCTCCAGCCGCCGCGATATAACTGAAAAATCAATCAATCCCCCCCCCCCCCAAAAAAAAACCACACAAAAAAACACATCTTTAACAAATTGAGAAAAGGATCACCCAAGACAAACTTATGCCATGTTTCTTTTATAAAGGCGAAATGGTTGGGGCGAAGAATTTAAAAGTTTTTATAGCGAAAATAAGCCCACTCCCCTACTCCACCCATGTGTGGGGTTACGTCAATATTTCTTTAACAATTAACATAAAGGGCCACCGAAGGAACAAACATGCTTTTCTTTGAAATCGGGTCAATGATTTTGGAAGATAAGATTTTAAAAGATGTTGTAGTGAAAATAAACCCCTCCCTGCCACGCGTATATATTGGGGTGTATTAGAATGTCTTGAAAGAAATTAAGAAGAGAGTCTTCCAAGGGACATTCTTGCTAAGTTTCACTGAAGTAAGGCCAAACTTTTGGGAGAAGATTTGGTAGTGAAAATAAGTCCCACTATACCACGGCCATATTCGGGATTCAATCCAAATTTCTTGAATAGTTTAAGAAGGGGGTCACCCAAAGAAAGTTTATGCCAAATTTAATGAAAATCAGACCAATTATTTGGGAGAAAAGGATTTTAAAAGGTTTTATATTGGATCGTCCATATCGGTGGGGGGGGGGGGTCCAAATTTCTTGAAGAACTGTAAGGTCATCGTAGGAACAGTTCTGCCAAATTTCAGAAGAGGATCACCCCGCTCTGTGTCACCAATATTTTAGGGGGTCAATTAAACTTTTTCGAACAACTTTAGAAAAGAGTCAACCAGGAACATTTCTGTCACGCCCATATCTGGGGGTCAATTAAAATTTCTTGAAAAAGCATAAGAAAAGGTCATTCACGGTAAATACACGCTACATTTCATTGAAATCCGCCCATCAGTTTTAAGGAGTACATTTTTTAAACTCTTTTGGAGCAAATAAGCCCCGCCTTGCCTCGTCCATTTTAGGGGCTCAATCCAAATGTCTTGAACAGATTTATAAGCGGGTCACCCAAGGAACATATGAACTATAAAGTTTCGGTAAAATCCGCCCATTGACGAGGAGATGGTGCAAATCAAAATCCTCGGGCTCCGCCCTCGGATTTTATCTTTCTCCTCCTCCACCAATTTTTATTCTTGGACACATCAACGTGAATATTAAATTATTTAATAATTGTAGGATTGTTTGACCCACCTGAATCTTTACCCGTTTCATTTCTTCGACATCTTTTTCTTCTAGTACAAACTTGTATTTTGCTGGTCTACAATAACACAAGGGCTCTCTTTTGGCTGAAATACTTACAACGTAACCATTCTCATCTGAAATAAAAAAAAATCTTAACCCTGGTCTGCTGAATAAAACCCTCGACAGAATTGCATTTCAATCAAAGCGCGAAAAGAACTGGTGCTACAAATTGATTGTAAGTATCTTATATTGAACATCAATTTTTGCCTTTATTTTGAAATTCTGAAAATCAAAGTTAACATGTTTGTAAAAACAATTATATGGCTCTAGATAATACCTCGCTAAATTGTAATAGTCCCATTGTATGCCTACTTGATCACATTCGTAGATTGCGTATCCAGATTTTTCTAGACCACAAGTCGCTTCTCTCGCGCTTGAGATTAAAATGACACACTATAAACACAAAAGACAATGAAAACATTTAAGCTTAGAAAAATATACTGTAACGATTTAAATCCTTCCTTCATGGAATGAATACTATTGAGTATAAACTTTTATTGACTTTTTCAGGCACCATATTTTTTACCAACCGAAGGGTTAATGATTTGTATGTCAGAATGTTAGTATTCCTTGGCTAATTTCGCCTGAGACTCTGTTTACTTTCCGATAGTGAAATCGGAAAATCACCGATGATCGACGAATTCCTCTAGTACGCATTTAGATTTAAGTGTTTATTTTTGACGTGTATACTAGTCAGAACTGTAGTGTAGAGGTTAAGACGTCTGCCTCTGATACAAGAGAATCTAGGTTCAAACCGAGTACGAGAACGTATAATTTTCTGTCTCAAGTTTTCTATTTTTTTTTCTGTCTTACAATCACATGTTATTTGTAGACGGAGGTTGTATTAGGGCTTTTTCAATTTTGAAGACATATTTTTTTCATATTTTGAGTTTACTTTTGATCTATAAAATAACAACAGTAAAGGTGGCTCTGTTGATACTGGGTGCCTTTGTGGTAACTTTGGAAACAGTGTTGTTGTTTTTTTCATTTTCCTTGTGGGAAAAGGTTCGAAAAAAGGCTTTATTGGAAAATTTTGCTGTTTTCTGAAAATCGGGAAACATCTTGTCCTCGTGGTTTATATTGTGTATATTTCACTTTTATATAAAAGGATGTTGGTATCTTAGGTTTCGCGATACGATATGAATCAGCAGAAAGTGATCGTCATATAATTCGACAAAAATAATATTCACTTAGTGTGAACTTGTAATAGCGACGTAGAAAAGAAGGAACAAAAAAAAAAAAAAAAAAAAAAAAACCAAGCACCTCGGAGACTTGAACCCATAGATGTGTGGTTGAGAGCGACACACCTTAACCGACTGAGCTATTCAGTCTTGTGCTCACTCGCTGGTGAAATTGCGTATTAATATATGTGTTATTAACGGTTAATGGAATTAGAACTCGGGGATCTTCCGAATATATACGGAATATGCACAGAGTCTCAGGCGAAATTAGCCAAATAATATTTTGTTTCAACATGTTGTTTAAGAAATCATTCGTTTAGGCCTACCTATATCACAGTGAACTAAGCATACAGAACGTATCATTATGAATTTCAATTACAATTGTGCACAATGATTATTCTGTCAATTGACAATGTAACTTGTAGGAACTATGTACGAATGGTTATCCAACTGTGTTTCTTTGAAATTCAACAGGAAATGAAGGAGATATGCTCCGGACTAGACCAATTTTAATTTGACCTCTAGTCGTGACTAAGACTTTTGGATGAACCGAACAAAGCCTTCGCATGGCTTTAGTACTTGTCATGAAGAACGTATGTGCAAAGCTATTTTGAAATACATTGATGAATATAGAAAATAAGCCCAGACAAAAATGTGTAACTTGACCCCGATTATATTTCATTTTGTGAACAATAAAAGCTATACTGTTAATTGTGGCTCAACAACTCGTGAAAATATGGATTTTATTGTTCATCCGAAGAAATTAAAATCGATCTTACAATGAAACAAACGAGTATCCTCTATATCATTATTCGAATTAAAGGTACTTACATTTCGCTGAATCATCTTGAGGCAAATGTTCCTCTGAAATAGTGATTAAAAGTGAGATAAATCAAAAATAAAATCCAAAAGGTGTAGTTGGTATATTTTAGATCGATAAATTTATATGGGAACAAAGTGTGTTAGGCGAGTTCTCTTGGAAAAGTTACACACAATAAATTACCATGTAAATTCAATTACCGTTTAATTTTACCTGAGCGCAAAGTGCTCAAGGTGGGCTTTTGTGATCGAGTGATGTCCCTCGTCCGTCGTTTGTGGTATGTCGTGTGTCGTGCATCGTCAACATTTACATAAGGGACACTCTTGTGAAATTTTTGTTCAATCAACCTTTAAAATTGGTGAAAATGATTATGTTGGGTCATGCGGGGTCAAATATTGGTTAAATGCGTCAAATTTTATAAGAATCCTGCAGACCCTCTAGCAGCCGCATTTTTTACTCAATAAATCAGAAAATAAATCAGAATGAGTGTCTTGGTGAAATCTCGTTCAAGTTTAAAATTTGGTCGAGTGGTGTATAAAACTAGATCAAGGCGTGAAATATCAGGATCACGTTGAAAGCACTCTAGAGGCAATATTTTTGCTCAGTACACCAGAAAATTGGTCAGAATGAGTGTCCTGATGAAATATTTGTCAAGTTCGAAATTAAGGTTAAATGTCAAAACACTAGAGGCTTCATTTTTTGCTTTAGTGATTTGAAATGTAATCTTACTATTTGCCTTTTTTAATATCTTCGTCTTGATTGTAATTTTGTCAAGCCAGACATTAGTGATTAGTGGACATTTTAGTCTACTCGCATTTCCGATTGTGAAATATGCATTTCATATCACTTATTTTAAATGAATTTGAAAAGAAAAGGTTCGAACAATTTATTCATTTCTTACATTTGACATAACTTTAATGCTTTTCGGTTGATAATCGCGATATAACGAAAGATTATCACTTGGTAAATTCACCGCTTAACCAGTGAAATAATGAAAACTTTTCAATCCCGCTTTCATTCATTACAACCTATCTAACGTTTTCTATGCTGAGTCCAGTGATTTGGCGAACGTTGCGTAGCAATTACGTGCAAAATGACGCGTAAGAAATTTTATCTCATAACTATACAAATATCTGTGTGATAACATCCCATATGATATTCTTTATGATATTACATAGTTATTTTTAGAACAATGGTATAATGCGGTTATTTTTAGAAACTTGCACTTCAGTTAGAAAAATTGACGAAAAGACAAATAGAGGTTATAAGATAAATATAATACGTACTTAGTCTATTGTATGAAAAAAATATCTAACTCGGTTGTGAGAATTAATAATTCTCTCGGCAGAGCCTCGACAATTTTCAATTCTCCCAACCTCGTTAATTGTTTTTTTCATATAATACACTAAGTATGTATTATATATTTATCCTTAATATTTCACATTTTATCTCAGTTTTGCATTAAAGACTTCGAATGTTCGTTTGTTTGCGATTAAGATCGATTGATGTTTCATTTTGTGAATAACCAAATTTTCTCTTTTGACTCAACAAATCGTTAAAATATTGCTTTTGTTGTTCACTCAATGATACACAAATCGATCTTACACTGAAACAAACGAAAGAGAACGTGAGAAAGGGAGGTGGAAAAAAAGAGAATAGATAGATACAGACAGACAGGACAGAGTACCACATAAACAAAGAACGTTTCGTTTTTTAAAAATAACTTAATGAGATCAACTTACGCGAAGCGATATTACTTTGTAAATATACAGTAAACATTGAAAGAACAAAAGTATTTTTTTAAGTCTGTATAGGTTATTTCTCGAATATAGAACACAATTAGACATGGATAGTTAGGTGATTGTGGGTTGACTAATACCGAGGCAGCAACGAGAAAGTAGTTCCGTCCATTTGTGCATTATCTAGGTATGCGATATAAAAAAACATCGCACACTTTTATCTCATTTAATACATTGGAGGCAATATCAAAGTATTCAATAAAGTGGAAAATTGCCAACTGCTTTAAACGTGTCTCATTGAAAAAAATCTCATGAGAGTGCATTATTATGCGTTAAAAACGAATCAGAACAACCGAATAGTGTATTCGTTGATCATTCTATCCACAAATTCCCCACATCTGTATTTTTGACCCTAAAAATAATGTATTTTGTCTTGAGTATCGCGTATTTATACTAAGTAGATATAATCTTTTTTTTATCTGATTTCAATACTTTTAGTGCGCTGCTTTGTAAAAATTGAATGTAACAAATATATACAAATCATTTGGAATTTCTAACCACTTTTTAATTTTATTTAATCATTATATTCGGATTAGTGAACACACAACACAACTAATATTACTAACCAAGAAATGAAACAAGCAAGTATTGAAATTTAGTATAATAGCTTGCATATACTACGGTTTTGATCTACCATCGAGCAAAAATTAAGCAAGAAAAAATAATATATCATATTTGCTCCTTTCAGAAAATCAATGTTAATCACCTTTAAGTAAATTGAAAAAGAAATTTCAAAACTAATGTGTTAATAACTTTATGATAACAAAAATATCATATTTCGGTATTTTCAGTGCTTTGAATTGCACGAAATTAGCCTGATATCTTCAAAACATGAATTTATAATTTTTATTTGAATCTCCTCTTAATTGTTTTGAATCATTTCGTTCAGAATATGGAACAAACCAACCAACCAAACAAACAAAAACAAAAAAAAAAAAAAAAAAAAAAAAAAAAAAACGAAACAAAGCAAAACAACAACAACATCAAAAAACATTAACGACGAAAAAGTGGGACATTCTAATGGGTGAATTTACCACAATAGCTCTCATATACAAAAAACTTGATCAATTATTGAGCAAAATTAAGGCAAGCAAAACTAGCAATGCAAATTTTCAAGCTTCAAATTATTTAATGGTTTAACAATGATAAAGAAATTTATATAAAATGGAAACGACATGCCTATTTATATTGTGTAAAACCTTTATAATGGAAAAACAGTGTCTCATTTCGGTACTTTATGTGCTTTTTTTAGCTAAAACATTATCAAATGTGTTCACAAATGGCTTGAAAATTTGATTAACTTTGTACTTAATTGTAATGTATTTTTTTAGCATTCTGAACATTATTCATACCAAATACCACATTTAATGACAAGAAGTGATACTTGTATATTATTAAAGTTGTGTGCACGTTCAATCCATGGATGTATTACAAATATTGTGCAATTTAAAGCGTTTAGCGTCTAAAAGACCTTGGTAATATGCTTCAGGGTACCCTCTAGCATATCACAGATGATATAGATATTGGAACTGGAGACAGAAAAAAAACTTTCAAATTTTGCAGAAATCTATACAAGAAAAAAAATTCTTACTCAGTTCTTTCGGTGCTTTCATTTGCTAAGATTAAATTGGTATGTGCTTAAATGGCTTGGATCTTTAAGTTTTTATCCATTCAAAAGAATAATATCATTTAAAATATCATACCCACCAAATATAAGCATATATCAATAATTTGTATGACATGTATGGTAGCATAGTTATGGCACTGGTATGCTCAAGTCGTGGCTTTTATCAATTTATGAACAAAATTCAACAAACAATGCCTAAAAAAGTTCATTCGTGTGCTTCAAGGTATTCTCTAACATGTTTAGACTGAAGAAAATACCTTTTAAAGGCTGTCGTTTTCCGGTACTTTTAGTGTTTTTATTCGCTTATTGTGTTTAATCAATGAATTAATGTTTGGATTATTGAATTATTTTGAAAAAAAGCCATAAGAAATGTTTTTAATCTTAAAAAATATCAATTTCTGACTTAAGGTTAACATTTACATTAACCCTTGCCATGCTGAAATCCTGCCTTGACAGAAGATACAGACAAAGATCAGCCTGCACATATGTGCAGTATGATCTTAGTTCATATCACCTGAATTTCAATTTTAAACAAGAAAGGTGTAAAACAATGTATTTTCCGAAATCAATATTCACTCACATTTGGTAACTTCCAGTGCGTTTAGCACTTTGATTTTACATTTTTTTTGCAAATATTTTCATTCAGCAAGACAAGGGTTAAACTGCAATTGATGGCTTTTGACCTCAAATGAGTCCTGAAAGCCCTAGCGCCAAGTGGGACAATTGAAGAATATGCTCGGTAAACATTGGGCTTTTAAAAAGTCCCGAAAATTCCCCCTATTGGGGGATCACCCTACTGAATCATAGCCTGTTAATTTCTTAACATCACAAGACAACGCTAGGCTCAGGGACAGGTGGGTGAGAGATACAGATATCTTGATTGTTTTGATAGAACGAAAGAGCAAGACATCCAAGTTTCGAACAACGCATGAAAAGGTAGAAAACTTACCAACGCCTTCGTCTATAGCAAGCTTAAAACCGGAAATTGATATTATTATAATGAATATTATGTAAGAACATTTATATGTCAAGGCTATCAAATTAGGTTGTAAACAAACATACCTGGGTTATTCATGGCTTGGACCACCTTTTCTGCAACGTCGCAAAACGGCTCAGACGCATTGATATATGTTAAAGTAACTAGAGTCGTTGGCCTCTGACAATCCTCAAGTAATACAGGTATTATTCGGTTGATACCGGATTCTACTGACTGTACAAATGCGAACTCTCTCTCATATTTACACCATCCACTTTGGATGAAATTAGGAGATAACATCAATAAGACTTTCCAGGATCGCTGCATTCCAATTTTGATATTTTCTGAAATGTCCATGCCAGGTTGAAAGTCCCTGTCAGCATAAACGCATTTCAAATTATACCTCTTCTCTATTTCATCGACAATCGGCCAAACCCTCTCAGAGTCCTCGGCACTATAAGATACAAACAAATGCCGATCTTTTCCTTCCGGTAAAATAAAGTTTGGCTGCATTTCGCCTTCGTTCAAATCGATTACATCTATGTCTATACATGTATTTTGATCGAAGATATCTGCATCATTTTCTTCAATGTCAATCAGCTCTACATCAGAATCCATCTTTTTCTAGGTTCTTTTCACGAATTTTACCTAAATCAAAAAATAATGCGACTTGTAACGTTACATTTTATACAGATATTTTTCTAATTCTTTAAAAAGAGGGCAGTTGCGTTGATCAGTCTTCGGCGCCAAAGAGAAATTTATAGCATTGAGGTCGAAACCCGGCAGCGCTGTTGAATAGTTTGGTTTGGACTTAACGATCTTTTCGCAGCCTAAGACTCTGTCCCTTTTGATACTT
The DNA here is from genome assembly GCA_948146395.1 of Fragum whitleyi. Lineage (NCBI taxonomy): Eukaryota > Metazoa > Mollusca > Bivalvia > Cardiida > Cardiidae > Fragum > Fragum whitleyi. The sequence goes on along the minus strand of OX411551.1, from coordinate 32,999,226 downwards.
AGGAGACACGAATAAAAAAATTGTTACATGACATAACTTCAAGATTTCGAAAACCCATTTTAAATTTAAGAAGAAGTTTCACGCATTGATATTTTTATTCGCTGTAAAGGAATGTTAATAAAGTATTGACGCAACACCATACACATCAGCAAATTCTCATTTAACAAATTTAAGATTCCTCGGAGGCTCGGTACTACATGTATTCACATTGCTTTCACATTAATCACACAATAGGATATTTATTCGACATAAGATAACGAGCTGCTCCAAAAGATAGAATAAAATAGAAAGGAATTGAAGGAATGCTCTTTAGAAGTAATTTTGGGGGACGTTTTTGGTGGATGTTATAACGTCTATCAGTGTTATTGCGTGAGAAAAATCCGGAAAGATTTTAATAGCTTTTCAAAAAAGGAGTTCCAACTTGGGTTCAATTTACTTTTCATCAAGACTTGTTTCCGCCAGACAACTGTGCATTTTGAAAATGGCATTATACAAGAATTCTATACAATTTGTAGATTATTCAAAGACTCGTTTAAAATGATAATTCAGCTGTCAATCTTAAACCACGCGTTTTAAACTTTCGCACAAGAATATTATTAAACGGCAAAGCGATGATTCACCTATTTGGCTTTCTCATGGTGTAAAGTGGGCAAAAATTTAGTGGCTGAAATCTTTTCCCGCTGTTCCCGCTAGATAACGGGTAGTGTTATAAACATTCCTGAAATCCAATTTGATAAACGAATTTGCGAGTAGAGTGAGACAAAAAGAATCAGACGACACATTTGCGTGGTGTTCTATACCCTTAGTTCTTTCACCGTTTATAAATTTATAAAGAGAGGTGTGTTCGTTAGATGAAAAAAATCCCGCTAAATATTTTCTAACGCAATAAGGAAATAAATTCATTTTCTCATTCCGGATTAACAATATGTTTACACAATCATCATGGAAAATATGAGAAGAAATAAAACAAGCGTAATAGTATCTTGCAAATTTTTGTTTTTCTAACGCGCTACATTTAGATAGAGAATATTCTAATATCGCTCAATAAACTAATCGTTGCTACGACATGTAAGTGACATAGCGCTGATATCTCTCTGTCTGTCACTTACGCAAGCAAGACAAGTTACTGCCTACGTTTTGAGATATAGCTTTTTATGTCATCATAAACCAGCTGTTTTTGCGAGATTTCATTTGTTCCATATAAATAGAGTTGTTAGGTGCTATTTGTGGTTGTGTACATTAAAGTTGCAAGTTTATCTTTGATGCCAATTAGCACAATCTAAGTTGCTTTTAAACTAAAAGTATTTTCTTTTGAATACCTATAAAGTGAACAGTTCATGTGAAAAAAAGAGGGCCGAGGCCCCTCATTATAAATGTGACCCTCCATTCAAAAAGCAACGATCTGGGTTGTTGCTAAAAATGATTTTTGGAAATGCAATCTCGGATTACCCGCATGTATTTTCTAGCTCACCTGAGCACACGGTGCTCAAGGTGAGCTTTTGTGATCATCTAATATCCGTCGTCCGTCCTGTGTCGTCTGTCGTCCGACGTCCGGCGTCAACATTTTTTTTGTTCACACTCTAGAGGCCACAAATATGGCTCAGTCTTAATGAAACTTGGTCAGAATGTTGACCAGGTTACAAGGATGAGCCATATTGAAATTGGACGGATCCATGTCATATCACGGGAAAAGGGTCCTTAAAAATTTTCTTGTTAACACTCTAGAGGCCACAAATGTGGCCAAATCTTCATGAAACTTGGTCAGAATTTTGGCTAGGTTAACAGGAAGAACCCTATTGAAAATTGAAAGGATTCATGCCATATCACCGGAAAAAGGGCCTTCGTGATAATTTTTCTATTTTATTCGCTAGGGGCCACAAATATGGCTCAATCTTCATGAAACTTGGTCAGAAAATTTGTCAGGTCACAAGGAAGAATCTTATTGAAAATGGGAAGGGTCTGTATCATATCACGAGAAAGTTGGCCTTAATGACAATTTTTTTTTTACGCTCTAGAGGCCACAAATATTGTCCAATCTTCATGAAACTTGGTTAGAATGTTTATCAAGTCACAAGGATGAACCTTATTGAAAATGGGAAGGGTCTGTATCATATCACGAGAAAAGGGGCTTTAATGACAATTTTATTGTTAACGCTCTAGAGGCCACAAATATTGTCCAATCTTCACGAAACCTGGTCAGAATTATTGTTTAGTCACAAGGATGAACCCCTTTGAAAATCGGAAGGGTCAGTGACATATCATTGGAAAAGGGGCCTTGATGACAATATTCTTATTAACAAGTCTTAAAAGTACAATTACGATTTATGGTGAAAAATTTGATAATAGTAAATTTGGACAAACATATAGCGATATAGGACCGTCATGGTCCTCTTGTTTAAATTATTTTTCGGTGTTTCCTTTTTGCGTGACAGGTCACACAATATTTCTTAAAAATAAGATTAATGTTTTAATGCCATAATTTCATTCGTCTTATGAACCATAGGCTTAACAAAAAATAAGTTTAATTCACTTACAGTTTGCATTTTATAGAAACTTGCCAAACATGGGTGGAAGTTTTCCTTTTTCGTCTCTTTCTATTTTTACCACAATGCCACCAGAATCGTCAACCTTCAGTAGTTTCAGTGCTTTGATAACGTCAACCAGAGTTAGTGCGTTAAAAAAAATCCGATCAGATTTTCAAAGCTTTTCAAGCAAGGGGGGGGGGGGGCATATCGTTCACCTGAGCAAGACAACTCATAACTTGTCAACCATGTTATAAATACCGGAGATTATTTGATTTACATTTTTGAGCGGGTTTGAAAGAAACAGATTTAAATTTAGTCCTACTGCAATATGATTTTTTTAAAATCTTGGTAAATTGTCAACCATTTTGTTACTATGGCAACAAAAGATATTGTTGGAATTGAAATATTTTAACAGCTTCAAAAGACCTTCGCCTGAAGAACATCCCTGCTAAGTTTAAATTCATTGTCCCAAATAGTAAAGAAAAAGATGAACTCTTTCTAAAATTTTCGGCATTTTTTTAACTTTCCTTTACCATGGAAACCAGAGTTTTTGCGGAGGCTCGGTACTACATGTATTCACATTGCTTTCACATTAATTACACAATAGGATATTTATTCGACATAAGATAACGAGCTGCTCCAAAAGATAGAATAAAATAGAAAGGAATTGAAGGAATGCTCTTAAGAAGTAATTTTGGGGGACGTTTTTGGTGGATGTTATAACGTCTATCAGTGTTATTGCGTGAGAAAAATCCGGAAAGATTTTAATAGCTTTTCAAAAAAGGAGTTCCAACTTGGGTTCAATTTACTTTTCATCAAGACTTGTTTCCGCCAGACAACTGTGCATTTTGAAAATGGCATTATACAAGAATTCTATACAATTTGTAGATTATTCAAAGACTCGTTTAAAATGATAATTCAGCTGTCAATCTTAAACCACGCGTTTTAAACTTTCGCACAAGAATATTATTAAACGGCAAAGCGATGATTCACCTATTTGGCTTTCTCATGGTGTAAAGTGGACAAAAATTTAGTGGCTGAAATCTTTTCCCGCTGTTCCCGCTAGATAACGGGTAGTGTTATAAACATTCCTGAAATCCAATTTGATAAACGAATTTGCGAGTAGAGTGAGACAAAAAGAATCAGACGACACATTTGCGTGGTGTTCTATACCCTTAGTTCTTTCACCGTTTATAAATTTATAAAGAGAGGTGTGTTCGTTAGATGAAAAAAATCCCGCTGAATATTTTCTAACGCAATAAGGAAATAGATTCATTTTCTCATTCAGGATTTACAATATGTTTAAACAATCATCATGGAAAATATGAGAAGAAATTAAACAAGCGTAATAGTATCTTGCAAATTTTGTTTTTAACGCGCTACATTTAGATAGAGAATATTCTAATATCGCTCAATAAACTAGTCGTTGCTACGACATGTAAGTGACATAGCGCTGATATCTCTCTGTCTGTCACTTACGCAAGCAAGACAAGTTACTGCCTACGTTTTGAGATATAGCTTTTTTATGTCATCATAAACCAGCTGTTTTTGCGAGATTTCATTTGTTCCTTATAAATAGAGTTGTTAGGTGCTATTTGTGGTTGTGTACATTAAAGTTGCAAGTTTATCTTTGATGCCAATTAGCACAATCTAAGTTGCTTTTAAACTAAAAGTATTTTCTTTAAAATACCTATAAAGTGAACAGTTCATGTGAAAAAAAGAGGGCCGAGGCCCCTCATTATAAATGTGACCCTCCATTCAAAAAGGAACGATCTGGGTTGTTGCTAAAAATGATTTTTGGAAATGTAATCTCGGATTACCCGCATGTATTTTCTAGCTCACCTGAGCACACGGTGCTCAAGGTGAGCTTTTGTGATCATCTAATATCCGTCGTCCGTCCTGTGTCGTCTGTCGTCCGACGTCCGGCGTCAACATTTTTTTTGTTCACACTCTAGAGGCCACAAATATGGCTCAGTCTTAATGAAACTTGGTCAGAATGTTGACCAGGTTACAAGGATGAGCCATAATGAAATTGGAAGGATCCATGTCATATCACGGGAAAGGGGTCCTTAAAAATTTTCTTGTTAACACTCTAGAGGCCACAAATGTGGCCAAATCTTCATGAAACTTGGTCAGAATTTTGGCTAGGTCACTAGGAAGAACCCTATTGAAAATTGAAAGGATTCATGCCATATCACCGGAAAAGGGGCCTTCGTGATAATTTTCTTTTTTATTCGCTAGGGGCCACAAATATGGCTCAATCTTCATGAAACTTGGTCAGAAAATTTGTCAGGTCACAAGGAAAAACCTTATTGAAAATGGGGAGGGTCTGTATCATATCACGAAAAAGTTGGCCTTAATGACAATTTTCTTTTTTACGCTCTAGAGACCACAAAAATTGTCCAATCTTCATGAAACTTGGTTAGAATGTTTATCAAGTCACAAGGATGAACCTTATTGAAAATGGGAAGGGTCTGTATCATATCACGAGAAAAGGGGCTTTAATGACAATTTTATTGTTAACGCTCTAGAGGCCACAAATATTGTCCAATCTTCACGAAACTTGGTCGGAATTATTGTTTAGTCACAAGGATGGACCCCTTTGAAAATTGGAAGGGTCAGTGACATATCATTGGAAAAGGGGCCTTGATGACAATATTCTTATTAACAAGTCTTAAAAGTACAATTACGATTTATGGTGATAAATTTGATAATAGTAAATTTGGACAAACATATAGCGATATAGGACCGTCATGGTCCTCTTGTTTAAATTATTTTTCGGTGTTTCCTTTTTGCGTGACAGGTCACACAATATTTCTTAAAAATAAGATTACTGTTTTAATGCCATAATTTCATTCGTCTTATGAACCATAGGCTTAACAAAAAATAAGTTTAATTCACTTACAGTTTTCATTTTATAGAAACTTGCCAAACATGGGTGGAAGTTTTCCTTTTTCGTCTCTTTCTATTTTTACCACAATGCCACCAGAATTGTCAACCTTCAGTAGTTTCAGTGCTTTGATAACGTCAACCAGAGTTAGTGCGTTAAAAAAAATCCGATCAGATTTTCAAAGCGGGGGGGGGGGGGGGGCATATCGTTCACCTGAGCAAGACAACTCATAACTTGTCAACCATGTTATAATTACCGGAGATTGTTTGATTTACATTTTTGAGCGGGTTTGAAAGAAACAGATTTAAATTTAGTCCTACTGCAATATGATTTTTTTAAAATCTTGGTAAATTGTCAACCATTTTGTTACTATGGCAACAAAAGATATTGTTGGAATTGAAATATTTTAACAGCTTCAAAAGACCTTCGCCTGAAGAACATCCCTGCTAAGTTTAAATTCATTGTCCCAAATGGTTAAGAAAAAGATGAACTTTTTCTAAAATTTTCGGCATTTTTTTAACTTTCCTTTACCATGGAAAACAGAGTTTTTGATTGAATAACATTCTTTTAACAACTTTTATATAGCATCACCCAAGGAATATCCCTACCAATTTTCAGCTTAATTGGCCCAGTGATTTAGAAGATTGTAAATATAATCTAAGATTTTCGCCAATTTTTTGTCTTTTCATTACTCTGGAAACAAGAGTTTTTTATGGAAACTAAATTCTTTTAACAACTTTTGTACAGATTTATCCCATCCCTGCTAGGTTTAATTGGCCCAGCAGATGAGAAGGCTAAGACTTTTTTTATGATTTTGGCATTTTTTACGTCTTTCTGTTAGCATTGAAACCAGAAACTTTCATGAAATAAAATTCTTTTCACAACTTCGGAAGAGCTTCATCCAAGGACCATACCTGTCATTGAAGAGAAGAATTTTTTCCAATTTTTTCGGCAATTTTTGGCCGTTTTTTCTGTCTTTTAACAACTTTTGAAGAGCTTCACAAAAGATTCATCCCTTCAAAGTTTCAATTTGATCGGCCTAGTTGTTTAGGAGTAGAATATTTTTTCTAAGGTGTTCGGCAATTTTTCAGCCTTTCCGTTACCATGGAAACCAAAGTTTTTTTATGAAATCAAATTATTTTAACAACTTTTGAAGAGCTTTACCCAAGGAAATTCCTGCGAAGTTTCAGCTTGATTGGACAAGTTGTTTAGGAGGAGAAAAATGTTTTTCTAGGATTTTTTTTTGCAATTTTCGGCTATTTTTTAGCCTTTCTGTTACCATGAAATCCAGAGTCTTTTATGATTTAAATTTCTTTTAACAACTTTAACAACAAGTTCAGCTTGATTAGCCTAGTGGTTTAGGAGGAGAAGTCTAAAGAAAGTGTTGACGGACGGACGAACAGACGGACGCTCGGCGGACGGACGATGGACGGTGAGTGATCACAATAGCTCACTTTGAGCACTTTGTGCCCAGGTGAGCTAAAAATTAGTTCCATCTTGGATTAAGTTTTCTTTGCTCAAACGCTTGTTTCAGCCAGACAACTGTGCGTATGGAAAATGGCATTAAACAAGAATTCTAAACATTGTGTAGATTACCAGAAGACTCCTTTTAAATACAAATTCAGCTGCCAAACCTATACCAAGTGTTTAAATTTTCGCGCAAGAATGGTTTTAAACTACGAGGTGGTGTTTAGCCTTTTGACTTCCCCGTGGTGTAAGGTGTTGCTGACTTTGTAGCCCGCTGTCTGAGAGATAACGCGTAGGATAGGCATTCATGCAACGTAATTTGATAAATGAATCTGCGAGCAAATTGCTGAGCATATACATTTACGTGATGTTATACACCCTTAGTTCTTTCAGCGTCTATACGTTTATTACCAGAGGTGTGTTTATAAGAGAAGATGAAAAATCCCGCTAAAAATATTTTAACACAATAAGGAAAGATTTTCGATTTTTTGAGTGAAAGCTTCGTTTTATCACAGGGAATTAATAACATGTTTAACCAATTTCATGGAAAATATGAGAAGAATAAACACAAGCAAAACAGTGTCTTGCAATTCAAACTTTATGCAACACGATACATTTAATAAAGAATCTTCTAATGCCGCCTAATAAACTAGATGTTGTTACGACATTCTAGTCAACTAGCGCCGACATACCTCTGTCAGTAACTCACGCAAGACAAAATACTGAAAAATGTTTGGTGCTATTTTTTGGATGTGTAAATTAAAGTTACTAATTTATCATTAACACTTAGCACATTCTAGTTTTTTTTAACTTGGAGTATGCGTTAGATTACATATGAAGTAAACAGCTCATTTAAAAAAGCGGCTTGGATGCCCTGATTATATATGTGACCCGCCATTCAAAATGAACGATCTAGATATTGCAAAACAGATTTTAAAAAATGTGACCTTTGGTTGACGGTACTGGGATCTATTTTTCAAATTCGTTTTCCGTGGTCTTTTTTTCGCTTGACGGGTTACAGATCTATCTTTAAAAAAACTCAGGTATTACTGCCACATACCATTTGTAAAATGAACATTAACAAAATAATGAAATTCATTTCAGGTTTACATTAACCTTCAAACTTGCTGAATTTGGTCGAAATGTTAGCATTTATCATATATTTACATGGATAGTTTCATTTTTCGTCCCGTTACCTTTACCACAATGTCGCATGAATTGTCGACCTTCTGTACTTTCAGTGCTTTGATTTTTATAAGTCCCGGTCTGAATGTCACGACAATTATCTAGTAACGTTAAAAAATCCACAATTAGGAATTTAGAAAGAAACAGTCTCTATTTTTCTTGATATTGAAAAATATGCTTATTTACATTTCTGCGAAAAGTCATCTTGATATGATCTCAGTACATTCAAAGATATACATGTACTTTCATATCAAAAGCTAGATTTGAGTGAAAACGTTCCATGTTAAATGTGTTCAGTATTTTAAAGTGTAAGACGACTCTACGAACTAAAAAGATTGAGTAACTGTTCGTCACTATCTGTTGAAAATATTTATTGCTCGGCGTTTAAAAGCGCTTCTAGTATAAAAACTTGTAAATCAAGGTCTTTCTCCTTCACTCGAATCAAAATTATAACATGTTTATGTCTTGATAGAGTGTTTTACGTTGAGGTACTCGTATATCTCACTGAAAAGTTACTTAAGATTTTTCTCGTTTTTCGTCGTAGTTTGATAAGACTCTAATATCTTTGGTCGGAGCGGTAAATGTGACTTATTGAATTTCAAATATGAAATACAAGAAGGGTAATATAAATGCATTTAACTAACTTAAGAAACGCAAATATAGATTAAGTCTGACGTTAGATAACTTGAGCAAACGCTGATGAAAAAAAACTTAGAGCTTTAACCAATTCAAAATATTAAAACCAGCCGAAAGGGTATACTTTATTGCTTGGAATCACCCATTTTCGACAAAGAAAAAAAAGTTATTGATATGTAGTATCACAGAGCAAAATCTATTCTTAATTGATTTACAGTGAACAAACAAGAGACAAACCTCGATTGAAAAAGTTACAAAACTCGGATTTTTGCAAAGAAAATTAAAGATTTCAGTAGAGGAAATCTCGTCATGTCGTTGAACTAGCATTTTGATGTCAAATTGGTATAGAAATCTGTTACAGAGTTTGAGTATAATTTTATCGTAAAATATGCAGATATGCCTGTCTGACCAGTGTCAATTTTGAATAAGGAGTGCCGAGGATAAATGCAAATTACAAATATACATTCTTTCCAAAAAAGTTATTGGGTTATTTTTCCCTATTTCTATTTCTACGAAAAAAGATGTTATTAAAATTGTATGAATTCATTAACTTAACACTACACTAAGCAAAAATTTTCATGAGTTTATTATAACCGATTCGAAGTTGCTTTCATATGATTATCAAGTCTTTGAAAACACGATTGAATTAGGAAATTCTAAAAACCTGAACATTTTCTTCTTTTCTTCTTTGATTTATCTCTTTTTCCAGAAGATTTTTTAATATATACTTAGTTCCAAAAGAAAGTGTGCTTTTTTGAATTTTGAATATCTCTGAAATTACACAATCTATCGTCATGAAACTTCGTATGACTATCCCAAAGAGTATGTGAAAACGACATTTGAAAACAAAAATCACGGGATGAGCAAAAATTTTCAGCTAAATTGTGACATTTAATTTCGCATGATTGGCATATGCATCACGCGTTAGACGTACAATTGTTCTGAAAATGCATTCAGCTGAATGTTTGCGGTTTTGCTAAGCATAAAATCACATTTTCAATAAAATTGTGTATGATGCTTCAGCGTGGTTTGACTACAAATAAGCGTCGTTGAACAAAATCGAATTTTGTCGGATTTAGAACGTCTTTAAAACTGATGGTGCATTCATATTCCAATAGAATTCGAGGTCATCATTTTTATGGCCTTTAATTATAAGGAAATCGAGATGTCAAAGAACGCCAAAGCACCATTCAACGACAAGTAACTGGCCTAACAACATAGCAATGTCTTACGTTGACGTACACGTAACGTCTGCATAAAAATTAAAACTTTTGTTTGGAAATGGCTTTGAATGGCTTCTTAAACTCTATAATGCAACATCAACACATAGCTCTTTACAAAGGAAGAGTTGAAAGGAGGTCAAATCTCAACAGCTTAAGAAATGCCATCGCGTATGCAGCATGCGATACATTGTCCAAATCTGATTTGACTTTTAATTTCAAAAGGTCTTGTCTAAGGTATGGTATCAAATTTACTAAATAATTTTTCACCAAATTTGTAAAAATCAAGAGAAATGCAAAAACTGAAAGTGCACACTTTTTTTATGGAACTAAGTATATTTAAAGAACCATTATCGTAATGAGGTTAACCTTTCTTTTAGAAAATATTAAATTATTAAATAATATTTTTTCTAATAGTTTACATTGAAAAGTAAACTCGGGTCCGGTCGGTGTTACTAGGGTCCCAAAATGGCATCGTAAAGTAGTGCTAAACAGTTCAAATCGGATCTGCTTTATTTTACAACACATTTACTTTTGTTACTCTTAGTTATAATGTTTTTACAAAGGTTTTTCACTTCTATCAATATTTTAAAGATATTTCGTAACGTGTATCATATGAAAAAAACTAATTGTCACTTTTATTTGCAAATAAACCCATATCGTAAAGAAAAAAAGTACACACACTTTGCGACAGACTTTTGTATGATTCGTGAAAGTAAAAATCGAACCAATCATCGTTGAAGCTGGATTTTAATTCGACTTCGCGGCAATATTTTTGGAAAAGTGGTAAAGTGTCGTAACATTCATTTGGCTTATTTTAACGGTTAGAAAATTGGAATCTTTTTTGGGAGAAAGATAAACCATCAAATATTTAAAAAATATCATGATTTGAACTAATAAATGCACCTAAAGCATTCAATATTTTCAAGCAACTGAAATGTTGCATCGTAACATCAGCTTGATTCAGCTGAAGTTACGAGGATTTGGTTACCAATCTACGATTTAAGGTATCGAGTTATTTATGTCGACTCTCTTTAGAAGTAGGTCATTTTATATAAAAGCTGATTTCCCTTAACCTTAAGTACAACGCCCGTTACTTAGGCTTCGCCCTGCCAGGGCATTAATCATGAATAATAGTTTATTGGGTAATGAAATGGGTCACTCGTTGTCAAAACAAATAAAAACAATTGGTGTAAAAACATAATGTATTTCAAACCTTATATGACAAATTAGCTCTTGATTATGAAATACAATTATCCGATTCGCTTAAACTGTTCATCTAAATAATAAAGGTAATTATTCTTTAGAAAAACAATGCTTACCTAAATTTTTCGACAATTACAACCTGCAAGCAAAAGAGAAAGTACGTTTGGAAAAACCCAGTGTTTTGTAATTCAACTACATTGGTTGCCCGCTATTCAACGTTTCTATCAAAGAAGTAACTATCTGAATAGGAACCAATTATGATTAATGATTGTGTTACAAACGGGAATGTTCGATACATAAAGTCGATTTAATTAATTCGTTTTAAATCGTAAGTCTCTTAGATCTACTGGTTATTTTTCTGTTCATCCGATGCACAATATGATTAATGAATGCTTGTAAGGTAAACTGTTGTAAGGTTAACTGACTCTGTTTATTTTATTGATTTGTTTCTATTATCCATGATTAATATCCTGGCAGTGCGGAGTCTAAGTAACGGGCCGTTGCACTTTAGGTTAAGGGAAATCAGAGTTTATTTAAAATAACCTACTTCTAAAGAGAGTCGAAATAAATAACTCGTGATCTTAAATCCAAGATTGGTAACCAAATCCTCGTAACTTCAGCTTAATCAAGCTGAAGTTACAAGGCCTTGGTAAGCAAAAAATGAAATGTGTTCACTCTCTCAAAGCACGTGAATCCTTTAAGTTTTAGGATACAGTTATTTGCACGCATTAACGATGGTTACCGACTAAAATTTGAAAGAACCCAAACTACTGAAAAGTGAACTCGCCAAATTACGTCATGGTTAAGCCCCGCCCGGCCAGTTCATTAATTACGCAAAATACCTTTTTTTAACATTCTATTCGCCCGATTGTCTCACATGTTTTGAATAATCTTTTAAATACCGTCATTCTAATTTGATGAAATGAATGCGTTTGGTGTATGAAAACGTAATTGATTTGGACGATGAATACGTAATTAGTTTCATTTGCTTGTCTACTGAGGTTCTCATCTTCTATGCGAATGGAAAAGATCGAATAGTCATACTTTTGTTTATTTAGTCGAGTTGATCTATCTTGATCAGTGCTCTTAATTAATTTTACTGTTAAAATACCCATGAATGTAGATCGAATAAGCTGCAAATCGATCGGTTTTGATCGAGTTACTGTAGTTCGTTTAGTCTCAAGTTAGGCGAAACGGTATTTTCAAAATATTTCTAGACCGAAGAGGGATATCAACTGGATCATATCGATCTGAACTCGAGTGATTTCCATATTTTAGTGGCCATTTTGAAATTTTATTGTGTAATCGATTCTAGTATTTACCGGTTCGGCGGATATCTATTTTTTTTTTGTGTCCGACTAGTAGTTGTTCGACAAATTGTAGGCTTGCCAGACTCTTTGTTTGAATTTATACTATTGACTAGAAACCAAAGCTGTGCCGACCCACATTGCAAATGACGCAATGTAATGTCTGGTATTTCACTGTAGTATAAAGCGTCAACTTTTAAGTGTATATATACTAGTCAAAACTTCTAACCGGCCACTTTAAAAACAAAAATATTTTTTTCTGTGGTGTTTGGATTTTCGTGAAATTTGCAATGTGAATTTTTAAGCAACTTTCCAGATGATTTTGGAGAAAAGTTACCGTTATTTCATTGAATTTAAAGCGCAACATGAGAAAAGCTCAAAAAGCTCTAAATTTACACAGAGCTCAAAATATTGTCAATGTAGCGATTTTTGTCTCATGAGTCGTTAGCTGCAACATAGACTAGGAAAAAAAACCTGAAAATGTTTGACAATTGTACGCGGCATATGGCCCTAGAAGAAAGTGATAGAGTTTATTTATGCCGAAAACGGTTCCTAGAAACAACACATAAAATACGTTTTTCTTCAAAAATGCATAAAATATAGACAGATAATTTCCGTAGAGCTGCAAAAGATAGGATATGTGAAAAAAATCAGTTTGATACATCGTTTTTTTCACACCAGACCATATTTGAGCATATTCGCTAGATAAAATGGTTTTCCGGTTGAATTTAAACACCATTTTACCACGCCTCCTATCTTTCTGTTTCTCCTGTAGTCAAAGGTCACACAAAATTGACAATGTTTTCCGATTTTTTCTTGGTCTGGGTTGCAGCTAACGATTTGCGGACTTTGATCTGTTGAAAGTGTAATATCCCGAGCTCTATTAAGATTTAGAGCTTTTTGAGCTTTTCCTTTATTACACATCCAAATTTGATAACGATTGGTAAATCATAATGGAAATCCAATTATGCTTAAAAATTAACACATCAAATTTCATTAAAATGTTATAACTTTTAAAAAAGTTATCGACATTTTTAAAGTGGCCGGTTAGGACTTTTGGCCAGTATATAACTCAAATATAAGTAAAATACGCTATTTTGACTCGTCGATTATATGCAATTGTACTGTAATCACAAGTCACAATACCGTATTCGATTTATACCCCTAGTTCGACCATTATCTGATTTCCAATAACACTGTTATTCTGCGTTATTATTGAACTTGCAGGGCGGGGCTTAGTCGTGACGTAATTTGGCGAGTAAATTTTTAAGTAGTTTGGGTTCATTGAAAAGTAAGTCGTCAATTATAATAAACGCGTGCAAATAACTGTATCCTAAAACCAAAAGGATTCACGTGATTAGAGAAAGTGGGCACATTTCTTCGTTGGGTTACCAAAGCCCCATAACTTCACCTTGGACAGGCTGAAGTTGCGGGGGTTTGATTACCAACCTACGCTTTACGGATTCTTTACGGTTTATGTCGCATCTTTAGAAGTAAATGATAAAGAATAAAGGCTGATTTACCATAACCTTAAGTGCATCGACCCTGCCATGGAAAAAACCGTGGGTTATATCAAAGAGTCATTTCAAAACCACTGAAACGTATAATCTGATTAGTATTGTGACGGACATTCACCATTATATACAAAAGTTAGCATTTTACATAGTAATTATTAGCTATGTGTATTCAAATCACTCCGGGCTTAAACCAGCGGTCAAGTTTAAAATCCCTGTAACACCAATTTTTCTTCGCTGATTTTATAAATTTATGATTCACTTCTTTTGCAAGCGATTCTAGACTTCTTATTCATGAACTAATTCCCATCTAGATTTGGAATCTCATTTATGAATCTCTGAGTTGAAAGCTTAGAATGAAATAGCAAAGATGAAAAAACAAGAGGCTCAAGATGGCCAGTTCCGATCCACTGGTATTTAATGCCTAACGATTTATGAAAATTCATCAATTAATTGAATTAAAAGTATTCACCTAAGCAATAATCGATTTGTTAATCATGTAAGACCGAGGCTGGTTAAGGCATGAAATGAAATAATCCTTTAGTCAACAAACAATCTTACATGGAAAACGCTTTTTCCATGATACAGAATAACATTTCATAGAGGTTTGATGTGTGTATAGTCACATTATAAGTAGCATTTTATGAATGTTTAATGGAATCTGTCAACAAATGTACATGGTGTGGTTACAAGAAATGTTTCATCACAAAGACCCCTTTTTCAATGACATAGTAACAAGATCAAGCAAAAAGAAATCAAAGGAGGGGTATATCCAAAGAACAATCCCGATAACAATCGTTTGAATCCAAAAAAAATCATTTCAGAGAAGAGGATATTATTTTTATCTTATAACTATACCAATATCTGTATGATAACACCCCGTATGATATTTTTTATGATATCACATAGTTATTTTTAGAACAGTTATATACTGCGGTTATTTTTAGAAACTTGCATTTCAGTTAAAAACATCAAAGAAAAGAAGGCAAATAGAGGTTATAAGATAAATATAATACATACTTAGTGTATTGTATGAAAAAAATATCTAACTCGGTTGTGAGAATTGATAATTGTCTCGGCAGAGCCTCGACAATGATCAATTCTCCCAGCCTCGTTAGATATTTTCTTTCATATAATACACTAAGTATGTATCATATATTTTTGTTATTATTGATTTTGACGCTTTTTTTATCTGACTCGACAGCACCTTTGTTTTACCTCAATTATAGTTTCAGGAAATAGAGGATATTGAATGAGTGATCATGGAATACCGAATTTATTAAACGAGTCATCTATAAACAGATAAAAACGAGGCTAAGCCGAGTTTTAATCTGTTTATAGATGACGAGTTTAATAAATCGGTATTTTATGAGCACAAATTTGATATTCTATTTATAATATAACCCGAATTTTCGCAAAAAAATTTAAAAATTCTTGAAATTCGACAGTTCAATTTTCCGCAAAACTTATGACGCCGTTTAAAAACTGACGTCCCAATATACAAATTATGACGTCATTTTCGCGATAACAAAATAGCGTTGCTATTCGTTCTTAGCTCATTTGCATAGTTATTCCACTAGTGTAATAACACCCGTGTAATATCAAAAAATATTCAACGGGGTTATTTCACTCCCACGACGTAGGTCATATTATAAGAAATATTAGAGAGCATGTCTTCGGGATTCATTCAAGTGAAATTCGATCAGGATTCAAAGAATGAATCTGAATGAGCTAGTCCCAAAACGTCATTCCTGTACAGTTCCGTTGAATTCTGATTGGTAGATCAGAGAAGAAGATCCTTTTTTTATTTTGCCATATGGGGCAATTTTCGGATGACTCTACAGGCAATAACACTCAAGTTATCAATTCGATCAGGATAAATGAAAGAATCTGAAAGAGCATGTCCTATGCACCCTACCTGTGGAATTTTGTTGACTTCTGACTAGACGATTTAGAGAAGAAGAGTTTTTAATATTTCACTATCAGGGGCCCTTTTTTGGTGACTCGACGGTAAGTAGTGCCCAAGTTATCGACTTGATCAGGATTGAAAGAAGGAATCTGAAAGAGCATGTCCTAAGCACCAGTCCTGTAGAATTTGTTTGCATTCTGACCAATAGTTTCAGAGTAAACATAGGATTTTTCATATATTCACCATAAGGAATCATTTTTCGTAACTCGGCGGCCCGTAGCGTCCAAGTTATCAGACTGATCAGGATTAAAGAAGGAATCTGAAAGAGCATGTCCTTGGCATAATTCCTGTGAAATTCGGTTGAAATCTGTCCAGTACTTCCAGAGAAGAAGATGACCAAAGAAAAGGATGCGCGCACGGACGGACGCACAACGGACAACGACGAATGACGAAAGCCCGCTCGTATTCTGAGCAAATTCTCTTATTTTCCCTTATTTTCATCGGCTTTGAATATTAAGATGTAGAATATCTACACTTATAAATGAGTGAAGGCTCCATGACATATGCATTGAAAATTAAGCTCTACTAAACGGATCTTGCGGACATTTCTACGGAATAGACCTCGGGAATAATCATTCGGAACATCACTCGGCCATTTCCGTAAACTACAACATGCCTCGTATGTATGTAAGGCGGATGGTTATGTAACGAAATCGTGCATTTTGTTAGGCGGAAACAGTGTAAGAAAAATTAGCACTGTAGATTTACATTTTTTACAGTATATAACGGTTGAAAAATCTTAATGTTTGAGAATGACGAATCACTCTCAAAAATTATGATTTTTTCAGCCGATAATTAAAAATCTAAAGATATTAATATAAGGATTCGATGAATACACGTCAGTGACTTAAACGAGTAGCGTTGGCGACGTCGAATGTTTTCACTCACAGTTTCGAGGGCTAACGCCATTTTAACTGACGTCATCGAGTTTTTCCAAGAGTTTCCCGTAATTTTTAAAAATAGTCCGTCTACGTACATCCGAGGTTGATCGTGGGATTGGCCGAGTGGTGTTCCGAATGGGGAATAATAAGAGCGCAGCCATGAAAGCGCGTCATATCGCACGTGGGTTTATATGACGTCACAAACATAACTAAGGATGACGTTGCGAAAAATAAAATCTACGTAAGGTTAGAAGTGGGCATATTATGATTTGAAAACAAAACGCATTACTGCGTAGTCACGTAATAATGTGCCTTCGTGTCAAATTTCTTATTAGCGAAATTCTATCTGGATTTATGCATGGATCTTTATTAAACTTCCACACAGTGCCCCCCCCCCCCCCTCCCTTGTCACATTACATTGAGTATATTGCTTGGGCTTGGTGATCTTCTTCCACGTCATAAAAAGGACGGTACATATCTGTAAATGTCTTGTGAAAACAGCTCTTCCTTCATTTACACATCGATATTTTATGGATCATTCACGCCATGTTTATCATAATCTGATCTGACACACAATGTCGACGTTTGGTTAGATTTTGCTGCTTCTTAAGAACGCCTGTGGAACGGCTTAAATTGGTTTCTTTGTTTTAATGGGGTTTTACACCGCATTCAACATTATTTCAGTCATATCGCGGCGGCTGGAGCACATAACAATGAATCCCTGGTATTTCTCACGCTAGTACTACTTCCTAAATCTAATCTCTAGATTGAAATAGAGAATATCGCATTCATCTTATAACTAATCCAGAAAATAATTTGTTTGTTTGGTCTTTTTCAGGTTCATGAAAATGAGGTCGACCTCATGTTTTATACAAGCAATGCTAAGAATATGCATAGTAGTGTATTATATCGTGTCAGTGAGTATTTCTCTTACTCTTTAAATTTTTACTCTACAGTCATTATAATGTATTTTTATGGAAAAGTCTTGATCGTTTTTCTTGTTCTAACTCATCTTGCTCAACAGTATCACTTTCAGATGCAAGTAAAGGCTTTTAAATCTGATCTGGGAGTAGAACAACTACCTCATTTTTTTCGAAAAAGAAAAGGGTTTAAACTTCGATAGAAAATTTAAGAAAAAAAGAGGGCCATTGTTGCCCTAAATCGCTTACCTGAATGAACTGTCTAAAATTTTCAAAAGTAGGTTAAGAAAGAGAATGATGAACAAATGTCACTAAGCTAAACAATGCTGTTGCTTAGAACTATACAACATGAGAAACCTTCTTTAACAATTTTTAGGCTGACTTACAATGTTTTTCTATGATTTGAAAAATGTGGCCTCTAGAGTGTTTTCTAAGATATGACCCCATGACCTAGTTTTTGACCCCAGTTGACCCAATTTCGAAAACATTCGAGATTTCATCAAGACAATCATTCTGACCAAATTGCAGGTTGATCAGGAGAAAAGTGTAGCCCCTAGAGTGCATACAAGGTTTTTCTAGGATCTAACCCCGTGACCTAGTTTTTGACCCAAGTTGACACAATTTTGAACTCATTCGAGATTTCATCAAGAAAACCATTCTGACCAAATTTCAGGCTGATCGGACAATTATTGTGGCCACTTGAGTGCATACTAGGTTTTTCTTAGTTTTAACCCTTTGACCTAGTTTTTGACCCCAGTTGACCCACTTTCGAACTTTCCGAGATTTGATCAAGACAATCATTCTGACCAAATTTCAGGTTGATCTGGCAAAAAATGTGGCTTTTTAAAGTGTAAACAAGGTTTTTATGATTTGACCTCTCGACCTAGTTTTTGACCCCAGTTAACCTGATAACAACCCCCCTAAAGATTTCATCAAGGCAATCATTCTGACCAACTTTCAGGTTGATGTGGCCTCTAGAGTGCATACAGGGTTTTTCTAAGATTTGACCCTGTAACCTAGTTTTTGACCCCAGTTGACCTGATTTCGAACTTATCCGAAAATTCATCAAGACAATCATTTTGACCGAATTTCAGGTTGATTTGGCAAAAAATGTGGCCTCAAGAGTGCCTACATGGACAAGGTTTATCTATGATTTGGCCCCGTGACCTAGTTTTTTGACCCCAGTTGACCCGATTTCGAACTCGCGCAAGGTTTCAACAAGACAATCATTTCGACCAAATTTCATGTTGATCGGGCAACAAAAGGTAACCTCTGGAGTGCATACAAGGTTTTTTTTCAAAGATTGACCCAGTGACCTAGTTTTTGACCCCAGTTGACCCAATTTCGAGCTTGTCCAAGATTTCATCGAGGCAATCATTCTTTAACAATTTTCAGGTTGATTTGGCAAAAAATGTGGTCTCTAGAGTGCATACAAGATTTTTCTAAGATTTGACCCCGTGACCTAGTTTTTGACTACAGTTGACCAAAATGGAACTCGCCCGGGATTTCATCAAGACAATCATTTTGACCAAATTTCAGGTTGATCGGGCAAAAAATGTGGCCTCTAGAGTGCATATAAGGTTTTTCTTAGGTTTGACCCCGTGATCTAGTTTTTGACCTCAGTTGACCCGATTTCAAAATCGTCCGAGATTTTATCAGGACATTCATTCTGACCAAGTTTCAGGTTGATCTGGCAGAAAATGTGGCCTCTAGAGTCATAAAAGGTTTTTCTAATATTTGACCATGTGACCTAGTGTTTTACCCTAAAAATGGTTTCGCATTCGGGCGTTAAAGCATTTTGAGGGTCACAGCAAATGTTAACGCTCGAAGAAACGTGAATTGACGCTTTTATTGCATAAAAATAAAGACTATAGTATTTTTTCAAACATAGATTGCAAAATAAACCATAAGAATGCCATTTTAAGCTAGCTCAAAACCATCTAATGTGCCAGAAAATTTTGTTATGCATTGCTTCGTCACTTTTGTTTATACTGACGTTGCTTTGTAAATTTATGACGTCACAAAAATGTAACGCGGGAATAGGATCGACGTCTTTATTCATGCTCTATATGAGTTTTAAACAAAGAAACTAATAAAGTGTATAGGCCCACTATGCCTATAATATCCCGAAGACGTACATTTTATGCAATAATTTGAGAAAATGTTGCATAATTTATATGATTTCAAGGCCTAACCAGATGTTTTTACAGTGTGTATACTGCAAAGTAACATAGGAACAACACAATATGATAAATGTAATGTCTTATGTTGATTAGGCATTTCGCTCGACTTTCACTTATATGGAGGTTTTAGGAAATGTTTCCTTGTACTCGTTTTTTTCAACACAGATATTATATATTATTCGATTTTTTTAAAAAGAAAAATGACTGTCAGTGTATTTTTCCCAAAGAGCCTTGTAAAATAAGGTACGAAAACAACACATTTCTCTAGTCAATTTCGTAATTTTGACTTTTTTCATTGAAAACTTCACCCTCGATTTGCAGTTATCACAGGGTATTACATACCTCGCTGCTACCTGAGGGTTTGGTGACACCCGATCGGATTTAGAGAGTTAGAATCAACTGTGGTGTAATTATTTTATCTCTTTGCGAACCAAGTGAATAATTTTCATTTCAACATTTAGTAGCACTGTCGAGATTAAGGATTTATCCTTTCACAATTATCTAGGTTGTCATAATTTTACCAAAATATCGAATTCTAGTCCAATGAGCAGGTTACTACGCCCTAGGATTTAACCATTTGCATATAACTCCTCCACCATCAGGCTTTATTCATCGACACATCGTAGTCGTAGCGAGGATGAAATCATTTCATAATTATGTCAACAGCACTTATACGTTTCTTGTCAAGGGGTAATGCTTCTTTTAAACACGATTTAGTTGCTTGAAATTGTTTTGATTTTTCTTTCTTGAATAACTTGGTGTTCTAGAACAGATCTAGCTTAGTTGCGTGGCATCTGCAGGGTCGTATACGCTTAGCAATTGTCTATGCAAAACTTGAAAGAAAGATGCATTGTTGTTTAGGAAGAGCAAACTGTTGATACTTCCTAATTTATTTTTAGCTCACCTGAGCACGAAGTGTTCAAGATGCGCTATTGTTATCGATCAAATCCGGCGTCCGTCCGTCCGTCTACAGTTTGAAAAAAAACAATCGTCCCCTCCCAAACCATCTATCAGATTTCAACCAAACTCCACAAAAGTAATCTTTTGGACAAGGGATTTCAAATACTTCAAAGGAAGAGGACAATGGTCGTTCTAGATCGCTCACCTGAGTCTATTTGACCCCTCGGACATCACATCAACTAAATAGGCTGATGTCAACAAGATGATTTCTACATAAGATCAATACCATTGAATGTTTTCTTGTCACAACCCCTATTTAGACCACGCTTGAAGCGAATTGGCAAATCGTGCACGAGATCTCGAAAGTTTTTGTGTGCCGAGTCATTTCAAAAAGATAAGGAGAATTTTAAATGATTCTTATTTTTTTCAAAAGCATTTCTACGTATAGTCAGAAAAATGCAAAAAATCTGCAATGAGTAACGGGAGAAGACACATAAGTTATTTCAGAACAATCACACTTTTTAACAGAGAGTTGTACTCGTTTGAGCGGTTCGGATAAAACTACAGACAGTGTTAGAAAAGCGTTGTCTTAGTCAGATAAAAAGATTCGTGCCGCGGTATTTGGGAAATAGACACTCGCTGGACATCGATCGTGTCTATTTTCCATATACAACGGCACTCGTTTTATATCCTTGACATAAATATATTGGGCATGTAATGAATAAACTTGCCGAAATTCAATTAAGTGAAGCTATTAATCAAAGTCCCTGCCTTCTGGTTTCAAGGAACAAGTTTCTTCAGATTTCCTCCTTGGTGTCTATGTAAAAAAGGGGTTGAGGCATATTCAGAGCCCATTTATGAACTCAGAGGAATAATGTGTACACAATTGGTAAAGGTAACTAGATAATGCTACATACCAAACTATAAAGGCCGTCTGCCTTCTGGTTTCAGAGAAGAGGAATTTTTAGCTCGCCTGAGCACATCGTGCTCAATGTGAGCTTTCGTGATCATTGGATGTCCGTCATGCGTCGTGCGTCGTCCGTCGTCAGACGTCAACAATTTAAGTGTTTACACTCTACAGGCCACAAATGTGGACCAATCATCATGAAACTTTGTCAGAATGTTCCCAAGGTCGCAAGGATGAACCCTATCAAAAATGGGAAGGGTCCGTGCCATATCATGGCAAAATGGGCCTAAAAGACATTTTTCTTGTTTACACTCTAGAGACCACAAATATGGTCCAATGATCATGAATTTTTGTCAGAATGTTCTCCAGGTTACAAGGATGAATCATATTGAATATGGGAAGGATCTATGCCATATCACGGGAAAAGGGGCATTAAAAACAATTTTCTTGTTTACGCTCTAGAGGCCACACGTATGGTCCAATCATCGTGAAACTTGGTCAGAATGTTTGTCAGGTCACAAGGCTGGACTCTATTGAAAATTGAAAGGATCTGTGCCATATCACGGAAAAAGGGGCCTTAATGACATTTTTCTTGTTTTTGCTCTAGGAGCCGCAAATATGGTCCAATCTTTATGAAACTTGGTCAGAATGTTTGCCAGATAGCAAGGATGAACCCTACTAAACATGGGAAGGATATGTGCCATTTCATTGGAAAAGGGGCCTTAATGACAATTTTCTTGTTTACACTCTTGAGGCCCCAAATAAAGTCCAATTTTCATGTTACATGGTCAGAATGTTTTTCAGGTCACAAGGATGAAACCTATTGAAAATGGGAAGGTAATGTGCAATATTAAGGGAAAAGGGACCTTAATGACAATTTTCTTTTTAACGCTCTAAGGGCCACAAATATGGTCCAATCTTCATGAAATTTGGTAAGAATGTTTGTCAGACCACACGGATGAACCTAATTGAATTTGGGAATGATTCCTGCCATATCATGGGAAAAAGGGTTTTAATGACAATTTTCTTGTTAACAGTCTCAGAGGCCTCAAATCGTAAAAGTACAACTTTGCTGGAAAATTTTATTTAATAAATGACACAAAGATACGAAGGTGAGCGATATAGGACCATCATGGTCCTCTTGTTTTAAAGATTTTTGCTATTTTAATCTGTGTAAAAAGGGTTGTGTCCGGGTGGAGCCCAAATATGACACAGGGTTTGATATGAACAAACATGATAGTGGTCGACTAGATGACGCTACATATAAAATATGAGAGCCGTCTGCCATCTGGTTATAGAGAAGAAGATTTTTTCAGATTTTCGCTCCTTGATACTGTCTCCTTTCGCTCCTTGAGACAGTCGCCTCTTACCTATACTTAGCGATTTGCTTCGGGTTAAAATGTAAGATTAAACAAAACATAGAATAACATCTCTTACTCATTCAATGCATAGTTAATCCTTTGTGTACTGCACTTCTACTTAAAGAGTCTTACCCACCTAGATGATAACTGGTGTTATAACAGAAATATGATCTGAACAAAATTTATATCTACTACAAAGGATGCTTGTCTAGTCAACCTATCCATTGAGCAATGAAGGACCCCTTTAACACACTTCTGAACTACTTAATTCCGGTAGAATTCTTTTAAAAAAGAACACGCTTGTTTAACCCCTCACTGCTTATTTTAAAAAACGGTCCATTCCTACATGAAAATATGGAGTGAAACCGATTTCAAGTTTACATTTTCCACATATTTGACCTTGATGAATGACCTTGATAAAGACAAGTTTCCGTTAAGTGGTTCCAACAAATAGGCCGAGTCACAAACAATACTTGTCTGAAATTCGAAGGTTCCATCCAATCAAAATTTATGGCCCATGTCTTGGTCCTTTGTCTGGAAAAAGGGACTTTCGTTTGAGATTGTTTATTGACCAAAAATTTTATTTATTGAATAAACCAACCTTGGCCATAGATGATTATCTACCTACAAATCGATAATTGTTTATCTTTATACTTTTAAGGCAATTTATTTATGAATTTTCAAAAGTCTGTTAGCTATTGTGTACCAATGGAGCGATACTGGTCCTCCTTAGTCTCTTGTTTAGAGGTGTACAGTGTTCTAAAATGTGATAATCTGCTTTCATTACTTTTATTTCTTTTGAACAGGTGGAAGGCTACAACTGTTCTGAAGTAGAATGCCCTGAAAACCTACCTTATTGCTCATCAGTGGGATGTTTATTTGAGTGTCCCAGGGATTCCTTTATTGATGGTCGTACTTGCCGGGTCGATTGTGGTGAGAAATATATCCATCGAAATAAATGCGTCGATATTTGTCCGGAAACGGCATCTTTTGTTGAAATACAGGTTTCGGTTAAAAGTCATGAACTTTTGAAATTCAAATTCTGTAGGGAACATTGTCCATTAGATACTTATATTTTCAACAAAAAGTGTGAAAAATCATGTCCAGAGAGTAGTAAATTTGTAGAAAACAATACATGTGAGCCTTCATGTTCTAAAGAAAAGCTTAGACGCAATATAACTGTGAACAGTCGGCTTACCGCAATAAAATGTGTCGAATCCTGCGATTTTGGACAGTTTGTACAAGGCGGCTTTTGTGTCAATTCTTGTTCAAGAGATCAAGTGATATATAATGGCGTCTGCATAACAGAATGTCCTCAGAATGCAACAATAAAGGACACGGATGATATAGGAAATACATTTTGCAAAGCAAACTGTATTGATAGTATTCGGGGTTACATTCAAAATGGTTCCTGTGTTGTTAACTGTGACAACGGATTAGTGGTAACAAACAACAACTGCAAAAAAATTTGTCCAAAAGATGAGCCTTTAAAATATGTCCATACTTTTGGAACGACATTCTGCGTTAACGATTGTTCGCAATTTAGGGCGCAACTGCAGGAAAATGGTTATTGCGTAACTAAGTGCAATGATAGCAATAAGATGTTTCAGAACAAATGTGTTAAGAAATGCCCTGTGAATGCACCAATAATTGTATTCGATGCCTATCATATGAAATATTGCGAGCCAAAAACTTACTGTGAAACCAATGGAAACCTAGTCTACAACAACACCTGTGTCAAGTACTGTCCAGACAATGCAAATTTCGTCTATAATAATGAGTGTGTAGACAAATGCCCACCAGATTCACCTCTGCACTGTCAGGAAGATAACTATAAGTGTCGTTTATTTGATAATTATTTTACACTCGCGAGGAACACAATATGTATAAGTGAGTGTCCAATATCATACAAGATGTACAATAATATGTGTTTGTCTGAATGTCCACGTGACACATACATATTCAACAGTACGTGCGTAGAGAGTTGCATAGGCCCAATGCCATATGTCTACAGAAAATCTTGTGTTTCTGAATGTCCAGCTTTAGGTACTTGGAAACTGTATAATGATATTTGTGTGACTGATTGTCCCGATAAAACTTTGATTCAGTCCGGAGAATGTGTGAAAAACTGCTCTGGATCGACTCCTTATATATATGGAAAAGAATGTGTATCTAAGTGTCCAGTTTCAGGTACCTGGAAGATCTACAAAAGTGAATGTTTCAAAAAGTGTCCCGTTGATACATATGCTCTTAAAACAAACTGTGTGGACAACTGCACTGGGACATTTCCATATATAAACGGAAGTAATTGTGTTAGCGAATGCCCTTCTGGCACACAAAAAGATGGGCAACATTGTTCTAAGATTGTAATGCCGATCATTACAGCATGCAAACCAGACGAACTTTTAGATAACGTATCATGTATTAAAAAAGCTAATTGTGAAAAAGTAATAATATTCAATGGAACGTGCAGTAACAGCTGTCCTGTTGGCTACATTTTCACCCGAGTCAAGGAAACGCCATGTATGTTGAGGACAGATTTGATAGACACTCTTTTACTTTTACTTGGAATCGGAGTAATCATAATTTTATTCGCACTAGCATTTCTATCGATGAAAAGATTCGATGTATGTAAGGTGAGTATTGTGAAATTTAACATCTTTTATTTTCGCCTACAGCTACACATCCAAAAGGCATTTAAGAAGAGAAAGCTTTTGCATGTGAATAGCAATGGTATCCTTTCTCTACAGCACTTCCATTTCAAAAGCTTTTCGCGCTCAAGGGAACAACGTGCCATTTTCACCTTTTTATAATCCGTGTCAATGTTTGTCGTCCGTCGTCAAATATTTTTAGGGGTTACAGTATCAGCTAAAATTTGACATAATGTTCACCCGGTCAAAAGGTTGGATCAATATTGAAGTCGGAACGTTTCTCAAATCAAAGTACTGAGAGTATTGAAAGCTAGCAAAGCATAGATATTTTTGTAAACTTCCTTTTAAAAAAAAATATTATGATACGTTTGCAATTTCAGATGAACTCTGCTCTTTCAGAAAGTTTTATCATTTTGACAAACATACTGAAGATGTTTCACCATAAATGCGCTAAATGTATGGCCCTTAGAATGTAAACAAAGAATGTGTCAACAGTTATCCTTTCATCGTGTTTTCATATGGAATATTTCGAATTTTAATTCATACGGTTCATCTTGATGACCTGATAAACATTACTATCCAATATTCGTGAATTGTAGCCCCTATGATATAAAACACTTATCTTATGATCACACAGCTGACCATAAGCCCGATTTGCCTTTACGAGCTAAAAGTATGAGGGGGTGAAACTGCAGACATACAGTGCTTTTAATAAGGGCCACAATCAGGAACTTTTGGAATTCCATGTTGGTTTTTTTATAAATAAGGTATTTTACCACGCCTCCCCCCCCCCACACACAAACACACTTTCCTTTTCCTGCAGACTTTGTAAATGCTTGTTTCCTTACTAGAAATAAGTTTAAATTTTGCTCCCAAAGTCCATCATTCTGGGTAGTTCTTTAAGAATAAACGACTTCCAAGCGTTAAAACTTAATAGCCATTCTCTGTAAGCACTTTCACTTTTTTGGCACGCATAAGAACAGATTTTGTTCACACTTGCACAAGTTGAACCCCATATAAGATCATTACAAAATATATCACTCATTCGGAAATGGGTACTATGTTGCCATAGAAACAGGCCATAGAAAGTCAGAATTTTGCAAAAATGCCAAATTTCAGATCCAAATTTCAGATTTTTGCAGCGTATATGGGAAAAAAATGTTTAAAGCAAATAGATTAGGTGTTCTAGTTATCAAAACATTAAAAATCCCATGGGGTACATACCCTAAATTTTTAACAATTCTCGATTGAAAATTGCATACTCTTAAAAATGGCAATAATATACATGAACTATCCCTGTTTTCAGGAGGTTACAATAATTCAATCCAAAAGATTTTACAGTACATGTCCATATTAATTGAAAGATAAATTAATAAATATGCCTTTAATAATCAGAATATATTGTTTTCATGTGGTATAATTTTAGAATTATAATTTGAAAAAATGGTGTAATTTCTTAAATTTAGTCTTGTAGTCTATTTTAGAGTTACTTCCCTTTGATCCCATAGCAACAATCCAAAATGGCGGATAGACATAACAAATGTGCAGTCAATATTTCGCAATTATTAATTCATTCTGTTAACAATTTAGCTAATTTAAAAATTTAAACTTATTATTGTTATAAATTTTAAATTTTTTAGCTATTTTAAGCTGAAACTTCATGAAAAGGGACATTCCTTGATTTTGTTGTTTTACATACATTCAAAATTAAATAAGGAAAGAATTGGGTACCATAAAAAAATTGTCAACCACATGCAGCATAAAAAAGCTCACTGTGTTAATTCAAGACATTTACAAGGCTCAAACCATGTTCAAAGTATAAGGAGGACCAAAGAGTAATGATAAATAAGAATAAGATTTATCTATGTGGTTACACATGCAGGGGATATCCATCGGATGGGATTATTTTCTAACTCAACACTTAAAATACATCTAGGTAGTGGGAATTACAAATTAATATCAAATCCAAAACACTATATTAGTTATCTTGTAACAAAAATATGACAATTATCTGTTTCTCTGATGCCTATCTTCCTCTTTGACAGGTGAAAAAAGTTTATCTTGACTGGTTTTTTATCTCTTTTTCAAAAAAATGTGCAAAAATGGTTAACAAATGACCTTGACCTTAAGTGAAAGACTTCTGGCTGACTATCATTGATGACATCTATATACCTACCAAACATGAATATCAAAAAATACAGTTATATTGAGCAAATAATGTGTTTTTAAGAAGAAAATACATAGAAAAATACTAAAATTTTTACTTGACGGTGTCTGTCTGGTTACCATAGTAACCACCTTTACAGACAAAGGCCCAATATTTTTTTTTTCTTTTTTATGATAGAGGGATGGTTGATTTATTCTTTAGTAGGAACATATAATTTCAAACTAGCTGCATTTTTTCAAAAATGCTTCAAGAAATTGTCAAAATATGACATTTTCAAAAAACGTCTTACCCCACCCACCTAAATGTGGTAAAGCATCGAATATAACAAATAATTGAAATAAATTTAAAAAGTGCAAATGATTGAGTAAGGATAAAACAATTTATAATAGAAAGATTATTTTTTGTAAACCTTTAAATAAGCAAGATAGCAATGCTCGAAAAATGCCTATTCTCATGCTTATATTTGCCATTTTTTATCAAAAAACTTTTAGATTTGTTTCCATGGCAACCTAAAAACAAATTGACAAAAAAACGATTATTTACTCATAAGGGCAATAAGGTCTGATAATCAAACAAGTTTCAAGTAAATCCGAGACATGGCGTGCCACACTCACTATGTAAAAGTGTAAATGCTTACAGAGAATGGCTATTAAGCTGTAGGTAAGAGCTTTGGTTACAAAATCACCTTTAATTACTTTCATTAAATAAATTATGGAAACTAATATGAAAACTAAGGAGTTTCTATTTGGAATCGGTCCTTATGTTACGCTGGGCTTTTGGTGTTATTCTACTTCGGCTGTAGTAACGATGTTTTTCTGGGGAATTCTAAATAACAGAGAGGATCCGATATGAGAAAACAACAAGCCAAATGAACTGTTCCACAAGATGCGTGTATTGTGTAATATTCATTCACAAACATTTTATGATGTATTACAAATAACTTGAATTCATGATTTCAACACAATGAAAATATAATTATTAAATTTACTCACAAAAGTTTAATAATTTAACTACTTTGTATTGTTTTGCAACGTTTCGCAAACACAAGATGGCGACGAACCTATTTGATATAAAGAGTACATGATAGATTCAGATTTCAGGTAATTTCCAAAAATTCATCAAAAATGCACATACAAGATCAGACGGTTATAAACGAGTCTGATCTTGGTCCGTGTTCATTTATCCGTACTTGATGCTCATAATTATGAATTATTTAAGTAAAGAAAATCCTACCTTATAGATCGTGTGTAAAAATAAATTTCGTTTCATACTCAAAATGTATAAATTCGTTCTTAAACTCTTACATTACAAAATGCATAGAATAACGTTTGTTTTAAACAGTTATAAAAATCACTGCTAATTCCGGGTTACGAAATCTTTTATTTGTTTTATTTAGAAAAAAGTTTCAATCGAGTAGATGACAATTTAGATGAACACACAAGGAATATCAAGCGGTTTCAATAGCTTTCGCGTCCTGCGACGCTTCTTGTTAATAACGCATATGCGCTAAAGAAGCGTCGCAAAAAAAAAGCGAAAGTTTATTTTCAAATGCTATCCAAATTTCACATCAGAGATTCTTACTGATTTTTGCGAAAATCAAAAGTAATGTAAAGGAAATACATGTGCAATTTCTACTACGCCAGCAGTAGAAATATTGCATTATTACCTTTCCACAATATTTACCTAAGTGCGTTGTCGGCATTTTGCCCAGCGCTTATAAGAATATACAACCATGAATATTTTAATGATGAATCGTTTTTCACAATGTTTGCAAACCGAGTGCATGTCACTGTTTTTTTTAACAATAGAATGCCGCTGTATTTATAAACTTTGTGTTGTTGACAAATGTAAATGGATACGTGTATAAATGCAATACCATAAAAAATTAAATCTTTCTTTTCCGCAATGTTTTCATAGTGCAACTAGATTGTAATGTGTTATAATATTTCCTATTTCAAATCAAATATATAATGAATAATTTGTTTTAAAACAACGTTTTCTTATCGAGCGAACAGTAGCGTTCGCAAACCAATTACAATTTTGAACTTGTTCAATTTACAATGATTCCTAGTCAAAGCATAAAATATACAATGTACAATTAATACAAAATAAACTCAGACTCACCTAAATAACAGAGAGGATCCGATATGAGAAAACAACAAGCCAAATGAACTGTTCCACAAGATGCGTGTATTGTGGCGAATCTTCGAGAACAGCCCATTTTTATGCTGCTTGCTTATCTCACATCAAATCCAAATAAGGTAACGGAATCTCAGAATAACCGTAAGCTGCTCGGTCAAACCCGGCGGGCTGTCGTCCCCCCGACCGTGATAAGCCTGTCCTGAGATATAATCGCTAATCGCTAAAGTCTGTCGCACAGCCAAACTCGACCGGCCTGCGCAGCGATTAATCAATGTTATTCAATTTTATCTCTGATCCGATCAAAATGTAGTGAGGTGACCACGGGTGGGTGACCACGACCGCGTTTGATTTTCTTATGATAATCAACGTCATCTACGAACCAGAAACATCGAAAGTACATGTAATATCTAAATGTCATATCATTTACAACTACAGTATACAATAAAAAGAGTAAAATAAGTTTTTAGGCTACAATGTTCGAAACTTCATATTCATAAATTAATGTACATAAAAGAATTATATTACAATCATACAGATACAAATTTCCACTCCGTTAAATTTTGATTTCTCCTTTTCCAAGAATACGGCGCATAGTTGCATAACAGAATTTTACTGCGTAATACAGAATCAGAATTTTACTGCGTAATATCACCCCCTCCTCTTATTTTACTTTATTCCTATAAAGTCGATATAAGAGAGGTGATATTATATTTCGCATACGCCAATTTTATTTTTTTTTCTTTTTTTTACTATCAAGAGTGGAAAAATGTTTACATGTTAAATGCTTAATAAAAAATACATACATCTCACGAATGGGTGCTTAGATGGTACTTTGATTCTTTAAATAATATAGAGCAAAACGTGTGAAACTTTTATATTACCAATTTTGTAGTGGAATATAGAGTTTGTTATGTTCCATAAAGAAATACGCGCAGTAACTTGTAGACATAATGCGTCTGATTTTTCTCCCCGTAAATGGGCTTACTCTAAATAGCTTTTCAATGTTTAATTCTTGACCACTTATTTTGTTCATTACGACGAATTCGTCCCATTGAAATTTTACGACTGGGTTCATGACGCCGGCAACAGTTATACTTTCCACAAATTGAGGTATCAATATTTTCCAGTAAGTAGGACACAGAGTAAGGTTTTTAAGAGTGATGCGGGCAGATTCGTTTCCGTTAGTAATTTCTAAAATCAATCGGGTTTTTATTTCGGACGGGTTTACATGTATTTATTAGAATCACAATGAGTAAAAGAAAACACATAATACAAAAGGTCAATGTCCAATGTTCAAGCTCAAAGTTTATCTGTCCTGTGTGTCTTCAACCGGACTTGGAGTTTTGTAAATTAATGATGGGACGGTTGACGCATGGACATTCTTGGCGGTTTTTAGTACAGATAATATTATCATAATTTTTCTTAGTTTTAACGCAATAAGAATAAACGCAACGAAACATATTGCGGCAAAAGCTGTAGTGATATAAAGAAGAACATCCTTAAACGTCACAGAATCGTCTAAAGAAATATCTCCCGACAGTAAAGAGTCGGTTAAGGTAGAAAATATCATAGAGTTGTCTTTTGCTGATTTTGCCATTTTCTGTAAATTTAAATGCGCTTTGTTATCATCAGCTAAGATTTGGTTTATTGAATGATTATAAATTGTGAACTTTGGGATATCAATTTCTAATGGATTTTGAAAGAGAGAATTACTTCCTATGTTTTCTAACGTATCATCCTCAAAAAAGTTTTGTAAAAGTGCAAGATTTACAGGGTGTAATTTGTCTGTGGTGTTTTTATGACAGTCGGTAAGCCGGGCTGGTAAGAATGAAGATGGTGTTACAACTGAACATTCACACGGAACGTTCATTGTACAGAAAGCACAACCTTTTCGCATACTTTTACCCGACTTGCAGTCAAACTCAAGAACATCAATGTTATACACAAGAATTGAAGTTTGAGATAACAAAACTACATTAGAAGCTACATGATTTGTTAGAAAGCGGAAATTACAAAGTTGTTTTATTAAAACTTTGATGTCTGTAAAAAGAGCCAACAAACAAGAAGTTTTAACTGCTGGTGTAAGAACTCTTGGAAAATCACATTGTTTAAGCTTATTTGATTTGCATGTCAGCAGATCTTCGTTTTGAATTGTAGTATAATATTGTAAATCATGGGTAATGGTAAAATAGTGTGGTAAATCAAGCAATTGAGTAGCGTGATTTGTGCTATCGTTAACTGGAATTGGGAACGATTTAACTTTGTAAAGTTGTAATGGATGTCTGAAAGGAGATATTGGGAATTTAACAGATACATAAATTGATGATCCTTTCCTAGTAAAGAAGGTGTCCACATAATGATAAATCAACGATGGATTTTTGTAAACTAAATGAAATCCTCTAAATTTTTTATCAAGAATTGTTTGAATATCTTGTAAAGTTTTAAACATTATTTCGGGTTTAATGAGATGAGGGGACAATTTCCCTTCAACCAAATCATATATTCCTTCCAATAATTCACCAAAGAGAGATTCTAACTGCCTAGATTTTTCGATTTGATTGGTCAAAACCCCGCTCATTTTTGTGAAGGTTCTCTCCATATTAATTAGAGAATCGTTCATTTGATTTTCAATTTTCGAAATCGCTAAGTTGTTTTCTTTTAAGCCTTTAACAATTTGTGTCATTCTCTCATCGGATGTTTTTATGAAAGACTTAAATCATTTTCATGTTGTTGAACACTTTTAATTAATTTAGTTGAAATGCTATTGAGCGAATTTATATGTCTAGCAAGCCGCTCTACATCTCTTGCTGTTGCCGTACCGAATAACGTCTTTGAGACATCGCCTATAAATGGTAAAATTGATCTTCTTTGCCTATTTCTATTCAGAAGACGTCTTTCAGGTATAAGTTGTTTTATTGATTGCAATGTTGTATTTATCATGCCCTCAGTATTTCTTTTAACCTTTTCAATTTCTACTACAAAATCGTAAACCAATTTGCAAGGTTTATTCTTACATGAAAACATATTTTTCAAATTTAAGCCTTCCGGCAAAGGAATCTCAAATGTATGTAACCAAACTTCCCCCGACAATTGTAGGTTTTCTTGGGGTTCGAAAACTACCCCGTAATTTAATCTTTGTACTTGTTCTCCTCCCACTGCCAATCCTGGGCACAACAGCAGACAAGTCAACACCAGGAAGACTGGAAACTCTAAAAATATTGAACAAGAATGAACTAGCCACGTGACAATGTTCGCGATCATTGCCGACCTTAGTTGGAGTAATTAAAGAAGATAATAAAGACCTCGCTCTCAGTCACTCTCGCTCAGTCTACACTCTCACACAAGTTTAACTAAGGTTGTGATATCCAAACTGTGCATTTATTTAAAGAATTTACGATCTAAGTGTCAGTCGCTCAGTCTACACTCTCACACAAGTTTAACTAAGGTTGTGATATCCAAACTGTGCATTTATTTAAAGAATTTACGATCTAAGTGTGAAAACATTTTAATATCTAACTAAGTTGAAACGCAACAGGATATATATGAACGTTAATAATTCATAATCAGCAAAAAGGATTTGACCACGACTTTACTATTGTCAAACTTGCCTACAATTAATTAATTTGATTATTCAAGTATGCTGCATAATTAACTTTAAGCCTAGTCAAAGAACTTATAAGGTCGCTTCCTCCGTGTACCTTGCTTAGTATGTTTAACATAAAATAATCTTTTAAGTTCTTCACTTACATTTTCGGCTTCTTCCCAACTGGGTTTTGAATTTGGATCCGACCATTCAATGAGATATTCCTTATGACCGTTTCTCAGCCTTTGCTTTAAGATACGGTTAGCCTGATACCATTTATCATTAGTAACTTGTTTACTCTTGTCCCTACCATGATTTGAATCCCGTTCATTTTGATTTCTACCTACCTCATTCTGTTTTGTTTGATCAACATTATTGTCGACGATACGACGATTCGGTTCTGAATCATTCTCAACTAGATTGTTGTTTGAATCGTCAACAATGTGATTCTCAAAATTAGATTGAATTCTATGGTTAAGGGGATCTTGATATTTTTTCAAATCTTTTGCATTTACTGGTGCTTTTAAAACTTTATGAGTTTTACTATCAGAGATCTTATATGTATCACTGGACACTTTTTCTTTAATATAATAAGGCCCTTTCCACATATGCTCTAATTTTGGAGTTAACCCGATAGTGTGTTTATGCACTTTAAGTAAGACTTGTTCCCGAAGTCTAAAGGTAGAAGGCTTAGTTTTAACGTCATACCTTACCTTTGCATCTTGTTGAGTGATCTCCGTATTTTCCTTGGCTATTTCTCTAATTACCTTGTGTCTATCTAGTAACTGTTGGAGATGTAGTTTGGCATCTTGCCCTAAAGTTTCCCTTGGTATTAGATCAATATCAAAAGGAAGCCGCATTTCACCACCGAAAAGCATTTTGTAAGCGCTAAAACCAGATGTATCTATATTTGGTGCAGACCTAAGAGCCTGTAAAACCGTAGGTAAGAATAGATTCCAGTTTGATTGATCTTTATCAATATACATACGTAGCGCTTGTATAAGTGTTGCATTTTGGCGCTCACAGCTTCCGTTAGCTTTTGGGTTATAGCTTGCTGTACGGTGTCTCGTGACATTATAAATCTCACAGACAGCATTTACTAATTTTGAAAGAAAATTCTGACCTCTATCAGTGACAATAGCCATGGGTGCACCATATCGACAGAAAATTTCGTCGTGTAGAATTCGGGCTATTTCAGATGCAGCTTGTGTACGTAATGGAAAAGCTTCAACCCACCTTGAAAAGCTGTCAACACAAACAAGTATATATTCAAAGCCATCGTTCGTTTTGTGCAGGGGTCCAACGATATCTAGATGAATTCTCTCAAAAACATTTACTACAGGTAATGGATTTAATGGTGTACTTACCTGATGTCTGCTATGTTTCGCACGTTGACAAGTATCACATGATTTTACAAAATCGACTATTTCTTGGTACATACGAGGCCAAAAATATTTAAGTTGTATTGCAGCGAACGTCTTTTTAACACCGAAATGACCATTATGATCGTGAAATTCCTCTAAAACCTTTAACCTTAGTGACTTTGGTAGTGCTGTCTGAATTATGAATTTATCTTCGGTTGGCTTTTTCTTACCTCGACTCTGATATTTGTGTATCAGTATCCCATCCACTATTTCGTAGAATTCTTTGTCATACATAGTTTTCTTACAGTCTTTTTCGTCATCGGGCAATTTCCCGATTTCAAGATATTCATATAAATGCTTGAAATCTGGACAAGTCTTTTGCAATTCAACCAATGGTATCTTATTATCACTTTGCTCCGAAGATGATTGATCGACTGTTTCTGCACTAAAGACATTTCTTTGATCATCATATTCAAAACAAACTTCTAAAATCTGATTACCAGTTGGCTGGTACGACAAAGAATCCTTATATTCAGGTCTGAGATAAAAGATATTTGACTTACCTTTATCTTCATGTGAATCGCTTGGTTTGGTCACTATTTCTGGAGTGTTAATCAATCTCGAAAGAGCGTCTGCATTGTTTAATTCACCCTTACGGTATTGGACAGTGTATTTAAAACCTTGTAAGTAAAGGGCCCATCTTGCAATTCTACCATTCTGGCAAGTAGTAATAGAGTTTAGAACTTTCAAAGCTTGATGGTCAGTTATAATTGTAAAAGGTATATCAGTTGACAGATATGAGTTAAATTGCTTTATACCCGAGACAATCGCCAAGCATTCGAGTTCTGATACAGAATAGTTTTTTTCGGCAGCATGTAAAGCTCTACCACTATATTCAATTACTCTTTCTTTCCCACTTTCATCTATCTGACCTAAAATATAGCCCACCCCTGAGCGTGAGGCATCGCAAGTTAGGATAAATGGTTTGTTCATATCCGGAAATGCCAAAATTGGTGCAGAACAAAGTGCATTTTTCAAAATATTAAGAGACTCTTCACACTTTTCGTTCCATTCGAATTTAACATTCTTTTGTAACAAATTGAAAAATGGTGCACAAATGTTACTGTAATCTTTAATGAACTTTTTATAATAATTTGTCAGGCCCAGTAAACTTTTAATTCCTTTCTGATCTTTTGGGGCTTTTAAATTTTGAATTTTTTCTACCTTTTTGGGATCTGTATGTATACCTTCTTTACTAATGATATGACCTAGGTACATGAGCTTCCTTTTAGCAAAATGACATTTATTTGGAGACAATTTTAAACCTGCTTTTCTAAGTCTTTTAAATACCTCTCTCAAGTGCTTTTAGTGTTCATCGAAAGTCGAAGAGAAAATTATGACATCATCAACATAACATAATGCGAATTTCCATGAAATACCACTTAAAACTTTCATAAGTAAGGATTGGAACGTTGCAGGAGCTCCATTTAATCCGAAAGGCATTTTGTTAAAAGAAAATATTCCTTCTGCACAGATAAATGAGGATTTTTCCCTACTATCTTGATCCAAAGGTACCTGCCAAAACGCTTTACCTAAATCCAGAGACGAAAAGAACTGAGCGTTTGATTCACCAATCGCATCAAAAATGTCTGACAGTTTAGGTAATGGATAGGCTTGTGGTTTACTTATTTTATTAAGCTTGCGATAATCCACAGCAAAACGATATTCCTGGGAATCCGACCGTTTAACCAATACGACCGGAGAATGCCAATTTGACATAGACGGTTCTATTATCTTGTTTTCTAACATCTTTTCTACCCATTCGCGCGTTGCTTCTCGGACTTGAGGGTTTTGTTTATAAGGTGGGAGTCTAACTGGTGGGGCATCACCTGTTTCTATCCTATGTGTTTGCAATTTAGTACATCTTAGATCGTGTAAGCCTTGAGAAAAAACATCTTCATTCTCTTTCAAAAGACGAAGAAGCTTTTCCTTTTGGTCGAAATTTAAGTCTGAGTCCGTTAAATCGAAATTATGTTTTGAAGAAGTTTCTTTTGAAGCATGTAAATCTGATAAGCCAACAGTATTTTCATTTTCGCATTCCTCGTGTAATTCGTCAAGTGAGAGCACAGATGCTGATTCAATTTGAAAAACATTTGCAACAATTTTGTTAGATTTAAGAAGAACTGTTTTATCAGTTGGATTCAGTATCCGAAAAACTGCTTTGCGATCACGTACAGTGACTAAACTTTTAGCTCCTATGATATTTTTCTTTGACAACGAAGGCAAGGGCTCTAATAGCACTTCAGTTCCTGATTTTACCCTAGATATTTTAACTGGAATCGTTACTTCAGATTGAGGATCTATCGCAGTTGACCGTACAGTTCTTGCGAGTCCCGAATCCGTAGTAATTGTACAGACTTTAGCTGAACCTTCGATGATGAATTTCTTGGCTGCAATGTCTAAGGTTACTCTATGCTTTTCCATAAAATCAATTCCTAAGATTATGGAATGATGTAGTTCTTCTATAACATAAAACTTAGCATTCCGAGTCAAAGAACCAAAAGAAATGTCGACATTGGTTTTACCTTGAACAGCATGGTGAGTTCCACCAACACCGACAATAGTTGAGATTTTTGATTTATCACACTTGACATATCCATCATTGAAAGCTTTTTCAAAGAATGTTTTACTCATGCACGAGATTGACGCGCCTGTATCACATAGAGCACTTGTCTTTTTGCCATTTACTACCACTGAGACAGTATTTTTGGACATAGTTGTAGAGAAGTTTGGGTTGATTGAACAAACTGGAACACTTTTGATTTGAGGAAATGACCGTCTTTTGCGTTTATTAGATGACCTTTTCTTAGCACTTTGTTTTTTATAATGTTTGTGTTTAGATCTATCAATGTGCCCATCTACCGGAGGGAACCTGCAGACGGGCGCGAATCCCTATTGTGAATACCTATTTGTGTAAGTATTGTTACGGTAATTTTTTCGTGCGGTTTTGCAAAATTCACCGAAATGATCTAAATGGCCACATTTATAACAAGTTTTACCCTTTGCTCTACATTTACTTAAATCAAAGCACTCACCTCCGCACCGGCCGCATCGATTTTCTCCCCTCTGGTGTTGATGGTTGTTATTCCAGTTACCGTTAGAGTTGTTACCCTTGTTGTTGTTGTAGTTATTGCTGCGATTGTTGTTGTTGTAGGGTGGTCGGTTATAGTGTGGACTGTCCTGTTGTTTAAAGCTGTTAGTCAAGTCGGATACAGCAGCGATAAGCTGGTCCATCTTAGTATCCTGCACTGAACTAACACAAACACTACTTATACTTTGGCTACGTACCTCAGAATGTACGCCAAGTTGGTTTATTCTGTCCAGTAGTTTTCTTAATTCACTCAAATTTGGTGGAGCATGTACACAAAGGGAACTCGCAATAGAACTATCCATTCCCTTCAGTGCAATTTGTACCTGCAGCTTGGGTTGCACGTCTTGAGTGTAAGTTGCCTGTTCTAGTCTATTTAAAAATTGTTCTACCGTCTCACCTGGACTTTGCTTCATAGAATATATATCTAAACTAGCACTAACTTCCTTTTTGAATTTCTTGCACAAAATGTCTTTAAATCTATCCAATGTTTCTGGTCTTGCGGATAACGACTCGTACCAAAGTCGAGCAAGGCCATTAAGATGCCAGGCTAATGTTGCCACTGCCTGCTCATCCTTAAGCGCCATGGCTTGACAGTACTCGTCGAACCTTTTGAGATATCTGGTAATGTCCTGGGAACCATCCCCTCTAAATGTTTCAAGCGTGAACATACCTGCCATCTTTAGTCTTGGTTCTTTTGCATATACTGGCGGCTGTTCCAAGGGGTTGTTCTGGACTGTTTCTTGTTCAGGCCCTGTTTCTCCTCCACTCCTCAAATGATAGTTTGTAGGTCTTGAAGAAAGTGGCATCGGTCCAACTCGCTCAGCTAAATTGAAGGTTCGGGAAACCCACTACCTCCACCACGTGTTACGCTGGGCTTTTGGTGTTATTCTACTTCGGCTGTAGTAACGATGTTTTTCTGGGGAATTCTAAATAACAGAGAGGATCCGATATGAGAAAACAACAAGCCAAATGAACTGTTCCACAAGATGCGTGTATTGTGTAATATTCATTCACAAACATTTTATGATGTATTACAAATAACTTGAATTCATGATTTCAACACAATGAAAATATAATTATTAAATTTACTCACAAAAGTTTAATAATTTAACTACTTTGTATT
Organism: Fragum whitleyi; assembly: GCA_948146395.1. NCBI lineage: Eukaryota > Metazoa > Mollusca > Bivalvia > Cardiida > Cardiidae > Fragum > Fragum whitleyi. The sequence goes on along the minus strand of OX411551.1, from coordinate 32,959,974 downwards.
GTTTTGCAACGTTTCGCAAACACAAGATGGCGACGAACCTATTTGATATAAAGAGTACATGAAAGATTCAGATTTCAGGTAATTTCCAAAAATTCATCAAAAATGCACATACAAGATCAGACGGTTATAAACGAGTCTGATCTTGGTCCGTGTTCATTTATCCGTACTTGATGCTCATAATTATGAATTATTTAAGTAAAGAAAATCCTACCTTATAGATCGTGTGTAAAAATAAATTTCGTTTCATACTCAAAATGTATAAATTCGTTCTTAAACTCTTACATTACAAAATGCATAGAATAACGTTTGTTTTAAACAGTTATAAAAATCACTGCTAATTCCGGGTTACGAAATCTTTTATTTGTTTTATTTAGAAAAAGTTTCAATCGAGTAGATGACAATTTAGATGAACACACAAGGAATATCAAGCGGTTTCAATAGCTTTCGCGTCCTGCGACGCTTCTTGTTAATAACGCATATGCGCTAAAGAAGCGTCGCAAAAAAAAGCGAAAGTTTATTTTCAAATGCTATCCAAATTTCACATCAGAGATTCTTACTGATTTTTGCGAAAATCAAAAGTAATGTAAAGGAAATACATGTGCAATTTCTACTACGCCAGCAGTAGAAATATTGCATTATTACCTTTCCACAATATTTACCTAAGTGCGTTGTCGGCATTTTGCCCAGCGCTTATAAGAATATACAACCATGAATATTTTAATGATGAATCGTTTTTCACAATGTTTGCAAACCGAGTGCATGTCACTGTTTTTTTTAACAATAGAATGCCGCTGTATTTATAAACTTTGTGTTGTTGACAAATGTAAATGGATACGTGTATAAATGCAATACCATAAAAAATTAAATCTTTCTTTTCCGCAATGTTTTCATAATGCAACTAGATTGTAATGTGTTATAATATTTCCTATTTCAAATCAAATATATAATGAATAATTTGTTTTAAAACAACGTTTTCTTATCGAGCGAACAGTAGCGTTCGCAAACCAATTACAATTTTGAACTTGTTCAATTTACAATGATTCCTAGTCAAAGCATAAAATATACAATGTACAATTAATACAAAATAAACTCAGACTCACCTAAATAACAGAGAGGATCCGATATGAGAAAACAACAAGCCAAATGAACTGTTCCACAAGATGCGTGTATTGTGGCGAATCTTCGAGAACAGCCCATTTTTATGCTGCTTGCTTATCTCACATCAAATCCAAATAAGGTAACGGAATCTCAGAATAACCGTAAGCTGCTCGGTCAAACCCGGCGGGCTGTCGTCCCCCCGACCGTGATAAGCCTGTCCTGAGATATAATCGCTAATCGCTAAAGTCTGTCGCACAGCCAAACTCGACCGGCCTGCGCAGCGATTAATCAATGTTATTCAATTTTATCTCTGATCCGATCAAAATGTAGTAAGGTGACCACGGGTGGGTGACCACGACCGCGTTTGATTTTCTTATGATAATCAACGTCATCTACGAACCAGAAACATCGAAAGTACATGTAATATCTAAATGTCATATCATTTACAACTACAGTATACAATAAAAAGAGTAAAATAAGTTTTTAGGCTACAATGTTCGAAACTTCAAATTCATAAATTAATGTACATAAAAGAATTATATTACAATCATACAGATACAAATTTCCACTCCGTTAAATTTTGATTTCTCCTTTTCCAAGAATACGGCGCATAGTTGCATAACAGAATTTTACTGCGTAATACAGAATCAGAATTTTACTGCGTAATACTTAGATGTATTGTGTGCGTCGGGCCTAGGAAATATGGCTTACTCAAGTTATGGTTTCGATGTTTTGGCATCCGGCAATATTACGGCGGAGAATGATGATTAATGCAGCTGTATTGTTATCGCACTGTCGTTCCAAGGGTGACGAACGTGCTAGGTAGTGAGCAATACTTATTTAAAAATACGCAGAATTATCCGAATAATAGAAGACAAAAAAAACCTCGTCATTTCAAATACCTCGACAGACATGTTGTGGCAGACACTTTATATGACGTTAATGGGATCTCCCTGTGTTCTCTGAAAATGCCGTTTATAAACTTGACTGGCGAGCCTGTCTCAATCTATCAATACAGAGTCGGAGGGTAGCGTAGATTGGGAAGGTTTACCAGTCTTTTTATACCAGTCTTTTTATAAACGAAGATAGTCCATTGATCTTTAGAAAATATATTACGGTAGCGTCTATTTTCACCTCGGATAAAATACCCGTATATCTATTTTAAGATTTTAAGAAGGGAAAGCATTCATTGATTTAGTGGTTAAGCTGCCAAGGGCAGTTTGCACTCATTTTAACTTTGAGACTTCCTCAAAATTGTGTATGTAAACTAAAGCCAGCAAAGCTGACGCTTTGCTAGCTAAAAACACATAGGTTATTGGTATTTTATTGTATTTTCATTTTAACTCCACTTGCCAGAGGCCAGCGAGCTAAAGTCATGGTGGTTTGTCCGTCGTGCGTCTGTGCGTGCTTAAACTTTTTTAAACACCTTCTCCTTCTGAACCTTGGCATAAATGTTTCACAGGTTACTGTCTTCTTAAGTTGTACAAGAAATTTTAATCTTTATATCTTTATAGACTTTTTTTCCTCACCAAACATTGGCCCGATCTCAATTAAACTTGGCATGAATGATCCTTTGTTAACCCTTTTCTAAAGTTGTTCAAGAAACTTGGATCGACCCTAAAATATGGGTGTAGCAAGGCGGACTAATTTTGCCTATATAAGTCCTTAAAAAATCTCCTCCCAAATCATTGGCCCGATTTCAATGACACTTAGCATAAATGATCCTAGGGTTACCCTCTGCTTAAGGTGTTCTAAAAAAATGATTGACCCCTTAATTTGGGTGTGGCAAGGTCGGACTTGTTTTCACTATGAAATCTTTAAAAAATTTTCTCCTCCAACACCATTGGTCCGATTTCAATGAAACTTGGCATAAATGATCCCTGTGCGACCCTCATGTAAAGTTGTCCAAGTACTTTCGATTGACTCTCAAATTTGGGCGTGACAGGGCGGGGCTTATTTTCACTTTAAAATGTTCTCTCTTACCATCGGACCAATTTCAACCAAACTTTGCAGGATAATGTACCTGAGGTATATATGTATTTCTATTTAAGGTTTAGCCTACACTTAAATCGGCTTTTCTTTCCATCTTTTGGCTGCGTGCGTATTCGAACCATGTCTGTCTGTTCAAAAGCACTTATTGGCGATATGAATAGACTACTGCGCCACGGACCGAAGTACAACTGAACAGAACAGAACAGAACCATGGCGGTATTTTATTTGATCTAAGTAAATGCTTTTAATGACCTCGCGGATATTACCGAAAGATTGTGAAAGATAATGAGTGACAGGTCAACTTTGTTTTCCGTAAGATCGATTGATATTTCATTGAATTGACAACACATGCTAAATTCAGCTTTCATGAACCACGAAATAGAGTATCAATCGATCTTACTCGAAAAACGATTTTTTATTTCTATAATGCAAAAAGAGACAAAATGTGAAATTTTTTAGAAAATTTTCTTAAAGTCTGTCATTTTGCAAGTGCAACGCTCATGGTAACGTCACTAATTTGGCTCCTTATAGATGATATCAGTTAGGCAGGGTGAAATGAGCAAAAGCGGGGTATAATTTTTTGATAATTTCACTGGTTATGCAGAGAGATTATCAAATGAGGATCTATATTGCCTTTATTTCTAATCAACCCCTCGTTTTAAAGAAGATGTTTTGTTTGTTGAAGTTAGGCGAAAGGTTTATTGAATGTGAGTTTAGAAGAATTACTAACTCACTGCGGGATGCACTTCAAAAGCACCAAAAATTAATAGATCAAAAGATTATTAATTAAATTAATTAATTTAAGAATGTCATGCGAAATCATTTAATTGTTTGTGGAACAGGTTTTTTTAAATTTATATGTGCACATTTATATGTGCACACATATTACTATACGCCCATAACCTCACACCCCCTCCCCCCACACACCCCCGAACTATGTTTAGGGTTTTATAAGAGTCAGCTTGTCGGGCCATCCGTAAGTCCGTCGGTCCGTCTGTAGACTTTTTTGCCGGAAGTTTTCTCAGCTTTAGGTACAGCTTTTGAATTTTTAATAATGTTGTTCAGCTGCAATTTTGAAGCCCTTACAATAATTTGTTACTGAATTATCTCTCCTTGAACATGTTATTTCACTAAATTACTAATGTACGGAGCATATCTCCTGTACATTTGCATGTACTGCCTTGACATATTTTCATATCGGTTATCTCTATATGGAGCTGTGCACCTGCAATTTTGCATCTTGTACTGTGACTCGTTGCTGAATTATCTCCCCTTGAACTTGTCATTTTCACTAAATTCTTATCATCCGGAGCATTTCTCTTACAGTATAACTTATACTGAACTGAAATTTTAACACAATGTAACTGGTTATGAAAGCGTGTGCTTCTGAATTTGCCGGCGTCATTGCGTGGTTGGCAGCGCGTCGGACTGTAAATCTTTAGGTCCAGGGTTCGATCCTCGACGGCGGTACTCATCAGTTCCGACTATTTATCTCTCATCAATGGGTCGATAATCGTAGACCTATGTGAGCTAGCAGCTGGAGGCTAGGAAAGGATGCGGTGGTTTTAATGGTGAGAGAAATACAGGTCTCCATTGTTAGGTGCTCCAGCCGCGATATAACTGAAAAAATGTTGAAACCGGCATAAAACTCCATTCAATCGATAAAAGCTTCTGAAATTCTCAGGACCTCCTCCCCCCTTTCCCCCCGCCCCAAAAAAATTGTATTTTCCACTAATCTTCTATTTTCCGGAACATTTCATGAAATATTGCGTGTACTGAGGTACATTTTTGCACAATGTAGCTGGCAATGAAAGCTTGTGCTTATAACTTTTTTATAACCCTACTTTAATTACTTGCAGATTTATCTACCATTGAAATTGTAAATTTTACTATTTCTTTTGTAATCCTGAACATTTCAATATTATTTTGCTTCAACTGCTTTGACATTTTGACACAACGTAACGTTAGCTTTTAATGTAAACTTGTGTTTGTGAAACTTTCAGGACTCTATTGCTTTAATCTGCTATTCCAACTTGAACTTGTCAATTTATATTTTTTAATCTGGCGCATTTTGCCTACAAAATTGCATTTATAATATAACTATCTCCGAGAATTCGTATATTCTACTTAATTTTCGCTATCATGCTGCACACACATCATAATCTGAGTTCTAATACTGGTTGAAATTTGTTTTCGGACTCTCTAACTCAATAACAATGTCTCCTAGAATTATAAAACTAAATTACTTAGTACAATTGTTGATCATGACTTAAGGGTTTGACCTATTACTTATTAGTCATGAAGGTCAAAGGTAAAGGTATTATCGAACTTTGTCCAAAAATGTTTCCCGCCTAAAGTCAAGAATTAAGTGACATAGAATCATGAATCATTATACAATCAATTTCTATGACCCACTTGAGTGTCCTATTGTTTTTCTTTAATGTAAATCAAAGGTCAAGGACACAATGACCTTTGTTCGAAAACAGGTTCCGGGGTCTCACCTTAAAAATCAAGTATTCTAGAAACATTTTTTTTTGCAAACACATTATGCACTGATAGCACTTATATTGGGACAGAGCGCTGGTGGGGGTATTAGTCCGCTTTGCGACAGCTCTAGTTTTAACTGATCATGATATATGCAAACCTGATATTTCAGATATGCTGTTGTATAAAAAGACGAAAATTGTCAACAAACATTAGAATCGTAGAAGATACAGAAGATACTGAACCCTTGGTGGAAAATCACAGTGAAAATGCCGATGAAATACTGGATGTGTAAAATGTAGATAACTGGTGTTTTCTTTTAGGGTAACTGCGCTCAGATGCATGTAACAAATGCCGATTTTTTGTAAAATAGCACAAATATTGCTGAAATTTTAAATAGACTCTAGCTCGTTCATTTTACATCGTGACGTCATTGAGGGGCAAAGTCCTTTTCGACCGCCAATCAGTATTTACAAATATTTTCAGAATTAATCGGCCGATTTTACGAAAACAGTTTCCGAGGGCCCGAGCTAGTTGTTTATCTATGTGCTCATTCAAATAGAAAAACAGGCTTGAACAGCTAACTGTTTTAAGATTTTTAGCTCATGGTGAGCTATTATGATCGAGCTGTGTCCGGCATCCGGTTGGCCGTCATCATCTTGTGTGCACTATGGAGGTCAAATTTTTTCCCGATCGTCTTGATACTTGGTCATAATGTGTTTCTCCATCAAATCTGTCAAATTTGAAATTAGGTCAAGTGGGGTCAAAAATGGGGTCAAGGGGTCAAATCTTAGTAGAAACCTCAGGGACTCCACTCGGGAGATCGCATATTCCCCGATTGTCTTGAACCTATGTCATAATGTTTGTCTCCATGAAATCTCCGTCAAGAAATGGGTTATGTGGTGTCAAAAATGAGGTCAATGGAACAAATCTAGGGAAACCCTTGATTGGAATCAAAAGATGACATATATTTATGCATCTTGTCAGAATGTTTGTCTTGGAATCTTAGATTATGAAATCCCTATTTATGACCGACAGATTTATAGGGTCAAAAACTAGGACACCTCTTCAAATCTTGAAATTTCATTCTAGTACTGTAAAGGAAATGTATGTGACTCAAATGCCTGGAAATGAAATCGGAATTTTGGTCATCTCTCGAGCCAGTCATGAATTTCAAATAAGTAGTTTTGACACTTTGCCACCTTTGTCAACTAAATGCCTCAGATGAGCGCTAGATGGCCAACGGTCTTCTTGTTAAGATTTGATGTCTTTTTTTCATTTCATTTTTTTTTTGTAAATAAATAGAAATTTTACAAAAAATTGCCATATGCCCTTTGCTGATTTTTTTGCTATTTGTATTGAACAAAAAATGTTTTGCAAAAATCAAATAAAAATGATATGTCTTCGGGTTAGTTTTTTTTTTGTAATTAAACTCGATTTTGTGAAGTTGTTCGGACATTTTTCACCGAAATCGACGTCGCGTCAAAACCATCGTTACTATGCTTATTTGACGCCAATCTCCGTGCAGAAACGTATTCTAAAGTATTTGAAATTAAGGTTTATTGTGAAATATAGGCTTTTAATTATTATATCTGATTTGATGTGATTTTAAGAAATATAAAAATCACTTTCATCCGTTTAAAAAGACAGCGTTTGTGAACATTTTACGCGACGTTGAAATATCCTTTGACTTGCGATATCCTCGCGGAATCGAATTTACGAAAAATCTTAACAGAAGACAATTGGTTTTTATTTCAATGATCTTCAGCGGAATGGCTTGGCAGCAACATATCTAATTTTCAGCTAGGTCACCGGACAATTCTCGTGAAAAATTCAATATTTTCAGTAACTGTACTCGTAAACAGAAGGCATGAACAATTAATACCTTACACTTTATTGTTTTTCTTACAAAACATAACAACAGATGTCTTAATACGAAGCAAAAAGCGTTTTCGGGATAAACATCGGTTTATTATTTCCGAAAAAAGGACAATTAGTGAATTTGGTTCCTAAAGCAGGGGTTGGTCTCTTTATGACGTCATGACGTCAACTAAACGTGAAATCCCTGACCGACATATGAAAGCGGATATTTCAAAGTTCAGTTTTAACGCATTAGGTACGATTTGCAGACAATCAAAAATTTGGAACTAAACTGGTCCTCTATTTATCCGCAGTTACCTTACACCGGCTATGGACTTCCTAGCTTAGACTACGCTTGGGGCGAGAGAGCAGTATTTCTAAAGTATAAGTATGGGATTGAAAACGAGAGCCGTGGTATTTGGGAAATAGACACGAGCGTCTGTCTATTTCCCATATACTGCGGCACGAGATTTCTATCTGACTTAGACCACGCTTTTCTATCATTACCTGTATTTTCTTCCCGAAACTCCAAACAATAAAAAGGAGAAAAGGTTCTGTGATATTTCTGCAATTGGGTTTAATTACGCTGAAACTACTTTTAAATTTATTTCCGTAACTTAGTGCAGATCTTTAGTTTTTTGCGACTATAGAAAGCCTTTTGGAAAAAACGCTCATATGAACTGCTTGTCGTGATTTTGAAATGACTCGGCACACAAAAACTGTCGAGATTCACGTGCACGACACACTTACTTCGTATATCTGTAGATACAACGCTGGGAGTTGTATCTGTGATATATATATATATATACTTAAAATACTGTTCGCTGATTGACCAATTCGTTTCAAGCGTGGTCTAAATCACAGATACAACTCCGAGTGTTGTATTTACAAATATACGATGGTAGTATGCCGTGCACGTGAATCTCGACAGGTCTCGCGTGCCGAGTCATTTCAAACATATGACGAGCATTTATATGAGCGTTTTTTCCAAAAGACTTCCCAAATAATATCTTCATTTCCCACAATGTTTTCTTCCAAGAAAGAACAAACGATGTAAAACTTCATTCACTTGAAATTGTCGTCTTCACCTTGTATTTGGACCAATCTAGAATTCTGATGTTTGGTAAATTAATGGGTTAAAGTTGTTTTGGTTCCTATATTTGAATCCTTGTTTATATTTTTCCAAATTCCATTCCGTCATCTGCAACAGCTTTCAATTAAAGAAAACATGTTGCCGTTGGGGAAAAGGTTGTAGATCTATATACTACTCACAGATTTCTAAGCACCAACATTTTATTATACTTTGATTTCAGGAAAAAATGAAATTTGATTATAAGAATACTGGGAAAAAGATCGATTGTTATAAGTCTATCAAATTTTGAGAAGAAAATAAAGCTTTATAATGATAAGAAGACTTTAAATGTAGACCAAACAGGGAGACCCTAGAAATCGGTCTGTTTTTTTGAAAATTGAAAAAATCGAATTTGACAAAAAAAGGTGTACTTTCATTTGCATTTCGTTCAATGACGAGTATGAAGGTCAGCACTGTCAATAACAGCCTGACAGCACCTCTGCATAGTTCTGGATTATTCTTTGGGGAATAATGGACCATTCTTCTCTAAGGATCTGGCCGAGCTCCTGGAGTGTGGACCTGTGGCTCATTCCACATTTGCTCTATCGGATTTAAGTCCGGTGAACGAGTCGGCCAGTCCAGACGTGGAATGCCCTCTTCTTGGCGATTCTCTTGGACTAGACAGGCTGTGTATGGACGGGCATTATATTCCATTAAAACGAATCCACCCTTAATAGCACTAGCGTAAAATCTTTCGTGGGCATTGAGGATTTCATCGATGTACCTACGAGCTGTAAGAGTACCTCTTTCTAAAATAACAAGATCAGTCCGCCAATCTCAGCTGATGCCACCCCAAACCACGATGGACCCATCCCCATAAAGATCGTGCTCAGCAATGTTTGCTGCATAAAACCTTTCCCCCGGCTTTCTCTACACCATAGCCCGCCTATCAGTGTAGTCAAGGCATTACCTGGACTTATCCGTGAATAGCATGGAGATCCAATGTCTTAGCGCCAGCCAACGTGGTCTGACGCCGACAATGAACTCTGGACAGCGGAATACGAATATATTGTCTTGTTGACCTCAGGTTATGCTCATGAAGCCGATTTCGCATGGCTTGAGTCGAAACTTGCAGTCCCGAGGCGTTTTGGAGGTAGGAACTAGCTGCGTTGCCAAGGCAAACCTGTTCCTTCGGGCTTGAGTTACCAAAAATGCGACGGAGGTAGCTCTACTCCTACCTCCACCATGTTTCCTTACAGGTGTACCATGCTGTTGGTATCGTGCCCAAGCTCTGGATACTACAGTATGGTGTACCCCCAGTACCATGCCAACATCACGGTGGGAAGCCAATTGCTCCACCATACCTACAGCACGCCACAATTGATCGACAGATAAATGTCGTGCAACATTTTGATTTGCCACGAGTAACGACTTAAAAGTCAATAAAGTACCGAAAAACAGAAACTAAGCATCTACACGAAACCTGTACATGTAGAAAATGAGAAAGGATAGGTAGGAAACCGGGGTTCATCATTTTGCACGAGACTCGCGAGAAAATTGCGTGTCAAATTAGGTAATGTAAACATTAGATATCTTATCAATACATTATTGTACAATTTTAAACATGAGCACGGATGTTTTTTTATCAGCTCCTGTAAGACAGCGAAAAAGTTTGGTGCTTAGCAAACTTTTAGTAGTATATGAACTAATAAAACATGTTATATAAGTTCATTTAAATTTCCTTCATTTGAAGAGTACCTTTCATTGATGTTGTGTTGTAATGGATGCATCATTTGCGAATGATAATCATGGAACCAGGAGCTGATGACTCGGGATGGAAATGATTACTATACTAGTACAAAAAATACCAGGAAGATATGGTCACGTGCATCATTATTTAGTATAATTTAGAATTTCCTGAAAGGAGCATTCAACATGCATCCGATTCAAATAATCTGAATATTCTGAAATATAATTTATCCATTAACATATTGAATGCTATGATACCAACAATGATGTTTAGTAAAATTTTCTCATATTTCAACGTCATAAATATATTTTTTTTTCAAAAACTACAAAATTCCATTTTTCCTTATTTTTCATCAAAAAAAAAATTTTTATGACCCAAAATTACTCAAATCGCAACGAAAGGATTGTTTTATGTTATTTTCTATGGAAAGGTGGGTACTTCCAGAGTACTTTGGCAAGTTTAATCAAAGTAATTGCTCAAAGTGCACTAGACACAAATATGAGCTCAGCACACACACACATTGTGTGGCGTACATCCAATACGAACATACCGCCTTCGAATGTACTTAAACCATGCGACATATTTTGCACGTGATTCTGTAGGTCGGCTTTTTAGCATGGGATGTTCGCCTTAGTCTTCAGTTTTGGATTTACAATTAACAGTTAAATTTGGATTTATTTCTATAATCTGATAATGGATATATCAAAAGATGTAAGGTAGGATTATTTTTATTATTAAAGTAATTTAAAGTTTTTTTTCCAAAATCAACTAATATTCGATGGAATTAATTTGACTTGACAGGTTAAAGAATTTCAACATTATTCCGGTTTTGTCAATTTAAGACCTTAGGTTTCATAGGTTTCATTTCTGTTCTAATTTTGTCCAGGTTGACCCTGTTTTAGTCTTAGTTTGACTGGACTATTACAAAAATCCAATAGTTTTACAATTTTAGTATTGAATAAATACTCTTTAAAAAATCTCATAAATATATCGTATCTGATTCCAAGTATTTAAGTTGAAATCACCTAAAAGGAAAAACAAAAACATATTCGTAACACATGAAGTCAGATTCACCTTCACGAAAAATGGACATTTTTCATAATACACAAAATTAATGAAATATAAAAGAATTACCAAAATATTGATTAAGATAATCATAAATAACGATTTCTTGAATGAAAAGAGTGGATTGAAGGTTTAAAAGTCTCCTCTAAACGCCTTTTCTATAATCAAAAGCCATATTCGCTCATATTCGCCAATATTCGCCGATAATGTCATGTTCGTATTTTAGTCATACCGACTGAAAACTATTATTTTTTAGTACCTGTATCTTTTCAGCTTTCGGAAATTAGCCGAAAGAAAAGTAATCTTAGAATTTTATCAGTGCAAAACTGTTACAGTAGGGCTTGATGTTTTGTGATACCTTGTTGGTACTGATGAATAACGAAAATTGCATGATCACAACTTTGATTTGGCCACAATTCCAGTGGCACATATTATGCTAAAGAGATACAAAGAGATATTGGCTAATGTTAGTAAAGTGACGATTGTGTAGGAGTGAATAGTTGCGAGAAGTTGATTGCTATGTCGAAATGGTATAAAACATCCATGAATTCTATTACCAATGCAATAAAATAAAAATTTTGAGTCAAAATTCCTACATTTTGCTTGCAAAAAAAAAAAAAAAAACACTTTTTTTATGCAAAAATATTCCTATTTTTTTCCTTTATCTTGAAGCAGACTTGGTTGACAGCCTAAGTGTTATGCGGAATTACATGAGCATTTTTTGAGTTTTTTTTTTTTTTTTTTTTTTTTTTTAACTTCAGATCTTTTTTACAAAGTTATTGCTATTCATCCAACAGATCTATAAAAGCAAAACTTTTGAATATGCTCGTATCTATAGGTTTTACACATGTCATTTTCAAATCACGTTTATCACAACAGAACAAAGCCTGTCCGTAATGCAAAAACCTGGGACCTTTTTAACTGATCATCTTACGATCATTTTTTTTGCCTAAGTCAAAAATTAATGTTGCTTCTACAGTGGTAACTAAATATGGAATTCTGCCATGCATCATCTTATCACGAGGGGTGATGTCCATAATCGGAGCCACCGGCTCCGCTTTCAAAATCATGTGTGGAACTCCCGCTCCACGTGGGGCTCCGATTATGTAGATGTAAACATTTCTTTTTTTGAATGAAAAATGGGGTAGGGAGTCGGGATTTGCTCATTTATGTCATATTTCATTCATTAAACATAAAAAGTCGAATGCTATTCGACCAGTTATACATTTTGCAACGTAAACGTACTCAAAAAATGTAAGAACGCTCGTTGGTTTTTGTTAAAAATGATTTCTTCTGGGAGCAGTCTTGATTCAGGAATGTGAAAACACGTGTTTTTTACCTCCAAAATGCAAATTCTGAACAGAATTAATAACGCAGACCATTGTTTTCAGTGTACACGATGTTAACAAAACAACCACAATAATCTTACCTAATGCATTTTTCTGCAATATGATATATATCAAAGAAAATTGCTTGGTTCCGATTATGTTGATTGGCTCCGATTATGTTCCCTGGCTCTGAAGTTGTGGAGTGTTTTCTTCTTCTTCTTGAATATGCCCCCACAGCCTTAAATATGAAGTTTCTGTTAATTCCATGGGGCGCTGTTTTCTCGTCATTCCATGGCGCACGTTGTCTATTTTACGTCTCACCTTTCTCGTTTATTTTTATTACCTCCAAAATGCAATATTTTGAACAGTATGTCTGATGTAGCCCCTTGTTTTCAGTGTGTACGAATTCAAGAAAATAACCACAATATTCTACAAAATTGTTCTTTACTGAAATTTTAGATAGTTGAAAGAAAATTATTTGTCTCTAATTATGTACCAATGCTCCAAAGTCTTGGAGTGCCTAGCCTTTAGGGACCGAAACTCAAAATTAATTGCCTAAAAACTTATTTATTTATTTATTTATCTATTTATTTATTTATTTATTTATTTATTTATTTATTTATTTAGTTAGTTAGTTAGTTAGTTAGTTAGTTAGTTAGTTCGTGAGAAAAGGAATGACACCGTTGTCATACGCATTGAATAGTTGTAAGCGCGTGAAGTCGACTATCCCTAGAAGCAAATACCAACATGGCTATGCATTCGATGTTCATGTTGCCTCGATCTCACGCACGCAAAATCTTGGGTTTTCGTAACCTTTTTTTGACTCTCTTTTGTAAACTCGTTTTCGATAAGCTCGGGTTTGAAGTGAGTCCGGTCGGTGAAAGAATAGGCATTGGCCTCACTTTAAGGAGGTGTTCACGAATTAAATCCACAATGACATGAGATGAATAGACCATAACATTGACTTATTTACAGGGATTCACCCTTTGGCCATTGCTTTTGAAGGAGTCGACAAACGGCCCAGATACCTCATCTTTGTTCACTGTCACCATGAGTCCACGATAACCTTGAAAAAAAACTGTGACCTGGAGAGTAAAAAGTTTCCGGTCATAAACAAATTGTAGTACAATCCGTCCTCCCCATCCAGTCAGCAGCGAAGTTCGGCACCGGTAATTGTAATTATCCGCGTTTAAACCTGGCAATGGTCGAGTTATGACCCCTCAGTGTCCTTGATTTTAATCGCGTAAATGAATCAGTTTAATATGTCTATGCGCAATGACGTTCCGTTTCCGGTCATAACACAAATTGTTGTACAATCCGTCCTACCCATCCAGTCAGCACCGAAGTTCGGCATCGGTAGTTGTTATTATCAGCGTTTTAACCTGGCAATGGTCGAGTTATGACCCCTCAGTGCCCTTGATTTTAATCGCGTAAATGAATCAGTTTAATATGTCTATGCGCAATGACGTTCCGAAATTCATTTCTTCGCTACCACCAAACTCAAAACTTGGCTTTAGCTGATAAATGTTTTCACGGTTTGTCGTTTTCACCTTTATAAGCTGTATTACTCGACAAACTTGAGTTTCGTACGATGCATTCGATCTCCTGCATGAGAAAACATTGTTTATGACGAAAACTTTCTTTAAGTTATACCGATGCCTTCTCTTTCACCGACCAGACTTATCTCAAACTCAAGCATATCAGAAATGAGCTTGCAATGATGCAAACATTCTGGCAAAGTTTCAGGACAAAGGGCAAATTATGTGGCCTCTAAAGTGAACAGGTTTTTTTAGATATGACCCCTTAACATCAATTTTGACCTCACTTGACCCAGTTTGTAACATGTACAAGATTTGATGAAGACCAACATTCTGACCAAGTTTCGTGATATTGGGGCCGAAAATGTGACCTCTAAGGTGAACAGAGGGTTTCCTAAGATATAATCCCTTGACCTCAATTTTGACCCCACTTGACCCAATTTCGAACTTGTCCGAGATTTGGTGGAGACAAACATTCTGATGACGTTTAAAGACATTTTGACCAAAAATGTGGCCTCTGAAGTGCACACAAGACTTTTGCTAAAGTTTGACCCTTTTCATTTACAAGATTCCATTTTTGACCCCACTTGACCAAATCTCGAACTGGACCGAAATTTGATGGAGACAGACATCCTGACCAAGTTTAAGACATTTGTGCCAAAAAGGTGGCCGCTAGAGTGCACACAAACTCGTGACGGACGACAAATGTGCTAAAAATCGTAAAAAAATGGAGTTTTAAGAATCATTGAGTGCTTTTTTAGTAAGATATATTAATCGTATTTCTTGAAATATGTATCAAAAGAACGCGAATTTCGCAACATCTTTTTCTGATACCACTCACAAAATATATCTGATAAAATTTCATGGAATTATCGACGTTGAAAGAGTGTTAGTAGTGACGTTGTTAAAATCGGAACGCTTAGCGTGCGAAGTATAATAAGCAAGAAAAAACATTGACAGGCTCCGAAGAAATCTTTATATCTCTTCACATTTAATCCTGGATTACGGTCCGACAATTCTCTTGCACTTATATGTACTAAGTAATATTAATGAAGCTGACTGTCTAGTATGGAAGAAGAATAAGACACTCCACAACTTCAGAGCCAGGGAACATAATCGGAGCCAATCCACATAATCGGAACCAAATAATTTTCTTTGATATATATCATATTGTAGAAAAGTACATTTGGTTAGAGTGTTGTGGTTGTTTTGTTAAACTCGTGTACACTGAAAACAATGATCTGCGTTATTAATTCTGTTCAGAATTTGCATTTTGGAGGTAAAAACTACGTGTTTTCACATTCCTGATTCAAGACTGCTCCCAGAAGAAATCATTTTTAACAAAAACCAACGAGCGTTCTTACATTTTTTGAGTACGTTCACGTTGCAAAATGTATAACTGGTCGAATAGCATTCGACTTTTTTATGATTAATGAATGAAATATGAAATATGAATGAAATATGACATAAATGCGGAAATCCCGACTCCCTACCCCATTTTTCATTCAAAAAATGAAATGTTTACATCTACATAATCGGAACCCCACGTGGAGCGGAAGTTCCACACATGATTTTGAAAGCGGAGCCATGGACATCACCCCCCGTGTTATTGGAATCGTCCTCAAAAGACGAATCCAATGAGAATTTGCAAGGCATAATCTAACGATGTACAATTTGTGATTTTGACTTACGATTAATTTTTTGGTAAGAGGTTTAGTAAAAAGGGCATCTGGATCATTAAGTATCTTTCAGGCTTACAGGCTGTGTTTCTGTAACACATCAAACGAAAAGGACCCATTTGCAAAGTGCAAACAGTATCGGTCCTAGTCATACTGTGCGGACTTTGCAGTTTGACTTGGTTCTAGACTTTAACCTCCGTGTAGATATTTGATTTTAGATCTCATAACTTAGTAAGAAGTCACATCTTACACTCTCAGATAGAGGACAAAAATCACTGTTACAAAATGGTCTTATTACAGATTCTGTTCAATATTTTGACATAAACAGGCTTTCCCCTTTATGACACTATGTCGTTTAAAAGGCGCATTCGGCAGACTGTCGAAATTTTTAACCATAATTGGCCCTACCGCAGCCAGGTAGTTGTCGATCAGGTTGAAAGCATGTTCCTGAAACAAAAGCAAAATATATATAGAGGATATTGAATGTGTGATAATGGAATTACCGAATTTATTAAACGAGTCATCTTTAAACGGATAAAAACGAGGTTGTATCGAGTTTTTAACTGTTTTAGATGACGAATTTAATAAATTCTGTTTTATATGAGTACAAATTTTTATATTCTTATTCAACATTTCAATTTTCTGCGAAACTTATAACGCCGTTTAAACTGACGTCATAAAATATATAGATTATGACGTCATTTTCGCGGTTACAAAATAGAGTTGCTATTCGCTCTAAGCTCATTTGAATAGTTATTCCACAAGTGTAATAACACCCGTTTAATTTCAAAAATATTCAACGAGGTTATTTCACTCCTGCGACGTAGGTCATATTATAAATTTTATTCTTTATCTTTAATTGTAAATCCACTTGAAAACACAAGCCCTCGCTGATTAGGTTCATTAGACTTTTGTATATGGTTTAAAAACGCCCCTTCCTGCAATATATTACATGTAGTTTTATTGTGATGTCTAGTGCCCCTGCCTATAGGTTCCTGTCGTTTAATAACACACGTAGAACATCAACATTTCATTAGAACACCAGTTGCTTATCCCATTAAGACGTAATATTTAAAATGTTCAAAATATAGGAGATAAAATACGACGGAACACACGATCACTTAAAACTGTCCTTTGTCGAACCGAACAAAAATCTGCACAGTAAATAAGATAATTGAAATTTAATTCAATTGACTGGAAAAATAAGAACGAAAAGACTCTATTCGCATTTCTTATGTTCATTCTTGTATGGTTTAGACTGCAAAGATAGTCATCAGCGTCTTAAATATTACTTTACCCCCTCTTGATAGAGATCTTGACAAATACTATACTAACATATCAAGGGGGATACCAGTTAACCGGGAAGTTTTTTTTTTCTGAAAATTATGCTCCTATACTACAACTTACTGCATTTTCAAGCATATATAGCCGAAAATTTGCAACCACAGGCGGTGCTCTTGTTTTTAAATCCTTAAGGCCTATTTCGAATGACATAATGACGTTTACGCTAATTTTAGGAAAAAAATAACCCTTATATAATATTTCCAATTTCTTCATATTTTGTGTATAATTCGATGGCAAGTACTTAAATGGAAAGAAAAAGTATGTTGTCGTACTAGTTTTTAAGTAAAACCTGTTTTACCTCTTGTTTAACAGAAATAAGTGAAAAATCAGTTCTTTGCTAAGATGTTTTGGAAGATAACTTTTTATTTATCTTTTTATATGTTTTGCTTTAAAATAAAAATAATGATAAAATTTGCTTCCGAGTTCAAATTAAAAAGAACAGGATATGTTTACACGCTTCTCTTTTTATAAAAAAAGTAGTTACCATGACAACCAAATTTAACAAAGAAATTGCAAAACTCTGATATCGCAGGCATTTACGGTTAAAATTGATAACAACTTGGCAAATTTGTAAACAATTGCGTGGGGTAGTGTTTAATGAAAAATTCGTGACTGTAGATCAATTGTCAAGATCACATTGAAAGGTCAAAGTTCGGGTAAAACTATAATGTTAATTTTGAAATTTCTTGTCAAATTTTTATACCACCAAATAGTCATGTGTCAGTATTTTGCGGTTCAATGTCACGCTGAAAGGTCAAAAATAGAGTGAAATAATCAAGGCGTATTGCAAAATCGCGATATCGATAGGTTTTAAGACCGGTTATTAGCTATGAATGTGCACGATCTTTCTCTGTCTAAATGGAACATTCCCCGTGAAATTCGACCAAATATCTCCAGGAAATCTTTGTAAATACTGAATTTTGCGGATTGAAAAAGGGTCGGCCCCTTTCTGACGCCAGGAAGTCATAACGTATTTCAACCCGCCTTTTATTACGTCCACGTGAATACCCAATTTCAAAGATGAATTGCATCCATTATTGTGTGATTTCAATAAACTTGGTTATTCGAATTCTTTGCTCCGAACGATGCGCATAAAATTACTACCGAAAACGCTTTTAATATTGAGGTACCAGACCTTCAGAATAAATACTAGACTGGTGAACCTGTCCCATCTACGCTACCTCAGTATCGATAGATTGAGACAGGCTCGCCAGTCAAAATAAATATCCACTAGAATAGTTTTTCTCATGAAAACCTATTTTATGCTTTACTTTTAACATTTTTAAGATATTTACCTTTTTCCGTGATAAATACGGAGTTCCAAAAGAAAGAAGTACAGTTTCACTTTTTGATTTTCCTTATTTTTCACAAAGTCTGAGGAACTCAAGTTCAAAGAATCATTTGCATACTATGATCATCTTGTCGAACCAAGGGTTACAAATTTTTAACTTATCTAACGAGCATAAATTATCGATTTGATACCCCTTGACTCATGAAGATGACTCTAGATATGACCAATTAAAAACGACGGATAAAATTCCATTGCGACAAAAGTTGCAGACTTATGGTCAGCACATAAGGTATTGAAATTAGCCCTCCAAAAAGTCTTTGCTTGAAATAGACACTTTTGGTTATATGGCATTTCCGAGTTTGGCAAGAGACCCCGAACTATTGCCAAACAGAGTCTGAGTTTACATACTTACATTACATCTGCACCAACGTTTGAAATCGCTACATAGATTGGACGGTAACGCCAGATCAAACTACAATAGTGTTCTGCAATACTCAATGCTCCAAAGAGGACGCACAAAAGGATACACAAGATTTCTATTGTAACATGAAAGCTATTTTAATTTTGCGGAGAGTTTTCTTCGAGTGGGTCGTATCCCCCCCCCCCCCCCCCAAAAAAAAAAAAAAAAAAAAAAAAAAAAAAAAAAAGGAAAAAAGGGAATTTGATGTATAGAAGATTTGAACTGAACGCGATTCCAGAAAATTATTCATCAAGTGTAGGATGTACATGCAAATTGCTTAAATGAAAATGATCCTGTGCGGGACATTTCCAACAATTTGAAACGTTTTTGAGGTGCAAACATTGAGTAGTCTTGACAGCCACATACTGTAAATATAAAGTTACCTTATGGCCTACAGATACTTTGAGACCTTATCTATAAAGGCACAGTGAAGAACTGGTCAGACTGTGCGGATGCACAGGCTGACCAGAGTCTTTGCTTTGCGCATATTTGCAATTGTTTGATATCTCAAGCACAGGCTCAAATGTCCTTTACTAGTCTCAAATCAATGAGTGTCGTGTTTTTTATTTCTCGAAGTATCAATGGTCAATAGATTCGTGGTTTACCATACAAATTTTGTGACAGTTCGTGAAGTAGGTGCTGAGAGATATTTAATACGTACTAAGTGTTTTTGTATGAAAAAAAAAATCTGACGAGGTTGGGGAAATTGATAATTGTCGAGGCTCTGCCGAGACAATTTTCAATACCCACAGCTGAGTGAGATATTTTTCTTATTATACACTAAGTACGTATTATATTTTTCTAATAACATCTGTTTGACTTAAGTTCGTCTATGTTTCTTACAGAAATGTAAGTTTCTAAAAATTATCATTATTATGTCATTGTTCTAAAATTATCCATGTGATCTCATAAAAAATATCATTTGAGATGTTATCACACGGATATTTGTATTGTAATAAGATTAAATCGAATGATGACATTGTTCTAAAAATATCCATGTAATATCATAAAAAATATCATTTGGGATGTTATCACACGGATATTTGTATAGTAATAAGATATTCGAATATCATAAGTGCACACGTTCTTTTGAAACTTAGCATGTAACCAAAAACCTACTTGAGCATCTGTATCATTCTCTCTCCGAGTATCGCCCCTTGATTGTATTTTCCGCCAAAGGTATTCCTGTGAATAAAAGCTCAATTAGATATTACTAGGAACATTTATTGCATCTTTCATTGCAACCTATTTTGTTAAAGGAATTATTTTACACAAATTTGACCTGCCCGCTAAATAGGACCATCTGGAAACTGCGTAAAATGAAAATTTAATTTAGAGATATAGTTCAAAAGACTTGTGTTGAATTGTATTTTGAGCATTTTGAATATGCATTTGCCGTATAACATATGAATATAACATATGAACGGACATACGAAACATTTACTAAAATGGTGTCTATCCAAATTCTTGGTACTCTGCCATTAGTGACGCTATTCATTTAATAAGAATATTTTTGAATAAACACAATTTTCATATGTATGCCATATTCAATCCTCCTTGTTTTCTCCTTTCGTTTTGCCGAAGAGCAAATGGACTTGCTTTATATCATGTCACAGAAATTTGCTCGTTATGGAGTAAACCTTTTTATTTAAAAAAGATTAAGGCTTGATTACAGAAAAGATTTACATAAATGATACACCGATTATATTTTATTTAACTGTCACGAATATTTCTATCCGTTACAATATGGCTTTTATGGGTGGCTGACTGCCACATACCGTTCGATATAGAAAATCAGTAGAATAAGGCGGTCCTAAATTGCTCCCCATATTTTCATTCTTAAATGATGCCAAACCTCATAGCCAATCCTTGCCTAGTACACAAGGAACATACAATACTTATGTAGATCGTAAATATTGAACATTGTAGGACAAGCACACACCTGGAGTCATTGAGGCTCCCTTTTCAGCTCACCTATGCAAGAAGTGCCCAAGTTCAGAATTTGACCCAATTTCACAGATATGATCCTTGGGACATGCTTTTGCAAAAGACTTCAAAGATTTTGAATCGGGGTCAAAAAAGGGTCAAATATTAAAAAAGAAATCTTCTGCTCTGAAACTACTGATCAGAATTTGACCGAATTTCACAGATACTAGTATGATCCTAGAGTCATGTTTTATCAAAATACTGTAAAGATTTTAAATCGGGGGTCATATGGGGTCAAAAACAAAAAATCCGAAAAAGGGTCTAAAGGTCAAATCTTACCTTTGCTCTAGAAATCACAGATTTAGCCCAATCTTTCCCAAACTTGCTCAGATTTTTGTCTAGGTCTAAGTAAGATCCCTATACATTTCGGTTGGGATCCGACTTATGTCAAGGGGAAATGTACCTTATAGACAAATATCCTACCACTCTAGAGGTCACAATTTTTGCTCTATCTATCTCAAACGAGCAAAATGTGATTATTTAGTCCAAAGGAAGATCCCTTTTGATTTTAGCGGTATTCGTTCATGTGAAAACGAGCTTAAAGACAATTATCTTGTTACCACTCTAGACATCATAATTTTGGCTAAATCTCTTTTAAGCTAGCTCATGATAATTGTCTGGTCGTAAGGAAGGATCCTGTTGATTTTCTTTGCCTTTCGATGTATGTCACGGGAACAGGAGCCTTAATGACAATGTCATTTTTACCATTCTAGAGGTCAAATTTTGACTCAATCTCTTTTTAACTTGCTTAGGATATTTGTAGGGTCATACGGTAGGGCCTTATTAATTTTGGATGCATCTCAAAGCATGTCAAGGAAGAAAGAGCATTAAATACTATATAGCCATAAGATATTCTCTTATTTGATCTGTAGACCTAATTTGACCCCACTGGACCCGATATTATTTTCATGTTAGATTTCATATAATAATCAAACCGAAAAGTTAATTGATCAAAAAGTAAGGTCTTTATAGAAAATGTGCTGTAATAGCCATTTCCTTGTAATCATTGGACTGATGTATGTATGTTTTCAGTTGCAAAATATTCAAAGCATTTATCAATATGGCTGCACAGAAAGAAAGCATTTCATAATAAGAATATTTCTGTGTATTATTTCTTGAAAAAGGCACTTGATGAAATATTGAAAAAGAGTTTATAATGTAAAAGTTTAGTAGGTTACAATTTGATTTTGCTGAAAAATGGGCCCTTGATTGTCATTCAATTATAATTCAAGGCAATTCAATTTGATGAACCATTAGTGAAAGGGAAAGCGATATAGGAACATCAAGGTTAACTTGTTCGTTATCCATTTGAACCTCATTGCGACCAGACAAATATTTGACCAAATGTTATGGAGATTGAGCGAAATACTATGGCCGCAAAAGAGGATCAAAAATGAGATGGCAATTTAGGTCCTTTTCTCGTGTTTTCTAACGAAACATTTATTTCAATTTCGATAAACTTTATCCTAAAGCTAAGATAAGCATTCTGGCCAAGTGTCATGAAGATTGTGTTGTCATTGATCAGATGGACATGCATGATTGTATGATTGGGATAATATATATCGTATTGTAGAAAGTGTGCGTTTCCTTTTTGAAATTACTCCATTAACCTTGTGTGTTTTCCCTGGCTTGTGATCTTTCATTCTTTAAAACAATATTTTTGACTCACCTGAGCACGAATTGGTAAAGACGAGCTTTTATGATCACCCTAAGTCCGTCGTGTGTTGTGCGTCCGTCAACTTTATTTAAAAAGAAATCATCTCCAAAAACGCTGAGCAAATTTCAATTAAACTTTGCCAGAATGTTCCTTGTGTGACCCTCTTCAAAAATTGTTCGCGAAATTTTCATTAGCCCATAAATGTGGGCGATTCATGGCTTGAGATTTTTTCTCTATGCAATCTTCCAACGACATCTTTGGAACCACTTTGCCAATTTTATAGACACTTTGCCAAAATATTCCTTTAAGGGCCCGCATCAAAAATTGTTCGTTCGCTAAATTTTGATTGTTCTATAAATGTAGGCGTGACAGGGCGTGGCATTTAGAAAGCTACTTACTATGAAATTTTTGAACGACATCTCCTTCAACCACAGGGCTGATTTCAATGACACTTTGCCAGAGTGATCCTTGATTGACCCTCTTCAAAATTCGCGAAATTTCGATTGGCCCATAAATTATTGAAGCATATCTTAACTTGAACCACTATGCCGATTTTAGCGAAACCTTGTCAGAATGTCTTTTCAGGTGAACCCCTACAAACATTGTTAGTAAAACTTTGAAAGAGATTTAGAGCCATTCTGGCCCTCTTGTTAAAGTAGTGATTTTATCACGAGATGCACTTCTTTTCACTCACTTTTTGGGTTCTTTACTCACATTTTGCGGCATGAAAAGCTTCACATTTTCAGGAACACCACAATAAATCAAATATTAAAAAGTTCTATAAAAAAATATGAACTAGAACCCAAATCATTTTCGGATGTCAATTTAAAACATGCTTTCAATTAAAATGAAGAGCCTCATAGAATAGAAATATTTGCAGAAAACGAGTATTACTTACTTTAAACGATTTCGCCTTGAAATAAAATGTTTTCCGTGGTTTTTCTTTTCCCATGTATCAAAACAGGGGATTGCATGGTGATGGGTTATCCAATATGTCGTGGTTATTAACGCGATACAGAAGCTCAATATTCCTTTTCTCTTATTGCCTAGATAAGTTATTTCCTAGAGGTCAAACAAAATCCCTGTATTTAAAATGTAGAAGAAATTGTACCCCCCTTTGCACGATAGAATACGTGCAAAGGGGGTCACCTTTCTTGCACGTTCGTATCCAGAATGAAAAGAAGATCTTACCTGGCATTTCTTGATGTCGTATCTAATTATTGATAACTTGGGAATAGTTAAGAATGGGTAATCGGTAATGTAAAATGAATTTCTCTACATCAAAATTGAACTTTTTCTGATATGATTTGTTTAATTCTCTTCGAACACCTAAGTATCGATTATTAATATGAAAAAGGAAAGAGAGATTCTTGCAAACATGAAAGCGTGCAACAAATGCATTTCTGAAGAAACTGACAGCTCAAGACTGACGGCTCAAGACTAAAGCATGTAGATGTTTGCACAATCGGAAATTCATTAGTTGAATACCTTTTTCTTGATATTGAATGTCGACGGGTCAGTGCAACGCTTATAAATGTAAGTGTATCTAACCATTATGCACTTACAATAGTTATACGCTAACCCCACGATATAAACATGTCTGTTGTCTATTTTTTATTTTGACATTTAAAAGACAAAGCTTTCGAGACATGACCATAATTAAGCTGTGTGTGAAAAATGAAGGCTCTTATATGGAAAGTTTGATAAAAAAAAATGATGTAAAAGGATTAAATTAAATGATTTAACAAAAAATGTTTACAAGAATGATTGTTAAAATTAAGAGTTGTTACTTCCTTTTTAAACCTAAACATGGAAAGTTGACTCTTAAATTGTACAAATAGGTCCTTTTTTCACAATAAATGAATTTGAAATGTTACCAAGGAAAACAAAATAAATCAATAAATTAAATAAATGAAGTAAAACTGACAATTGCAGAATTTCTCATCATATCATGAAAAAAGGTGTTATCAACAAATAATTTAATGCACCTGTTTGTGCAAGCGTTTTTCCATAAAACGGAAGAAGTTTGCACTGAACATATTCTCGTGGGAAAAGATTGAGAAAAACGAGTAAAATAAGAAATTACACCTAACTATTTCTAAAATAGTTTGCAGTCTCTTTATAATTTAAACTTAGTTCAATTATTTGTCTTGGAGTTTGGAATAACCAAAATCTTTTAAGAACAATGCATGTAGACGCTTGATCAAGCAATAGAAACAACAAAGTAATGTCATCAAGACACCTATTCCTGGACAATAGATCCCGTAAAATATAGATGCCTCACGATTTACCAGGCATTGCAAGGTTTAAGAACTTATTTTACCTAATGAGGCTGTAAAATGAGACAATGACCTTGTGCGATAACCCTTTACACCACGCATGATATTGTTTTACTTCAGTTCTAATTAACGTTTTGGTTTTTCGCGATTTTCTCTTAATGCTGATTACATTCCAAGGATTGAATTCCTTTTTTTACTCGCGCATCGAAAGAATGAGTGCATTTTGTGTATGAGAAGCCTTTTAACCACCTCTCAAATTTGAATGATTTTGAGGATTTTCATAACGATTTTTTTCCAAAGCTAAATACAGTTGTACGAGTATCTTTAATTTTCAAATTCCAAATCTTGAGAATGGCAAACCATCAAAAATCTATGAATTGCTCTAGGACGAGTGATGGATTTCCGACACTCGCTCTGATTCTATTTTTAGATTTGTCCTTCAATATCATTTCATGACGACCAGCCGCTATATTTAAATTAAGCATTGTGATGAGATCCCGTCACAATGAATGTTGATGGTTAGCCGTCAGATCTCTGACAGATCAAGGTCAAAGTCTGAATCTCAATCCTTATTCACAATACTTTTCCTCGAAAACTGAACCTTCGAACTAAACATTTTCCTGTTACTTAAAACTATTTGCGGTACACTACTAATATTGGACAAGAAGTTATATCTGATCAATGCCCATCAACTTCGTATTTTTACCCATTTTCGTCAAAACTTGATTTAAAAACATAACATTTGAAAAAGCCTTCTTTTATCTTCTAACTTCAACACTATTCAAGTTACAATACCTTTATCAAGCATGAGGTAGCCTCTCATCGGTACACGTTATTCAATGTCAATGTTTTCTGACAATATCGATGTCATTTATCAAGGTAAAACTTATAAATTCTGATTCCGGCGCATTAGTGCTTCACAAACATATCGTGTTTCTATAAAATTTATTGAGTATATCTTTAAGCTATTTGTTCAAGGATACTTGAGGCGGTCCAAATCTTTTTTGCCAAAAGACCAATATTGTATTGTTTTGCATTAATTTCCTGGACATCAGCTCCCACATTTTCTTTTGCGCATTTCTGTGAAACTGAAACGAGAAAGATAAAACATCAACCATTCCATATGGTGGCATAATTTTCCACAAGATACGAGATAGTATTATCACGCCAAAATCAAAACTTCAGCCATGGAAAGCTTTCCTTAAATGTGTGTGTATCTCAAAACTCAAAATTTCCTTTCTATAATTATTGAAGTATT
Organism: Fragum whitleyi; assembly: GCA_948146395.1. Lineage (NCBI taxonomy): Eukaryota > Metazoa > Mollusca > Bivalvia > Cardiida > Cardiidae > Fragum > Fragum whitleyi. The sequence continues at coordinate 32,933,833 of OX411551.1, read as the reverse complement.
TTCAAATGCACATTTTAATTGGCTAAAAAGTGTTTAACGCAACCCCTTCCGATAAAAAAAGTCATAAGTAATTGTAAGACAGAAAAATATAGAAAATTTGAGTTAGAAAAATATAATTTCTACTACTCGGTTTGAAAACGAGGTCTCTCGAACAATGGGGCAGATTTCTTGACTTCTACATCACCGGTCTGATTAGTTTGTAAAAATTTATCTTAAATCAAATTAGCGGAAATCTTCGACCATCGGGATTTTCCGATTTCACTCACGGAAAATAAACAGTCTCAGGCAAAATTAGCCAAGGAATAACTCTTTCTATTTTATTACGCTTGTATCTATTAGCGATAAACAAAACACAACCTCTTAATACGTTAACCGTTTCATTAATTAATTTGGATGTCCTATTTATATGCCACCTTAACTTAACATCCATCAAGCTCCCTTTGGTTATCTTATCTTCAAATTACCATTTCCGAAAAGGACTTCGATTTTAAAAATAGCAAGATAACTATCAGGAGCAAATAAACCCTTGTTATGCTGAACCCGGAATATTCCTGCTTTCGCAGGAGCTATAGACAATCATCAGCCTGCACATATGTCTGATGTTAGCCTACACCACCTGTTTCTCACTTTCAAACCAGAATTGTCAATAGATTTAGTTTTTCAAATAAAAAAAATGACCTAAAGGTGGTACTTTCAGTGATTATTGCCCTTTGATTTTGATGAAAATTTTTAGCCAAAATTTATTCAGCATGACAAGGGTTAACAACCTGTCCACATCACTTCTGTATACTTACCTCAATCGAAGAACATCCAAGGCATGGGAAAATGCAAAGCATGATCATGAATAACAGCACCATAATCACCACAAATACCCCGACAAATGCCGGAGTAAGTCCCCTGTCACACGGATTCGTTTGATAGTTCTCTTCGATCCTTTTATGAACATCGCTAAATCGGCTTTGACGCAGCAGAGGAACACAGCTTGCAAAATACATCCAGAGAAAAACGACCGGGAAGATCAGACAAAACCAACAGCAGCAACGTTTCGGGCTTTTAATGAAGTCGAAGTATCGTAAAAAATGATGTTTGTTCAAGATACTGATTCCCTCTTCTAAGACGGGTATTGGTATCTACAAAACAGGTATATAAGGTAACAAGACGACCAAGAGGGCCCGTACCGCTCCACTGGTTCTATTTAGTTTATGACCAAATCTATATAGGGGGTAATCGTTTGTTCCAGTGTAAGATCGATTTATATTCATTGAGTGAAAAACAAAAGCTATAACCACGAGTGAAAATATCGATCTTATTCGAAAAACAAACGATCATTCTATTTCTTTATTGCAAGAATGAGACAAAATGTGAAATTTCTAGGACATGTTTTCGTAAAGCAACGTTCATTGTGACGTCACTTATTTCGCCCCGCATAGATGACGTCAGATAGGATGAAATGCACAAAAGCAGGGTATAAGTTTTTGATAATTTCACTGCTTTTGCGTTGAGCTTATAAAGTGATAATCTACTGTTACTTCTCGATAAACCACCGAAAAGCATTAAAGAAAGGTATATCTTATTTGCAGGCAGATCATCAACAAACATCAAGGTTGTGTGGAAAGGGTAATATAATGACAATCATTTTGTAGGATAAGTATAAATCTGATGTGTTTGTTTGTTTGCTTGTTTGTTTGAATGCGAGTTTTGAGCCGCTGTCAATAATCTTTTAGTTTTACGCGGCGGCTGGAGTAACTAACGGTGGGTTCAAGGTATTTCTCACACCAGTTCAACCATGCCATCCTTTCCTAGCCTCCAGCAGCTATTACGCACAGGTCTACGAATTTCAACCCTTTGTTGGAGGACAAATAATCGGACGATGAGTGCCGCCATCTGGACACGAAAAATCTAAATTGGAATATGTTAAAAGTATTTTTAATAAAGGCGTCTTTTTCTGTGACACAAGACAAGATTGCAAAGAGAAGTTTGTGCAAGGTCAAATGATGAGCAACATTTTGTGAAAGTTTCATGAAAACTGTCAATAACAGTACAAGACGTGTTAACAATCAAGTTTGCGCTATGAAGGCCCCTTTTCCCATGATGCAAAAAATATAACATTTAGCAAAAGAAACCTGAGTGAGATCGATAAAAAATCCTAAATCATCGATATGTAACAGAGTAAAATATTTTTTCAACACATGAGGCCATTTTTTGGTGACTCAAAATCCTGTTATTCACCAGGGACCTGTTTTACTAAACATCTTACGATCATTTTTTGCGTAAGTCAAAAATTTAAGTTGCTTCTATAGTTGTAACTAAATACGGAATTCTACCATGTGTTATAGTCCGTTTGACTTCTATATGGACCAACATTTCGCCGAAAATCTCAGAAATTAATTAATGAAACGCATATTTTTCTTGTCATATCATTTTTTTCAAGCTAATACCATGACGAATTTTGTTTTTCAGAATTTTTGAATGTAAAATAATGATTTTGTCCGTCCGTCTACACGTTATGTTACAGCATTACATACCTTCTTGTTACTGTATTAAACGGAACAGCGAATTGTATAACCAAAAATAGTACTGATTTGCATAGGGGCCGAGTCAAAAGAGTAAGATTTTATGTGAATTGTATTACTATAAAATCGAGTTTTTCAATGTAATTAAGTTTGCCTTAGATTTTTGCTACCGTTGGATATCAAATCTGTGTATATTCTCTCTTTCTTCAGAAACTGTTTGACCAGATAATTGATAATTGATTCTATTCATTCTGAGATGAACCCTATTATTACATGTTAAGACCAATCAAAAAGCATTATTAAACAAAGTAGTTGGGAATATCACGAGGAAAACTTGATGAAAAGGCGAGTACTAACGGTAAAAATCACGTGCTATTTCAGTTTTAAGATGACATGACCGTAGATATGCTAATTAGCATGTCCAAATAAGGAATAATGGACATTTCATCTGCCAAAAGTTAAAATAAAACCACGTGTTTTTACTATATATGTTGACATTTTCTTACTATTGAACAGCCTCCATCACCCCTCATGTTTAAGAACGGATAATGCGAAAATATTAACATTAACCCCATGTATAATTGAAAAATTACTGGGTGAATAAAGGATATGTTATGTTATGTTATGTAACTAGATAGACAAAATCATTATTTTGAAATCATTTTATTTTCAAAAAATATTTTTTGGAATGGTATTAAGCTGAAATTAAGATTTTACTACATACAAATCCTTTATTCAAACGCAATTTTATGTATAGTCCGTTTGACTTCTATATCGACCAACATTTCGCTGAAAATTTCAGAAATGAATTAACAAAACGTATTTTTTTCTTGTCACATAATAATTTCAAACTAATACCATGACGAGTTTTGTTTTTCAGAATTTTTGAACGTCATATAATGATTTTGTTCGTCCGTCTACGTGTTATCTTTCACCTTTTCATACCTACTTGTGTCTGTATTAAACGGAACAGCGAATTGTATAACCAAAAATAGTACTGATTTGCATAGGGGCCGGGTCAAAAGTGTAAGATTTTAAGCAAGTACTTTTAGTAAAAAATTGAGCATTTTTTTATAAAATTGAGATTGTCGAAGATTATAACTACCTTTGGATATCAAATCTCAATACATTCACTTTTTGTTCAGCAACCGTTTGACCAGATAATTGATAATTGTTTTATCTATTTTGAGATGAACCCCATATTCACATGTTTAGACCAATCAAAAAGCATTATTTAACGAAGTTGTTGGGAATTTCACGAGGAAAACTTGATAAGAAGGCGAGTTATAACGGTAAAAAATCACGTGCTATTCAAGTTTAAGATGGCATGACTGTTGATATGCTAATTATCCAAATAAGGAAAAAAGGTCATTTCATCTGTCAAATGTTTGTATAAAGCCACGTGATTTTACAATTGTGTTTTCATTTTTTACGACTAAACAGCCTCCATCACCCCTCGTTTTTAAGAGCGGAAAATGCGAAGAAAATATTATCATTAACTAGATAGACAAAATCATTATTTTGAAATCATTTTGTATTCAAAAAATATTTTTTGAAATGGTATTAAGCTGAAATTAAGATTTTACCTTATACAAATCCTTCATTCAAGCGCAATTTTATGTAATTGTTGAAAAGGTTGGTCCATTTAGAAGTCAAACGGACTATAATTGATGAAAAGGTTGGTCCATTTAGAAGTCAAACGGACTATATCTCATTGGAATCGTCTTCTAAAGACGATTCCAATGAGATAACGCATGGCAGAATCTAACAATGAATGAAAACACCAGTTACGATTTGTGATTTTGACTTACGATATTTTTTTCTTAAGAAGTTTAGTTAAACGGGCCCCTGATCAGGCTTTAGAAAGCAGGTCAAGGTCCTTGAACATGTAAATCTTGATAAAAATTTAATACAGTCCTCTACCCCATTATTCTAAATCAAAGAAAGCAGTTCAACGGTCAAGGACCGGGTCAATGGTTCAAAGAGAATCAAAAACATACATCCCAAAACACTTATTAGTATTACACTTATAACTTATTAGCTATTATAGCAACTTGGTAGAGCACTCGCTTTGGGATGTAGTGGTCCCGGGTTTGAATCCCAACGGAGTCGAATATTTATCTGCGTGTTAAATTTGACGTCCACCTTAAAATAACCCACCTGAGGTGGTGGTTATGGTTCAATATTAAGGAAATAGGTCAAAGGTCATGGTTTGGATCGAGGGTTCAATATGATGTCAGAATCCAAGACAATCACCTACTAACATTTATCATCGATTTAATACTACTGTAGCCCTGATAATTCAATATTTTAGAAAGTAGGTCAAGGATCACATTCGGTATTAAGGGTTCAATATGGTGCCAGAAAAAATCATCTTCCTACATTTCTTAATGACTTGGTATAGTCCGAGACCCTATATAAATTTGAGAAAGTAGGTCAAAGGTCACGGTCTTGGCCAAGAGTTCAACTTGCTACCAGAATCAGGTACAGTCAACTACCAACCATTAATATCGACTTCATGCAGTCCTAGAACATATAATTCAATATTTACGAGAGTAAGTCAAAGGTCAGGGTCTGGGTCAAGGGTTAATCATGATGCGAGATTCAAAGACAAATATATACCAACCATAAATATCTACTCAAAACAGTCCTAGGACTACAAATTCGACTTTCAAGAAAAGGTCAAGAACTTATTTAAGGGTTAAACATGATGTCAGAGTCAAAGACAATCGTCTACCAACGTTTAGTATTGACTTCGCACGGTCCTAGCTCTAAAATTCAATATTTAAAGTAGGAAAAAGGTCTCGGTCAGGGTCAATTATGATGCCAGAATCAAAGACAATCATCTTACATCCTTTAGCATTGACTTAACACAGTCCTAGCCCTTATGACTCAATATCAATAAAAGAAGGTCAAAGGTTAAGATCTAGGTCAAGGTTTCAACATGATGCCAGAATCAAAAACTATCATCTACCGACTAAATAGCCACAATTATTCAATATTTAAGAAAGTAGGTCAAAGGTCAGTGTCAATGGTTATTTATGATGCTAGAATCAAAGAAAAACAATAACCAACCGTCATAATTGACTCAATACAACCCTAGACCTAATAGTTAAATATTAAAGAAAGTTGGGCAAAGGTCATGAACTCGGTCAAGGACTCAACTTGAAACTAGAATCAAAGAAAATCATCTACCACTTTAATAGCCATTCTCTGTTAGCATTTACACTTTTACATGGTGAGTGTGGCACGCCATGTCTCGGGTTTATTTGAAACTTGTTTGATTATAATACCTTATTGTCCTTATGAGTAAATAATAGTTTTTTTGTCAATTTGATTTTAGGAAACAAATCTAAAAGTTTTTTGATAAAAAATGGCAAATATGAGCATGAAAATAGGCATTTTTCAAGCATTGTTATCTTGCTTATTTAAAGGTTTTCAAAAATTAATCTTTCTCTTATAAATTGTTTTATCCTTATTCAATCATTTGCACTTTTTAAATTTATTTCAATTATTTGTTATATTCGATGCTTTACCATATTTAGGTGGGTGGGGTAAGACATTTTTTGAAAATGTCATATTTTGGCAATTTCTTGAAGATTTTTTTTTTTAAAAAAGCAGCTAGTTTGCAATTATGTGTACCTACTAAAGAATAAATCAACCATCCCTTTTTCATAAAAAAAAGTATTGGGATTTTGTCTGTAAAGGTGGCTACTATGGTAACCAAACAGGCACCGCCAAGTTAAATTTTTAGTATTTTTCTATGTATTTTCTTCGTAAAAACACATTTTATGCTCAATATAACTGTGTTTTTCGATATTCGTGTTTGGTAGGTATATAGATGCCATCAATGAAAGTCAGCCAGAAGTCCTTCACTTAAGGCCAAGGTCATCTGTTAACCATTTTTGCACAATTTTTTGAAAAAGAGATAAAAAACCAGTTAAAATAAACTTTTTTCACCTCTCAAAAAGGAAGATAGGCATCAGAGAAACAGATAATTGTCATATTTTTTTGACAAGATAACTAATATAGTGTTTTGGACACCATATTAATTTGTTATTCCCACTACCTAGATGTATTACAAGTGTTGAGTTAGAAAACAATCCCATCAATGGAAATCCCCTGCATGTGAAGCCACGTAGATAAATCCTATTCTTATTTATCATGACTCTTTGGCCCTCCCTATTCTTTGAACGTGGTTTGAGCCTTGTAAATGTCTTGAATTTACAGTGAGCTTTTTCATGCTGCACGTGGTTGTCAAATGTTTATGGTACTCAATTCTTTTCTTATCTAATTTTGAATGTATGTAAAACAACAAAATCAAGGAATGTCCCTTTTTTGTAGTTTCAGCTTAAAATAGCTTAAATTGAATTTTTTTTATATTATTTTATAAAATAAATAACAATAATAAGTTTACATTTTTAAATCAGCTGAATTGTTTACAGAATGAATTAATAATTGCGATATATTGACTGCACATTTTGTTATTTTTATCCGCCATTTTGGATTGTTGCTATGGGATCAAAGGGAAGTAACTCTAAAATAGACTACAAGACTGAATTTAAGAAATTACACCATTTTTTCAAATTATAATTCTAAAATTATACCACATGAAAACAATATATTTTGATTATTAAAGGAATTCATCTTTCAATTAATATGGACATGTACTGTAAAATCTTCTGCATTGAATTATTGTTACCTCCTGAAAACAGGGATAGTTCATGTATATTATGGCCATTTTTAAGAGTATGCAATTTTCAATCGGGAATTGTGAAAAATTTAGGGTATGTTCCCCATGGGATTTTTAATGTTTTAATAACTAGAACACCTAATCTATGTGCTATAAACATTTTTGTTCCCCATAAACGCTGCAAAAATCTGAAATTTGGATCTGAAATTTGGCAGTTTTGCAAAATTCTGACTTTCTTTGGCCTGTTTCTATGGCAACATAGCACCAATTTCCGAATGAGTGATATATTTTGTAATTATCTTATATGGGGATCAACTTGTGCAAGTTTGAACAAAATCTGTTCTTATGCGTGCCAAAAAAGTGTAAGTGCTTACAGAGAATGGATATTAAGTATTGACTTAAAACACGCCTAGCCCTAATCATTCAATATTTGGTCAAAGGTTCATCAAGATGCCAGAATTAAAGACAATATCTACTAACCATTATTTTTGGCTTAATACAGTCCGAGAAATAATTATTTAGTATTTAAGATGGTAGGTCAAAGGTTAAGAACTAGGTTAAGGGTCATCATTAAGCCAGAATTTCTCCGTTTTAGCCCATTTTTGCTGAAGTGAAAGGCGGAAGTACCCAAGTTGATTGTCCTACAAAAATTCACCACAGAAATCTAAAAGAGCATATCCTAAGGAACTTTTCATTGATGTTTACTTGATTTCTGATAAGTAGTTTCAGAGAAAAAGATTATAACAAGAGGGCCAGAATGGCCCTTAATCGCTCACCTAAATTTCATTGGTCCAGTGGAACCCACCCAAGTAACTTTCTGACAAAGCTTCATTCACAATTGCCTAATTGTTGAAGAGATGTTATTCCAAGAATTTAAAGTGAAATAGACTCTGCCCACCCATTCTTTAATAAGGCAACTCAAAATAAGCCCGACCCCACCTACCATGCCCATATTTGTTGGCGAATCAAAATTTTGCAAACTGATTTTGAAGATGGTCATCAAAGGAACACTCTGGTAAAGCTTCATTGAAATTGGCCATTTGGTTCAAAAGAAGATGTTGTTCAAAGATTTTGTGCGCAAAATAAGCCCCACCCTGCCACGCCCATACTAATGGGCCAATCAAAATTTCCCGAACAATTTTTGTAAAGAGTCACCCAAAGAACATTCTGGAAAGGTTTCTTTAAAATCGGCCCAGTGGTTCAGGAAGAGATGCGGTTCAAAGATTTCGGGCTCAAAATAAGCCCAACCCAGCCACGCCAATATTTATGGGCCAATCAAAATTTCGAGAACAATTTATCAAAAGGGTCATCCAATGAAGATTCTGGTCAAGTTTCATTGAAATAGGCCCAGTGTTTCAGGAGGAGATGGTGTTCAAATATTTCAAAGTGGAAAAAAAATGCCCCGCCCTGCCACGCCCATATTTTTGCGCCAATCAAAATTTCGCAAACATTTTTAAAAGGGTCACCAAAGGAATATTCTGGTAAAGTTTGATTGAAATCGGCTGAGTGGTTCAGAGGAAATGTCATTCAAAGATTTCAAGGTGAAAAAATGCCATGCACTGAAACGCCTATATTTATGGTCAAATAAAAATTTCGTGAATAATTTTTGAAAAATGTTCACCAAAGGAACATTCTGGTGAAGTCCCGTTGAAAAAGGCCTAGTGGTTCAGGAGAAGAAGAAGTTTTTAAGATTGTTGACGATGCAAACCGGACAACATACGTCTCACGACGGACGACGGACTCAGAGTGACCCTAAAAGCCCCCCCCCCCCCCCTTGAGCACGTTGTGAGCTAAAACGTTCTTCTCTAATAAGATAGATATCTTGATGATTCTAACAATGAAACAAATCTATAAATAGCATGGAAAATGAAGCTCATTTTTTAAATATTATTCCCCGTCAGGCTACACCCAAATATAGGCCAATCAAAATTCTGCTAGGAGGACCTTTATATAAGGAACATGGTCCTGCAAAGTTTGGTTGAAATTGGTCCAATGGTTTGGTAAGAGAATATTTTTTTTTTAGTAAAAATAAGCCCGAACGTGTCACACCCTACCCTATTGAGGGGGGGGGGGGGGATAATAAAACGTTCTAGAACATCTTGAGAAAAGGATCACACAAGAAACACTAATGAAATGTTTTATTTATATCGGTACAATAGTTTAGGATAAGAAGATTTTTAAGAACTTATAGTGAAAGTAAGCTCAACCCTTCCACACCCTTTTTCTAGGATAAATCAAATTTTTTTTAACAATTAATGAAATTGGTCACTCAAAGACCATCCATTCAAAGTTTCATTGAATTAAGGCAAATGGTTAAGGGAAAAAATAATTTCAAAGATTTCATAAAAAAAGAAAAATAAGCCCGGTCCTTTCACGCCCATATTTGGGGGTCATTAGCGATTTATTTAACAATTTAGTTTAAAAGTCACCCAAGGAACATCCATGCCATATTTCATTGAAATTGGCCCTATGTTTTCAGTTAAACAATTTTTAAAGATCCTAAATTGATAATGAATGCCTAGCATTGCTACGCCAACTAAAGGGGATCAATCACTATTTCTTTAATTAGTAAGTAAAAAGGTCAGGTTAGGAAACCCACGCCACGTTTCATCGAAATATGGCGTGGTAGTTTTGGAGGAGAAGATTTTTAAAAGTTTTACAGTGAAAATAAGCCCCGCAGCCAAGTATACCTTGGAGTTCCATCAAAACTTCTTAACAATTACGCTTAACAATTAAGGTTAGGGATCAGCCAAGAAACATCCTTGTCAAGTTTCAAAGAAATAAATCCAATGGTTTAGAAAGATATTCAAAGATGTTTAAGTAAAAAAATGCCCCGCCTTGCTGGCCCATTGTTAGAATAAAGCAAAACTTCTTTAAAAATTGAGGTTAAGAGTCACTCAAGGAAGATCCATGCCAAGTGTTATTGGACAAGGCCCAATTGTTATAGAGGAGAAGATTTGTTTTAAAGATTTTATAGTGAAAATAAAGTCAAAAATTAGCCCCGCCCTGCCAAGACCATATTACTAAGCAATTTAGGTAGAGGATGACCAATTGATCATCTATGCCACGAAGCATTGATAATCAACCCAATGGTTTCGGAGGAGAAGATTTTCAAAGATCTTAAAGAAGAAATTAGCCCCTCCCTGCCACACCCAAGTTCGGGGTCAATCAATATCTCTTTAACAATTCAAGAAGAGGGTAACCCAATGAACATTTCTAGTAAGTTTGGTAAAAATCCAACCAGCGGTAAAGGAGGAGAAGATGTTAAAAGAAACAAGTTCGCTGCCTTTGACCAGTGAAGCTAAAAACGTAATTTAAAAATTTCATACAAGCCAAGCGTCATTGAAATCAATGTATTAGTTTTGGAGAAGACTTCCAAAGTTTTAAACAGAAATTAAGCCCCAACGTGACAAACCTATATCCGAGGTAAAATCTCTTGAACACTTTAAATAAAGGGTCTCATGCAGGCCCCATTGAAATTGGCTACATGATTTGAGAGGATAATAGTCTTAAAGATTTAAAATAAAGATAAGCCCCCGTCCTTCCATGCCCATATTTGGAAAGTCGATCTAAACTTAATGAAAAATTGTGTAAAGGATCACACAAGGAGTAATTATGTCAAGTTTCATTGAAATTTGCCAAATAGTTGGGAGGAGAAGATTTTTTGTTTTAGAGAGAAAAAAAGCCGCGACCTGCCACGTCAATTTTTGGGGAGCAGTTAAAATTTTTTGAATAATTCAAGACGAGGGCCAACCAATGAACATTTCTGTCAAGCTTGGTTTAAATGACCCATTTATTTAAGAGGAGATTATTTTTAAAAGAAAAGATTATGCAGGCAAAAAAACAAAGCACGACGTCACTACGAAATGACACCAGATCTCTGACCCCCCCACCAGTTTTGCTGAAATAGGTAAGTTCTTTTCTTCTTCTATCAATTGATAACTATACAAGTCACAGATCTTTTCAGAAAGCCAGCAAACTTTTCGTTAGCCCACTTGTTAGGCCATCTGAGGTCAACAAATCACTTATATATTTACCTGTATTTTACTGCGCCTCATTTCTTTAAAATCGCAACTTTCTACTTTAAACTTGTAATTCGCCGGTCTGCAGTAGCACAAAGATTCTCTCCTTGCTGGAATCGTTATAAAGTAACCATTCTCATCTGAAAAGAAATATTTCATAGTTTACGGCTATCGGGAACCATCGGCGATTCTACGGAATTGACATCGAGAATAATGATGGTGAAGCCATGAAATAACGTCACTTCGCACGTGGGTTTTACAAGACGACACCATTATCAATCATATCGCTTTGGATGGCGCCGAATAAAACAAAATCAACGGAAGAATACAAGTGGTCTTATCAAAATTGGATTACAAAACTCCGTGTTTTATTGCGTTTTGTCGTAAAGTAACATGGTCAAAAGATCTCAACAGACGATCGCCGAGCATTAACAAAATGTGTTTATCTTCAAGCATATTAACTGAATTATCACAAGGAACTAATTTACCTAGAAGATTACTCAAAATTACAACACTGAACTCTATGGCACACGGCAATTTCTAAAACTCGATCCCATGACCTTATTTATTTGCAAGGCTTTACCAAAATTAAAACTTCTTATAGATAACATGTAATAATAAAGAAAAACTTAAAGTACTAAAGGTGAACGTTTCTGGTTGCATGGTGGCTAAAAAAGGTAAAAAATAAAGTTAATCAAATTTCATTTTTCAAAATGCTTAGACACAATTCTGGCAAGTTTAATTGTTAATACATTTTTTTATATTAAGTTTGTTCAGAATTATTCAATTACAGGTTGAACAGAATGGAGGGATACTCCACAGGAATTACACTTAAACTGTTTTTGTTAAACCAATGAGAAATATTATAATACAACAATTATGTTGAGTTATCTATATTGTGAGCAAATATTTCTATTTCAACAAGACATTTTTTTAATTATATATCTCCGATGTGCGGCTAAAGTTTTAATTCAAGTAGTACTAACGAGATTTAAGTCACATATCGATATGTGTAATTTTATCCCAATCATATAACCTTGTCAAAGCAGGTCAATTACCAAGATGGAAATGAAATTTTTTGAACAATAAACACTTTCCTTCTCCCCTGAAGTTATATTAAGATTTTCAAATCATATATATATTTTTTTCAATGTGAAAACTTTGCATTTGCTATGAAATAACACCAGAAATTATGCAATTGAAATCATACTACGCGAGACACATTGTAAATGTGTACAAATGTACTAAAGTACAAAAAAACCTAAATCAATAAGGAACAAATCAAATCTCGCTAATGTAGGTGTAGATGCGAGGTTTAGATTTCTAAACGGTTATCATTGTTAAATCTGTTTACTCCATGAAGTACAAGTTTGCTTTCTCGGCAACATCTGTGGCATATCTCTGGGTAACGAACAAACAGACAGACAGACAGACAGAACATTTTATTTTTTTTTACTTGTACTAACTACATCGTCACATAAAGTCAATTCACATATGGTATAAACAACAATAAGATAGTTCTTCTCTATCTATGTTAAAATGGCGGCCTAATTCAATATTAAACTTATGACTGGAACACCTAAATCTTGCTAATGCAGTTCTCAAATTCAAAGGAATATCATAACGATATTCCTCTATAGTTTGAAGGCTCGTCACGTGAGCCAGTTTTAAATACTGGTGTTATCACGCTTTCACACCATGCATTAGGAATTTGACCATTGTCTAAGATTTTATTAAAAAGATGTAAAAAAATCTGTGATATTAGATGACAAGAACACTTATAAAATTCAGAAGGTATTCCGTCTTACCAACAAGCCTTAACGTTTTTAAGTTTACTTATACCTAAGGTGATTTCATCAAGAGTAATGGGCGAATTTAGGATTATATCATGATCGGACATGTAGGTTCCATCATCGCGAAATGTTGTCTTATATTTAATTGATTATCCTTATTCAACAGTTTTTTAAAATGATTAAACCATTTACCGATATTGTGTTTATTTATTGTACTTTCTGTTTGATTTTTGCGAGTATGATGACGGAGCGTACGCCAGAATTCGGTCGGGCTATTACTATTTTTACTAGTAATTTGCGTTTTGAAAAGTGGACTTTTTCTGAGTACAAATCTTTCTGAAAGATTCACGTGCTTTGATATACTCGTCAAAGTCCCTTTGGTTATTTGTGACTCGAAATCTTCGCAGCAACGAGTACTTAAAAGGGTGGGTGGTTTCTGAATTACACAGGAGCCTTTGATCAACTTTCTTCAAGGTAAAGGCAGTTAAGAACGTTCACCAGTGTTATACAGTGGGTAGAAACAAACCCCGTAAGATCTTCATAGAGCTAAATAACATCGAGAGTGCGCATTTAGTTTCAATTTACTAATTTTTAAGACTTTTATTCTTCAGACAACAATACATATTGGAAATGGCGTTAAACAACGATTATATACGAAACGTAGATAATGAACGAAAAAGACCGACCTATCTTGGACCATGCGATTTTTTTTTCAACGCGGAGGGTTTTCAAGGCGATTCTTCATTTTCGATTCCCCATGGCGCAAGGGGGTCACTAAACAAACCACCAAAAATTACTGCCTATCTATGATTGAACGCGTAAGGTGATGTGTACACGGGTTTATGCAATCGGGTTTTATATAACTTTATGACATGCGACAGTCAGGCTCGAGACGGGTTTCAAGAATTATTCGACACACATTTTAAATGTACAACCTTTTTTGTGCATTTCGTTTGAATAGGAATGATTGCCGCTATTAAACATTTTTCTGTCAAAATCGGGGTGAGTGGGACACAGGCGATTGATTCAGAATCCGAGTATTTTCATAGATGTTAATGTTTTATTTGTCTGAAAGGAGTTCAACAATCTCTCAGTCAAATCGCAGGCTGGGGCTACTAACATTGGATCCCTGGTATTTCTCACACTAGTAATACCACTACGTCCTTTCCTAGCTTCCAGCTGCTTTCCCACATAGGTCTATGATTATCGTACCATTGATGGGAGACAAATGGTCGGAAAGAATGAGTGCCGCCGTCGGGGATCAAACCTGGATCTTTAGATTGACAGTCCTACGAAATACTAACTGCGCTACGATGGCGGCTTATATGTTTTAATATATTTAAACGGTCTTATATAATTACCTATAGGACGAAATTTTGATTATAAAACAATCGCATGTGAACTGGAGCATATAAGCATGGATTTCTGGTAATTCTGGTATTTCTCTCACCAGATCTATTATTATCTTAAACCTTTACATCACCTTCTCCTTCTTCCCTCTTAGGATAACGATAATTTACCAATTGGTAAATATATAGAAATAAAAATTCTACGACGTTTTTTTTTGATAACAACCTACCTGTACAAGATAACTACCTACTTAAAACTTATTGTCTTTCTTTTTTTACACAATGACATCAGGTAATAATTCTTAAACGAAACCCTGCATTTTACCAAAATAGAAAGAAACGTTGTATTTTCAATGTTTTGGTTGAAGACCAACGCTGTATGGTTTGAATTGCTAACTTTCCAATCGACGCTCATTAACGTTTTGTCTCTGACTGATGTGTGACATAAGTAAGAGAATCGTCAGTCTTTTAATTCGGGGGAGGGGGGGGGGGGCATTCAGTTCGAAAAATTTCCAGAGCCATAACGGATAAAGCTTCATGGAAAAAATGTAGAAGTACTGCTGTTGGTATATTGGTTTATAGGTTCGGCGTGTTAAAAACGAATAGCCTTTCTGTTATTCAATGTTTTTCGTGTTAAGAAAGAAATGAATAGTCTAGACTCTCTCTCTCTCTCTCTCTCTCTCTCTTTTTTTTTTCTCTCTCTCTCTCTCTCTCTCTCCCTCTCTCTCTCTCTTTCTCTCTCTCTCTCTCTCTCTCTCTCTCTCTCTCTCTCTCTCTCTCTCTCTCTCTCTCTCTCTCTCTCTCTCTCTCTCTCTCTCTCGATTGATCGATCGAATGTCATCAGAAACGTTCACCATCAGTACTCTCAGTGCTTTGAATAATCTTTGTAGCTGACGCATAATCTACACTACGACATTCTTAATAAATAAATCGTTACTGGACTTTGGGTCTAAACATTTGGCGACAGAAAAATGATTGTGTATTTCTAATGTATTTCTAATTTCTAATGTTAACGAAAATTCGTGCAAAATAACGTAAACGTTTTTAATCTATTTGACATGACGTTTTAGCTCCAACTTTTGACGTTACGTCAGAACATATATAGTAACGCGAAAAATACTTTTACATAAACCCTTATGTATATTAAATATCCACTAAGTGATAGGCTTTGTAAAGAAACCAATTCATTTTTCGCTTACGAATTTCCTAGCGATTTTCGAATTTCCATGCCGATCAGTTATTAGTACAGGATAGAAAACGAGTGCCGTGGTATATGGAGAATACACACGAACGCCTATTTCCTATATACCGCGGCACAAGATTTTCTATCTGACTTAGACCACGCTTTTCTACTATTGTCTGAATGTTTACCCGACATTTTAAACAATGAAAAAGATTAAATCTGGCTTTAATTATAATGTAATTGTTTGTAGTAATGCTGAGGATTACTTATGATTTTGTTTCCCTTTCTTATTATAAACATTATATGGAAAGCATTTTAAAATATTTATTAGAATTGATTCATAATAAGAAAGTTCATTTCCTTAAAAAAAAATAGACAGTCTTGATGGACTTTTAACAATGAAACAATACTATAAATATCATGGGAAAATGACAATCATTTTTGTGATCATTGTGCCCCGCCAGGCGACACCAATATATGGGCCAATTATAATTCTACTAGGAGAAGATTTACCAAAGGGACACTATCCTGCAAAGTTTGGCTCTAATTGGTCCAATGGTTTGATAGGAGAACATTTCTAAAGTGAAAATAAGCCTCACCATGCCACGCCCTTATTTGCATCTTCGTTATCTAAGGATGATGTCCACCACGTGTTCTATGGTGAAAAGAACATGTAGTGGGCATCACCCTTGGCTAGCGAAGATGCTGTATTGTTGGGTCAATCAAAATTTCAGAACAACTTGAGAAAAAAGAACTTGTGTCACGTTTCATTTATATTGGCGATCTTTATAAAGATAAGTGAAAAAAAAGCCCCGACCTGTCAGGACGTTTTTCTTGGCTCAATCAAAATTTCTTGAAATGGGTCCTTCTAAAAACATTAATGCAAAGTTTTATTGAAATAAAGGGAATGGTTAAGGACAAAAACATTTTTTTAAGATTTCTTAAAACAAATAAGCTCGGCCCTGTCACGCCCATATTTGGGGGTGTATCACAACATCTAAAAAAAACTTTAGAAGAGGGTCACCCAACTGATCATTAATGTAGAATTTCAATGAAATGGGGCCAATGATTTGGGAGGAGAAGATTTTTTAAGATTTCAAAGTGAAAATAAGCTTTTCCTTTCCACGCCCTTATTTTGGGTTCATTGAATTTTTCCAGAACTACTTTAGAATAGGGTCACCCAAGGATCATTTATCCCAAGTTTAATTGTTAAAGTTAAATTGTGCCAATGATTTTGGAGAAGATTTTAAAAGTGTCTATAGTGAAATATATATTTGGGGGTCAGTCCAAATTTCTTTAACAACTTTAAAAGAGGGTCACTCAAGGATCATTTCTGTCAAGTTTTGCGAAAATCTGCTCATCAGTTAAGGAGGAAAAGAAAGTTTACACACGCCCGGAGACACGACGGACACACTTCTTCTTTTTTGTTTTATCATCAAATAATTTGCAGTGTTTTAGCTAATAAAACGAATTCAAACATATTATATATATATGGAAAACATAATGGCCGGAATTAAAAACGGATTTGAGATTGTTATGGTTCTTTAAAAGTAATGTATCTTTAAGGAGATTTGCTCTTTAAATGTTAAAATATAATATTAAAATGTGACTTATACCTTTGGCGTTTAGATCAATTTAAAGCACTGTGTTAAGAGCATTTAAAAAAACAATATGTGGGGAATGAAAAAGATAACAAGCATTCCGAAGTATTGCATGGCAATGCCAAGTCCCCTACCGAATTTATATATATATCCCTAGAGCAGTATCTTTTTTCGTGGTAAAGGTATAACTACCTCTCCAAAATATTACAGTTGTATCAGCTTTTGGTATCAGCTCAATATCTCCAAGGGTTAAGAAAAAAAGTCCGGAAATTTCCTGGTAATTTTCTAAAACCAGTATCCGTATTTTCCACAAAAATCAATGGACCGGAACCAGGCGAACTTAATCTGTAGCTCATTGATGCAGACTCACATACCAAAGAATCAGCTTGATATCCCCGCGGGTAAAGAAAAAGTTCGGAAAAGTGAAATTTCTTTGTTATTTCTTAGTCCAGTATCCATATCTTCAAAAAAAAAAAATCAATGGACCGAAACCAAACTCGAACTTGTTCTGTAACTCATTGATGCGGACTCACATACCAAAAATTAGCTCAATATCGCCAAGGGTTAAAAAAAAGTCCGGAAAACTGAAATTTCCTGGTAATTCTCTAAGTTCAGCATCCGTATCTTCCACAAAAATCAATGGACCGGAATCCAACTCGAACTTGATCTGTAACTCATTGATGCGGACTCACATACCAAAAATCAGCTCAAGCCACGCCCAAATTTGAGGGCAAATCAAAGTTTCACTGACAATTTTTGAAAAGGGTCACCCGAAGAATAATCTTCCAATTGTCATTTTTATTGTTTCGGGAGGAAAAGAAATTTCAAGAGAGTTGACGTCGCACGCCTAGCGTCACCCGACGCACGACAAAGACAGAGTGGTCCTTAAAGGTCCAATTGTGCTCAGGTGAGCCTAAAATGTACTTTTTGTACTTCTTAATATGTGGATAGTCAAAACTGAGAGTAAACTAGAAAGCCATGAATGGCTTGAGTCGCTCCACAGGCTTGAAATTCTTGTAAAAGCAAATAAATGTTTTGACTAGATTTTTAGATATTTGGGGTTCTACTGATGTTGAAAATGATTCCATCAGTTACATTCTGAGAAAATGATTTTCATAGTTTCCACTATTTAACATATTTAGGAATGACCTCCGCCCATAAAATGCATATTTTTCACCAAATTTTTGGTACACAGATAAAAAGTCACTCAAGGATCATACCAGTGAAATTTGGTTGATATTCAAAAATTAGATTCTGAGAAAAGGATTTGCAAATTTTCCACTATATAATATATAGAGAAATGACCTCTGCCCATAAAATGCATATTTTTCATCAGATCAAAATGAATTTTTGTAGACTGGTAAAGGGCCACTCAAGGATCATTCCAGTGAAATTTGGTTGATATCAATCAGTTACATTCTGAGAAAATGATTTTCAAAGTTTCCACTACATAACATATAGAGAAATGACCTCCGCCCATAAAATGCATATTTTCCATCCAATCACAATAATTTTTTGTAGACTGATAAAGGGTCACTCAAGGATCATTCCAGTGAAATTTGGTAGATATCCATCAGTAACATTCAGAGAAAATGATTTTCAAAGTTTCCACTATATAACATATAGAGAAATGACCTCCGCACATAAAATGCATATTTTCCATCCGATCACAATAATTTTTTGTAGACTGATAAAGGGTCACTCAAGGATCATTCCAGTGAAATTTGGTTGATATCCATCAGTAACATTCTGAGAAAATGATTTTCAAAGTTTCCACTATATAACATATAGAGAAATGACCTCCGCCCATGAAATGCATATTTTCCGTCCGATTACAATGACTTTATGTAGACTCATAAAGGGTCACCCAAGGATCATTCATGTAGAATGTAATTGGTATCCATTGATTAGAATCTGAGAAAACACACTTTTTACCATATTTGGAAATTAGCCACGCCCATAAAATCCATGATTTTCATTGGATCAAAATTTCTTGAACAACATTGAAAGAGGGTCACCCAAGGATCATTCCTGTGAAGTTTGGTTGATATCCATCCAGTAGTTTCTGAGGAGAAGATTTTTAAAAAAAAGTTTACGACCGGACGCACGCACGCACGCACGGACCGACGGACGGACGCACGACGGACACAACGCCATGACAATAGCCCTAGTGGCTTTTAGCCAGTGGAGCTAAAAACTGTTAAACAAAGGGTTGTTGTACATACTAACACATATTATAGATTTTTATTACACATATTGATTCTTCTTAAGTTTCCCCAAATCGTAGCAAGAATGTTAGTTGTGCAATCCTGCGATTACAAAGTACTCACATTTTGCTGAATCATCTGGTAGAGAGACATCTCCTAAAAAATAAAAGATATTCGACTGAATCACTTCTGTCCCGTAATTAAAGAAATATAATACTGTAAGCACAGCAAAGTTGTCACCAGTGAATTAATCGACAGACTCTTTTCAATTCAAACTTAAATATTTACCTTTTAGTAGTAGTTCTTAGACTTTTTGTGTCAAAACGTGGAAATGTAAATCATTGGGACTCTACAGCATAAAGCTTTTGTCCACAGCTGTTAATGTACTCAAACTTTAATTTGTAAAATTTGTTCTACTTCTGACACACTACGATGTCAAAATTTCGCTTTTAGTTTTGGTCAGGCTAAAGAAATGTATATGTTTTTGAGATTCACTATCTGTGTGTTGTTTTTTTCGGTGGAAATGTGGATGTATTTTTGCTACAGCTTTAATAACTACCAAAAATTCAAATTGTCCCGATATTCTCTGTTGTGACGAGTGTCTGAATGGAACACAGAGTTAACTATCTGTGAGCTATAGGTAGATTTTGTGCGGTGAGCCGTGAAATAAACTTTTTACCGTTAGATTCTCGTCAAATTTTTTCGAAATAGATAAACTAGGTTAAAATTATTCATTAAGATGTTTAAAATTTACATTTTAAGCCAACGTTGCTGCTTGTCTTAAAACATAAGGTTCACCCAAACATGTACTTTCACAATTTCAGTGAAGGGACAAGGTTAAATTCCTATCATTTGCTTTTTAATTCTTGATTTACCTATGGTAATGGACTCTGCGCCTAAGTCAGAGTTTTGATAATACACCTATATACCTCGATTTATTTGACCCGAATTTGACCTCTGTGGAAAAAAATGCTTAAATAACAATAACCAACATATTTTATCAATTAACAATTATATTTTACATTCAATACCGTTTGTTAGCCATTCGTATGAAAGCACGTGCAAAGCCAAGCAGGAATAATTGGATTTTTATTCATCTAATTAACAGGGGACAGATTCGGGTCAATAAAACCGCAGTATATCTATGTACTATCTTTTAAAAAAAAGCATAAACCGTATTCACACGTAACGTTTTTTTCTATCAAAACGTCGTATACCTATCCTGATTTACGCTTTATCTATGAGTTAGTTATAACAGTTTCACACCGTAAAACCGGTTGTGGCGATGACAGGTGAGAGTCAACTACGACAGCATCGGAACATTATGCCGAGGAGACGGTAGGTCTATCAAAATTCGTGTAAATAAACGATTGAAGCTCTGGTATTCTAAAGCAGATAAATGATCGTGTAAGTGTTCAGCGCTTCTAAAGAATAAATCTTTACTCATATCCCTCCCAAATAAGGCCACAATCATTGATTATTTCGGAGGTTTCCCATGAAAAGTTACGAAATTAGACTTTATTCTCTCATATTTCACTTATCTCTCAATAAATGCTATTTTAACTTGTACACAGCTATAAATTGCACGCGATAATGTTAACATTTAGACGGTTGTATCGATATTTTCTATAGGTAGTGCAGGTTACTTATCGAATATGTTAACTTCCTGTGCAGAACCTGATATAATATAATTAAAAAACGTGACGTATGTAAATGACTGCGATGGCTCAGTGGATACGCATGCTAGACTATCGACTGATTGTTACCAAAACGCTCCCGGTTCGTATCCTGTCATCGGCACATTTTGTTATTTTTGGTTTTATTCGAGAAAATTAATTATTTTACATCATCAAATACACGCAGATAGATTTCTTCTCTATGTGTTTCTTTATATTTTAGATATGTATCATACGATTAAACATACAGGATTATACCGTTCGGAGAAACCTTTATCGATTCAATGCGATAAAATATCGAATCATGAAACAATCGCCTTTGGTCTACAATTGTTTTGGCTATTGCATTCCGTTTATCAGAATTTTCAAAATTAGCACAACATTTAACATTTAAAAAAAAAATATTCCATTAAATGTATAAATTGAAACTCGGTCCGCTTGGTCAAATTTCTGTCGTCCTTATCCACTCGACTACGCCACTCCGATAAACTACTGCATGTTTTTTCAGTATAATAAACACAGCCAATCGACATGAACACTGTTTTCAATAACATGGATTGATCTAGTGTTTATATACAATATCGCGCTTATCGCGTGAGCATGATAAATACTATTCATCCGTCGATATTTATTCCAAAGGACGGGTCTCCATAAGGGCCTTTTCGTGGCTAGAATAGATTTCTTTTAAACTTTTGCCATAAAACTTTTTTATCGCCCAAATTATTTACTTTTGAGTTTGAGGCTGCCACACAATACTACAATGAACTATTCTTTAGTTGATATACGGAATTTATTTTAACATATCATTTTTTTTCATTGTGATTATCTCCCCATTTTTGTCTTAAGGGAATTTCTTTGTTTTATTTCCTACCGACTTTGCAGGTTTGCACAACACGTTTATATATAGCCTTGAATATCAAATTTGTTTTATTGATTGCAAAGAAAATACAAAACAATTGCCCCAAGTTTTTTTCCGCGGAAATCCATTCATTATTTTTGGAGTTATCTGCCCCTGAATATGAGAAATTAGCCAAATTTAGCTTTAAACTGGCATTATCAAGCCAAATTAAGATGGATTTCAATGATATTTGGTATACTTGTTCAAACACATGGACTCATTTGTGATTGAAACGAATATTTGTAAAAGGTCAACTTTCAAGGTCACGCACAAAGATCAAAGGTCAAAATTAGCCCAAATTCAGCTTGTCAAGTGCATAACTAATTTATTACGTGTTGTGCAAACCCACAAAGTTGGTAGGAAGTAAAACAAAGAAATTCCCTTAAGAAACAAGAGGACCCAGAGGGCCCTTAATCGCTCACCTGATATTTCAAGTAAATTATCATTAAGACTCCTTTTCCTATGATATGGCATGAACCTTCCCTTTTTCAACAGAGTTCATTCTTGTGACCTAGCAAACTTTTTTATCAAGTTTCATGAAGATCGGACTATATTTGTGGCCTTTGGAGTTCTTACGAGCAAATTGTCATTAAGGCCCCTTTTCCCGTGATATGGCACAGATACTTCCCATTTTCAAATGAGTTCATCCTCATGACCTAACAAACATTCTGACAGAGTTTCATGATTATTAGACCATATTTGTGGCTTCTAGAGTGTAAATTAAAAATGTCATTAAGGCCCTTTTTGCCGTGATATGGCACAAATCCTTCCAATTTTAAATAGACTTTATCCTCATGACCTAACAAACATTCTGACCAAGTTTCATGAAGATTGGACCCGCAGTGCAGAGGTCCGAAGGTCGAATCTCCCTCTCAACTTTTCTTATATAGATATTCAATTTTCCGTAATCCTCCCTTTTCGATCTCTGGCTATGTTAGCAAGATTTTATTTTATCTAAAATAAAAATCATTCTTGTGAACTCATGGATATTATCGAAAGTTTTCGAAAGATAATGAGGTACAGGCCAACTATGTTTCCAACAGAATTTGCAATTTGGACTTGTCGATTGTATACTAAGTCACTGGAACTACGAGTAAAAACACGTATACGAGATATTCAGTCTGATCACAACTGTTTATTTTTATCTTGGTTTGTGAGTATTTGAAATCCCACATTAAATCCCTTGAAATATTTTTCGATATCGCACCATTTGAAAAATAGTGGACAGGAACATCAGCTTATATGTCGATCTAAATTGTTTTGATGTGTTATTGAAAATATACGACACCAAAAATGATCATTTTTATGCGAGAATCTGAATACTGGCCTGTCGACATCGGCAATCATAAATAGTTCAGTTCTGTCGTTTACATCAACCCCGTGAAATTCCGACTGTCTACAGAGACAACATTTTTTTAAATACATGTCGTGTTTGAGGACCCGCTGTGTGTTTATTTTTTTTTTTTTTTTTGAATTATGGCTTCAAATTTGGAATAAATATCGGCGGATGATTAGATTTTAGCTGTTGACAAGTTAAAATAGCATTTATCGAGAGATAGGCGAAATATGAGAGCATAAAGTCTAATTTCGTATTTTTTCATAGCAAATCTCCAAAATAATCAATGGTTGTGGCCTTATTTGGGAGGAATATGAGTAAAGATTTATTCTATAGAAACGCTGAACACTTACACGATCATTTATCTGCTTTAGAAAACAAGAGCTTTAATCGTTTATTTACACGAATAAATTTATTTGACCTACCGTCTCCTCGGCATAATGTTCCGATATTGTCGTAGTTGACTGTCACCTATCATCGCCGCAACCGGTTGTACGGTGTGAGTTTGTTAGCTTCAATCACAAATATTTATTTTATGATTCTGATACAACATTGTTCCCAGGGCAATTTATATATAGACAAATATAGAAAAACACCAGAATAGCTCAAACTGCGGGAAATATATTGGAGTATACAGGTCGCGTGTTTGGGGATACTATAGGTATATAGATGACATTGTCAGGTGTGGATTGAGTACTGCTAGAAAGGAATAATGGTACATATCTCTTCGTACAGTTAGAACACAATTTCATGAAACACTATGTCCAGCGCCAGTAATGCTAGAACTATTACAATTATCAAATATCTAATCAAGACCGAGTATTTAGTATTCAAAATTAGATCAATAAAATTTTGTCTAAGGTTCTTCTTTGTTATTCAAAGTTAAAGTAAGGTCAGGTTATTATTAGTTGCAATTTCATAACAGTCTCATTACACCAAAAACTTGAACTGTATCATTATGGACTTTCATCGTCATATTTATTTTCTTGCATCGTAACGTCATTCTTTAAACCCATTTATCTTATAACTATAAAAATATCCATGCGATAACATCCCATATCATATTTTTATGATATCACATAGTTATTTTTAGAACAAAGATATAATGCAGTTATTTTTAGAATCTAGCATTTCAGTTAGAAACATCGACGAAAAAAAGACAAATAGAGGTCCTTGGATAAATATGATACGTAATTGGTGTTTTGTATGAAAAAAAATATCTAACTCGGTTGTGAGAATTGATAATTGTCTCGGCATAGCCTCGACAATGATCAATTCTCCCAACCTCGTTAGATATTTTTTCATACAAAACACTAAGTATGTATTATATATTTACCCTAGTCCTCTTAAAAGTCTTTAGAAATAATTGTTTATAAGAAATTAACTATAAACACATATTATCCTTGTATATTTCAATATAAAATCATTTGTATCGAACAAATCGGTTGGAAATCGTAACCTTTGTGGGATAGCAGCTTGAGGCTTGGAAAGGATGTAATGGTAGTACTAAGTGTGAGAAATACCAGAAATACATTGCTCCGTGCTCCAGTCGCCGCGATATAATTGAAAAATTGTTACAATCCGTGTAAAATCCCATTTAAACAAACAAACAAACAAAAATGAGTAAGGACTAAGATGGAAATAAATGTTTTCCTTTTCATCTTATAACCCTCGTTGTCGAGGGAAACAAATGTAAGGCCTAATTTAAACTTAGTATTACGCATACAAAAGCGAATTCCAACCTACCCGGATTATTCATGGCTTCTATCACTTTTTCAGGAATATCACAAAAAGGTTCAGTTGCTTTTATATAGGTTAATGGAACCAGAGTTGGTGGAAGTTCACAATCTTCCAGTAAAACAGGTATTATTCTATTGATTCCGGTTTCTACTGACTGCACAAAAGCAAACTCTCTTTCGTATTTACACCACCCACTTTGCGTAAAATTCGGAGTCAACATCAGTAATATCTTCCAAGATCTATGCATCGCATCGTTGATATTTTCTGGTATACCCTTGCCTGGCTGAAAGTCTCTGTCACCGTAAATACATTTGAGATTGTATCGCTTTTCTAAAGCATCAACAATAGGCCAAACCCTTTCGGAATCTTCACTACAATATGAAACAAATATGTGTCTGTCTTTGCCTTCGGGTAAACTAAACGTTGGTTTAATTTCTCCATCTTCAAGTTCATTTAGATCCATTTCTATACAAGTGTTTTTATAACAGATATCTTTGGCATTATTTTCAACGATAAGAAGTTCAACGTCAGAATCCATCCTTGATCTTGTCCTTCTTTGGCGACTTTCTTCCTGTAGTAAAATAAAGAGTAAAGGAATCGACACATTCTTTAAATTGCACAAAACGTTTTCGCACATGAGCCAAAAGTGAAGGTGAATGAAGAAAATAGATTTCTAGACTCTTTCTTTATCAAGGTTATGTAAACATTGTTTTATTATTATTCTTTTAAACACTTAAACAAAAAGGTTGCAGCGCATGGTTGTCAATGGATTGTGGTCTCACTATTGATAAAATTTCCAATCAAAGAGAGTGTACACTTTTGTCAACAAGGGTAAAAGGAAGGTTTACACAAAGA
Organism: Fragum whitleyi; assembly: GCA_948146395.1. Classification (NCBI taxonomy): domain Eukaryota; kingdom Metazoa; phylum Mollusca; class Bivalvia; order Cardiida; family Cardiidae; genus Fragum; species Fragum whitleyi. Next base: position 32,907,967 of record OX411551.1, on the reverse strand, counting down.
GTGAGAACTTACCACTGAAAGCAAAGAGAAAATTCATGTGTTCATAAGTGATTATACTATGATTCGTGTTATTTGACATGAAAATTGAGTATTTATTCACAGTGTGATTATACATGACTAAAGCGAAGGTTTGCTTTACGCATGTTTGCTTTTCTGTTTATCCGTAGCCGCTTTCATAGCGCAGTGTGTAGCGCGTCGGACTGTCAATCTAGAGGTCAGGGTTCGATCCCCGACTGCGGGACTCATTCTTTCCGACTATCGTAATCGTAGACCTATTTGAGATAGCAGCTGGAGGCAAGGATAGAATGTGATGGTTGTACTGGTGAGAGAAATACCAGGAATCCATTGTTAGTTGCTCCAGCCGCCGCGATATAACTGAAATAATGTTGAAAGAGGCGTTAAACTCCATTCAATCAATCAACTGTTTATCCGTTATTCACAGTGTACAAAGTTTGTTCATATCACGCCTATGTGGAAATATTTGGGCTAAGCCAAGTCGCACCCTATTCTTTTCATTTGACCATAGATCCGTAGATATATAAAAACAAGAGGACCTTGATGGTCCTAGATCGCTCACCTGACTCTCTTTGATCACTTGGACATCACATCAAGTTAAAAGGCAGATGTCTTAAAGAAGATAATTTATACATAAAACCAAGTTTCACTAAGTTTGGGCCATATTTGTGGCCATTAGAGTTATTTCAAGTAAATTATCATTAAGACTCCTTTTCCTTTGATATGGCATGAGTCCTTCCCATTTTCAACAGAGTTCATTCCTTTGACCTGGCAAACATTTTGACCAAGTTTCATGAAGATTGGACCATATTTGTGGCGTCTGGAGCTCTTAAAAGAAAATTGTCATTAAGGCCCTTTTTCCCGTGATATGGCACGGATCCTGCCCTTTTTCAAAAGCATTCATCCTCGTGACCTAACAAACATTCTGACCAAGTTTCATGGTGATTGGACCATATTTGTGGTTACTAGAGTGTAAACAAAAAAAAGGTAATTCAGACCCCTTTTCCCATGATATGGTATGAATCCTTCCCATTTTCAAAAGAGTTCATCCTCATGAACTAGTTAACATTCTGACCAAGTTTCATGATAATTGGACCATATTTGTGGCTTCTAGGGTGTACATAAAATGACATTATGGTCCCTTTTTCCGTGATATGGCATGGATCCTTTCCATTTTCAAAAGGGTTCATCTTTGAGACCTTACCAACAATAGACCAAGTTTCATGAAGATTGGATAATATTTGTGGCCTCTAGAGTGTAAACACTTAAATTGTTGACGCATGACGACAGACTACGCACGACGCACGACGCACGACGGACGACGGACATTCAATGATCACAATAGCTCATCTTGAGCACAATGTGCTCAGGTGAGCTAAAAAACCCTTTATTTTCTTCATTTTCGGCATTTTTGTCACACACATATATTTGTACCCTATTGAAAAGAAACAAAGAATGAAACCTTTAAATGAAACTTATTCGATTCAAGAGGACCAAGATGGTCCTAGATCGCTCACCTGAGTCTCTTTGACCCTTGGGTCATCACAACAATAAGATAGGCAGAAGTCTTAAAGGAGATAATTTCTACACAAAACCACATTTCATGAAGATTGGGCCAAAATTGTGGCCCCCTAAGTTACAACAAGAAATTTATCATTAAGACCTTTTTTCCTGTGATATGGCATGAATCTTTCCTATTTTCGACAGAATTCATCCTCGTGACCTGACCAACATTCTGACCAAGTTTCATGAAGATATAGCTATATTTGTGGCCTCTAGAGCATAAACAAGAATATTGTCATTTAGGCCCCTTTTCACGTGCTATGGCATGGATCCTTCCTGTTTTCAATAGGGTTCATCCTTGTGACCTGGCCAACATTCTGACCAAGTTTCAAGAAGATTGGGCCATATTTGTGGCTTCTAGAGCATTAACAAGAATATTGTCATTAAGGCCCCTTTTCCCGTGATATGACATGGATCCTTCCCATTTTCAATCGGGTTCCTTCTTGTGACCTGGCCAACATTCTGACCAAGTTTCATGAAGATAGGGCCATATTTGAGGCCTCTAGAGCATAAACAAGAACATTGTCATTAAGGCCCCTTTACCCGTGATATGACATGGATCCTTCCCATTTTCAATCGGGTCCATCCTTCTGACCTGGCCAACATTCTGACCATGTTTCATGAAGATTGGGCCATATTTGTGGCCTCTAGAGCGTCAACACACGAAATTAGCTCAATATCTCCCAGGTTATAGAAAAAAGTCCAGCATCTGCATCTTTCTGAAAATGATCATTGGACCGGAACAATATAAGAATATGCGCAAAATCAGGTAACTAGAATCATTTTGTGAAAGTTTCATCCAAATTGGTCCATAAATGAAGGAAAAGTTGCGTTCACAATATTTGGGCATACGGACGTACGGACGCACTGATATCTGGACGGACGGAAGATTGACAGAAAGACAAACGAAGACGATAAAAATATACGACCACCTTCGGGGGCGTATAAAAATTAACATCTTACGACTTGGTTGCATCATCCCTTATTTTTCCTTAAAAAGTACAGCTTATTTGCGATTATAAGGCCTATTTTGAGCAAACCCCTATCATACACTGTATACAGAACTGCTGATGTGGGTCCAAGTAAAATCTTCCTATTTTTTTTTTTTTTTTTTTTTTTCGCTTTTGCAATTAAATTTCTAGTTCTATTGCATTACTATGCCTCGGTCACAAACAATTGCAAGTTTAATACCCGTCTTTTTTGGTGTATTTCTATTTTCTTAAGATTCTCTGTAGTTTCAATTCTTTCTTACTTCCCGATCTACAATTTCAAGTGTTCTATATTCAAACGGTCCATAAATCCGTAAAAAGACCTGTCCGTTATTTGGTTTAAAAGGATCAATAGCTGTTTCTGCATACTGTTAGAATGACCCGCTTCTTATTTTGCATTTGGTCAAAAGGCCCAAATGGAATTTTCAAACGATTATCTCAATGAAAATTACCAACGTGTTTGTTTTTTTTGATGAGGATTACCAAAAGTTTTTTGAATTAATGTTTTATTTTCATATTTTCAGATTTTCTCCCTGATATTGAACATGATACCTGTATAATTCATAGTGAATACCCTAATACTGTAAGAAAATGAGTACCTGCATTGTGAATTTATCCGAATGTTACCATTTCTGATAAAGAAAAGACTTGTAGAAGGCTATTTTTGTGTAACGATTTATAACAATTTTCATAAAATCAAGCTAGTCGATATCTTCGTTGTGCTAGTGTTCTGTGCAATGAAATAATGGTCCGGTAGTTTCTTATCATATAAGAAAAGGAGTTATAGGATCGTTCACACTAAGAATCAGACCCGGTTTGATTTTTATATGCCGCGGAATCGACTTCAGTGCACTCGAATTACGGACCCAAACTATTAGGAGTCCCTGCTTGAATTCAGTTCCGGGGTGTTTCTTATCATTTGCGAAATCGCATGGTGAGATCGTACATGCACATAATTAAGTCCTTGAGTATTTATTTTTCCTAATAGAAAACGTTTTGTAATATTTTTTTAAGGTAGACCACCCCTAATGGGCACTTCTGAAAATCAATTGTAAACTATTACTATCTCATATAACATCCTTTTAGGGTCTTCTATGTGAAATATTAAAACTTTTTACCGTAATATAATGATTTTATATAAATTTTAGTGAAACTACCCCTCTTCGGACAAGACGTCTAAAATAAAAGCACCACTTCAGTCATAAAATCAGCAAGATTTTCAAAAGTAATTGTCCATTTTCTATAAATCTGGTATCAAAATAATCAGAGTTCATTGCTCTCTCAAAAAATATCCACAAAATAAAAATAAAATGGCTCATTGATGAAATATGACAAAAATTATGACCTGTCCTACAGTATTTTTCCGCCTTTTTTACTGATTTCCGTACATTTTCACCAGAAATCTCATAAAAAATGACCAACTTTTAGAAATGGGGCATACATAAGTTATATATCACTTTTTTCTACACTGCCTAAGCAACACAATATAGAAAACCTAAGACGTTTTACCGTACAGAACTTGAAATATTTTTATTTGAAGTTGTATACCCCCATTTTCACAGTTGCCTCTTTAATAATCTATATTTCAACATAAGAATAATCATCAAGGTTAAAATTCTCCCAAATCATCAAAGTTGTTTCTTATTTGTTATATTAATATTAACTTTACTATGTCTACATTTTAACAATAAATCTGAGGTTCTTGGTGCCATTTTAGACTTTTTTTGTGTCTTTTCTGCCATATTCTGCCAAATATCTTATTCAATCAAAAATATCATATAACAGACAAGAACAGAACCAAAAACATTGAGTTTTTTTTACAGAGTAAAACTGTTTTAGTCAAGTCTATGTTTAGGGTTCATAAAACAAAATGAAATGAGACAATTATGACTTGCTTCTTAAATTTTAAACAATTGTTTGATAAAGATTTACAATTAGGGGCAATAACTCTACATTTTTACAAGATGATAAATTTACTAAATTCTTGAGAATTTTATATTTTGTGATAGATCAAAATTCATGACAAAAAACTTCTTTTTAAAAAAGCAAGGACAAATAGTATTTCTAAACAAGAGTTTGATATGTGCTAACCAACAAATTTTAACGTATAGAAGAAAACAAGGGGAATAATTCAATACTCAAGTAGATGTCTTACTCTGTTGCAAAAGGGGACATAAATCTGATAAAAGTTATCCCTCTTGATATTATGGATTACTCAAGATAGTGAAGATACTATTATACCTGGCAAGTTTATAGAAAATATCTTCAATACTAACAGAAATATATGGCCAAATTTCACCTACAACTACGTTTATAGGTCTACATCCACCTATATTTATACTGACAACAACAAGGTGATCACAATAACCGACAATTGGTTTTTAGCATTATATATCGAAGTTTATTTCCTTTAAAAGGCTATAACTTCACTTTTAACATTTTTTCAGCCATATTGACCCTAAACATGCCAAGTTTCAAGCAAATGCCTTTCAATTATAGATATGACCAAGGAAAAGTTTGTCAAGCTATCTGCACCTATACTGACAGAGTGACAACAGTAATTCACTTTTTTTGTTTAATTTCAGCAGATCTATCAAGATGTGTATAAAAACACTAATGTCCCAAAAATAGTAATTCTTGAGAAGTTTGGTCTTGATTATTGTCATTGACCCTGTCAGATGACCTTGACATTTTAAAGTGTTGATTGAAGAGAGGGGCCTTCATGCTTAGTAAATGCATTATCAGCTGAATAATGTTGAAGTTAAGGGAAAATGTTATGTTTTCAGCTTAAATTTTCACAGGCAGATGGACAAACAGATAGACAGACAGAGACCAGTAAGCAATATGACCCAGATCTATTGATGCAAGGGAAGAAAAATGACAGATCTATACAACTGCCATTTAGTCCTCTAAATACTTAAGAAATCTATATTGGTTTTACTGTCTCCAAAACATTTAATTATTATATGTTTTTATTACAAAACCATGAAAATATGTACCTACTATTTATCAGTAGTCAGGTTTCAGATAATTAGTGAACTCAGGATATAATACTATATTACTCCAGGGATCAAAGAAAATGCATTGTTGTATCCGAAAGTAATAAGAAGAGAAGGACTACATTTGCACCATAAAAATCTACTTTTTATACTGAACAGTGTATATGAGTGCCTAAATGTTTGATTCAGCCAATGAATCTACACATTTTCACTGAATTGGTTTCACCACTTGAAGAAACATCCATCCTGGGCCAAACAGAAGAAGTACACATTTAATCCTTGCTTTATTGATATCTGTTTAACTGTCTGTTTTTGAAGGCACCCAGACTCCAAATTTTGTAACTCTGTTTTAAGTATGGTTTGATGATATGAGGAACTGAAAATACAGCCAAATTAAAAATAAATTTAAAAGAAGTGATTGATTATGAAACACTTAAGAAGCTGCAAGTTTTTAAATGTCAAGTGATAGACTTTATCTAGAAACCATTGGCTTCCACAATTGATAAAAATTAAATCTCAGCAAATATGGCACTTTAATTTTAACAGTTTTGAAGAAGACATTTTACTTCAAAGTGAAAATTTGGACAGATATATTTTTCTCCCACTTTTATTATAAGCAATGAAATAATTTATCAATTAAACTATCATAATCTTTGATATTGATTGTAATTGTTTCTACAAAAGTATACAATGGATATAAGTCTTTTCAAAATTACAAGTACATTGTATTCAGATTCATAATTTAGATATGTAACACAAATAAGCACACTGACAATATTGTTATCAAAGACCAAAAACAAGAATTATTCAAAGATGGAGATTTTTTACATGGGTTTGTGAAAACTAAAACAGATGAAGATTTTTTTACATAGGTGTGTGAAAACTAAACATTGTTATTCTGAATGAGGCAGCATCATAAAAATAAGTATCGTCATACAAAAAGTAAATAAAGGTTGTGTTTTTATACCTAGATGGATTAAAAAACACAACTCTTGATTCGCTCAAATTCAATATAGTTTCAAAGTGTCTATTTTACCAATAAGTTAGAATTCATAATTGTTTTTGTGATCCATGTAGAGAAAAGGACCATCTGTTAACTCCTCAAAATAAACATTTGAAAACAGATTGGATCCAGGAGAGGTCAAGCAGTTGTCAATTTCAAAGGAAAATTGTAAGGTTGAGATATGAGAAGGTTGAGTGCTTAAATTTCAAGAATGAATTATTTTTTCACACAAAAATATTATTGAAGTTCTTACAATATTAAACTTACTATTAAATCTTCTGTATGCAGATCCAAATGTTTCAACAGTTGTGTCAAAAGAATGCATTACTGGCTAGTAAAGTAACACAGATAACTAGGGAGGTTCACTACCATCACAACAAATATCTGAAAAAGACGGAAGAAACTCACTTTTTAAACAACATGTTACACAATTATCCAAAAGATTGTGGAATTTCCAGGAACTCACTTGAATTATTAGATCTAAATAGTTTTTCTCTTAAGGGGGGGGGGGGTGACCTTGAAAGATGAACTTATCAGCTGACCTTGATTAAATGATAATCTCCATTCATATTTATCCCCCCCCCCCTTTCGAAGAAGAGGAGGTATATTGCTTTGCACTTGTCAGATGGTTGGTCAGTCCGTCCATTCAGAGACCTTTTTTTTGTCACGAGCATATGTCAAAAGTATGCAATTAAGAATCATTAAACTTCACAGGTGGATAGATCTCATAATTTGAGGAGAAGTGCAGTGCCAAGAACAATAACTCTTTTCATTATATTTTGTGAATTATTGCCCTTTGTTTATTGACAAAGAACAGGCTATTGACTTGCTTTAATGGGGGTTTAAATGTTTTAAACATCTCTTGTTCTACATTGTGTCTTAGTTAAGCTCTAAGCCAATTGTAATTTCAAGTTTAACTGTCTTGATTGTCTATTCAGCAATCAACCTGTAAAAACACTCATATATTGCTTTGTCTGAATCCTATGGTGATGAAATTCATCAGCTGCTTTTTTTATTATTGACTAGTGATACACTTGTGAACTTGAAATCGACAGGCTAGTCATCACCTATTTTAATTTTGTATTGGTATTGTATTTATTTATACGGGCGAAAGACCGGGCCGAAGGCCCGGTCTGAAGACCGCCTATAGCTTACAGGTATATATAGAGAGAAAATAAGTAAAATAACTAACAATAAAATTAGAACTCATATACCGTTCAACCCAAATCGTCCATTTTGATTTCCCCATAAAAAGCTCCTATGTCAGGCCGTGTCCGTTTATCGCCTTCCGGTCACTCACTTTCTTATACCCTGAATAGGTGTTTCGAGACACAGTCTAATTTTTTGCAACAACAACAACAAATTTCCGACTGGTTATCAAAAATTGCTTTAAAGAAGGCTTTTAGATCTATAAATCGTACATTACAGTCAACCTACATTCAAGAAAATCCTTTTTAAAGAAGGAAAACAAAATTTAGCAGTCATTTTTTTAATTATTCGTCAAAAAGTGATTTTGTGTAACCTCTTCGACGGCAGAAAATTCAAGTTCAAAAAATGTTTACATTTAAACAGTGACGTCACCGAGCCTCATTCTGAATATTGATGCAGAGGTGGCACTCCAGTATTCCTGTACTTCCAGGTAGAAAGGTAACCTTTAGACTAGAAGACATATCTTCAGTCTATGCATTTTTTGACAAAAAAAAACAACAACAACAAAACCAGCTTCTGTCTTCAAGAAATTTTAAAACACCCATTATTAAAGTGATTTTAGTATTTTCAAATTCATAAATTTCAATACTGATCTGTAATAAAAAAAACACAAAAAATAAAAAAATAAGAAAACACATTTATCCTATACTTTATTTAGATTTGTTCCATTTTTGAGTGTCTAGAACAGGCACTAAAGTCTGGAAAAATGTTAGAAAGGGAAAATTGCTTTCTCAAAGAAACCAAACTATTTGTACTTACAAAGGATGAAAGGATTGTTTGTTTTGGTCTTTTTTATGTTTACATAGAAAGCTAATATGAGCAATGGCCATGAGTTTAAAGTCTTTCTGCATTGCTTCTGATCTTGGCAATTTTAAGGCTAAAGCTTATAGTAACCTGGTGCATTAGATCTACCTAGTTTTAGCCATAAACATGGACAATTAAGCATTGACTCGAAATAAGAGGTTGTTTTAAAGCGCTGTATGAAGCCATTTACAGATGAACAAATTCTAAATTTTCCAAATTAGAAGAAGATGTAGACTTACAAAAACATAGATATATTTTTAATATCAGTTACTTACATAAAAAATGTTGTCTAAAATAAAGAAATTGTATATCTAAAGTTTTCTCATTCTCCTGATTTTAATTGCTATGCTATATAGCAGCAAATAGCAGTATTTTGTAGGTAAAGGTTAAACCCAATAAAAGGAAACAATGCAAATAGGATAAATTGACATTGGTTAATTTCATTTAATTATTCTTATACTGTTTACCTAGAAATCTGATAAATGAAAAATTTGTCCTGCTTTTTGTGTTTCAAACTATGTACAAGGTACAATTAAAAATATATACATGTACTGGTATAATCAAACAAGAGCATTGCATATGGGTGCCCAAAACCACAACAACAACACCAAAGAGTAAAGACTCCAAGGTGATGACTGGACCTTGGTGTATTGTTTACACAGGCCCTCTAATAAAAAGGAACAAAACAAAGAAGATACATTGATCATAGCTTTAATGCAGATGATAACAATCTTTATTCAATTTTGACAAATCTGGAGAAATTTAGAACAACTAAGAAAGACTGATATACTGGTGAACAACTGTTTATATGTGAAGCCAACTACTTTGAGGCTTCCTTTTCACTACTGTCTTGATTCAATGTGACCAAACAGTTAACAACCTCTAGAATTTATGGCCAATTATCCTTGGTTGGAATCCATTTATTAATAAGAAATAAAATGTTATCCTATGTATCAAAATATTCTCTTCCAATAAATATTTTTTCTATTATAAATCTAAAATAGCAATTCAATATACTATAGATATATATTTATATTTCTTGTATGAAAAATTGTGTTAACACATTGCTGTTTTTCTTACTGAGTTGTTAGTGTGCTTATACTCATAAACAGATGGTTGTGGCTTCATTAAAAGCGAATTTCATATGTTTGCCATGGCTTTTAAGTTGACATGCTTATCTTAGTTGCACAGCAGTGCCACCACTCACAATATATTTCACTTTTTTTTTCTTATTGTGGTGTAGATCTGTCACTATTTACCTGATAGTTATCAAGAACAATTACTTCTATCTTATAATAATTCATTTAAGGTGCTCTTGATGTGTTCGCACAGCATTCACAAGGTATTCTAGTGGTCCCAATACATAGACATATAGATGATTAATCTAGATCTAAATAATAGAATTCAGCAATTTAAGATAACTACCGGTATAAATGGACCATAGGTTGTTCAAATATATACAAGAAAAATATTGTATGGTTTTGTGTGATGTCTCTGTAATGTTAATGAGATTAAAGCATCTTCATGGTGCCGCCTCTTTAAAAACTTGCAATTTACAAAAAGTGCTTCTTTTTAAAATTATACTCAATTAGGTATAAATGGCAATGTCAATTTCACCAATAAAACTGTGTGATAATTCAATCGACACTTTAATCTGCCAAATAGACACCATTTGGATTTGTGGAAATGGCAAACTGACACCCTTAACAGAAAAGACAGAAAAAACTTAGGCCTACTGGCTGGAGAGGGATTATCAGTGCATACCATTTCTAAAACAGTTTAATTTGCATGAAATGGTATGTGGCAAGGTGTGGTCACCAGTCAGTAAATGTCTCATTACAAATATTTTTTTTCTTTCGCCCGTTTTCTAGGCTTTGCCTAATTTCATATTATTGGTATTGCATGGCCTACTTATAGCCTGTGATCAGCCAGGTCATCTGATGCCCTAAGGCTAAATATTGAACACATCTCAGACTTTGAGACAACAATATCTAAAGTAAATTAAGGGCAGAAAAGATGTGACCAACATGGGACTCAAACCCATGACCCCCCGGAATACTAGCTTGGCACTCTTAACAACTGAACTAGCTGGGCACCTGGTCATGAGTCTACCCTCTGTTGATCACTTCATATCAACGACTTGTCATCACTGTCTGACAAATATGACATTGAAAAGTCATAAATCTTTTATTACTACAAAATGATCACTTCATATTGTTATTGCCAACTTGGGCTCAGGCTATTTTTACCCTTTAAAAGTAGGTCAGCTGAAGGGTTGAAATCTATTACAGAAAAAAGTAGTTACCTGCAAAGTATGTCTTTATGTAGATTAGCAGATAATCTGTAAGCCTTCTCTTAGTGTAGTGGGTATGAAGAGGCTATCACTTTTGAAATCGAAACGGGCTAGACATCAACTGTCAGATCAGAACGTCCAGTTCAACAAAACGGTGTCCATTTTTCACTTTTTGGGACAGCTCTCGATTCCTATCTTACATCTTTCATCATATATAAACTATTCATATCGAATTTCAACCAATATCCACCTGATTTGACTGTGATTCTATTTGACTTCTTCGTGAACATACTTTTCCTGTCACGAAAACTCATGACGTTGTTGTTGTCGTTGAAATCGAAAGTAGAAATTCGACCGATTTTTTTACTTTTGCATTTAAAAATACTAATTAATACATTATTATTCATGATTTCACATTCAATGACGAATAGAAAGTAATTTCGAGGAAAATATTTAGAAATAAAGATAATTTAGACGCAAATCCGATACAGACCGGAAATCGCCGAGTTGCGATATCGTTAATCACCGGAAACCCGACAAGTGCCGACATCGGCCGATGATTTTAGTTTTCATTAGGGGGGGTCTGCCTTAAGCGAACAAATTTGGTTCCGGTTTGTTTGTTAAATCAAAAGAAATCGTTTCAAATTAAATTTCTCAGTACATTTAAATCTAGCACTGCATGTTCTTATCGTAAAACTTATCTTATCTATATAAGTTTTGTAGTTCATTACCATCACTCAACTAAATGAAATTTCTGCGTATTCGGTGCGTGTGGCTATGTTTTCATATTGCATCTGGAAACACATGGGTTTTCTTTCCCGATTTTCCCAATTTTGATCATTATCTCATAGTACACCATATAGATGACGCATGGATTTTTTGGAACAATATAATTATGCCATTTTTCCAAACACGTTTTTGATCATTAGATACGTCTCAATTTTTGACGTCACATATTCTATCGCTGGAACTCGCCGATACCCAGAAATCGTGGGAAGCCCTTGCGAAGGAGTTCCGTGCTATCATAGGACGTTTTTATATATGCCGAAGACATTAAGTTTTGTAGAAAAAAGGCTATACAATTTTATTCTTCTTTAAATCATAAATTGCATGGAGACCCGCAACCACGTCATTAAGGCATCCCAAGATCGCCGCACGTACATCGCAAGGTCACTGTCGACGGTATACGACAGCAAATAGACAAGCTATGATTTTTATCAGCATTTTTCCTTGTTAAGCGTTCTTGATAAATTACCTCAGAATGAAAGTGAAAGGTAAAAGAAAGCATGGGATTATTATTTATAGTGAGATTCTTAATATTTCTTTATCGTATCCAAGAAGCATTTTTAAATAATGCGTTCTTTTTATAAGTCTTCAATGTCACTTAGATCTTAGATTGTGTGTATTGGGAAGCGAAGCTGTCTAGGCATTCGCATAAAAATTCGCATTCGCATAGGCAGCGTCAAAAAATTCAACCAAAATATTGAAAATTCTGACGAATTTATTTTAGGCTTTAATTGCTTGGTGGTCATTAATTCATAAACAAAGTCAGACTTTGACCATGCCATCAAGGAAATAGATAGATTTTACTTGGACCCACATCAGCAGTTCTGTATACAGTGTATGATAGGGGTTTGCTCAAAATAGGCCTTATAATCGCAAATAAGCTGTACTTTTTAAGGAAGAATAAGGGATGATGCAACCAAGTCGTAATATGTTATTTTTTATACGCCCCCGAAGATGGTCGTATATTGTTATCATCTTCTCCGTTTGTCTAACTGTCAATCGTCCGTTCGTCCAGATATCAGTGTGTCCGTACGTCCGTATGCCCAAATATAGTGAACGCAACTTCTCCTCTATTTATAGAATTGGATGAAACTTTCAAAAAATGATTCTAGTCACCTGACCTAGCGCATATTCTAATATTGTTCCGGTCCAATGATTTTTTTTCAGAAAGATACAGATGCTGATGACTGGTGTGTGAGTCTGCACCAATGAGTTACAGAAAAAGTTGGTTCAGATCCAATGATTTTTCAGGAAGATACGGATGCTGGTCATTGAAAATTACCAATAAATTTCAGTTTTCCGAACTTTTTTTCTATATCCTTTGACATTTGGGGTACCTTTTGGTGTGTGATCCCGCATCAATAAGTTACAAGATAATTTTGGATTTGGTTCCAGTCAATTCAACTATTTCAGGGCCGGAGGTTATAAAACTTTTCTCATTCTCTATTCAAAATTTTCTCAAATTTCAATTTGAGATTAAAGCCGTAATTCTGTTTAAACACTCATTTTAATGTATTAACATAAATTGTGATATTGATAACTTATTAATATTATCTTTTGTTTTTATATACTTATTTAAATTTAAAATTTGAGAAAATTTTAAGTTGAGTCTGAGGAAAGTTTTATAACATTGGGCCCAGATATACATTAATTTGTTAATTTGGGACATGAGTGATAGCAATGAAAATTTACAGGTGTGTAACAATTAACTAACATGTCATGTCTCACTTAAGTTTCAAGATACATCACATGATTTACCAATAAAGGTTATTAAAATTCAAACTCTTACAACTTTACAGCTACCTATTGTGGAAATCAAGTTTTTTGCGGCGTATATTGTGACGACAGCGCTTTTTTCGTAGATATCTTATATGGAAGCCGTTAAAGAAGATGATCAGAAAAACTATAGCCTATACGTACCTTTACAAAACAAAACTTCCTTAGCTGCAACTAGGACTTCTTAAATAACTAAAAATATTTTCTTTTTTCTCGCATCTTGAAACACAACATTTTGTAAGTGTTATCCATAAAGAAATACTCTCGTCACTGAAATCCAATACGTGCACATTCCAAAGCGAAATAACATTGGAAAAACCCACCGTCATTGGAAAATCCCTCGTATTGCACAATACCCTGCTTGAGAAAATAAAGATCGCGTAAAAAAATCTTTCGAATAGCAAATCGCCAAGTGTGAAGGGATATGAACTATTTAAGTAAGTGTTCATTTCGCTATTTATTAAGTATTCCGCTGTATAACTGAGAGATAAAGGCTTTATTTTATAATGTGTGGTTATTTTAATCGACTTTATAACTATTTTCTTGTGCAACAAATTCAATATAGCTTACCAACTGCTTATCGATAAATACGCCCGTGTCTTGACTGCATTAACTCGGGGATAGAAATACAATCGAGACCGACGACTGAGTGACCCAACTTGGTTTATCCTCAACTTAGCAAAGCTTTCTTTTACCAAAGTTAAAAAAAAACTTCTACTTAAGTTTTTATTTATTTCAAAAAATAGATATACGTTCTGTTCCACAGCTAAAATAGCCTAAATAAGTTAAAATCTTTGGGTTTTTTTCGAAATCTATACAAAATGTGTTCTTTTCATTACGCTACACTCTCCACGGGCAAATCTCTTTACATAGCCATAGAATCAAAGTAGTAATTGTTTGAAAATATTTCCACATTGAGGTTACATCGATTAATTCTTATTCAATGAAAAAAAACTTATTCATTACAGCATGACCTATTTCCTAACGATAAATGAGTTGAATATATGACAAGGTTATTCATGTAAATTGTCAGAAATATGATTATGACTGCTTTGGCCATCGACTCATTTTGTCATCCAATAACGCTAGGTCCAATGAGTTGCATGTCAACCAATTATGTCACTCGTATGTGTTGTGTTCATACCGAAATACCGGTTGTCACGACGTCAGATGAGAGTCAACTACGACAGATTCGGCATCCTGAACGTTTGTTCACTGCTGATAAATCACCTAAATATGGGTCATGATGGCTCGAAGCTAGCTTGCACAATTTACAATACCTAAGTTTTTTTCTTTAATTGTTATACAATGTTAATTGTGAAGGTAACGAAAAGACGATATCATCCAGTTTGGGCCTTTGTCTCATTTACATTTTTATCATTATATATATAATACATACTTAGTGTATTATATCGAAAAAATATCTAACGAGGTTGGGAGAATTGATCATTGTCAATTCTCACAACCGAGTTAGATATATTTTTCATACAATACACTAAGTATGTATTATATTTATCTTATAACCTCTTTTTGACTTGTTTTCGTCGATGTTTCTTACTGAAATGCAAGTTTCTAAAAATAACTGTATGAAATTATTGTTCTAAAAATAACTATGTGATATCATAAAAAATATCATACGGGATGTTATCACTCGGATATTTGTATAGTTATAAGATAAAATGAGATTCCAATCATTCTATATTAAAAGAGATAACAGATATTTATTCCCGAGCCATGCGTTATATTATAATTCTGTATTTCTTCTTATTCAGGTAATATCATGACGCGCGCTTGCTATCGATGGACAACACTTATTGCTTTATCTATAGCATCTTATGTCTCGGTAAGTAGCATCCGTTGCATTGTCTGCCATTCGATTTTCTAAGTCAAGATCATTAAACTTATATAGCGCCAAAAACAACTCATTCACAAGGCATAGATTACTGTGCCCCGAAACCGCTTTGCAGACAGGCGCAACTCGCGTTTTTATAATTTTAGTTGAGTTAATTAGTTTGCTGCTAGTCAGTCAACTTATCCATTCGATCATTCCGTCCAACAGTCGTAGTAATGCTGTTTTTCTCGGGTCACAAGCTCGCCGGCTCTGTCTTTTACATTGAACTGAATTCCATAAAGAAGTTGTATTTTACTGTGGGATCACTAGAATTTGATGGGGTTACTTTCTCCCTTTACCACAAAATGGTCCACCCTATTCTAACACACCTTTTTTTTCTTTTTTTTTTAAATTTCTGCCCCAAATATGTATCAAATTACACTCATGTTGATTCATTGTTTGCAACCTGTTCCAAGTTGACCCAGTGTAAATTTTTTTTCGTCAGTTTTAGGGTTTAAGGATGGGACAAGGCTTTTACATTTTTCTAATTTAGATTTATACATTACAGTTGTGGCCATTGATCAGGTCTTAATTTCATACAAATTTGTTTTTGATCAGATTAAAGTTTATACCAAAGGATAGATCTTGATACAAGGTCAAATCATGTGAAATATGAAGACTTACCGTTCGAAAAATATTACATCTGGCAATAGCTTTAACAGACACAGTCAAAAGGGCATTACCTAAACGAATGCCACCGATCCAGCGATGCGGGCATAAAAAACTTTCATTTATGAATGCAAATCACATATAAAGGCGCAATGTTACGCTATAGGTTTGAAAATACATGTGTTCAAGGAAAAGTAATTCGCTTTGGAAAAGTCAAAATTGAAATAAACACTCATCTCAATCAAAAAGATTTCTACCGTATTATTCTAGTATACAGAAGGGAGTTATGTTTGAAATTTAATCTGAGACCCCGGTATAAATATCTATAATGCAATGGAGCCTGTATTGTCCTGATATCACCTGTCTGACATAGCATGATACCAGGCATTCTATTTATAGATTTTCTTTGATTTTTAGGGTGTGTTGTAATTAAGCGCTGAAAAATGATTGCATGATAAATGGAATAAAATGAAAGTGTCCAAAAATAATAATGTTATCTGGCATAGGCTGCGAGAAATTATTATGACTCGGCAAAACCTCGTCAAGATCAATTCTCCCAACCTCGACCAGATAACATTGATATTATCAGACACTTACATATAATTCTCTATGACTCAGTAAATAATTGTATGCAAGCCTGACCTCTTGGACAATCCTGATAAAAAGTAAACAATTGTCTTAGATTCTAACATCATGCTCAACCATTACCCTAGCCGTCAGTTTTGATCCTCTTAAGATTTGAAATTATGATGTCAAGAGCTGTATTTAGTCAAAATGATTTTTGAGTGATGAAAGTCCCAGATCATGGCATCTTATAGGGCCAATTACAATTAAAACTGATTATTATCCCAACTTATCAAAGTTTAAATGAAGATTAGGACTGTATCTAACACAAATTTTATGTTCGGATGAGTGTCTAACTTTGGCGTTGTGCTAAACATTTGGAATTGATCTTCAGTACATGTGGATTGCTTTTATATTCGTAGACTTTACCTCCAGTAACTTTATTTCTTAATTGAACCCAAACTAATCTTAAAAAATAAAAAGTCAAGTCTTTTTGTTTTAATAATGATCAATTTTCGAGGTGTTTTTTTATCCTGTGGTGTATGAAAAAGGTCATCATAGCAACCTATGTAACGCTATCCGGTTGACGGAAAATACACACACCACAACACGAACACACACACACACACACACACTAAAAAACAAGGTATTTGCAACCAAGCTTAAAATTACGGTAAAAGAGATGGGACTTGGCCCGAAATCACTCATCGCTGAAATGTAATCTCTTTTGAAAAGTAATCACATTCCGTTTACAACTTTTAAAGTAAAATAGAAACTAGTACTGTACAGCGCGTTTTGTTATATGGAGAAAACTGTTGTCGGTCGTCTCAATTATAAGAACAGAACAGAACAGAACAGAACTTTATTTCAACTTAAGCATACATAGCTCATCATTGATATAAATATACAAATTAACAAAACACATTGAAATGGCAGTATGAAACACATACATTGAAAAAAATGAAAAACATTTTATCAATAAAACTATTATCTATTAACTCGGTGAGACTGTTACATATTTTCGTAAATTTAGTTTAGGATCAAATTAAACTTTATCCTGGCGTAACTTAAAAGCTTTAATACAAAAGGATGCCAATTTACACAAAGTAGATTTTTTGTCTGAATTCAAAAGTTGTACAAATTTGAACATGTTTGGTCTAATAATGAAATATTTTGGAATGAGTTTTTGTCGCAAATCTTTTAAAAAAGGGCATATTAAAACAAAATGAAATTCATCTTCTATTTCGTTTGTAGAACAGAGGTTGCAGATGCGCTGATTCCTATCAATTTTTTCACGTCTTCCGGTCTCTATTTTCAAAATATGCGATGACAATCTTATTTTTGCTATTATGTTTCTATATTTTGTGCAATCCAGAATATCTAGATAAAGAGATCTTCCAAATACCGATTTTATGTTTCTAAACAAAGACAAAGACGGGTAGTATTTTTTCGTTTTCATGCCAGCCACTAACATAAATATCTCTTAACCGATCACGTAACATCGGTATAAACAAGTTTCTATTTACCGACTCTGGGTACAGCCAAACTTCGCGAAATCCAGCATTCTGCAAGATATCGCGAACCTTAGATGACCAGTTAACAATTTCAAAATTAGTTTCTACTTGATCTCTTTGACCATTTGTAAGTGTTTTCAAAATAGAGTTGTGAACCTTCTCTTTATATAATTTTAACCAGTAGCTGATTATGCGAATATGTCTTGTAATATATAAAGGAAATCGACCTAATTCTGCGTACAAAGCAAGTGATGAAGTACTGTTTTTGATATTTAAAATCCATTTACAAAATTTTCTGTGAATAGTTTCTAAGTTTTCAGCCCTTAAATGGCCCCAAATTTCACAACTATAATTCAACACAGACAATACATGAGAATCAAATAAATTGAACATAATATTAATAGGGGGGTTGATATCTCTTGTAATATTTAGTAATGAATCCATTGCCATTAAGGCCTTGTTACGAATTTCATGTGTTGCTGGAACAAAAGAGCCATTGCAAGAGAATAATAACCCAAGATAGTTAAAAGTTTTAACAACTTCAATAACTTTTCCCTCATATAATATATTTGGGGTTTCTCGGACATTTGCTTTCTTCTTAAAAAACATCACTTTTGACTTTTCGACATTTACAGTAAGTCTCCATTTCTTACAATAACATTCTAAACTATTTAATTGATCCTGCAATGCTTCCCTAGATTCAGCACAAATAACGGCATCGTCTGCAAACAGAAACAAATAAATAGAAATCTGATCCAGAGTTATTCCTGGATTATCTCCCTTTTGTATGCAAAGTTCTAAATCATAAATAAAAAGAGAAAACATCATTGGCGACGTTATCGCTCCTTGAAATAATCCGACTTATAATAGGCCGATAATGAGTCCAAATGGCTAACACTTAATTTTACTTCTTCGTACATTGATTCTATAACAGAAAAAAGTTTAGCATTTATACCCATTTTAAGCAGTTTATACCATAGTGAGTTTCTATCAATAAGGTCAAACGCCTTTTTGAAGTCAACAAAACAACAGTATAATTTGTCCTTAGTATGAAATTGACGTTCAATTAATAAATATAAACTATAAATCGCATCAACAGTAGAGTAGTTATTTCTAAAACCGTATTGGGCATCTGTTAAAATGTCATTTTATCCACCCAAAGCTTTAGACGTTCGTTTAAAATCAACGTGAAAAATTTTGCAAAACAACTTGTAATCGTAATTCCTCGGTAATTACTGGGGTCCGTTATGTCCCTCTTTTTGTACAGTGGTTTGACTACGCCTGTAGACCAACACTTAGGAAAAGATTTACTATCTAGAATGTAGTTAAATAATAAACAAATCGGTTTAGCTAAATGCTCTATATTTTCGGTAAAATATTCATACATTATATTGTCCGGAGACGTTGATTTGTTATGCCCTAATCTTTGACATGCTTTCTTGATTTCGTCAATCGTAATAGGCTGATCTAATTCTTCAAAATTACAAGTACATTTATTTTCCGTCTCGTTATTTTCAATGTCTAGCGAAAATGAGCTAGTTTCGTTATCATCTATGTTTTCTTTTGCTCCAGAAAGGCATTTGAAAAATTCATAAGATTCCGAATTAGTAATAATATCGCCTTTATTTTCGCTGTTTTTCTTTTTGAATAATGACCAGAATTCGCGTGGGCTTTTCTTTCTCATGTAATTCATTTGTGAACATAATTGGCGTTTATACTTTTTCTTATTTTTTCTGCAACAATAACGATAATCTTTTTTCTTTTCATACAATATTCGCCTATTTTCCTCTTTTTTGTTTAAATTGAAATTATATACTGCAGTTTTAAACTCTTTATGTTTGAACTTACACTCTTCGTTGTACCATTTTTGTTGCACTTTATTCACTGATGAAAATGCATTTTTATTTTTAAATGTTTTACAAAAGTATTTTTTCGCCCTTTTTATTTAAAAATGTTGTAAAAATTATAAGGCAAAAAAACTGCCAAGGGTCACCACTGTTTGCAGTCAAGGACTGATGTTCTTTGAAGACGGTGAAAAGTTTGACCGTATGTACTTCAGACAAACAAATGTAAAGTTAATCACATGTTTGATACAGAAAGACACTTAACTATCAGAGCTCCGAGAAATAAGACATTTTCCCTTATATGACAGAAGTGTGTGCAATATTTAACGACAGTTATGTTGAATATGTTGAAGGCTGATCAAGGGAAATTGTGATATGACTCTTTTTTGTGTCGTTTAGACGTCACGTTAACGTTGTTATATGCCGCGACGTACAGTTTTTGTAACTTTTATCAATATGGAGACTATTATCTGCTTACTGGTTATCTGAATGAGAAGAGAATAGAGATTCTAGTGATGTAAATTTAATTCATGTCTATTTAAAACTGGAGCCTTAATGTAAAGTCCACGAAGAATATTATACATGCAACAAAAAGACTCTTTAGTAAAAGTTATTTCATCTTTTTTTCCTCATTCTTTTTCAAAAAAAAACAAATCCCGTGGATCAATCGTTAGAAACCTAAAAACCAGGGAATTAAAAAGTGAAATTGAAGAACCAAATAAGTATACGTATATTCGGATACGATGAATTACCGGATGTGGCGCATTCCAATCTTCTGGTACCATTAGAGTTTTTTGGATTGGTCGAACAACCGATCTCTCGAACAAATTATCAAGTCCCAAGGGTGTTCGAGCTACCGAAGTTTAACTGTAAACTGCCCTCGTACTTCCTAAACAATAATTATCACAACTAGACCATCATAAACTATATCAGTATTGTTAATTTCAGGTTCTGTCTTTATATTTCCTTCGCTTATACTATTGTCATAATTAACTTTTATGATTAATCGTGCTTAAATAAAACTAATGTAAAATGTCACGTATACCATGCTAGTTTTCGTAGATTTTTCAGCTTATCTGAATTTATTTGCTTCGGCCTTCAAAACAGAAAAACACATCATCAAAATCTCGTTTTATTTAAAGATTGAATTAGTAATAATAACTTCTATTCATTAAAATGGCACAAATTTTCTAACACTTCTTTCATTTTTCAGGTTAACGGCAATAATTGCACCGTAGAAGTGTGTCCAAAAAATCTTCCATACTGCTCGCCCGTTGGTTGTCTTTTTGAGTGTCCGAACGGTTCTTTTATTGATGGATACTTTTGTCGTACTAACTGTAGGGAAAAATACATCGACCAAAATAAGTGTGTAGATACATGCCCTGACACAGCGCATTTTATTCAGACTAAAACTGAATTAATTAATTGGACGTTTAAAAAACTCCGGTATTGTAGGAGGGCTTGCACCTCGGAAACGTATGTTGTGAACGGAACATGTGTTCAGTCATGCCCGGATGGCAATAAGTTTGTCGAAAACAATACTTGTACTTCACAGTGTAAAAAGAACATGCTCAGGGTAAATGTAACAAAACACGACCAACTCACTGCAATAAAATGTGTACCATCGTGTGATAAAGGGCGTTTTATTCAGAACGGCTATTGTGTCGGTTCATGTTTGCAAAACCAAGTTATATATCAAGATACATGCCAGGATCATTGTCCGATGAACGCAACCATAAGAGATACCGATAATGCTGGAAATATTTTCTGTAAATTGAGTTGTGATGATCAATCTCGTATTTTAGTTGAAAATGGATCTTGTGTGAAGCAGTGTAGCAAAGGACTTTTAATTGCAAATAACAGATGTGTACAAGACTGCCCAGAAGAGCTACCATTAAAATATGTAGAATTCACTGGTATCACTCATTGCTGGCAGTCCTGTGTTCCTGGAGCAATACTTCAAGAAAATGGGTTTTGTGTTAGTCAGTGTCAGGAGAGTAGGAATGTTTATCAGAATAAATGTATCGTGGAATGCCCCGATGAGGCACCCATTGTGTATGACGGGCATTGTGAATCTTACACATCCTGCACTAGAAATCGACGCAACCTTGTATACAATAAAACGTGTGTTGAAAATTGTCCGAATGGTTCTAACTTTGTGTATAATTGGGAGTGCAGGGAAAAGTGTCCACAAGAAGCTCCCTTCTGCTGTAAAGTGGATTATAATGAATGTGAGATAAGCATTTTAGAATATCCCTTTGTCGCAAATGGGTTTAAGTGCTTGGATAAATGTCCTCCCAACTGGAAACATTTCAAAAACAGTTGTGTAAAAACATGCCCTGATCAAACATTTCTTCACGGAAACAATTGTTTGGAAAACTGTCCCAAATCTACGCCATTTATGTTTGAAAATTCCTGTGTTTCGAACTGTTCGTTGGCTGACAAGCGGAAGATATATAACAACACATGTGTAAAGTCATGTCCCAATGGAACATTCATTCAAGATGACCTTTGTGTTGAGAACTGTTCTAGCAAGACACCCTACATCATAGGCGACACATGCGTGAATTATCCTGTACAAAAGTGCAAGCCAGGCGAACTTATCGATGATGATAAATGTATCAAACGAAGTGATTGTGAAAAGGTGATAGTTTTCGATGGAACATGTAGCAACAGTTGTCCAGTTGGCTATATTTACACTAGAGTAAAGGACAAACCTTGCCTTTCAAGGAAAATTGTGCTTTTTAATCTTATATGTTATGGGATAGATGGAATATTTCTGGTGATATTGCTGATAGCCTTTTTCTCAATGAAAAGATTTACGTTGTGTAAGGTAGGTAGAACATGTCAAAGATCTTTAACAAATCTATATTTCTCGTTCAATCAAAGTCATTTAGATTCATCTGCCGTCCTGACATTGTGAAGTGCTTTGAATAGCACTCTGCTTATAAATTAGCCACTAAATCATTGAGGCCTCCAAAACGTGATAATTTTGTCTCGTGTAGATCAATTTCTCGGGCTCAAACCCTGACGGCGCCATATATGCTTTCGGACTGCATTCTCTCCCACCATTTGGTGGATAATCGTAACACTAAGTGAGATAGCAGCTGGAGGCTAGGAAGTGACGTAAAGGTAGTAGTAGGACTATTGGTGCAAGAAAGACCGGCTCTCTGTTGTAAGGTTCTCTAGCCGCTGTTATATGACTAAAAGATTGTTATAAACCCAATTCCAAATCAGTAAGTTTCATGTTGAGTTATTATGCAAACGTTGATTCACCAAAAGATAGTTTTCGAACATTTAGTTAATGAGAAAAAATATATGTGAAGTGTCATGCGTTAAAAAGTCACTTTGGAATTTCGCGAAAAAAAAATGTTTGAAAAGAGATACATTGTAGGATCAAGTCGAGGTCAACTAGCGGCTTATCACTGTCAACACCTTTTCCCATTTCAATAAGGTCCCTTTCGCATGACGGCATTCGGAGAATCCCTCTGACTTTTTCGTAAACTTGAAACTACCTCGGACGTAAGTTGAAAGAATTGTGTAAAAAGGGCCGATAGAACTTTTGTAGCAAACAAAAGAAGACACTAACCCTACTTTGAAAAAGTCACAAATCTCGCAAAATGAAGGGAATTTTCTAAATTTCCGTAAAGGACATACCGTTATGTTGTTGAAAAATCAATATGCTTTCGATGCTTTAAAGGAAGCTGAATAGAAATATGTAAAGAAAACATTATTTAAGACGTTCATTTGCGTAAATGAGGTGAATTTGTTAAATTTACCCCACCCACCAATGTTAATTTTGAAATTGAGGAAACCCATGCTCTCATGCAAATTAAATTGCTTTCCCTGGATTTTTTTTGATGCATTTTGGTTTTGTTATCTATCAAGTGCATGGGCTATCGGAAATCATCAAACACTTTCATCTTTAACATTATCAAACGTTACTTTTCGTGCTTTATTTGAGTGACCGATTAGAAGTTGGTTTAAGTTTACTTTGAGACGTTATCTATCTACAAAGCGCATTGTGAAGACTCTGGTCAGACTGTTCGGCTGCACAGACTGGCCAGAGTCTTTACTTTGGGCGTATTTGAAATTGTTGGAAATTTCACTAACAGACACAATTATATTCAAATATTTCAGGTTTTCAAACTGAAAAAGGGCAGCCAGATGTCATCCAGTGATGGAAACATAGGTGATAACGAACCTTTATTGAGTGAAGATAACGTTGATGTAATTGTAGTGTAAAAATAAAAAAAAAGTGATTTTGAGAACAAATCCGTTGATTAGATATGAACCTAGGCGTGGTTCTTCTTATAAATATAATGTTGTATGAAAATTAAAAAAGTTGTTTTTAGGAAAACTGTTTTATTAGATACGAATATGTGCTTGATGGCACTGCTTTATTAACATATTGTATTGTCAAAAATAAAACAAGAGGGCCATAGTGGCCCTAAATCGCTCACCTGAATGAACTGTCTTAAATTTTTAAAAGTAGGTCTTGAAAAAGAATGATGAATGAATGTCACTCAGCTAAACCATGCTATTGCTTCTATACAACTAGAGATTCCTTTTTTACAATTTTCAGGATTGCGAACAAGGTTTTTCTAAGACTTGACTAAATTTCAAACTCACCTGGGATTTCATCAAGACAATCATTCTGACCAAATTTCAGGTTGATCAGGCAAAAAGTGTTGCCTCTATAGAGCATACAAGTTTTTTCAAATATTTGACCGTGTGACCTAGTTTTTGACCCCAGTTGACCCAATTTCTAACTCGTCCGAGATTATATCAAGACAGTCATTCTGACCAAATTTCAGGTTGATTGGGCAAAAAATATGGCCTCTAGAGTGCATATAGGTTTTTCTTTGATTTGATCCTGTGACCTAGTTTTTGACCCCAGTTGACCCAATTACAAACTCGTCCGAGATTTTATCAAGACAATCATTCTTACTGAATTTCAGGTTGATCGAGCAAAAAATGTGGCCTCTAGAGTGCATACAAGGTTTTTCTAAGATTTGACCCCGTGACCTAGTTTTTGACCCCATTTGACCCAATTTAATACTGGTCCAAGATTTTACTAAGGCAATCATTCTGACTGAATTTCAGGGTGATGTGGCATAAAATATGGCCTCTAGCGTGCATAAAGGTTTTCCTTTTATTTGATCCTGTGATCTAGGTATTGACCCCATTTGACCCAATTTCAAACTGGTCGAAGATTTCATCAAGGCAATCATTCTGACCAAATTTCAGGTTGATGGGGCCGAAAAGTGGCCTCAAGAGTTCATATAAGTTTTTTTTCTAAGATTTGACCCTGTGACCTAGTTTTTGACCCCAGATGACCCAATTTCAAACTCGTCCAAGATTTCATCAAGACAATCATTCTGACTAAAATTCAGGTTGAACGGGCAAAAAATGTGGCCTCTAGAGTGCATACAAGTTTTTTTTCTAAGATTTGACCCTGTGACCTCGTTTTTGACGCCACTTGACCCAATTTCGAACTCGTCCGAGATTGTTTCAAGACAATTATTCTGACCAAATTTGATTTGGCAAAAAATATGGCCTCTAAAGTGCATAGAAGGTAAATGTTGACGACATACGACACACGACGGACGACGGACATCCACCTAACCACTATAGCTCACCTTGAGCACTTCGTGCTCAGGTGAGCTAAAAGGGATATTTGAGAATATGTTCGTTGATTCTATATAAACATTTTTCTGAGGGCACTGCTGATAAATACATGTTTTGTAGTGTAAAAATGTATATATGTTATTTCAGATACTATAAGAACCTGTGCACGGCACTACTGCTAATGAACACTTACATTGTAGGTAACTTGTAAAAATCAAAATTTGTTAACGGGACAAAAAGTTAGTTGATTAACTTAAATATGAACCTTTGTTTGACGACACTTCATATATACATGTACATGTTGTACAGTAAAGTCATAATAACCATCTTAGAGTGTAAAGTTTGTTGATTAGATATGAACGTACTCGTGACGATACCGCGAATAAACGTATTGTAAACGTCAAAATATTTTGGTGGACGTTTTTACGTCTACCAGTGTTGATGCGTGAGAAAAATCCGGTCAGATGTTAAAATCATTTCAAAAAAGTAGTTCCAATTTGGGTTTAATTTTCTTGTCTTCAAGACTTGTGTTTGCCAGACAACTGTGCATTTTGAAAATGGCATTATATAAGAATTCTATACAATTTGTAGATTATTCGAAGACTCCTTTAAAATCTTTAAAATGCTAAATCAGCTGACACTCCTATATACGCGTTTTAAACTATCGCGCAAGAATCTTATTAAACGACAAGGCGGTGATTTGCCTGGTGGGTTTTGTCGTAGTGAAAAGTGGGCGAGAACAACGTGGCTGAATTTCTAGCTCGCTGTATGAGAGACAACAAGTAGTGTATAAACATTCCGTCAATTCTATTTGATAAAAGAATCTGTAAGTAGCGTGAGAAACAGACGACACATTTGCGTGGTGCAATATACTCTTAGTTCTTTCACCGTCTATTGATAACCAAAGTTGTTTTCTTTAGAGAAGATGAAAAAAACCGTCAAATAATTTATTTTAACATAATAAGGAAAGATTTTCGATTTCTTGAGTGAAAGATTCATTTTCTGATTCAGAATTTATAACATTTTCAACCAATCTTCGTGGAAAACATGGGAAGATTCAACACAAGCAAAACTGTGTCTTGCAATTCATTTTTTTTATGCAAAACGCAACATTTTTGAATAAACAATCTTCTAATGCCGCTCAATAAACTAGTTGTTGTTTCGACATTTTAGTCACATAGCGCTGACATGTCTCTGTCTGTCACTCAGGCGAGACAAGTTACCGCAGATGCGTTTTGAGATGTAGAATTTCGATGATATCATTAAATTTGAAGCCACGGCTGTATTTGCGAGATTTTATAAGTTCCTTATTAATAAAGTTGTTGGTGCTTTTTGTAGATGTGTACATTAAATTACTTATTGATCATTAACACTTAGCACAATCAAAGTTATTTTAAACTTAGAGTATTTTTTATATTATAAATGAAGTAAATAGTTCATGTTAAA
This sequence comes from Fragum whitleyi, assembly GCA_948146395.1. Classification (NCBI taxonomy): domain Eukaryota; kingdom Metazoa; phylum Mollusca; class Bivalvia; order Cardiida; family Cardiidae; genus Fragum; species Fragum whitleyi. The sequence continues at coordinate 32,881,031 of OX411551.1, read as the reverse complement.
AAGAGGGTTGGATGCCCCTGATTATAAATGTGATCCGCCATTCAAAAAGGAAAGATCTGGGTATTCCGAAAAAGATCTTTGAAAATGCGACCTCCGGTTGGCCGGTGCTGGAACCAATCTATTTTTCAAATCCTTTTTTACGCTGTCCCTTTGTTGCGTGACGGGTCACACAGTTTTCATAAAAAAATTGGTATTTATACCATGTATCATTCGTATAAACAAAGGACTAGCAAAAATGTGTATTTCTTTTAGAGTTTGCATTAACATTGAAACTTGCCGAGCTTGGGTCGAAACATTTTATATATATCATAAATTTACATGGATAGTTTCCTTTTTGTCCCGTTACTTTTACCACAATGCCACCAGCAACGTCCACCTTCAGTACTTTCAGTGCTTTGATTTATTTCATAGATGAAGAGAATATTTCTAATTTCATGGAAACTAATAACCTTATCACTTTGTTTAAATACGAGAATAGATGTAATTAGGTTTTTAGTTTCAAACCCCTATACGGTTAAAACAAGAGGGTCAGAAGGACCCTAAACCGCTCACCTGAATTTTATTGGTCCAGTTATCTCACGTAAGTAACTATCTGGCAAACCTTCATTCACACCAATTTTGCCTAGTTGTTGATTGATTGATTAAATGGAGTTTTAAGCCGCTTTCTACACTTTTTTCAGTTATATTACGGTTGTGGAGCACCTAAAAATTGGTTCCTCGTATTTCTCTCACCAATACTACCATTACATCCTTTCCTAGCCTCCAGCTGCTATCTTACAGAGTTCTACGATTATCAGCTCATTGGTGAAATCAAATAGTCGGAAAGAATTATTGTCGCCGTCGGGGATCGAACTCGGGACTTCTAGATTGACAGCCCGACGCGCTACCATCTGCGCTATGACGGCGGCCACCCTAGTTGTTGTGGACAAAATAGAACAAAATTAGCGATATTGGATTACCTCCCTTTTATTACTCTCATTAAATTTCATTCTAAAATCATTCCAAAATCATTAATCTAATCAATTCACGATGCTGTTTACTGAATAGCCCCGTAGCTTGATGTATCAACTAGCCCTATGTACTTAGTCGCCTGTATACTTCAACTAGAAGGACTGCTCCCTGTCATGCCCCTGTAACATTTGCCAACTCCTCACTCTTTCGTGTAAATCGTACAAAATTATCAAATCGGCAAACTTGGAAAAAAGGCCGAAATTTTACTTTTGCACCAAAAAGCAGTCATAATATAAACAAATGTTCATAAAATTCCACCAGAAGAGTCTCAAAACCTTAAATATAATGACAGATTATCCGAAATGGTTCGATCGATACGATAAACGGCTCCAAAACTAAGTCATGAGTTCCATACGAGTACCAACGTCATGTTCAACACACTGACATATACAAGCCTTCCCTAACCGTACATTATGTCTATTATATGAAGCATTTGGTAACTTATCGTAGTCCGACATCATCACAGGTGTAACGTTACACAAATGTTCTACAATCAGGTTCCAAGCATATTTCTGGAACAAAAAAATATAATAAATCATTATATGACTCTTCGCAGGAGTGAAATAACCCCGTTTAATACCTTTGTTATTACACGGGTTCTTACAATTCGAATAGAGTAATAATTAATCAAATGCGCTCAGAGTAAATAGCAACGCTATTTAGTAAACGTGAAAACGACGTCATTTTACATATGATGACGTCATAATTTTAGAACATTCTGGCAGAGTTTCATTGAAGACGTCCAAGTGAGCACCTAACAATGGATCCCTGGTATTTCTCACATCAGTACTACCATGATTTTATAAGCGGTGTTTAATGTTGCATGGAAAAAATAATGATAAATTTCATGAATTTGTTGATGTGAAAATGGGAGTATATTAGATGTGGAATATCATATTTGTTCGTTTGCCTCGTTATAATTCTTTCTCGCAGCCGAGACCAGATAACAGTGATATCTTTAAAAGTCACTAACATATCATACTGTTTATCATGTAATCAGCGTTTGACTTTTTTTAAAAATCATTCAAGAGAAAGAGGGTCTGGTTTGAATCATGAATATGCAAATTGTTTCTGTAAATAGACGGTCTGATATCATTTTATGTTTTCAAGCAGATGTTCCATTTTAAAAAATCTCAACTGCATGACAAATTGAGTGTTCTCACTGGTCCTCAGCCAGTGTAGTTAGAAAAATTATTTCACACTATAGTCTGTATCATCAAAACTGAACCATCCATTCGGATTCATGACATTCTTTAATGTTTTTATTTTCAAACTTTATGATAAATCTATAAAACTGGTTATAAAAATTTCTCATGCTCAACTGAGAATTTTCTCAAATTTTAAATTAATAACTGAAAGAAAATAAAAGATGATATAAATAAGGTGTTATCTATAACAACTTATCAATATCATCTTTTATGTTAATACATTAAAATGTGTATTAAAACAGAATTACATCTTTATTCTCAAATTGAAATTTGTGAAAATTTTGAATTGAGAATGAGAAAAGTGTGATCCACGAAGACACAAAAAACAGTAAAGAACGTATATCCTATAAAAGGGAGGTGATATATATCGCTAATTTTGTTCAACTTGTGCAAAATAAACGATAATGGATTACCTCCCTTTATTTTCAATCAAAGCTCGCTCCCAACACTCATTCAATTTCATTCTAAAATCATTCCAAAGTCATTCCTCTTGTCAATTTCACGATGTTGTTACCTGTAAAAGATCCGCAACATTTCGGAACTCATGATCTTTTGTAATGTTAACTGAGATTTTCTAATGAAATATTTAGGAAACCTCGGTAATCACTGTTAAAGTTCATGACCTTCTGACCGTTGCGAAACTTTCACGGGTCCACTTCCTTAAAAGAAAATGTATATCAAAAAACAAACCTTTGCCCTTGATTCTTTGTCGGTGATTAATTTAGATAAGGTCAGGTGAGCTAGAAATTCCTGGAAGTAGATGATATGAGAGAAAAATTAATTCAAGTTGTTTCCATCAAGATTCGAATATTTGGCTTGACTAAAAACTTGGTTAAATTGCTTAATGAAGACAACTTGAGAAACCAGCTATTTTGCACACAAAGTTGGGAAATTCAATACGGTAGGCAATGAAATACCGATAATTTCCCCAGACTTGGATGGAATTAGGGATATTCTATTACCTCCCTTCAATTTCATTCAAAATCCCCCACGCATTCATTATCATTTTAAAATGATTCCAAAATCATTCATCGTGTTTTAGCTAATATTGTCGCGACGCGTTATGGTTGGAAAAGACACCGATATCACCAGGTAAACTGAAATGCATTTATCCAAGAAACCACACCTACACACCCATACACCTATACACACACATCCAACCCAAACACACAGGTAATGGCAATTTACTTTTATCTTTTCAAAATAGAATGAGTTTTTCATGTACTACAAATAAGGAGTGACCGATTAGGTAGGGTTTTATTTATTATTATTTTTTTTTTTTATTTCAATTTTCTAAGAGTTTGATTTACCTGACATTCTGAAATCTTGTATCTCATTACAGATAGCTAAAGCTAGGTTAAGAAACAACAAATATTTAAGTTGCAGTGTATTTACATGTCAAACAAAAAATAATAACATGTCAGTCCCATCAGTATTGTCGATAGAGCACCTTACTTAAAAAACTCGTTTAATTTAAACGGTTCGATTCCCGCAAGGGCGTAACTCCCGTTACGCAATTTACGCAAGTGCTTAAAATAAATAATCCTCTGTTGAAAAATATCGTTGATGAATGATCAAAGCATCGAAACTACAGATTATTCAAGCTGTAGTAACGATGTTTTTGATTATTCGCCAACGTTTAAATCATAAAAAGGGAGCGGACGGATAGCAATTATCTTTTGTCACAGTTCTTTTATCGCCTTTATCCTATATATTCCTTGGTTGTCGCCTTCTGAGTGCGTATAAGTTTCAAGGTTCTAGATACGCCTATGTCCCGAGCTGGCAAACTAACGAACTACATGTTTTGTCTTTCGCATGAAACTTTTAACCGGGGCCCCGTTTGTCGGTGCTTTCTATTGGGCACGTAAAAGAACCATGGCACAGACCTCAGGCGTATGTATGTCTATCATTTATTCTTGCATTTTCCCTACTTATAACTTACTGTCTTCTGAGGCGTCACTCATATGGGTACTTTCTACGGTAGCGCCGATAGATATACGGAAATACACAAAGTATTAAAAAAACCCACTTAATTTCCGTGTGTGAAAACGTTTTTCATTCAATGATAAAATTCCAGGTTTTGACAACAAAAAGGATACTGTTGGTTCCTTTTCTCGATTGGCATCAAATAATAAAATCGTCTCCATCTCAAGACATCTTTGAAACATCTCTTTCCACATCTTTGTGTGGACGTCTCTGTAAACCTGAATTGAAGGGAAAGAGGATATCGAATGAGTGGTCAGGAAATGAGGCATTTATAGACAGAAAAAAACGCGACTTTGCCGAGTTTAAATATTATCTGTTTTAGATGACGAGTCTGATGTTTTTGCTATTTTACTAACACAGATTTGATATTCTTTTTATAATATGACACGAATTATTGCAAAAAAAAATGGTGACAGTTAAAAAGAATTCATTGATTAAAAATGTCCGCATAACATACAATACCGATTGTAAAATGACGTCATCCATCCATTATGACATCATTTTCACGACAAAAATATCGTTGCTATACGATCTTAGCTAATTTGCATAGTAATATATGAGTAATACAAGCGAAATAACTCTCATGTAATTTCAAAAATATTCGACTGGGTTATTTCAGTCGCGCGATGTAGATCATATGAGCCTGCGCATGAGATTTCCAACAATTTCATTTATGCCAGAGCAAAGACTCTGACCAGCCTGTGCATCCGCACAGTCTGACCAGAGTCTTCACTATGGGCTTAGTATATAGATAAGGTCTCAAAGTATCTGGAAACAATCGGGTCACTTTCTATTTACAGTTTTTGGCTGTCTGGGCCTCTCAAATTTTATATGTCACGAACATTTCAAACTGTTGGAAATGTCACGCACAGGCTCATATCAAACGTAAAATACTGTTTTAATTGGTGTAAATGTATAAATGATTTCCTCTTCCATTCCTGTTTTAAAGTGAGCCTGTGCGTGACATTTCCAACAATTTGAATTTTTCGTGAGGTACAAACATTGAGTATCGTAGAAAGCCACATACAGTAAATGTAATGTTACCTGATGGTATACAGATACTTATCTATCTACAAAACGCACAGTAAAGACTCTGGTCAGACTGTGCAGATGCACAGGCTGGTCAGAGTCTTTGCTTTGCGCATATTGAAAATTGTTGGAATACTCACGCATGGGCTCAAAGTATTTTTTGTGTCTTTAAAGCATTCCGGTGGATTAACGAGATTTCTTTATTATTTATCACTTGGTATGTTATTCGCAAAACCAGAGAAATTACCAAAATATTGAATCTTTTTTTCTGCTTTAGTTAATTTCACGCTCTTTGACTTTATCCGAGCGGGGATCCTTTAACCGATGACGTCATCATGTTGCCATGTTATCACGTGCAAAAATAATTTTATCCAAAAACTATGACGTTTCATTTCAGGTCTTCATTTAAGAAAAAAAGGTTATCGTATGTTTCTTGTGTAAGAATATTTCATTTTCTAAATCAATAAAATATATCATATATTCTCTTTAATGAAGCGTTTGTTGTTCACTTACTTCAAGATATAACAACCTTAGTCACGAACAAACAAACTCTTAACGCCCCCCCCCCTTCCCCCCCCTCCCCCCCCTATCATTTACACATGTAACAAAATGTGAGACACATATCAAATTACAAGAGCCGTCAGAGACAATACAATACAATACAATATCTTTTATTTCTCTCAGTTCCTTAACAGAAAGCATGAGGAAGAGCATATACAAATGTAACAGTGTGACGGTAAAATAAATTCAGTTATGATTAGTACTTTTTGTGCATAAAGGATTTAATCAATATACGGTCCGGGACGCAGCCCAAGACGGAACTGCATCCGCAAGACTCCATATTAGGGAGCGTCACAGGCCAAAATTAATCAGTATTAATGAACAATTTAAATAAATTTGGAATTTTTGGACGGATTATGCTATTTCCACAAAAGAAAATGTATGCATTAGATGTAAAAAAATTTGCTGTTGATTTTTTTCTATAGGTTTTTGGGTTTTCTAAATGGAAATGTGACCCATCAGGCGAAATTTTTAAATAGTTTATGGTCAAGGGTATCTGATTTGCAAATCAAATGTGATATTTAATCAAATCCTGAAAGTAAGACCAGGAGAAATGAAAGAAAAAGGTAACAAACATTTAGCCCCCCCTTTTTTCTATGATATATTTTTTATGAAAATTTCAAATTGTTTGAGGTAAAGGGCATCTAATTTGCTACTCAAATATGAAATTCCATTAAATTTTGACCATAAGACTAGAAGAAATGAGAGAAAAATTGTATTTTACCGTAAGTCCACTTTTCCCGTGACAATGCCACAAATCTAAAACAGGAAAAGACACATCAGCGTTGTTTTATAGGGAGTTCACATGGCAAGTTTCATTTGATAAGGCCAAAGGGTTATGGAGAAAGTACTATAATATGAGACACAGAGAGCTAACATAATGTAACAAACACTAACCCCCATTTTTCCATGACATACTTTTACTCAATTAGTTTATGGTAAAGGGCATCTGATTTGCCACTCAAATGTGACATTTCATCAAATTCTGAACATTAGACTAGGAGGAATGAAAGAATAACTGTATTTTACAAGCTAAGGTAAAGGTAACGAACATAAAGCCCCCCTTTTACATGATATATTTTTGTACGAAAATTGCAAAGTGTGTATACTAAAGAGCATCTGATTTGCTACTCAAATATGAAAATTTCATTTAATTCTGACCATAACATTAGGAGAAATTTGAGAAAAACTGAATTTTACCGTAAGTCCCCCTTTCCCATGACGAGGCCTCAAATGAGAAAACCGAGACAGATGCATCAACACTATATCATAGTAAGTTTACATGGTAAGTTTCATTTGATTTTGGCCCTAGTGTTTTTGAGAAATTGCTGAGGACGGACGGACGGACGGACGGATTAACGGACAGATGGACGGACGGACAGACAAAGCGGCGGCTATATGCTCTCCCTTCGGGAAACATAATAAAATATGAGATATCGGATGGTACTTGAATGAAATAATGTAGATTTAGTATAGATCTATTCATTTATAATACGGCGCGAGAGTGAAATGGACCTCTAACCCGTTGACTATTTTTGATATGTACGGGTTTTATTAGATCTAAACTAGTTAAATAATTATGAAAATGAGCGTAGAATCTATAGGCCTACCAACGTTGTTAAGTTGTCGTGAAAATGACGTCACAATTGACGTCATTATATAAACGACGTTAAATGTTACGTGGTAAAAAATTAATTTCAACAAATTTCAAGAATTTTGTCTATTTATGGCAAATTTCCAGTCATATTATAAATCGAATATCAAATTTTCGTTCATAAAATATCAAATGTATTAAACTCGTTATCTAAAACCGATTAAAAACTCCACACAGCATCGTTTTACTTGTTTTTAGACGACTCGTTTAATGAATTCTGTATTCAATGACCACTCATTCAATATCCTCTTAATATATGTGATCCGTCCTACATAAAGGGCCATCTTGGTAGTACGTTAAGTACCAACCCTTCGAACTTCGCAAGTTTTGCAGACTGAGTAAGCTCGATACTTTTCGCATTTGGCTGATTTTCTGAATTTTAGAAAGTATCAGAGGTTTTGAAATGCGACCTCGGATTGACCTGTACTGGATTTAATATCCTTTTTTAATTATTTATTTTACGAAATTCATAGACGGTCCTTTTTGCGTGATGGGTCACATATACATTGTAAGAGGTCAACATTATTGAGGCAAAAAATATGAATCCAAACAACATAAGGCTAGGTAACAATAAATCTAGTACTAAAAGCTCACTTTTTTTAAGAAAATGCACATTTCGTTAAGGGGCTCATTAAAACGGAAGCTTTATAAATGCTGTCGTTCAATAAAGGTAGACGCTCTGGTGAGATTTACCTTAGAGACCATCTTTGTATTTCGAATTTAGGTAGTGGATCCGTAATAGTTCCACAACATTTTGGAACTAATGATCTTTTACAATGTTGACCGAGGTTTCCTAATGAAATTCATTAGGAAACCTCGGTTAACACTGTTAAAGTTCATAACTTCCAAAATGTCCCGGAACTATTACAGGTCCACAATCTTAAAGCGAATCAGACCTGCATTCAGGATAGAAAGCTCAAGCCATTTTTGTTCACTATGATATCCACCTCTTGTCGTTGTGCAAGCACTTACAGAGCATCAAAAAAGAACGCCGTTCACGATGGGAAAGAAGGCCTGCCCTGTGTTCAGGATCACAAAACGGTGCAAACAGTAAGTCAATTATCCCCCACTTTGCACACAAGTGCACGTGCAAAGCGGGGGATAATTGTCTAACTGATCCGGCCCTGCATTCAGGATGAACCGTTAGCGAAGCGCTCTCGAAGTGATACCTTTCTTTTGTACGTATGTACACGTGCAAATCGGGGTATCATCTCAAAGCGCTCGCGAAAAGCTTTCACATCCTGAACACAGGGCTGAATGCAGGCCTGCTTCGCTATCCTGAACGGTGTGCTTGCTTTAAGCGCTTGCGATAATTGGCTACCAACGTCACGAAGTGACGGATGACTTGATCTCGTGATTTTCGTTTTGTTCAAGGTCATTCAATCATATCAATGTCGGGTTCTATGAATAACAAATATCATCTACTTCATCTACTTCATTATGTAAACCTTAAATGTTTTCTTATGATATTTGAGGGGTAGAGTGGTTTTTTTTGTCGTTGTTGTTGTTGTTGTTGCCTAGCAAAGGGTCAACTTTGCAATGCACTGCCCTTGCGCTTAGGAAAGACTGCTCGCTATAAAACTTTTCGTGGCGAGCGCTATCGTATCCTGAACGCAGTACAGGAACATCCTCGCTTTCGTTCGCGGGCGCTTCCCTTTCCTTTCCTGAACGCAGAGCTGACTTATTCATCAAGATTTCAGGGTGGATTCTAACTGTTTTAGAAAGAAAAGCGTAACAAGCCTTACGTCATATACTTCAAACCAATCTCTTCCCCGCAAAGAAAAGAGAACTAAAAAAAGCATTGTCGATAATTAGAGAGAGAGAGAGAGATAGATAGAGAGAGAGAGAGAGAGAGAGAGAGAGAGAGAGAGAGAGAGAGAGAGAGAGAGAGAGAGAGAGAGAGAGAGAGAGAGAGAGACAGAGACAGAGAGAGACAGAGACAGAGACAGAGAAACAGAGACAGAGAGACAGAGAAACAGAGAGACAGAGAGACAGAGAAACAGAGAGACAGAGAGACAGAGACAGAGAGACAGAGAGAGAGACAGAGAGACAGATACAGAGAGAGAGAGAGAGACAGAGAGAGAGAGAGAGAGAGAGAGAGAGAGAGAGAGAGAGAGAGAGAGAAGAGAGAGAGAGAGAGAGAGAGAGAGAGAGAGGGGGAGAGAAAGAAAGAAAGAAAGAGAGAGAGAGAGAGAGAGAGAGAGAGAGAGAGAGTTATTACGCGGTATGAATATAGGGATTTTAGGGTGGATTCTAACTGTTTTAGAAAGAAAAGCGTAACAAGCCTTACGTCATATACTTCAAACCAATCTCTTCCCCGCAAAGAAAAGAGAACTAAAAAAAGCATTGTCGATAATTAGAGAGAGAGAGAGAGATAGATAGAGAGAGAGAGAGAGAGAGAGAGAGAGAGAGAGAGAGAGAGAGAGAGAGAGAGAGAGAGAGAGAGAGAGAGAGAGAGAGATAGATAGAGAGAGACAGAGACAGAGACAGAGACAGAGAGACAGAGACAGAGAGACAGAGAAACAGAGAGACAGAGAGACAGAGAAACAGAGAGACAGAGAGACAGAGACAGAGAGACAGAGAGAGAGACAGAGAGACAGATACAGAGAGAGAGAGCGAGACAGAGAGAGAGAGAGAGAGAGAGAGAGAGAGAGAGAGAGAGAGAGAGAGAGAGAGAGAGAGAGAGAGAGAGAGAGAGAGAGGGAGAGAAAGAAAGAAAGAGAGAGAGAGAGAGAGAGAGAGAGTTATTACGCGGTATGAATATAGGGATTTTAAAAATATATACAAGCATTTATTTCTTGTAGTTTGAGAGACATAAAAGGGCCTATGTGAACCAAAACGAAAAAATAATCACTAGGGTCATAATTACTCAATAAAATATCTAGCAGAGGCATAATGGAAGTCGAATTTTCAAAAAATATATTTATTTTACAAGACGGTAAAATGGACGTTTCGACCTTAGTCAGCCTACGCGATCTACGCAGTCTCACTAGGGTAGAAAAATAACGCACTACCAATATTGCCTCTTTTTCTCCCGACGGGTCACCTTAAAATACTTGCTTCACCTCTTCTGCGAATCCTTACCTGTTGACGATGGCAAATAATTGGAATAACGCATAAACAAACAGGTATGACAACCAATATAACAAAAGCAACGCCTAAAGAAGTGAAGATAGTGCCTCGTTGACTCGACGAATAGCCTCCTCTATCGTCTTCATTTACACCAACATCAGAAACTGTGCCGCTATAAATCACAAGGGCGAGAATTGGTACGAGGAAAAGGGTCCAGCAAAGCAATTTCTTGCGGCTGACAGAGAAATCGTAATGTCGAACAGCTCTACTTTTATTCAACAAGGTCAGGGCTTCCTCTATTAGGGAAAGTGGTAACTGTGTAATAGACAAACATGAAATTTATCCATTATAATCTCAGACTATTGCTCTGGCAGGGCGAGCCTAAGTCCCGGTTGGTTGCATTTAAGGTTAAGGTATTATCCATGATTAATGACCTTGCAGGACGGAGCCTAAGTAACGGCACTTAAGGTTAAAGGAAATCAGCTTTTATCCAAAATAACTTACTTCTAAAGAGAGTCGACATAAATAACTCGAGACCTTAAATCGTAAATTGGTAGCCAAATCTCGTCAATTCAGCTTAATCAAGCTGAAGCTACGAGGCTTTGGTAACCAAACGATGAAATATGTTGACTCCCCCAATGCACGGGAATCCTTCTGGTTTCAGGATACAGGCCCGACGGGGGCACTCATTCTTTCCGACTATTTGTCTCTCACCAATGGGTTGATAATCGTAGACCTACCTATGTGAGATAGTAGCTGAAGGCTAGGAAAGGATGTGATGGCTGTACTTGTGAGGGAAATACCAGGAATCCATTGTTAGGTCTCCAGCCGCCGCGATATAACTGAATTAATGTTTAAAGCGGCTTTAAACTCCATTCAATCAATCAATCAATTCAGGATACAGTTATTTGCACTCGTTCACGATTATTGCCGACTCACTTTTAATGGCACAAGACTTCCAATCTGGAAGTCGTGGGTTCGATCCCCGGTGGCGGCAAATATCCTTTCCGACGTTTGTCTCTCACCAATGGGTAGATAATCGTAAACCTATTCTGAGATAGCAGTCGGAGGCTAGGAAAGGGTGTAATGTTAGTACAGGTGAAAGAAATACCAGGAATCCATTGTTAGGTGCTCCGGCCGCCGCGATATAACTGCGAAATTGTTGAAAGCGGCGTAAAACCCATTCAAACAAACAAACAATTAAACTATAAAAGAATAAACTATCCTAATTACGTCACGGCTAAGCCGGCTCCTACCAGTTGATTAATAACGCAGAATTTCAGTCGGGGTTCTGATGACCAACCGTCACGATTTATTTTCGTTTATGCTTACTCATTTTAGTTCGATTTCGAAGAATGCTTAAAATTGTAGAGTCGCTCTCGAACATTCATTACAAAGGTCTCACGTCCATGAGAGAGGGGCAGTGGCTCAAACCAACTTCTACCCAAATCTACAGTTGGGTGAACTGGGACATTGAGGCTCAAAGCACGGACTTCCTTTTCACGGGTCGAGCCCCTATACCATGAGAACACAAAGGCAGCCACCGATTCATTTTTACGGAAAGTCGTCATACGATTATTCAAGAAATAAGGTAAAGACGCAGGGACATCAAGGCCGCCTGATAAAAGAATGATTTTGTTCACTGAGGGCTCGAGTCAAATTCAAGGGATGTATCTGATTTTCAACTAGATACCGAATGTAATTTGAACAATGTGAAAAAAGGCAATCAAAGAAAATAGCCAAAGAAAGTTTTCTTGAAATATAAAAAACCCTTCCATTGAATTTTGTCCCGACATTACTGCTGTCAAGTCTGCAAAATTTTGATCACCATTTTAAACTTAAGGTAGTGGTCTCGTAATAGTTACGCAACATTTCGGACTACATTATCTTTCACAATGTTAACCGAGGTTTCCTAATGAAAATCATTAGGAAACCTCGGTTAACATGGTTAAAGTTCATTCCTTCCTAGATGTTGAAAAACTATTACGGGTCCACTATCTTAAACCACTCATATCGGAGAATAATTGTGAGAAAAAAAATTGAAATCCTTTCCTAAATTTTGGCGAAATTGTTAGGATAAGTTTAATTTCAACTTCACTTGTAACGAATATGAAAATTTATTTAGGTAGCAAATAAACTCATTATAGTTTGTGTTTACCAAATCATTTTATTATTTATCTAAAATGACCTGGCACTCATTAACTTCCGTCAGTGCTCGAGTATATCCGCAGAGTAAAATTACGTTTTACCGATGTATTCATTCTATCTCAAAATAACTTAAAAATTCGTTGTAGTACATTGGTTACAGACGCCTTCCCATAGCGTGTTTTCTTGTCGGATCGAGTTCGATACCCGACATGGATACATATTTTAAACCTTGTGATTATTAATTAATATTTTGATATTGTCATTTATTTCTTACTTTAACCCTTTTAATTATCCTTTTAATTCGTTTTTGTCAGTTGCAATTAACTTTTGTTTTCATTCTCATATAATTCAATTTTGGTTGTTGTTGCACCAACCAAGACTAATGTATCGTCCGATGAAAAGAGTTTCATACCCCAATGAAAATAACGTTTAGTTTTTAATTAGCTTGTTACATGGATACATATTTTAAACCTTGTGATTATTAATTAATATTTTGATATTGTCATTTATTTCTTACTTTAACCCTTTTAATTATCCTTTTAATTCGTTTTTGTCAGTTGCAATTAACTTTTGTTTTCATTCTCATATAATTCAATTTTGGTTGTTGTTGCACCAACCAAGACTAATGTATCGTCCGATGAAAAGAGTTTCATACCCCAATGAAAATAACGTTTAGTTTTTAATAAGCTTGCACTAAAAATTAGTCGCAATAGAAATCTCATTTTCTTTAAGTTGTTGAATGATAAGAAACGATGAGTATCAGATTTATTTTTTTTTTTTTTTTTTTTTACATTAATAACGTAATCACGCTTAAAATGGATTTCGATCAACGCTATCAAACCAAGTATAGCCTTTTATTTCCATACCGTCATAAATCGTAAAATGAACAAGAAAAAAAAGACTCTTCATCTTTTAGATATGTATACTTTTCGAAAGTTCAATTATTCAGATGTATTATGAACAACAAAACGAGATACATAATTGGTATTGTTTCATTAATTCACTATTATTATTTACAGTGATAAATGGACAGCACTTTGCAATGATCAAATCTTAAAAAAAGACTGCTATACAGATAGCCTAATGCAACACTATTGTCTCAGGTAAAACAGTGTTACCGTAAAAAATGAAATTACATGTATAATTGATCTTAACCCGGTTTGAACTCATGGTCTCTCGGTTTTGGGACAACAACCATACCACTTGCGCTAAATTTCCGTATGTTTGATGGGTTATGATACATTTAATTGGAGTTAAACTTCACGAGTTTAAGTCTATATTAAGAAACATATTATCCGACTATCAATAGGGGTCAAAAGGAATATCTAATGAGTGCCAGGTCATTGTAGATCAATAATACATTCGTCCATTTATACGTTGTGTCTATGCTCCAGATACCCCTTTTTTACGTACGACATTGGGATGTGACGTTGAATCTACTTAAAGAACAATTTCAAATGTCATACAGTTAAGAACATCGTGAAGTTGACAAGGTGAATGATTTTGGAATGATATCGGAATGAAAATGAATGAGTGAGTGAAGCGAGTTTTGAGTGCGTTTAGAGGGAGGTTATCCAATATTGATAATTTTGTTCATGGTGAACAAAATTAGCGATATTAATTACCTCCCTTTAATAAAACAAGCGTATTCTTCAGCTTCGTGGACCAATCAGACACCAGCTACAGTTAGTTACATCGTGAAATTGACACTAATCTCAATCAATACCATTCTAAATTGCTGACTCAGCGCTCCATTTATTCATTCAAAACACTCACTCAAACCATTCAAAAACGCTCAAAATATAAATAAATAGAAATATAAGTTAAACAACTACCTTCAAAATGAATAAACAATAACCAAATCGCGATTTCATTAGCATAATTGAAATTTTAAGCGTCTGATTTGTTCTTGAAGAAATATGGAGCTATTTATAGAGCTTTTATGCATATTTTATTAAAGGGAGGTAATACATGTCGCTAATTTTATTCATTTTGAACAAAATTAGTGACAATGGATTACCTCCCTTAAATGTCACTCAAAACTCGCTCCTCTCACTCATTCAACATCATTTCCAAATAATTCCCATATCTTTCACCTTGTCAATTTCACGATGTTATTATCTGTAGTCTAATCCAGCTAATAAAATCGTAGAATGAAAAGATCGATTTGAATTTTTTGCTGAAAGTCTTGAACGATTTTTAAATGTTTTCTTATGTTTTCGGAGCGTTTTTTATCGATGTGAGTGAGTGTTTGGAATGAATGAATGGAGCGCTAAGTGAATGATTAAGAATGATTTTGATCAGAATTAATGTCAATTTCACGATGTTTTTACCTGTACCCATTAGTGAAGGCGATTACTTGCATAAATTGCAATAAAACCCATCCACAAATATAGGAGATATTCTACAAAAAAAGCATAGTTTTGGCATTTGTCATTGAATTGTAACCTTGATCGTTGAGCTGTTTGTAAATTTTATAGTGGAGAACACTTGTACCAGCTATTTTGAAACTCAGCCATAGATGTACATGTAGAATTTTTGCAAAGGACGGGCCCTTTTTTAACGTTTTGCCTTCAACTGTGATATCAGAGTTTACAAGGGTTTGAAATAGCAAATCTGCTTATAAGAAAATTGGTACCAATAGTTTGAATTCCATGCTCAAAGGTAGGACAAATTGTTCCTAAATACGGAATGACTGGCGGAAGAATTAATGGATAGACACACTCACTTACACGATGACTTTGCAAATTTCCTTCAAATACAGAGCCACATCTTTCATAATCAGATTTGGTATGAAGGTTATCATATCGGACAACCTATATACAGTTAACAACATCGTGAGATAGACAAGGTGACATATTTTGGAATGATTAAGAACTGACATTGAACGAGTATGATGAGCGAGTTTTAAATTTATTTAATGGGAGGTTATCGTTTATCGCAAATTTTGTTCAGATGAACAAAATTAGCGATATTGATTACCTCCCTTTAATAGAAAAATTCATACAAGCTTTTAACATAGCTTCCTATTTCTTCAAGAACCTATGAGACGCTAACGATTTGAATTAAATCGCAATTTTTCTTTATCAAAATTTATTTTGAATGACGTTGTTGATTCTATATTTTTCAATTGAGCGTTTTTGAATAGTGTGAGTGAGTGTTTGGAATGAATGAATGGAACGCTGAGTGAGCGATTAAGAATGGTATTGAATGGTTTTGATTGAGGTGAATATCAATTTCACAATGTAACTAACAGTATTCAAAAGCTAGGAAGAAGTTACTGTCTGTGGTTATAACAAGTTGAGGTGCCAAATGACTGAATTATCAAGCATGGAATATACTGTTAGTTGGATTGATTGATTGATTGAATGGAGTTTAACGCCGCTTTCAACATTTTTTTCAAGTTAAATCGCGGCGGCTGGAGCACCTAACAATGGAATCCTGGTATTTCTCTCACCAGTACAACCACCACATTTTTTCCTAGCCTCCAGCTGCTATCTAACATAGGTCTACGATTATCGACCCAATGGTGAGAGACAAATAGTCGGAAAGAATGTTTAGTATCCCTGGTGGATATATATATATATATATATATATATATATATGGCTGATATTCTATTCTAAATTTTTTATTATATCTTTTCAGTACAAAACATGAAAAGAAAAAATGGAAAATAAATGCGACTCGCGACTCCCGGTTGACCATTACTTGAAGCAATCTCATTTCTAAATATTAATCTTACGGTGTTCCAAGGTGGTCCCTTTCTATCTGACGGGTCAAAAGTATTTGTACAGTAAGTAACATCGTGTGCTCCATTCATTCATTCAAATTCAAACTCACTCAAATCGATGAAAAAAAACTTCCAAAATCATTTGAAAACGTTTCAAAATAGTTCAAGGCGTTTAACAATATATTCAAATCTATCAAAATATTCACTCAACACACTCATTCAATTTCATTCAAAAATCATTCATCTTGTCAATTTTACGCTGTTGTTAAAGGAGCTCTTTCACAGTTCTTTCATAGAAAAAATACAGAACTTGTTCTTAGATTTGGAAATATGTGTATTTTTAGACAATTAAGAATGGCCAAAGGACAGTGACACTTAAACAACATATTTCAATCATTTTGTAACTAATTTTTTCGAAGCGGTAATATCACTTAGGGATCCAGTCTATTTATTTCTAGTCTATAATTTACAAAATTGTTACTTTCCGTGCTTAATCTTTCACTTTTGCTAGTTTTGATATGAAGTTTCCAGCTGTCAAATAGTTTAACCTTAATCTTTGATTGAATAAGACAATTATGTGGAATGCACATCCATAAATAGTTGGATCATAATTGAAGAATATTTTTTTAGGCGTTAGTAGTTGCTTTATTTTTCAGTATGAGTTTCGCTAAATTCAGGAATATTGGTCTTTCTTTCCATGCATTACCAGTCTGAATTTTATTATTCTAAAGGCTTCAACATGATGAGGTCGTTAAAACTGATTGATTTTATAAAAAAATTCAAAACTCATTTCATTTTCCCAATCTGTGAAAGAGTAGCTTCAACTGCTAATGCATATTCGCTTATCAAGGGCGACGACTTTAACGTGAGAAAAGACATGTAGATGGCCTCATCATTCCTAAGCAAAATATTAAAGCAACAAACTTGTAAAAATGGCATTCCGTTTTGCATTGGATACGATTTCTAACGTCACGTTAGACCCAATATGTTAATTTTAGATGCAGAGTTGAGGTTGAATTTTGTTACCTTTATTTGGGCTTCACGAATTGCCGTTATGTGATGCTGCTCCAACGAAAACTTGTATTTAGCTGGTCTGTATCTCCATAAATTGTCTCTTTGTGCGACAATATCGACACAGAAACCATTTTCATCTAAAATAAAGAAGATTTTTTCCATAATGTTTGACGTGACAGGGCGAATCAAAGTTAACGAATCGTTTTCGTCTTTATGCTTAAAACGTTTAATGCACAATTTTCGAATCGGTCCGATTTCGATATTCTTCGGACGACACATTTACACTTCGACATCGCCGAAGATTACTTTTTTATAAGTTTACTAAATTCCGCTAGAAATTTCATTGGCTTCGAAAATATACGAAGCAAACCATCTAAATCTCGATGTCGGACCGATTGTAAAACTGTGCGTTACACTGCCCCCCTATCTTTCTAATTATAGCTATAGATATGGAGAACAAAAAAATATAATATAATTTCTAGTTAGGTCAAAAATTAACACAATCCTAGCCCTAATTATTGAATATTTAAAACAGTGGGTCAAAGGTCACGGTAAGGGTCAAGGGTTCATCATGATGCCAGAATCAAAAACAAACATCTACCAAACTTAATTATTGACCAAATACAGTGCTCAACAAAACCATTCAAATCGTATGCCTAGTTTTAGTTTATTTGCCAAAGCTTAGCATATGTGTTGGACTAGGGTTAACTTACATCTTTTGATACTGTCAAACGTCATCATTGTTTCGGCTATATCTGGTAAAAAAAACAAAAATAAAATCAAGATAATCAACAGCTCTTCCATATGATCAATCAGCCCGGCAGAGCTACAGATCGAGGGGGTATTTTGGAATTTCAATTAAAGAATTTCAACTATGCTTGCACAAATCCTATGTTTTGGGTATTCATTAGAATCGTCTTGACAAGACGATTCAAATGAGTACCCACAGCATAGGGTTTCAATGATAAATAAAGATTTTAGACTGCCATTACCCCTTCTTATGTATACCTTTTTCACGATGACATTTCAACATTCAAAATTGAATCCACACTTTGCATGCAGGTCTACGTACAATGAGAGGTTATACATTTCCTTGTACGATAAACAACATCATGAATTTTTCAAGGTAAATGTTATTTAATGATTTTTGCATGAAATTGAATAGGTAAGCTTTGAATGAAATTATAGGGAGGTAATCCAATATACACAAAGAAAAAAGTATTGCAAAATCCGATTTTAAATGAAATGGTTTTTAACAGAGTAGAACTTAAGTAACTTTGCGCATTAAATACACAAGAAAATATTTTTCACTTCATCTTATAACATTTATTGAAACGGGAAAACGAGATTTTATTGTAATTTCAGCCAATTATTCAAATAATGGCTGTTGTAAAAAGAGCATGTTTTTCAATAAATATTCTTACATGATTAACTATGGCTGCATCGAATATGCTTGGTGAGATTTCAATCTGTTCCTTGTCTTTAATCCAAGAGCAACCATCGAAAATAAATTCAAAACCATTCTACATTGCTCTCTTAGAATCCAATTCATACATTCATGCATTATTCCAAACACGTATTCAATTCGATAAAATATTTCCATGTTCTTTCTAGGGCTGGTGTTGGTTTTAAAGTGACTAACTTGTCCATGAAGACAGCAAAACACAAAAGAAAGCAGATTTTAAAAAAGGGAGGAAAAATATACAAAAAATAAGGCGACCTAAAAGGGAATCGGGTTTTTGAACTATGATCGATTCCGAGTTCTAAACTCAACCCAATTGACTTACCCGGTTTGATCATGGCTTGTATTATCTTAGCTGGAACATCACAGAAAGCCTGTGTGGCATCGATATACGTCATTGTTTTCATAGTTGGCGGGACTTCACATTCTTCAAGCAACACGGGGATTATTCCTCCTTTCCTAGATTCAATGGCATGTACAAATGCATAGTCTCTTTCATATTTACACCACCCACTTTGTGTAAAACTTGGTGACATCATAAAAAGAACTTTCCATGAACGTTCCATACTTTCTTTAACGTTCGTCATTATATCCATACCAGGTTGGAAATCTCTGTCCGCATAGATGCATTTCACACCAAATCTCTTTTCTATATCTTGCACGAGAGGCCAAACTTTGTCCGAGTCCTCGCTGCTATGCGAGACAAACAGATGACGATCTTTACCCTCGGGGAGCGTGAGGTAGGATTGCTCGGCGATGTCTGTATCTAATTCAATCTTGACCTCATCTGAAATATCGCCAGTCGAAATTTTGAATTTTAAACTCGCAATAAATACGACTGAAAATGATTTAAAAATAAAAGAAAAAGGGGAGAAACAGAACAGAAAAGAACTCAAATTCAGCTTATGCATAAATAATCATTGAACAAATCTGCAAAATGAAAAAAAAAAACAAAAAAAAACACACACACACACATTGAAATTACAATTGAGCCTGTGCGTGACATTTCCCATAATTTGACGAGAAGCATGGTCAAGCACATACTGTAACTATAATGTTACCTGTTGGTGTACAAGTACTTTGAGACCTTATCGGTCTTCTAAACGCACAGTGAAAGCTGGTGAGAGTCTTTGCTAAGTACATAGAGGATAATCGTTTGTTTCAGTGTAAGATCGATTTATATTTCATTGAGTGAACAACAAAAGCTATATTTTCACGATGAAAATATAGCTTTTGTTGTTCACGAAATGAAATATTTATCGATCTTACACGAAAAACAAACGATTATTCTATTTCTTAAATGCAAAAATGAGACAAAATGTGATATTTCTAGGACATATTTTCGTAAAGCGCGTCATTTTGCGCGTGATTGCCATGCAACGTTCATTGTGACGTCACTTATTTAGCCCCGCATTGATGGCGTCAGATAGGATGAAATGCACAAAAGCAGGGTATGGGTTTTTGATAATTTTACTGCTTTTGCGGTGAGATTATTAAGTGATAATCTACCGTTATTTCTCGATAAACCACCGAAAGCATTAAAGAAATAAATGGAATTGTTGGAAATCCAACGCACAGGCTCAATTGATAAATGATACAATATATCATAAGATCAAATAAAAAAAATAAAGTCCATAAAGCAACTTGAAAGCTTTAACACAGAAAGGTTCAAACCACAAAAAGAAGTTTTCGTCTTAATAAAAATAGACTAGTATTAATTTCAATTTATTTGGTCCTTTAAAGAAAGATTTTGGGATACGATGTTGTAGTAGATAACAAATTTTCAAACTCTATATTCCCTTAACACAGCATAGAATGTTTATTAATATTTGAGTTTCCAAAACTCTACATGCGATAAAGTTGAAATTAAATCGAAAACGAATATCATTTTACTAGTGTGTCTGCTATTTGGTGGCTATTCGAAAAAAAACCCGTCTACCTATATATACTGAGCGACTTTAAAAACGCAATACTTAAAAACATCACTAAAAAGCGAATTTAATTGGACAGACACGGACTAAGATATACTTATTTTGTTACCTTGACATGTTACCTGTAATCCAACATCAATGTCATTTTGAAACCTTCTCTTGTATTCTGAATACGGTGACAATTTTAAACGTACCCACGGAAGTTGAAATTTCTCCATAGCCCTACTGTAAGGACGATATTTTCTCTTCAAATGAAACAAAAGCCAAACAAATTTCAGAGATAAGTTAAATGAATCAAGGGGTCAAACAAAATCATCAATATTGCGTTTAAGTGCGTTTTGTGCAAAGACGACACCAAAACGTCGTCTTTTTTTTACCAGAAATGACGTCACTTACATGCTTTTTCAGCCCTTTCTTTGAACCACAAACGTTGTTCATGTGATTGCGGCTTTAGCAAACAAAGCCTGTTAACGCTTTTTAACCATTTTCAGACATGTTGTTTAGGACCGAGATGACAATTTGAGCGTGTTTACGGCATGGCACTAACGTCATTTTAACACGTAATGTCTTCGGAAACTCCTTATTGGCAAGGTCCTACCTTACAGATGTTCACATATTGATGGAATAAATCTATATTTTTTTAGTCTAATCGAGGTTAGTGGCGTTCCGATTCTAATGAACAATTTCCCTTTTGACATAATCGATTCAAAGTACACTATTTTCAAAGTGAGTATATTTATTTTATTTCTTACAACGGTTTTTGAAATATCTATCGTTAATTACCTTCCACACTTCTGATTTGTTAAATCAATCAACCATAAAAAGTGCAAAGACAAAGAAAGAGTGAACAGAAGATTGCTATGCCGAAACCAACCAGAGCGCCATATCAAATAAAGATTAAGTCGATTCAACTGTATGATTTTAGCTAGATTTGATTTAAACAAATCTTTGTTCCCGTGCTCTAATTAAAATATTACTTTGTTGCGTTTTTAAAGTCGCTCAGTATATATAAACCAGCCCTGCCTTCAGGATGAAAAAAAAAACCACTATGCAAGCTGTTTTCAAACTTTAACCCGTTTCGCACGCATGTGCACGTGTGAAGCGGGGTACAAAAGGTTTGTACCAATTTGTAATCCTGACGCTGGGCTGAACAGGTTTACATTACGTACCCATGTTAATCTCGGTAGATGAACCCGGAGAGGGCTGTAGTTCTGTCAAAATCCTGACACTGTCCTCAGTCACTAAATAACCTCCACCGGCACAAACTTGTGGCTGGTCTCCATTTGGATCGACACAATCATTTGGTGTATCATCCGATGCCTTGTTTTCAATGATGAGCATTGCTTCGTCGGATTCCATTTTTACCTCCTTTAACAATAATACAATGTAATTCGTCGGATAAAAAGGCACAATCTGAGTTGTGCATAAAGTACCGACACTAGTCAGACTGCTCAGACTGCGCAGTCTGACTAGGGTCGAAACTTTTCTTACTTGGCTGTTTTACTGAAAATAGAATGATCAGTCTACAGTCCTGTGTAAATATTCTTGACCTTCAAAATCATTCTGAATCGTTCACTCAGCGCTCAATTCATTCATTCCAAGCGCTCACTCAAACCATTCAAAATTCTCCAAAATCACTTTAAAAGATGGGATCAACAACTACATTCAAAGTAGAAATAGCGAGAAAAAAATCGAAATTTCACTGACATATTGGAATTTAATGTGTCAGATTAGTACTTAAAGATATAGGACAATGTGTATATTACTTTCATTTAAAATCTATTGAAGTGAGGTAATAAATATCATCCTACAAATTAGCGAAAATCGATTACCTCTCTTTCATTTCACCCAAAACCCACTCACCACGCTCTTTCAATTGCATTCCAAAATCATTCCAAAATCATTCACCTAGTCAATTTTACGATGCTGTTAACTGTACCCAAACAGTTGACGAACTCTTCTTGACTTACAAAGATCGGAGTGCGTAGGCTGTCTAATACTTTTTCCTGGCGTTGTTTTGTTTGCTTCTTTCATAAATGATGAACCATGCAATACTAGAATGATGTTTGATACTAATTTGCTTACATTGCTAGGAAATATTTCATTTGAAGCTTAAGGGAGATCAAATAAACTATGCGGTTTTTAATATAATCATTTCTCCATTTCCTTGTAAAATTCTTACATTTTACATCATGGCATGGTTAACAACATTGTGAAACTGACAAGATGAATGTTCTTTTAATGATTTCCGAATGAGTATGTGGAGCGTAGACTGAGTGAAATCAAAGGGAAGTTATCCAATATCGCTTATTCCGTTCGAAATGAACGAAATTAGCGATATTTATTACCTCCATTTGAAAAATATTTCGACCGAGATTTTTTGAGTGTCAGGGTATATATTTTTGCTAGGTATATAGTTAATGAAATCGTGAAATTGATACTCACACCGATCAAAACCAATCTAAATCACTCAACGCTCGAATCATTCATTCAAAATATTCACCCAATTACTACAAAAAAGACCCGAGGAAATCGTTTCAAACAATCAAAATTTCATTCAAATCGATCAAATGATTACGCTTTTATTGGCTAGCGTGTTCTTTAAACGTCTGATTTTTGGGAGAAGACCCAAAATCAGAAAAAGTACTTAGACTTTATTGTTTATTCAAGGGAAGTGAAAAATAACCGCCGATTTCGTCCAATTGGAAGAAATAATCGATTTTTTACCTCCATTGAAAATAATTCAAACCTTGCTCATCAAACTCGCGCACATTTACTTGTTAGATTTATCCCGATTTAAATAAATATAGAAAGAAAGAAGAGAAACAGAAATGTATCAATTAAGAAGTAAATTACTAATAACAGACGCACCAATCCTGTTTGTTTCTAATTATGAATAGCAGTTGCAAGTAATTATGAATGAGTTCATTTTTAAAAAGCCACAATTAATAAAAAACAAAGAAAGTAACAGACCTGTTTCCAATACGTTACGAGAAACTGGAAGTGGGGCACATCATTTCCCACGCTGCCGGTTCACAAGAGGGCCGTCTATTTATAGATTTTGGGGATTTTTGCACTTGAAATGAATCACACGGAGAGAACGTGGAGAGATTTTAAGGATTAAAAATTATCAGGTTCGAGCATTTCTTACTTCTTATATAAATTATTTTAGCATGATTGACCACCCCACATTTCTCATTCGTAATAACTTCCACATAAAAAATGTTATGAAATAAAAAGTTCATTGCATTTATAATACCAAATTTACTTTGAATTTCTAGTGTCTAGTTTATAGCAGTCAATCAGAATTCAATCCGGGATAGGCTAGAACTCCAGACAAAGGAATGTTAAATTTTCATAAAATATTGGTGTAATAAGGTGAGGATTAAAGAATCATAGTAATGGATAGGAAATTGGTGTGTAAATTGTACATAAATATTTGGAAAAAATATTGATTTTAAAGAAACAAAACAAACAAACAAACAACCAACAAAAACACACTCCGAGGCACACGCGGACACGCACACACACGCCCGCACATACGCACAAATACACATAGACACACGCATGCTGACACGGAGATATAGAAAGAAAGAGATGGAGAGAGAAAGTAAGAGTGAGAGAGAGAGAGACAATCAGTTGGAGAGAGAAAGAGAGAGACAGCCAATCAGTGGGAGAGAGAGAGAGAGAAAGAGAAAGTTGGAGCGAGGGGAGAGAAGCTGTGGAAACCTTGATCATATCTCTTGTGCTTTCATACTTAGGCCAAATGGAAAAACTCTATTGCGTTTCGCCAACATAATTACCAATAATGGACCGCATTCGAAACTTTTGCCTCGTCGTTCGAAATACCTTCAGTACGACAAAGAAAAATAGGCTTTATACGACTTGCATTGGCTTCATATTAAAGCTCGCATTAAATTCAAATTCTTACAAATATGTACGACTACCCTGTAGAAAATACACAAGCTTATTTAGCAGACCTCTTGGCCTACAAAACGAGCATCTGGATCATCAGGATTATATGTCGTTTGTTATGTACCTTTCAATAGAATGAAAACACTCTAGGGCTTAGAAGTTTCAGTACAATTGGTCCAAAATTCATGAAATGAACTTTCACTTAACCCTAGAAAATCTATCTGTGTGGAAATATACATGTAGAAATATGCGTTCAAATCGATTTATCAAATTTCAAGTTAAACATGAAATTCCGTGTTAAACCTTTGCAGTTTAATCCCTGCTTTTTACGTGCCTGTGATTTTATATGATTGAGAAAACGTTGTGAAAAAAGAAGAAATTGCTTCTGTCAAGCAATTTCTTCTTTTTGCACACTATTTTCTACCCTACTGTATAGTCATTTTTCAAATTAAATCCATTTTAAATTTTTGTCTGCAAAACCTTTGAATTATGACGGGTCCAAAATTTTTTAAAACAGGAAAGGGTTGAATATTCACGCAGTCTGACTAGGGTCAACATTGACTTTTTACGCGCTACCAAGTGAGTCCCTGTTACCCTCTGATTGCTCAAGTATTTAATTATTTATTTTTTTCTATTTAACATTCAGGGATTTATGAAGTCAACATGAAAAGTCAGAGGCTAATATCAGCTTTAGCTGCTGTGACGGTATCTATGCTCTTGTCAAAGGTAAGGATTGTTAATTGATGGGTCCTGTTTCAAAAGTTAAGTATTTGACCCGTCACGCGAAAATGGACCACCTGGCAAGTACGAAAAGCTTCGATCCTGTTCAGACTGCGCGATCTGCGCAGACCGATCAGTATGTATCAAAACTTTTCACAAATAATGACTCTAGATTGATTATTCTAACTCGCTGAGTATCGTTTTTTTTTCCGAAATACGTCTACTGGTTGACCTATGCTGGATCCAACATTTTTTTTCTTTTCGATTTTGAATTTTAAGGAGTTCCCTTTTCGCGTATAGGGTCAAATATTTTTTTTCTTGTAAGATCCCTTTCATTTCCGCTGTGGAAGAAATTATGTGGCTTGGCGAAGAATCGTCATAAATATTTAAAAAAAAAACAAAAAAACAAACTCTGCGGTTCCGACTTTTTGTCCTTGTCGGACGAACACATGGCAAAGTCGGCGATAAACAATGAAACTAATATCTGATAAAATATCGAGGTAGAGGATAAATGTTGTTTTCAGTGTATGATCGAGTTATATTTCATTGAGTGAACAGCCAATGCAATTTTTTCACGAGTGGCGAAGCGACGAATGGAAAATATAACCTTTTTTATATAAAATGAAATATAATTCGATCTTACTCGGAAATTAAACGATTATTCCTTTTCTTTAATGCGAAAAAGAGACAAGATGTGAAAATTCTAGGACAAGATATCTTACATAGAAGCATTTTGCGCTTGATTTCTATGCAACGTTGATGGTGACGTCACTCATTGTGCTTCTCTTGTGTGACGTCAGATAGGGTGAAGTGAACGAAAGTGGGTACGTGCTAGGCTTTGAGTTTCTCACATGATAATCTACCGTTATTTCTCGATAATCCATCGAAATCTTCAACAACAGCAGGAAAGAAAGAGAATAGTTTTCCTCAATTTGCTTACCTGGCTGATCGAAACATACTATGCGGTATGAATCATTATGACAAAAAAATGAATTGATTGGTACAAACAATAACATTTTTTCGACAAATATTCATGGCTGTAGTGGGCGTGGCTAATTTCCATATATGGTAAAAGGTGGCTTTTCTCAGAAACTAATTGATGGATATAAACCAAACTTCACATGAATTATCCTTGAGTGAACCTCTATCAGTCTACAAAAAATATTGTGATCAGATGATAAATGTGTATTTTATGGGCGGAGGTCATTTCTCTATATATGTTATATACTGGAAACTTTGAAAATCATTTTCTCAGAACCTAACCAACGGATATCAACCAAATTTCACTGGAATGATTCTTTAGTCATCCTTTATCAGTCTGCAAAAAATTATTGTGATCATATGAAAAATAAGTGTTTCATGGGCGGAGGTCATTTCTCTATATGTTATATAGTGAAAACTTTGAAAATCATTTTCTCAGAATCTTACTGATGGATATCAACCGAATTTCTATGGAATGATTCTTTAGTGATCCTTTATCAGTCTGCAAAAAATTATTGTGATCAGATGCAAAATATGTATTTTATTGTCAGAGGTCATTTCTTTTGATATGATATATGGTGTAATATCCAATTTAGGGTTAAACAAACTTTTTTTAAAGTTTAAATAGATGGATTTCAACCAAATATCATGGGAATTTTATTTCTGTAAAGTTGTATCAGGCTGCAAAAATATTTGATTAGATGAACAGCTTGCTTTTTATTGGCAGAGGACATTTCGACATATAAAGTGAATATTTGATCACCTAAATGATGAATTTTTTTAGACTCATTAAATTTAATAGGTGTAAAGATTGTAGGTTAGAAGGAACATAAGCTTTGTTGGAATCCAAATGTGTAGAAACATTGGGTGAAATAGGTAGCCTGAGATGCCCCTTGAAAATTGGTCAGTTTGGTTGAACGAAGGGTGACTGTAGAAAGAGGTCGAGTGGTATTGAGTGGCCTACTGAGGTTCAGAGTGGGGAAGTAAGAGCTGAGTTGACTGATCTATGAGGCATTGGGCAGAATAAATATATTGGATTTAATATTTTACTTCTTATTATCATTAGGAAGAATTTTGTTTTGATGACAAAAAAATATTGTGAAGTAACTCCCTTATAGTGGTGTTTAATGAAAACCGGAAAGATCTACAATCAAAACTTTGTGGACAAAGTACCAGTATATTGTGCAGTAACATTCTGTTAGTGTTGAAATTTTTATTTTTGGATTTCAAACAAATTTCATTTAAATAATCCTTGTTTTGTACAGCCTTATCATCCTCTAATAATCATTATCAGGATATTCAGGCCTGTAGAGCGAATCAGGCGCTCAAGCGCCTCTAGTTTGCTCTCTCAAAAGCTGAAAGGCATACCAGAAATATTCGTTTTCCCATAAATGATTTATGATGTTTTTAACCAAGCTTCGTGAAAAATATGAGAAGAATCAACACAAGCAAAACAGTGTCTTGCAATTCCTATTTTATCGAATGCACTACATTTAGATAAAGAATTTTAGGCCTATGCTTTGAGACATAGAATTTCAATGATATCAATAACCTTGAAGCCGCAGCTGTATTAGCGAGAATTCATTTGTTCCTTATCAATATAGTTGTTTGGTGCAATTTCTGGATATGTACATTAAATTACTAATCTATCACGAATTCTCATTATTTTTTAATTTAAAGTCATTTTTATATTAAATGTTAAGTAAACAGCTCATGCGGATTAAAGAGGGTTGGATCCCTGATTGTTATGTGACCCGCCATTCAAAAAGGAACGGTCTGGGTATTCTTTAAAATATATATTTGAAAATGCGACCTCTGGTTGACCGGTGCTGGAACCGATCTATTTTTTCAAATTCTATTTCGGGTGCTCCTTCTTTTTGCGTGACAGGTCGCACATATTTCAAAAACAAAATAAACCTACGGTGTTAATATCACTGATCCCATTCGTATTTTGAACCGTAAACATAGGCTCGTTTTTTTTTCACCACAATGCCACCAGAAACGTCCACCACCAGTGCTTTCAGCGCTTTGATTCTTAACGTCAGCGTAACTTGTTAATTTCAGACGGAATGTTCCATCTGTTTAACAAAATGTACACAGCAGCGATCATATTGTTATCATGGAGAATGCTTTGATAAATGTCCTGAAGGATTAAGAGGTATTCCCGCCATGTATTATGTTGCTGGAGAAACGTCCACCACCAGTGCTTTCGGCGCTTTGATTCTTTGATTCATAACGTCAGCGTAACTTGTCAATTTCAGACGGAATGTTCCATCTGTTTAACAAAATGTACACAGCAGCGATCATATTGTTATCAAGGAGAATGCTTTGATAAATGTCCGGAAGGATTAAGAGGTATTCCCGACTTAGTTGTTGACCCGGGAGACCACCCAGACAGGTCTTTTATTAGTCTGTGCGGTGATATGGATTGTCCAGGTGGTTTTTACCTCAATGATGACGATAAAGCAACCTGCTACCCGGAATGGGTCAAGACTCGGAAATTTCTCATTATCGGCGGGGCTATGTTGGTTATCATCGTAGGGATGACTGTTTTCCTTTCCACGAAGAGGTTTGACAGAAATTGTTGTAAGGTGAGTCTGAGGGTATAGTTAACAACATCGTGAAATTGACTAGGTGAATGATTTTGAAATGAATTAAGAGTGAAATTGAATGAGTGGAATGAGCGAGTTTTGAATTATTTTCGAGTGAGATAAAAAAAAACCTATCGATAATTTCGTCCAATTGGACGAAATTAGCGATAATTGTTTTTACCTCCCTTTAATAAAATATACGTATTTTTTCTCATTTTGTTTCTTAACGGAAAAATTAGAAGCTTAAAAATCAACAAGAGTCAATATAACCGTGTATTTACATGATCTATTTGAATGAACGATTTCCAAACGTGATTGAATGGTTTTGGAGCGTTTTGACTGATTGGAGTGAGTATTTGGCATGAATGATTGGGGTGCTGTGTGAGTGATTTGGAATGGTTTTGATCAGAGTGAGTGTCAATTTCACGATGGTATTAATCAACGATGTCGATATGCAAGAATGTCGTTAGTAGACTAGACCTACCGTAACCTCATGTCTGAAGCCGAGAGGAAGCCGCCGCCATAGCGCA
Organism: Fragum whitleyi; assembly: GCA_948146395.1. Lineage (NCBI taxonomy): Eukaryota > Metazoa > Mollusca > Bivalvia > Cardiida > Cardiidae > Fragum > Fragum whitleyi. The sequence goes on along the minus strand of OX411551.1, from coordinate 32,851,487 downwards.
ATTGGTAAAGCATAAGACTTCCAATCTGGAAGTCGTGGGTTCGATCCCCGGTGGCGGCAAATGTCCTTTCAGACGTTTGTCTCTCACCAATGGGAAGATAATCGTAAACCTGAGTGAGATAGCAGTCGGAGGCTAGGAAAGGGTGTAATGGTAGTACAGGTGTAAGAAATACCAGGAATCCATTGTTAGGTGCTCCGGCCGCCGCGATATGACTGCCAAATTGTTGAAAGCGGCGTAAAACCCATTTAAACAAACAAGCTGAAGCCAAAAGGTAAACACGGATTTTTCGTCCACAGTCTTGAGACCGTATTGGCGATAACGACAAGTTTCAGCAGTGTCATGACTGCGTTAAAATGTAATGTTCGATCAATCCACAAAATACGACTCAGTCCTAATTATTCTCATATGAAAACGGAAGTGATATCTCTAATTTCGTAATTTCCCTACTATACATATACAAATGTAGTTAAGCTGTCTCGCTGCCTGGTCAGTTTGTAACTGAGTTCTTTTTAAGTAGATAATGTGCGCATTACTATAATTAACCCTTGTCATGCTAAACCCGGAATATTCCTGCTTTGGCAGGAGCGATAGACAAACACCAGTCTGCATTTATGTGCAGTCTGTGGTTAGTCTATACCACCTGTTTCTCACTTTCAAACCAGAATTGTCAACAGATTTAGTTTTTCAAATGAAAATTGACATACAGTTGGAACTTTCAGTGCTTTTTGTCCTTTGATTTTGATGATTTTTTTTAGCCAAAATTTATTCAGCATTACTAGAGTTAATATCATCCTGAAATTAACTTCCATCTCGATTGAAACCAGTCTTAATCGCTCACCCAGTGCTCTTATTCACTTGTTCAAAAACGCTACAAAATTTTCAGAAACGTTTGAAAACGTTGAAAACGAACGAACATTCATTAAAGTCGATCAAAATTGTCCATAAATCGGGCAGTTTGGTCTTTAAAGTTTCTGATTGGTACGTGAAGTACGTGAAGACACCCAAGTTGGAAATTGCGTAGATTCTTTTAAAGGGAGGTAATAAATATCGCTAATTTCGTCCAACTTGGACGAAATTAGTGATATTTATTACCTCCCTTTTATTTCACCCAAACCTCGCGCTTTCTACTAATTCCATTTCATGCGGAAATCATTCCAAAATTGCTCACCCCGTGAATGTTGTTAATGTAATTTAAGTATGTTTATTGATATATTACTGGTTTTGTAATATATCATAGGTGAGTTGCATCTTTTTATTTTTCTCTGAAATAAGTTTTTTAATGTTCTTTATGCTACAAAAATCATAAGCAAGGAAGACACCTGAAGCACAAAAAGTCCTGTAACGAGGGGTCGACGCAACACTGTTGTAATTTCCTATGTTTCTATTTGTACTTACAACAGCATTGTGTCGGGCCCTCAATAAAGCATGAGACGATTTATAGATTTCAAAGTTGCGCGTTGATTACGTCATGATATAGAGCACGCGGTTATCAGTCATCTGTAGGCGTGGCCGCATTTAACGTCAATGCATTTCAATTTGTATGGACATTTCGCTATTTGCAATGCTTGCAGCTTCGATCCCTTCAAATTAATTACTTTATTGTTACGTAAGCCCCGATCTGTATATAATTAACTAAAATTTCATCAAGTAAAGGAATTCCGTGTTATATATTACGTCGTATGTAACATTGCGTCATCTCATCACTATGTCGTCACTTTTACTCTAACGAAAAGGAATCTCTATAGCGTTCTGAGCTTATTTGCATAGTTATTTCACTAGTCCTATGTAATAAAAACCTAGGTTACACCCGTGTATGCTCCCGAACACATTGTTATATCTAAATACATATGAGCATGTGCGTGAGATTTCCAACTATTCAAATATCCGTAAAAGAGAGACTCTGACCAGCCTGTGCATCCGCACAGTCTGACCAGAGTCTTCGCTATGCGTTTTGTAGATAGATAAGGCCTCAAAGTAACAATAGACCATCAGGTATCTTTATATTTACAGTAATAGCTGTTTATGCTGCGCAATGTTTGCACCTCACGCACATTCCAAATTGATGGACATGTCACGCAGAAGTTCAAATAGCTATGAGCATGAAATTTCCTTCCTTACGACTTTCCAATTAAAGTCATTATCATAAAAAAAACGCCTTTCATACTTTCCAATTAAGGATCATCAAAGCTACGGACAGAGTGATTGATTGAACGGAGTTTTACGCCGCTTTCAACACTTTTTCAGTAATATATCGGAGCACCTTACAATAGATTCCTGGTATTTCTCTCACCAGTACGAACCTCACATCCTTTGCTAGTCCCCAGGTGCTATCTCACATAGATCTACGATTGAGAATGAGTGAGCTACAGATAAAGGGGGTATTTGGGATTTCAATTTTAAATATTGCGATAGTCCTAACAAAAGCCCTTTGTTGTGGGTACTCATTTGAAACGTCTCGTCGAGACGGTTCAAATAAGTACCTTAAACAAAAGGTTTAAATAACAATTATAGATGTTAGACTGGCGTTACCCCCTTTTACGGTGACCCCTTGGTTGACTTGCAGCTACGGCTTATATTTTCAAGGGGTTGTCAAACAAAAACAATTAACAAAGCAATATCATATTTTCGGGAAACGTCAAACCGAATTAAGGTCATTTAAGCGGAAGTACTTAACAGTTAGTAACAATACACAATTGACCCTTGGAATACTCCAAGATTATTGTCCTAAGTATCGGTTCGTTGCATTTAAGGTTAAGGTAAATCAGCTTTCGTGTATTATTACTCAGTTCAATCAATATTCGAATTTTTTTTATTGAAGGTTGGCAATCAAACCCTGATATTATTAAACGAGCCATCTATAAATAGATAAAAACGAGGTTGTGCCGAGTATTTATCAGTTTTAGATTACGAGTTTGATAAATTCGGTATTTTATGAACACAAATTTGATATTCTATTGATAATATGATCCGAATTTTTCGCGAAAAATCGTCAAATTCTTGAAGTTCGACATTTCAATTTTCTGCGAAACTTAAAACGCCGTTCAAAACTGACGTCACAATATATAAATTATGACGTCATTTAATAGTTATTCCACTAGCGTAATAACACCCGTGTAATATCAAAAATATTAAACGGGTTTATTTCACCCCCGCGACGTCGGTCATAATATAATATAAAGCGTCTTATTGGTGCATGAAGACCCAAAAATTGGAAGGAACGTAGATTTTTTTATGAGAGGTAATTAATATTACTAATTTCGTCAAGGTTTGATGAAATTAGTCATATTGGATTATTTCCCTTTAATTTCACTCAAAGCTCCTCCCACTTATTCAAGTTCATTCGGAAATCACTACAAAATATCCATCTTGTCAATTTCACGATGTTTACTGATTCAAGGAAGGTAAAATGAACGATAATTTCTTCCAATTTCCCACTACCAAAATTAGCGATATGTATTACCTCCCTTTAATAAAATATGCGTACAAGTTCTAACTATAGCCTCATCAGACGCTTACAATTTGAAATTAATATGTAGGTGAAATTGTGTCGTTTTTCTAGCCATATTATTTTCAACGTAGTTGCTAATCTGTTCCTTTTCAGTCAATTTGGAGCGTTTTTGAACGGATTGAGCGAATGTTGAGAATGAATGAATGGAAAACTGAATGAGCGATTTATATTGGTTTTGATGGGGATGAACGCCAATTTTACGATGTTACTAACTGTAGCAGCTCGACAAACACCCCCTGTCACCCTTTCACATCGCTGGGTTCTTTGTATCTTTGCTTTTTGTATCACTGAATATACTTCATTTACAGCAAGCTAAACACAGCAGCGGCGGATCCAAAGGGGGTCCGGTTGATTGATTGAATGGAGTTTAACACCGCTTTCAACATTTTTTCAGTTATATCGCGGCGACTGGAGCACCTAACAATGGCTTCCTGGTATTTCTTTCACCAGTACAACCATCACATCCTTTCCTAGTCTCCAGCTACTATCTCACATAGGTCTACGTTTATTAACCCATTGGTGAGAGACCAAAAGTCGGAAATAATGAGTGCCGCCGTCAGGGATCGAGCACGGGACCTCTAGATTTACAGTCCGACGCGCTACCAACTGCGCTATGACGGCGGCCCAGAGGGGTTAGGGGTGGGATGGGGGTTGGGTGTTCGGGGGTTCGAACGAACCCCTTCTTTATACAAATTATTTCATTCTAGTGGACAAGGTCAATCAAATTTTTGTAATGAAAGGAAAACAATACCCCTTTTTGTAGTATTCGAACCACAGAAACTTGAAATTATACAAATAACAGAAATCTGGTGTAAACGGAATTTGGGAAATGAGTCCCATAGTATCCCTATCTATATAGATAGGGATACAATGGGACTAATTACTCGAATGTTGTATGCCGACACCGAACCCCCTACATAGAAACCCCGGATCCGCCGCTGCATAGCTTTCATGTTTCGATTTAATTTCAGAATCGCACCGTGACTGGATGTCCTACTCACGAAAGAGAAGTGAAAGATTACGAACCTTTGATAAACACAGAAAACGAAATTGTGTAAATAATAATAATAATAATAATAATAATAATAATAATAATAATAATAGCAATAGCATTTATAACTTGATTCAGAATAGACAGTTATCTTGTGAAACATCAAAAGGTTGGTCATTCGGAACATCACTCGGCCATTTCCGTAAACTGCAACAGACCTCGGATGTATGTAAGGAGGATGGGTATGTAACAAAATCGTGCAATTCGTTAGGCGGAAACAGAGTAAAATAGCGCTGAAGATTTATATCTTTTACAGTAAATAACGGCTGAAAAATCTTATTTTTTGAGAATGACAAATCATTCTCAAAAATTAAGATTTTTTCAACAGTTATTTAAGAATCTTAAGATATTTATATTAGGATACGCCAGTGACTAAAAAACGAGTTGCGTTGGCGACGTCGAATGTTTTCACTCACAGTTTCGGGGGCTAACACCATTTTAACTGAAGTCCTCGAGTTTTTCCAAGGATTTCCCGTAATTTTTAAAAATAGTCCGTCTATGTACATCCGAGGTTGATCGTGAGATAGGCCGAGTGGTGTTCCGAATGAAAGGTTGGTTTTATTGACCCAGGATTGACCTCATTCACTTAGATGAATAATCATGTGACAAGCCTCCCTCATCATTGTACTGTTACCATCGAAATAAAATACCTGTCTGACTACCCACACTTTATTATTATTACTACTACCCAATAATTTCAAAAGGAAAATAGAAGGTTTGAAGGTTTTTATTATTAACTCTCACCCCTAACTGGGGTACAAGTCAAAACTTGCAACAAACAAATATAAAGAGGAAAGTAACAAATTGTAAAATGAAATTATCACTGAGTTGCACAGACAAACCTATGAATGCATTACTGCATTCGCAAGAAAGACTGTTCACAAATGCTCATCAAAGCAAATTAAACATTGACTAGAGCCAGGATCTATTGACACAATGCCAAACAATAATCTGTGCATGCAGCAAGGATGGAAACCAGTCTACACTGTAGTGCAGACCGGTCTGCACCCTCGTGCATGCCTTCCCAAAAACAAGTACAGCGGACATTGCCCGAGCGACCACGTCTATTAAACGACCGTTTTTATTAAGCAACCATCATTACAAGTACCTTGAGGGAAAGCGGATTTTTAATCTAAAGAGTGTCATCACTGAATCCTATGCTGTCCAAAGTCACTAAAATCATCTCACTGAGACGATTCCAATGAGTCAAACACCACAGAACCCAGAATTATGTAACAATCTATATTGATTGATGTCAAAAATGATAATACAATTTTCACAAAATATTGTGTTAATTGACCAATCTAATTAGTGACTGCTTTATGGTTGTTCCTTCAGAGGCCACTCAACACAAGTTCCACCGTATATATTTAATTGGAGATACAAGAGCATAGTAATGCACCTAGGCACAACAGTTAACAACTATGAGATCACTGAAATACTGACACATTTTAAATGTTCTTGAAAATTTCTTGGAATGTCTTAAGCACTTCTTTGCAATACTTTGCTAGCTTAAAAATATGATGAATGTCACTAGTGTTCATAAGTGTTTCAAATTTCAATGTATTAATAGGACCCAGACACATATCTCTTGGTAAATATAGTTTTCTCAAATCCTCAAAGTAAGTGCATTCAAGCGCATAATGGTATTCGTCTCCCAGTTTGTTAAGAAAGCATAAACTACATATTCTTTCATCCCTTGCTATGCCGACAAACCTGCCCCATTCGATAGGAAATTTATGGTTAAACGATCTGAAACGAAAATACGCCAAAGCCAAGTCTTGTGGCAAAATATTAAGGTATTTTTCAAATTCAAAGTTTTGCTTAAATATCCTATAATTTAAACATTTGGGGGATTCAAAAATAGATTCCTTCCATGACTGTTTAAAGTTTTCAGCGAGTTTCTGTTTCACAGATTTTGAGATACTTTTTGGGGCCTTTTGTTCCAACCAGGCCTGCTCCTTATCACATTCATGCAACACATTTTTTATGCTTAAGAGCCATTTTGAGTGGAAGAAATCCTTTTGGTGCATAGCCAATAAAATCTTATAAAGTTTATGAGAAATTTTGTCAGGCTTGCCATTAATAATTCTTTGCCAGAATCCAATCATTCTGGCTTTAACTAAAATATCAAAGTGGTATCTACCAAGTTCACCATACAAAATGACATTTGGCGTAGATTTTTTGGCCTTAAGTATTATCTTATAAAATGCGATACACAATTTTTCGAGTATTTCACAGTTTCAAAACCAGACACCTCCGACCCATTTAGTAAAATAGGAGTAACTATGCTATCAAAAAGTTGAAGCTGTAAGTCTATTGGTAGAAATAAGTCAGTCCGCAATGATAGAAACCCGATTAACTCCCTTGACAGCAATAGAGAGTAGTAAATGGTGTGACCCCACCGGATTTTGGGCCTTCTTTGTTCTATATAAAATTGCACTCTTATCTGGTGCTGTGGTCGAATCCACAGAAAGGTTTGCAGGGCTCGTGTTTGACCCTTAAACCAGGGTTTTGACCCTCAAAACTATCAAAATGTCACATTTTGACCCCTAAATTTTCCTGTCAAAGGGGTCAAAATATGACCATTTGTTTGTTCTGTATTGCAAACTGATAATGCTACACAATAATGAATGTATCAAAATTAATTGTATCCTTCATATTTCTATAAGAGATTCATATTAAATATGAATCTCTTATTGAGATATGAAGGAAACAATTAAAGAAGTCAATCAGCATAACCAAGAAAAAATTACTTATTTACCACTTACTTTATTGTTTTGACCACTTTAAGACCAGTTTTGACCCCTAGAAATTGGCGGTCAGGGGGTCAATGACCCCTGATTTTGAAAAAGTTAGCACAAGCCCTGGGTTTGACCTTTGACCTTTTTAGCCATTCATCTTCGTTCAATGTGCTACCTTAAAGTAAAAAATATCTAGGGAAACTCCCTTCAACTTTTGGGGTACCCAAGCTTAAGTAGAGGTACCGTCTTTTTTCCACCATGAAGAGGACAGTTACTTTGGGTACGGCCCCCACCCGTTATCCGTCCTTTCGCAAAGGAAATCGTTTACAGAGAAGATCAAATCAAACGTTAAATCAAAGAAGAGATGCAAAACTAGGTGAAAAGGTGAAAAGGACAAAAATGAGCACACGGGTTACTATTTTACTCTCAAAAATAACGTTTCAATGTCGCACTACTTTTTCTAAAGGATCTACTTTTACCATACAATGACCTCCGGAAGAAAATTCCAGTGAGGTCACTCCAAATAGTTTTGTAGAGTAATGAATGAAGAATCACAGAGTATTTACAGTTAAGACTTCACGAAATTTACAAGTTGAATGATATGGAACGATTTTGGAATTGAAATTGCATGAGAATGAAAGGTAAGTTTTTAGCTCACCTGAGCACCAAGAGCTCATGGTTAGCTATTATGATCGTCCAATGTCCGTCGTCCGTCGTCCACATTTTCTTTAAAAAACTCCTTAACCGTTGGGACAATCTTGATGAAACTTGGCAGGGATGTTCCTTCGGTCAAGCTCTATCAAAGTTGTTGAAATAAATGAAATTTACCCTTAACTCTACCTTTACCCTTAACAAAAAGGGTAAAATTAGCAAAATCTTCAAAAATCTTCTTCTCTGAAACCACAAGGCAGGCAGCTTTCATATTTGGTATGTAGCATCATCTAGTGGGCCTCTACCAAATTTGTTCATATCAAGACCTTTGAGTCATATCGGGGCTCCAACCGGGCGCATCCCATTTTACATAAAATCAAAGAGCGAAAGTCTTTAAAAATCTTAATCTCTGAAACCAGACAGCTTTAATAATTTGCATGAAGCACAACTAGTAGACCTCTACCAAGTTTGTTCATTTCAAGACCCTGAGATCATATTTGGTCTCCACCTGGGTGCAACCCTTTTTACATAGATTCAAAGAGCAAAAATAACGTCAAAAATCTTCTTCTCTGAAACCAAAAGGTAGACATCTTCCATATTGTGCTTGTAATATTATATAGTGGACTTCTACCAATGTCTTAATGTGATGCCCCTGGGGTCATATTTTGGCTCTGAATGAACCCACCCTAATTTACAAAGACGCAAAGGGGGAATCTTAAAAACGTGTTCTTTGAACCCAGAAGGCAGGGAATTTGCATAATAAGCTCATTTTATTGTATTTCATTAAGTTTGCTAGTACATGCCGATATGTTCATGTAAGGGCTGTGTCCAGGCATATCGCTTTTACTCTTTGCTGAAAACATTCCATCGTATTGATTTTATTTAGAAATTATCTTCTTGTTGACATCTGCCTATTTAATGAATGTGATGTCCACAGGGTCAAAGAGACTCAGGTGAGAGATCTAGGACCATCATGGCGCTCTGTCTTTCTCCTTCTCCCTGAGTCTGTCTCTATCTCTCTCTTTCTCTGTATCCGTCTCTGTCTATTCCTGTCTCTATCTGTCTGTCTGTCTCTCTTTCTCTCTGTCTCTCTCTCTTTCTCTCTCTCCCCCTATCTCCCTCTGTCTCTATCTCTCTTTCCTTCTCTCTCGACCTTCCTCTTCTCTGTCTCACGGTCTCTGCCTGAACCCCTGACTCGCTATAACTCTCAGTGTTAGTCTGTTTGTCTATCTGTCTCTTTCTCCCTCTGACCTAACTGTGTATTTTTTGTGTGTTTTCATTATTCTATCTTTCAGGTAAGAGAAATATGACATTTTTTTCAATTCTTTATTTTCTATTACCACAATGGATCAGATTGACAGACGTATGAATGAGTTAAATCGCATCTCGTGTCCATCCACAGCATGTCATCACTCAATACGCCTCGTCCACAGTTCTCGAAATCATTGTCCGGCTGTCCGGCCCTCCACATGGCGTGAACAACCTTGTCATTGTTCACGAAGAAAAATTGCTGATTGTCTTGAGGATCTGAGAGACCTATCCAGTATTCATCCTCTGTAAAAAAAGGCGATCTATATAAAATGAATAACTGGATGAATAACATTTCTTTTAGGAAAGTATTCTAAATATATACTGAGTTCCATTAGAAAGTGTGCACTTTCACTTTTTGCATTTTTCTTGATTTTTACAATGTTGGAGGATATTTGTGGGGTAAATTTGATGTCATACTTTAGATAAGACCTATTTGAAATATAAAGTCAAATCAGAGTTTGACAAAGCATCGCATACTGAATACGCGCAAACAGAACTCATAGCGTTAAGATTCGACCACCTTACAGTTTGTTCTCTTGTAAGCGCTATGTGCTTATGTTGCATTGTAGAGACATCCCAAGCCATTTTCAAACAAAAGTTTTATTTTTCATGCAGACGTTACGTGGGCGTCAACGTTAGTAATTGCTAACTTCTTAGGCCAGTTACTTGTCCCAGAACAGTGCTATGACGTTCTATGACATTTCCATTTGCTCATAATAAGCCTGACTAAATGATGCTCCCGGTTTCTATTGGAACATGAATGCTTTATCAGTTTTTCTGACGTCCTTAATTTGACAAGGTTCGATTTCGTTTACCCATGGAAATTATAAGTCAAACCACGTAGTTGCAAAATGAACAATTGCAATGAAGATGTGATTTTATGATTAGCTAAGCCACAGTGATTCAACTGAAAGCAACCAAATAGTCATTTAACGCGTGATGCATATGCAAAACATGCATAATCAAATGTTTCAAAATAGCAGAAAAATGTTTTCAAATCACGTGATTTGTGTTATCAGATATCGTTTGCAAATAGTCTTTAGGATTGTTATGCGATATTTCATGACGGTAGGTTGTGTAATTTCCGAAATACTCGAAATTCAAAAGTGCACACTTTCTTTTGGAACTGAGTAATACGTACTTACTGTTTGGGGAATCGATAAATGTCGAGGCTCTGTCGAAACAATTTAAAATTCCCATAACTGAGTAAGATATTTTTTCAATACACTGAGTATTATTATAATTATCTTATATCCCATACTTGCTTGTTTTCGCCGATGTTTTTAACAGAAATGCAAGTTTCTAAAAATAATCGCATTTTGTCATCGTTCTAAAATTATCAATGTGATTTCATAAAAATGTACATACGTAAGACCGCTCGTGACTTCTTTTTTTACACTTCACGTTTCACACTTTCAAACATATGATCTTAAAATGTGAACTGTGAAGTTTGAAGTTTGAACTGTGAAGTTTGAAGTTTGAACTGTGAAGTGTAAAGTTTGAAGTGTGAAGTGTGATGTTTGAAGTAAAGTTTGAAGTGTGAACTGTAAAGTGTGAAGTTTGAGGTGTGTGGTGTGAAGTTTGGAGTGTGAAGACAATTCACACCCCAAATTCACAGTGCACAGTTCACACTTCACACTCCAAACTTCACACTTAAAACTTCAATGATATTATGTTTAAAGCATGTAGTTCGAAGTTTTAATCGAAGAAGTGTCACCACCAGCTCATGCTTCACACTTCTCATCTCAGAGATGATTTATTTGAAGTGTGAAGCGTGGAGTGTGAACTAAAGAAGTCACCGCCGGTCTTTCGTAGTAATAAGATGAAATTTCTTTTATGCAATGATTTCAGTTGCTGACATAAATATTGAAGCGGCTGGTTTGGTTGCAAGAAGACAACCAGAAAAATTTACATGTATAGAATCGTATAGTTACTGTTAAACTATCGTGAAATTGACATTCACCTCTATCAAAACTTTTCTCAATCGCTCACTCAGCGCTCAATTTATTCATTCCAAACACTCATACAAGCCATTCAAAAACGCCCAAATCCATTGAAAAATAAAGAATCAACAATCAAAAAAGATTTTGATACAGAAAAACCTATAAATAGAACTTGTATGCGTTCTCTAATAAAGGGAGGTAATCAATATCGCTAATTTTGTTCATCCTAATCAAAATTTGGTTATAGGATTAACTCCCATTAAATTCAATCAAAAGTCGCTCCACACACTCATTCAGTTTCATTCTTAAATCATTCCAAAATCATTCACCTTTTCAATTTAACGATGTTGTTATCTCTTTATTTTGTTTAATTTGGAGGAAAATGCGTTAATAAAGTCATCTGACCATGCTGATTTGGTAATTCATCTAGGGCGAAACTACTACTTCGCACATTACGCAAGGGCGTTAAAGAAATAAATCCTCTTTCGTAAAATGTCGTTGATGAATGGGCATAATAACGAAACTACAGCTTGTATAAGCTATTTTTATCATTCACCAACGCTCAAACAATAGAAAAGGTGAGCAGTCGGAGGACATTAATCTTTTGTCACTTAAATCGCCTTTATCCTATATATACTGACTGTCATAAAAAAGGCCTCACCAAAATTTTGAAAGAACCCTTTTCTATTGGCAGAAGACAATAATTTTATCAATAATTTTGAATTATAGCATAATCTCTACACATCCTGCTATCACAAACTCTCTTCACAAACACGTGCTTCCCATGGTAAGTTTGACGTAATATTTTACTCGTGCGCCCCGTGCGACTTGGAGAAATGATTCTGTTTTTCGAAACTCGTACACGTGGCTTCCTTAGTCAAAACACAACTCGAAAATCATCCAAGAAGGATAATCAAAGTACTGAAGGTCCTGAAAGTCGCCATGGGGATGATACCATGATATTTTGGAACATATGTTAATTGTGATCAATAACTCAGATTTTGAGACAAGAATAACCCGACAGAATTGTTTACAGGCAAACAGATGATAAGAGATCACAATAGCTCACCCCCAAGCACTTACTGATCTAAAAACAGCTGAATTACAAGCTCCCTTTTATCAGGTTGCTGTTCAATTTCAGATGCCAAGCCTTTTCTATCAATTCAAGAGTTCTGTTTTGCAGATTCTAAGCAGAATCTGACTGATCGAATGTAGTTTTACAGCACTTCAAAATCCATGGTCAATTTCCAGTTCAAGAAATATTGATTGTCAATGTTATTTCACTTTCAATTTCCAGTTCAAGATGTATCAATTGTCAAATGTTATTCATAGAGAATATCAAGTTAAAACAAAAACCTGGTTCAATCTTGAAAATGTTCATTAGTGCATGTAGATCTAGTTTTTGTTTCAGACTTCAATGATCAAGACAATTCCTATTAATTTAAGCGGTTAGTGATCCAAGCAATTGGACAGATATGCAAAGTATAAACACTACAAAAAAACCAACCTCTGAATAATCGTATTTTTTGAAAGAACAAAAAAAAACGAGCTTATCACTTCAGTTCAAAACGAAAGTAAAGCCTAGCTGACTGATTTGACATCGATGTTCAGAATTTAATTCCGTTCTCAAATAGCACTCGTGAATTCTTATCAACAATATCTTTACTTGACCGGTTCAATGTAAACCGATATCGTGTAGAATTCAAAAGTTGTGTACTGGATTATCAAAATCGTAGTATCATAAAAGCGGTTACAAAATAAAATTAGGTCAATACAATGGAAGCCCTCGGCTCAAGCACTATCAGAATTTTTTTCTTATACAAATTGCCCACGCACTAATTAATTCATCAAATACATTGAACGAATATTTGTGTGGAAGTGAAATACAAAGCGGTACCGTTTTTGTTTACATGTATAAATCTGGGGCATCAATCTTTCCAATATGGCGACCTACGGCTACGGCTTGAGAATCGCTAGAACGATTTTTTTTGAAAGGCTAAATCAATGATGTGGATGGAAGTTTTCCGTTAAATTCAACGTTGATTGATGAATAAATAAAAACAGGCGGACAAGCTAAAACAATTTGTCCACTCACCTAGTGATTAAACGTGCAATACAAAGATTGATGATTTTCCTGACAATAAAATTGTGAAAATCCTCGGCATACTAATTTTGCAACTCAAATTTACTTTTGACATCAAGATATCCATTATGGAGTTTCATAAGATTGTGTTTATCTTCAAAAGGAAAAATATAAGTCAAAGTATTACATTAAACAAACAAAATAGCTGCTTTTTTAAACTGTCTGCATTACTTTTTGGTGTCATTTGGTCCGGTTAGTAGTTCTTTGCCTAAACCAGTATACAGACACCCTGTTCACTATCACCATATACACCCTTCCAGCTAATCGCAGTAAGTCTGCCATTTTGACAAATGGCGACTTAAAAATATTCATAATACCAATGCTAAATAATGAAGAACGCGCACATATTTAGGGCATGCTGGAAATGGGCAGTTCCCAAGATCATGTCGCTAGACGTTTTAACGTATCAAGATCAACGATAGTGCGTTTGACTAGACGTGTGAACGACACAGGAAGTCTTCAGGACAGGCGCGTAGATCTAGTAGGCATCGCTCAACATCTGTACGTCAAGACAAGTTTATACATCAACGGCACCTTCTTGACCGTTTTTAACGGCTACATCTACATCTGCAGCCGTTGCTAGTAATCACGGTAGGAATATTAGTGCAAACACAGTAGGACGCCGGTTACGTGAGCGTGGGGTTATGTGCAGGAGGCCTTATCGTGGCATTATTCTTTCACCACGTCATCGTCAACAACTTCGCGAATGGGCTCAAAATAATATCGGACAGCGATGGCGGTCAGTTTTGTTCAGTGACGAGTCAAGGTTCAATTTTTCACATGCCGACGGACGCGCCCGGGTATAACGACGTCGAAATGAATGTTATGTGCATAATTGTGTTTTAGAGCATAACCGCTTCGGTGGTGGCCGGGTTATAGTTTGGGCCGCCGTTAAACCTCCGTTAACCATGCATTCAAAATGCACCTGGTTGTTGTTTAAGCAATTTGAATGCCACGGGGTACATAAACCAAGTTTTACAGCCTGTTCTCCAACCCCTATTTCGCCGACAATCTGGACTCGCTTCTATGCATGATAATGCACGTCCACACACGGCGCCTATCACCACAAACTTCCTCTTAGCCAAAAATATTGACGTTCTGCCATGGCCAGCCAACTCATCGGACTGCAATCCAATCGAGCGCATGTGGGATATCCTAAGACGTCGTTAACGTCAACGTCAGCCACAGCCTCAAACGGTGCAACAGCCGACTGATGCTCTTCATCAGGAGTGGGCTCGCATCCCGAGGTACCTTCTACGTAACCTATGTGGCTCAATGAGACGCAGGCTGCAGGCTGTGATTGCTAATCATGGTGGACATACTCGTTACCGACACCTTTAAGGCAGTGGTCATTTCTAATCTTGAATGAAATGTGACGAATATTTTTTTGTTTAAGCCTAAAACTTTACTCCACCTTTGAACAACATCCCGATCAGTATCTTCCGCAAAAATAAATAGTATTTAAGAATGGTACGCAAATATCATTTATTCTAATCGTCTACAATTCTATTCATTATTCAAACACGATTTTAATTTTGAGCATTACTTAGATTTTATTAACGATAAAAGATTTAGATGTTCCCTAACAAAATTTAGATTGTCTTCACATAATTAAGATATTGAAGAAGGAAGATACCAGAATATTGCAAGAACTAATCGGATCTGCAGATATTGTAACTCAAATAGCAAAGAAAACGACTACCATTTCCTACTGATTTGCCCGAAATATGATGAAATTAGAAAAAAACATCTTGAACGCTATTACTACGTTTGGCCAACTTTACAGAAATTTACAAATTTACTACCCAACAAATCAAAAACTGTTATTCTAAACCTATTGAAATATTTATACTTTGCTTTTCTCCAAAGAAAATGATATTTATTTTGTTCACGTAATTGATATGTTCTTCTGTTAACCATGTCAAATCCTCCTATTTTGTTCGATTTAATTTGTTTTGCTGTAAACATTGTAATGTTTAATGCAATAAACTTTTTGTATTGTATTGTATTGTATTTAATGTCCCGCATTAAACCACAGCTGAATGCATGTGAGGCGTTATTTATGACATTCATTATATTATATGTTGGTCGCCTTCTGAGTGCGTATAAATTTCAAAATCTTAGTTACACCTCTGGTAATTATGTTTAATTTAGGGGAAATAAATTTAAACAGTCATCTTACCATGCTGGTTAGGTAATTTATTCCTCATAAACCCTGTGATGGCCGCCCGTTCCTTGTTTGTTTTGTACACTAAGAGATCGCCATGGTCATGTATACAGTCGTGTCTGGCGTCTGCCCATCTCTTTTTATTGGAATGAATCTTTACACAGAAGTCGATACTTGGTATATGGCAAAAATGATTTCTGCATTTAGGCCCTAGGAATGGATTGATTTTATGAACAACAGACTCCAATTTTAAAAGTATTTATAGTCCAGTCAATAAGTCCAAAAAAATGACCAAACATCAAACTAATTGCAACAGAAATCAAATTAGTATTTTTGATACATTGATATGCCTAGTTTCAACCCTTGAAAATCTACAAAAATCGAAGTTGCGGAAATTAAGAAAAAAACATTCCAAAGTTTACCCCCGTAAAATCTCCGTACTGAACTTAATTCCTATTTTTCCTTCTATAATGCTAGAAAAACAATATTTAATAAAACTTAAGATCCCTAATTTACATCTTTTCATGTAAAGTATGACTTAGGTTGTCTTTAAAAACAAAAATATACTGTTTTCATGACTGTTAGATATTTATATCTGTCTGGAAATGATTGATTGCATGTGAAATTACCCCACCCACTTATTTTAAGTCCTAATTTCAACACTAATAGCATAGTATTTTCTAGGAAACATTAAAACCTACTATTTTTTTGCAGTTTTTCATCTGGATAACTATAATACAAAAATTAAAATCAATCTATAAAATAGAAAATAGATTATCACTCAATTTGAAATATAAACTTTAGCCATTTGATGGTAAATCGTTATTTGTTTCCAGCACATATGGATTTCCATTTGGCATGATCACCACTTCTTTTAAATCATTTTTATCATATTTCTTTTTCATATTACTTTAGAAAGATTCACATGTACATATCTGCTCATTTAGGAGATTTTAGAATGATAAAAAACAAATCAATTAACATTGTGGAAAGGGAAATTTTGGTAAAAATCATCAAAATATTTAGTGGGGTTTTTTTTGTTGGTTTTTTTTTGTGAACGTTCAAATATATATTCATTTAAAAAAATCTCATCTATCTTGTAACATGTACCTTACACTATCATACATACAAAATCCATTATGCAGTTTTCTATTGAAACATTTTGAGAAAACGAAAGTCTTTCATTTCACTTTTTGAAAGGGGGATATCAATTTGATAATGAATAGTCAAATTTTGTTGATGCACATTTTAAAATCTGTTTATTTTATAGGTTTTGATGATTTTTTAACATGCTACCAATATTTTCCTATATCAAAAATCAAACAGGAACTTCTTAATGGTAGATTGCTACATGTATGGAAACATCCTGGGGGAACGAAAAAACTTTGTGATAAAAGAGATATTTGATAAAAGAAATATGACAATATTCAAGTTTTATTAGTGTACTTTAAAATTTATTCATTTAAAGGCTACAAAGAATCTTTAAAAAAAAGTAACTAATATTGTTCTGTATACATGAATATTCAAATAGCATGTTGTCATTTATTTGAGATTCTTGGAAAAGGAAAAAATATACATCATTTAATTGACTTTTTTAAGTCAGATACTTTTAGCAAGATTTAAAGCACAATTATGCATTAAAAACTTTCTTTGTGGCCAATTCTGGTAGCAATTAGATATAATCTTAAATCTTATTAATGACATCTTTTCAACCTAGAGCATGAGTTTTAAGGAAGTGGAGATGGCAGCCACGATGCAATATGCTACCTAATAATGTCCTTGAAATGTTTATAAAACTTTTTTAATTTATTTTTCACTCTTTGACTTGTAGTTAATTAGAAGCTTATTAACAAATAAGTACCTGACATGAAAGTGAGATAAAGTAATCTCATTAAGCACTTCAGGTGGTAT
The DNA here is from genome assembly GCA_948146395.1 of Fragum whitleyi. Classification (NCBI taxonomy): domain Eukaryota; kingdom Metazoa; phylum Mollusca; class Bivalvia; order Cardiida; family Cardiidae; genus Fragum; species Fragum whitleyi. The sequence goes on along the minus strand of OX411551.1, from coordinate 32,834,058 downwards.
TCAAGTTATTGTTTCTCCCAATATAATTGTGCAAACAGTTTGTTATGATAAAACTCATATCTTCAAATAATTTTACAAATTTCGTTTTTCTGTTGATTCTAAGCAATTAAAGCTTAGCACCCGTGATGCCAACGCTGGACTGTAGAGCCTGGATAGTCCAAAAAAGGACATTATTCTGCAAAAAAGCTCTTAGAGTTAGTCCCCATAGTGGTATAATTGCAAAGTTTCAAGTCAATATTTTAAGTAGTAACAAAGTTTGATCAAAGTAAAACTTTGTTACAACAGCACCAAGGTGATGACAATAGCTTGTCTTTTATGTTCCAAAACAGCCAAGATAAATATTGAATGATAATCCTTCGATATCGTCAAGACTTATTTGTTTTCTAACAGTCAAGGTGACAGTGAGGAATGCAGAAATAAAGGTTTCTTCAAAGTATAGCCTTCTTTTAAGACATTTACTGATCTGCTAATGCTTTTTACATGCTCTCCGAAACTTACTAAATGAAAAGTGCGCTTGAAATGAAAGTGAAAGACGTATGTGTGTATGTACGTATGTATGTTTCATGCATTGGATGTATATGTAAGCTATAAACATGCAAGATGCTGTTTTATGCTGAATAAAATGTTATGTTATGAAAGACATTAAGTAACATTGTTATAATATGATCTGCAGCTAAGTGTGAGAATAAGTTTTTGCCCAACACACAATGTAAAATAACATTTATGACAAACACATGTCTTTGAATGATTTCAGACAATTAGCTCTCAGTTTGTTGAATATCTCTTTAAATATCCAATTTTTAAGTTAAATTGATAACATGAATATGGTTAAATAATTATTGATTTTTGCGTTGTACATTACATATTTGCTTTTTACCTTTTCAGATATGTTTTGTAACTAAGCTTCTTTAATTTACTGCTAAATAAAAACTCAGTGCAAGAAATGAATGTAACCTTGACTAAATTCTGGTTTATACTGCTTATTTTGACATAAATTTCACGGATTTAGTAGTTTATATTCAGGGCCGCTTATATTTTATGTTATTCAAAAAGCTTTTGGGTATTTCCAAGAGAAACCAACTGCATGTCTGTACCCTGTTAATTATATTTGCTATTTGTATCTGCCAGACCAAAGGCGCCAGTCCAATAAGAGTGCATGAGTCCCATTATGAATAACCTGCCAACCTGCCTAATAATTGAATGTCAGAATGTCACAAAAACCTACAATGTTCAAAACTTCAGGTCAGGTGACTAGGATCAGTCTGTGAAAGTTTCATCCAAATCTATCCCTAATTATTGTATGTTTCACAAAATGTGGATGTAGGTACTGAAGTTAGAAGAGACAGAGAGACGGAGAAAACGATACCAACATACATCTACCTTGGCTGGTGTATAAAAGTAAAACAATTAAATTGATCAAACAAAAAAACAAAGGATTAATTGAATGATCAATAGACCTATCAATCAAGCAAGTAGGCTATCATTCAAGATATCAGTCAATTTCAAGAATTTAGTTTAGTTATCAATTTATAGTTATATAGCAGCAGCTTGTGTTCCTACGTAATTTTGCTGCTACTGCACGCACATAAATAACTACATATACAACAAAATATCAAAACTATCAATTGCATATTCCACCTGTTTGTATTTCATGACATTACATATATTAAGTGTCAACTTTTTTCCAAGATATTTCAAATATTTTTTTTTTCAAATGTGTCAGTGACACCGCTAGAAAATGGTAATTTGTTACATGAGATAGTTCAAGGATACTAAAAGAAACTACTCATGAGCTTGATCCATACGAATGGTTCTTTAATAGTGGAAGGAACCATAATATGGGGTTTGATCTAATGTCTTATCCAAAAGATAATTAAATGGTCAACCCTTGGATCCTAGCTGCTATCTTGATGTTTGTGAACTGAACCTTCTGCCAACATACAATATACACTATTATTTGTGACCATAAAGAAATATCAACATTATTTTTTGAAAAACTTATGATAAAAGAAGACTATTAAATGGTCTATCTATGGAATTATAATATATATAAGTATTTGTTGATAATTCGTAACAAGATGTCTACAAGATACATCCGTCACACAGCTTGATGTCAACTGTGAATTGGGTTTTGATTTAGTCTAATAATTAACAAAGGGCAATAACTTATATGGTAGAGTTTTTGTTCTCATGATTGTTCTTGTAATTATTGAGTATCCTGATCATAGCTGTTTAGTGTTTTACTTTCAGGGATCTACTCTGGACTTATAAAATCATGTCTGAAAAACAGCAAAATTACAATAAGTCAAAAGTAAGCATGAAATAGTTATTATTCTTGAGTACTACTTCCCTCGCTGGATAGGATCTTTCAACATTATGAAATTTCAAGGCTTAATATTTGCTTAATATTTCAATATTTTACTTTCTGTGATATGCTCCATTCAAAAATAAAGTTTAAACAAGAGGACCATGATGGTCATAGATCGCTCACCTGTGCCTCTTTGACCCCTGGGACATAACATTAATTAAATAGGCAGATGTCAAAAACAAGATAATTTATACATAAGATCAATACTATGGAATGTTTTCAGCCAAGAGCAAGACAGATATGTCTTTTAGCTCCTTGATTCTATGTTGAATGGGATGCACACGGGTGGAGCCCAAATGTGACCCAAAGGTCTTGATATAAACAAACTTAGTAGAGGTCCACTAGATGATGCTACAAACTAAATATGAAAGCTGTATTATTTCTGGTTTTGGAGAAGAAGATTTTTGAAGGTTTTTCCTATTTTCATCCATCATGCTCAGATGAGCTAAAACGGATGTGCCCAGGTGGAGCCTAAATATGACCCCAGGGTCTTAATATGAACAAACTTGGTAGGGGCCATTAGATGATGCTAGATACCAAAAAGGAAAGCTGTGTGCTCTCTGGTTTCTGAAAATAAGATTTTAAAAGATTTTTGCTCTTTGATTCTACGTAAAAAGGGCTGCGCCCGGTTGGAGCCCAAATATGCTCCTAGGGTCTTGATATGAACTAACTTGGTAGAGGTCCATTAGATGATGCTACATACCAAATATGAAAGCTGTCTGCCATCTGGTTTCAGAGAAGAAGATTTTCAATTTTTTACCCCTCGTACTCAGAAGAGCTAAAAGGGATGCGCCCGGGCAAAGCCCAAATATGTACCAAGGGTCTTTATATAAACAAACTTGGTAGAGGCCCACTAGGTAATGAAACATACCAAAAATGAAAGCTGTCTTCCATTTGGTTTGAGAAAAGAAGATTTTTTAAGATTTTCGCTCTTTGATTCTATGTAAAATGGGTCGGCCCGAATATGACCCAAATATGACCCAATGATCTTGATATGAACAAACTTGGTAGAGGTCTCCTAGAGGATGCTACATACCAAATATGAAAGCTGTCTGCCTTATGGTTTCAGAGAAGAAGATTTTTGAAGATTTTCATATTTTTACCCTTTTTGTTGAGGGTAAAGGGGTAAAGGGAAAGATAAGGGTGGATTTCATTTATTTGAACAACTATGGTAGAGCTTGACCCAAGGAACATCCCTGCCAAGTTTCATCAAGATTGGCCTACTGGTTTAGGAAGAGAAGATGTTTAAAGAAATTGTGGACGACGCATGACTGATGATTGGCGCCGGAAATTGTATGATCACAATAGCTCACCTTAAGCACTTTGTGCTCAGGTGAGCTAAAAACAACAAAAGAAAGTAAACCCTAAAGTGTTTGGTAGGGTAACGCATCTTGTGCACTGCTCTTACCCAGAATAATATTTATTCTCTAATGAAATTAGATGATTATACCCATAAAGGCCTACCTTCTTTCAGTGATATATTTTTCAGTATGAAAAAATAACAAAGGGAAATAACTAAAAAAGAATGAAAAATATAGTTATGGTTCTTATGCACTGCGATTCCCCTTCATCAGATGGATACATTATGATGTTTCATGATTATAGCCTAAATTATACTACTTTGAGAGATACACTCCAGATAAAATCCAAGTAAATTTATTTTAACAACAAAGGGCAGTTACTCAGAAATTTGATAGAACAGAGTTATGGTTCTTGTGTACTGCACTTCGTCTTGATAAGATCTATCCTCTTATGAGGTTTCATGAGATAAGTTCAAGTACTTCTTGTTGTAGAAGTAAACAGTCAGAGTCAGATGGAGGCTTTGGATCAAAGTACTTGAAAATAAATTATAAAAATATACACAAAAATATCAATATGACTAAAAATTTATAATCCTATACAAAAAAGAAAACAAAAAGAAAAAATAATTGCTTTTATTCATTTTCAATTATTTTGACAAAACATGCACGAAAATAGTGAATTTGTGCACAGATCATCTTTGTCATGAAAAGCTTGATCAAAATAATCAAAGTTTCCAGAGTATTCTTAACGCATGTCATTTTCCCAAATTTTCAATGATGTTTTTCTATAAAACCGCTTCATAGATTTTTGTAGATTTTTAACATATTATTGAGTGACCTTTAAACAACATTTTAATGATAAAATAAATTCTGTTGCAATTACTTTGATGTTGAACCTTATATTGACTGGACTATTAGTTGGAATGCAATTAATTCACTTTGAACATAATAATGTTTATTATATTAATAATGTTGAAATTTCAAGGAGGGTGAAGTAAAGCCCCATTTAAACAAAACTAGAGGACCTAACTACTTATATGGTTTCTCTGAGTCGCGAAATGAAATGACAAATTGACCAAAAGTTTGTTTGTTTGAATGGGTTTAACGCCGATTTCATCAATCTTGCTGTTATATCGCGGCGGCCGGAGCACCTAACAATGGATTCCTGGAATTTCTTTCACCTGTACTACTATTACACCCTTTCCTAGCCTCCGACTGCTATCTCACATAGGTTTACGATTATTCACCCATTGGTGAGAGACAAATGTCGGAAAGGATATTTGCCGCCACCGGGGATCGAACCCACGACTTCCAGATTAGAAGCCTTATGCCTAACCAACTGCGCTATAGTGGCGGCTAAATTGACCAAAAGATATTCATAACCAATTATTGGATTTATGACAGTACCGCTAGAAATCGATTCAACCAAAAAGGTCAAACAATCACCACACATTGAACGTCCTAGTGTGTGCATTTCCGATTATTTATCGTTGCTACCGTAGCAAATGCCCATATGAGCGACGCCCCCAGAAGACGGTTAGTTGTTACGGGGGATAGTGCAAGGATACATGACGGAACTACTGCTGAGATCCGCCATGGTTCTTTGACGTGCTCGGTGTAAAGCACCGTCTCACGAGGCCTCGGTTTAACGTCTCATCCGAAAGACAATTAGTTTTGTTAGTGTGCCAGCCCGGTTTTGAACCCACGCCGTCGAACTTCAATGGTTTTGAAGTCCGGTGCTCTACAAACTGAGCTAATCGGGCTGACGAACGCCCCAGGCACCCTGCATTTGCTGATATACCCATATCACGCTTCATTAGTTTTATCAATATACACCTTGTTTACAATAATATTGTTATCCGATAATGATCGCTTTTTTGCGTCAGTCAATAACCAAAGTTGCTTCTGGAGTAGTAAAGAAATATGGAACTCTGCCATGCATCATCTAATTTTTGAAAGACGATTCCAATGAGATATTGAAAGGCAAAATCTAACAATGAATGAAAACACCAGGTTCGATTATACTTTTGACTTACGTTTAATTTTTACGGAAGAAGTTTAGTAAAATTGGCCCCGGGTGATTTTCAAATTGGGTCTGACAAAGCGATCGAATTCGTCAGAGGTGCATCGGTTTTTTGTGTTTTTTTTAAACACATTTGTCACAATTTCATTCTTTAACATGTATGTGGAACACATATGTGACCCGTCATGCGAAAAGGAGCCATCTGGGTGGTGCGTAAAGATTCGATCCTAGTCAAACTGCGCGGTCTGCGAAGACTGACTAGGATCGAAACTTTTCGCAATGTGCTTATTTCTGAATCTAGAATGATCATTCTACCTTCTAGTCCAAGAATTTTTGAAATGCGACCCTTGGTTGACCTATTCAGGACCCAATCTCTTTTTCAAATATTCGTTTAATAGAGTTCTCAGATGGTCCCTTTTCGCGTGACGGGTCACATATATTTAACAGCACAGATAATCATATAATGCATAAGAATATTGCTTTAATGCTTTATTCGGGGGAACATCGAGAAATAAAGGGTGTCTTCCCGATTCTCCCACATTTGAAAATCCAATAATCCCATATACCTTGTGGGGATATATAGACCAAATAAAGGTAATCATTTTGATGAACTCACCGCCTTACCTTTGAAATTATCAAAAGTGTATACCCCGCTTTTGTTCAGCTCACACTATCTGACGTCATCTAAGCGGGCCCCAAAAAGTGATGTCATCCACGAACAATGCTTAGACGTCGCGCACGCTAATGCCTAACATTTTGTAACGTTTTACCATTCAAAAGTTATAACACCGTATTATTCAGAAGAGCTTCTTGTTTATAGAAAACGGATTTTTTTCAATGCTTATTTGTTTTTAATTGCTATATAATCAATATACCAAATAAGACAGAAACAACTTTTTATCTCCTTGAAGTAATTTTATAACCAATCGGTTTTAATCGTGTTTGTCCTAGATTGCTTGAAAAGCCCTGTGCGCAATGTAATTACGTTATACGTTAAAAATAATTCGTTTTTGAAAATTATGTCCACACAACCAAATCTTTATATTTCTTGTATTTTTAAAGATATCTTTACGAAATTTTCCTGGTAATTGTACGGAAAAATAATATTTCAAAAATTGAGAATGATTTATGATAATCATTTTGATAATGAAACGCGGCAGCGAAACCTTTTGAAAAACTGGCTTTAAATTTTGCGTATTGAGGAAATTGTGTCCACACACTTGTTCTCTTTTTATTTTGTTGTATTTTGCGTATTGTTATTTTTAACCAAATTAAGAAAAAAAACAAGGAAAAAATCATATTTTTACTTTGAAATTTCACAAAATTTCATCTTTTATTGATAAAGATATTGAGAAAACTTTGCCTTTTTTTTGACGTCCTATTTTTCGCATAATTTTGACGTTTTTCAATTATTGAATCGTTAAAAAAATCTGTAACAATTGTTTGTTAATTCACTGACGACCATTTCTTTTCACCTACTAACATGATGGCACTTCTTGCGTAAATCTTCAGATTCTCCACATTTTCACGAACTTTTTACGCATTTTAGGGGTCCTAAATACACACACATAATTTGTTACGTTTTACAGACGTAATTAGAGAATATTAGTGACGAAGAAACGTAATAAAACTGAAATTTTATTTTCCTAAATTCACATAAAAAATAGATTTCAAAAGTATGCTTCTCTGTGGATTGATTCGTATAAAGAACAATGAAATTGACTGACAGGTTAAGGAGAAATAGCAGATGGAACTTAACGGGAGACGTGCGTTTTCAAATGTTAAGCAATACCGTGATCGACGTCATAGCAATCACGTGCTTTAAGACATTTTATCCTAAACGTTTCACATTTTGTCTTATTTATGCAATGAAACGTGTCACAAAAGCTAATCTGTTTTATCCGTTCATATTGATAAGCTTTTGCTATCTATAAATCTTTCTCATGATGCTGACAGCATTTTCCCGCTGACAAAGCTATATGGCAGTCGTAACATCTAAAGACCAGTCAACACAGACGGGCAGTCTGATCAAAGCATTCACTGCCTGCTTTCTACTTAGAGTTAGTTACATCGTGAAATTGACATACGCCACAATCAAAACCATTCTAAATCGCTCACTCAGCGCTCCATTCATTCATTCATTCCAAACACTCACTCAAACCATTCAGAAACGCTCAAACCCATCGAAAAATATAGAACCAACGACGTCCTTCAAAATAAATGTTAATAGAGAAAAATCGCGATTTCAGTGATTTAATTCAAATAGTTAGCGTTCTATAGGATCTTTGAGAAATAGGAAGAAATAGGAAGCTATTTATATAACTTGTATCCATATTTTATGAAAGGGAGGTATTTAATATCGCTAATTTTGTTCATCCTGAACAAAATTTGCGATATAGGATTACCTCCCATTAAATTCACTCAAAACTCGCTCCACACGCTCATTCCATTTCATTTCTAAATAATTCCAAAATCATTCACCTTGTCAATTCCACGATGTTTACTGTTATAGTAATTTAAAACAAATAGATTCGGCCAGGCTGATTGAAATATGCAAAAAAAAAAAAATGAAAAGTTTGCCAGTATCATGCTAATTCGATGAACACCCTATAATCAGTTTTTACTAGTATCATGCTAGTATAATTTCCAATATAACAAACTCACCATGAGTTGTTGACGGTTGTTGACGTGTTGTTGGTATCGGCGTTGATTTAGTTGTTGATACTGGCGTTATAGTCAATGGCGCTCGTGTCGTGTTCACACAATGGTCGTTACAGAAGTCGGTGTCGCAGCACGTTGGGGGACAAAATCCCGAACCACCGGGTAATGCCGCACAGGACTTATACAACAAAATTTAATGTAGAAAATGAGTTTCTTTAAATCTGATTAAATTCGTAATTTCTTTTTTAGCCGTAAAATTGTGGAAAATGACGAAAGTCAGCAGTCATGAAGCTACAAATAAGTGATTTGATTGGTCCGTCAATTTTGTAATTGACAGAAGGGATCTGTTATTTTGAAACCTTAACCCTTGTCATGCTGAATGAAAATCAAAGTGCTGAAATAATTGGTTTCCCTGATCGTGAGTCAGTTTTCAATTTGAAAATATAATTTATCAAACTTATCTGATTTATAAAGGAAAATCAGGTGGTATAGACAGAGATCAGACTGCACATGTGTGCAGGCTGATCCTTAGCTATGCCTCCTGCCAAAGCAGGAATATTCTTGGATCAGCATGACAAGGGTTAAATGAATTGGAAGTCGTTGTGGTGAGTATCATACTCTATTGAAAAACTTTAAAAATGATAGTAATTATATTAGCCATGTGACCACACAATACTGTAATACATACGTCACGTGTGACCTAATATTTGTTCTCAGCTTAATAAAACTGAACATAGCAGGTTCCTATGCATTGTGTGTTCACTATGGCGTAGATTTACAAGAAGTTATGATTAATAATTGTTGGTTTTCATCCATTTTCGTTGCATTGTGACTGGCTGAAAAGTTAGATTTTTCCTCAATGAATACAATTTTAGTGCGCAGCTATTTTTTTTAGCTTGGGCGCAAAGAAGTTCCATAGGAAACATGTTTAATTATGGAGAAATACTTACATTATGCTTCGCGATGTTAAATTATTAGATATGAAGAGAGTGTTTTTGTTGTTGTTGTTTATTTTTTTTTTTTTCAAATTTTGTATGAAACTAAAAAATAAATCACACTTATTTATGAATCCGCTTCGCGTATTCATACAGTGTGTTTAGGTTCTTAAATTCATACCTCAATGTTATTTAAGAAAAAAAATCTCTTCATCTCTTGAATAATAAACGTATTTCAAGAAATCGTAGTGCATGTAAAGCTGTCTCATGGACATCGCGTTAAGGTAGTGGATCCGTAATAGTTCCACAACATTTCGGACCACATATTCTTTTACAATGTTAACTGAGGTTTCCTAATGAAAATCATAAGGAAACCTCGGTTAACACTGTTAAAGTTCATCATTTCTGGGATGTTACAAAACTATTACGGGTCCACTACCTTAAATAAGGCATATGCTTACGTCCTTCGACTGACACTCTGTCTTGTAGATTGGAGTGGGGTATGTAAGAAACTTCTCTGGTGTATGTATCAAGCACAGCTAATGAAAGAAAAAAATCTACTTACAGTTAACAGCATCGTTAAATTGCCAAGATGAATAATTTTAGAATGATTTTGGAATAATGAATGAGTTAGTGTGAAATTAAAGGGGAGTAATCCAATATCGCTTATTCTGTTCAAGATGAACAAAAAAAGCGATATTCATTACGTCGCTTTAATAAAATATGTATGTATGAACTTTTCTGTTTGTGTGCCTTCGAGGACCAATCAGACACTTAAAAATCCACACTGGCCAAAAAATCGTATAATAATTTGATCGATTTGAATAAAATGTTGATCGTCTTATGCGATTACGAAATGTTTTCAAATGATTTTGAAGGGTTTTGGATCGATTTGAGTAAGAGTTTGGATGACTTGATGGAGCCATGAGTGAATGATATTGATCGGAATGATAGTCAATTTCACGAAGTTTTTAACTGTATGTTATGAACACAAAATAAGACCCTGTTTCATTAGCCTTTTCTGTCAAATATGTAATTATGCATTATGTAAGCTATATCATTAAAAGATCAAAGCACTGAGAGTACTGATGGTGGACGTTTCTGTTGGCATACTAGATTGATTCTTCCATTTGTTGAGATGGGGAGGAACTGTACATGTAAAATTACAATGAAAAGAAAAATGACCTAGTTCGCATCTTTTTTCAGAAAATTGTGATTAAGGCCCTTTTTCCCATGATCTGGCATGGATCCTTCCCATTTTAAATAGGGTTCATTCTTGTGACAAGAACACATGCTGACCAAGTTTCAAGAAGAATGGGTCATATTTGTGGCCTCTAGAGTGTAAACAAGAAAATTGTCTTAAAGGCCCCTTTTCCCGTTATATGGCATGGATGCTTCCAATTTTGAATAGGGTTCATCCTTGTAACCTGAAAAGCATTCTGACCAAGTTTCATGATAATTGGACCATATCTGTGGCCTCTAGGATGTAAACAAGAAAATTGTCATTAAGGCCCCTTTTCCTGTGATATGGCACGGATCCTTCCCATTTTCAAAAAGCTTCATTCTTGTAACCTGATAAACATTCTGACGACGTTTCATGAAGATTGTACCATAGGACCATATTTGTGGCCTCTATAGTGTAAACAAAAACGTTGTCATTAAGGCCCCTTTTCCCGTGTTATGGCATTGATCATTCCCATTTTCAATAAGATTCATCCTTGTAACCTGACAAATATTTTGACCAAGTTTCATGATGATTGGATCATATTTGTGGCCTCTAGAGTGTAAACAAGAACATTGTCTTTAAGTCAATTTTTCCCGTTATATGGCATGAATGCTTCCAATTTTGAATAGGGATCATCCTTGTAACCTGGCAAACATTCTGACGAAGTTTCATGATAATTGGACCATATCTGTGGCCTCTAGGATGTAAATAAGAAATTTGTCTTTTAGACCCCTTTTCCAGCGATATGGCACGGACCCTTCCCATTTTCAATAGGGTTAATTCTTGTGACCTAGAGAACATTCTGACAAAGTGTCATGATGATTGATCCATATGTGTGGCCTCTAGAAACACTTACATTGTTGACGTCTGACAACGGACGACTTACGACGGACATCCAACGATCACAAAAGCTCACCTTGAGCACGATGTGCTCAGGTGAGCTAAAAAATTCTAAAAAGTATTTTTTTTCGCGATTTTCATTCTAAAATACAGAAAGAAAAGGTAAGTGTTTATATACACAGGTTAAAACTGAATTACAGACACTCGTCTCGAGATTGGCTGTGTTGTGTTGAAAAGTAAAGTAAAACCCCTTTGCATAAACCTTTATCACACGACCTGAATGTTTTACTTTACCTGCTTGGGCTCTATCGCTTTTAAAATGTATTCCGTAATTTCCATTAATTGGCCATTGTTTTATATACATAAGTAGTGTCAGGGGAGGTTACCATTCCAGTAATTCCATTCACCAAGTGACCTCCCATAGACCATTGGGAAAAAAGGGGGCAAATTACTCACTCTACCTGAAAAGTAGTTCTACGCAAGCAAAACGTTCACCCGATCTCAGAATTGCATATGATATTACACTTAAAAGATGTCTTTGAGGTATCAACAAGTTATGTAGACTCCTTGTTTCACTTCAATTTTGAAATGCACAGTTGTCAGACGGATACAATTCTTGAAAAAGAGTAAATTGAGTCTGAATGAGTACTACTGTTTTGAAAACCTATTAACATCTGACAGGATTGTTCAAACGTGGTATTAACACTGGTGAACGTAAACGTCCACCAAAAATTACACATTATAACAAAAGCCTGTGTAAACAACTAATTTAATCAGTACATCGGAAAATTACTTTCACCTATGTTCTAATAATGAATTTCAGAGATAAATCTTATTTATGATGTTTGAAACACTATTGTTTAAATGAATTCGGTCAAAAATATAAGGAATTAACTCGAACAAATATTTGATAATTTGAAAATAAAAAGCATGATATATATATTTATCTAATTCCTTGTGATAAATCAAAGTGCTGAAAGCACTGTCATTGTGCGGTACTGAATCATTGAAACGGTTTTTGTTGTTACTGGGGCCAGTTTCGTCAAAAAATTTAGGACATCTTTTTGTCTTACTGTCGCCTTTTGAAACAGTAACAACTACTATCAATTTACATAGGTATTGATAGATTGGTGTTACATGTTTTTTGTACTAAATATGTGGTAAGTCAAAGGTTAGACAAAAATACGTCTTAAATCTTTTGATGAAACTGGCCCTAGGAGTTAAGATGTTTTTAAAAAAACTTCAAACTCATGTTGTTGTTATAAATATAGACAATCCATACATGCGATATCTAAAGATACCTTTGTGGAAATCGCTTATTAGACAAAGACGTTATAATAATGATGTCGATCAGCATCGAATAATCCATCATTTAAAGTTTTAATATGCAGACGAATACTCCTCTGTTCTTTCGACACGATTTTTTTTAAAATAAGAAGTGTCTCAACAGCTCATAATCTATTCGTAAAATATGTAAAGCATTATGCATTGTGTTCTTTGTCAAAATTTAGACAATGATTTCTGGTGCCACTTATATTTGGAAGCAAAATGAAATAAGATAAATGTGACCCGTCAAGCGAAAAGGGACCATCTTTAAACTTCGTTAAAAATATTTGAAAAAGAGATTTCTTCTAGAACAGGCAAACCAGAGGTCTCATTCAAAAATTCTCTCACGGGAAGGTAGATTGGTTATACTATATTCAGAAAATTTGTAAATTGCGAAAAAGTTTCGACCATTGTCAGTCTTCACAATTCGCAAAGACTGACAAGAGTCGACACTTTACGCTCTTCCCAGGAGGTCCCTTTTCGCGTAACGGGTCACAAATACGAAAAAATAAAATATATATATGAAAAACACTTCACGTACATATTGTCATTTGTAAAAATAAAAGCGACTAACGGTTAAATTGTGATTTGAATAATTGTAGTTTCGAGAGTTTCAGACCGCAGACAAACAGAGACTTCGGCAATAAAACACAAAATAGAGTAAGAGAGAGAGAGAGAGAGAGAGAGAGAGAGAGAGAGAGAGAGAGAGAGAGAGAGAGGGGGAGAAAGAGAGAAAGAGAAAAAGAAAGAGAGAGAGAGAGAGAGAGAGGGAGAGAGGGAGAGAGAAAGAGAGAGAGAGAAAGAGAGAAAGAGAGAGAGAGAGAGAAAGAGAGAGAAAGAGAAAGACAGAGATAGAAAGAGAGAGACAGAAATAGAGAGAGAGATAGAGAGAGAGAGAGATATAGGGAGAGATATAGGGATAGAAAGAGAGAAAGAGAAAGAGAGAGAGAGTGAGAGAGATAGAGAGAGAGATATATATAGGGAGAGATATAGGGAGAGAAAGAGAGAAAGAGAGAGAGAGATAGAAAGAGAGAGAGAGACAGAAATAGAGAGAAAGAGACAAAAGAGAGAGAGAGAGATAAAGAGAGAGAGAGAGATGAGAGAGAGAGATGAGAGAGAGAGAGAGAGAGAGAGAGAGAGAGAGAGAGAGAGAGGAGAGAGAGATGAGAGAGAGAGAGAGAGAGAGAGAGAGAGAGAGAGAGAGAGATAGGGGGAGAAAGAGAGAAAGAGAAAAAGAAGAGAGAGAGAGAGAGAGGGAGAGAGGGAGAGAGAAAGAGAAGAGAGAGAAAGAGAGAAAGAGAGAGAGAGAGAGAAAGAGAGAGAAAGAGAAAGACAGAGATAGAAAGAGAGAGACAGAAATAGAGAGAGAGATAGAGAGAGAGAGAGATATAGGGGAGAGATATAGGGATAGAAAGAGAGAAAGAGAAGAGAGAGAGAGTGAGAGAGATAGAGAGAGATATATATAGGGAGAGATATAGGGAGAGAAAGAGAGAAAGAGAGAGAGAGATAGAAAGAGAGAGAGAGACAGAAATAGAGAGAAAGAGACAAAAGAGAGAGAGAGATAAAGAGGAGAGAGAGAGAGAGAGAGAGAGAGAGAGAGAGAGAGAGAGAGAGAGAGAGGAGAGAGAGAGAGAGAGAGAGAGAGAAAGAGGGAGAGAGAGAGAAGAGGAGAGAGAGAGAAAGAGATAGAGAAAGAGAGGGAGAGATTAGAGAGAGAGAGAGAGAGAGAGAGAGAGAGAGAGAGAGAGAGAGAGAGAGAGGGAGAAGAGAGAGAGAGAGAGAGAGAGAGAGAGAGAGAGAGGAGAGAGAGAGAGAGAGAGAGAGAGAGAGAGAGAGAGAGAGAGAGGTAAACACACCTTGTTTATACACACTCCATGTAAATAATAAGAAGGATAAAAGTTTGTATTATTACTGGTCTTTTCAGGCGAGGAGTAGACTTTAAAAAAACCTGACTAGTAGTCATCGTGACAGAACCTCCCTAATTAAGCCCTTACACAGTTAAAAAAAAGTTACTGTTTATGATCAGAACTAAGTATTTTCAAAGGCAAATCAACATTTCTTAATCCCCTACAGTGAATAAGATAAAGTAATCATTCGTTCAATTTGTTGCTGATTGTTTTTGAACAATGTAGAAGCGTTTTGGATGAGTGTTTGGAATAGATGTATCACTAAGCGAGTAATTTAAATTGGTTTTAAAATGAACGAACGCCAATTTCACGATGCCATTATCTGTATGGCCTGATCAAAACGAATGAATACTAAATACGAATGTGAAAGACTAAAATAGGACGTCAATTATCTCTGGCACATATTTTAGAGCTTATCACACTCATCTGGTTTTGTCATCAGGGGCCCGTTTTACTAAACATCTTCCGATCTTTTTTGACGTAAGTCAAAACTAAAAGTTCCTTCTACAAGAGTACTTAAATATGTAATTCTGCTGTACAGCAAGGCAGAATCCAACAAAGAATGAAAACACCAGGTACGATTAGTGATTTTGACTTACCATTAATCTTTTCGTAAGTAGTTTCGTAAAACGGGCCCCAGGTCACATGTGAAGGAGGGTCTCAATTGACCTAATACGTTTTCCTGAGCTTAATCGTTCCAGTGAATGTTTAAAGAGTTTTCGCACTACCCAAATAGCCAATTTTGTCTGTAAGGTCTAAATTATAAAAGAATGGAAAGAAACACTGGGGGTATACCTGGTCTCTGGCACATATTTTGAGCTTGTCGCATTCATCTGGTTTAGTCATCAGGTCACATGTGTAGCAATATGGTCCACGTTGATCTCTTGGAATTGCTGGGGTGAAATGAAGAGAAACAAAACGGTTTATCTGAACATCTGGGGCCCGTTTTACTAAACTTCTTACGAAAAAAATGATCGTAAGTCAAAATCACAAATCGTACCTGGTGTTTTAATTCGTTGTTAGATTCTGCCTAGCAATATCTCATTGGAATCGTCTTCCAAAGACGATTCAAATGAGATCGTGCATGGCAGAATTCCATATTTAGTTTCCACTGTAGACGCAACTTTAATTTTTGACTTACGCAAAAAATGATCGTAAGATGTTTAGTAAAACGGGTCCCAGGTCCTGGAGATGGGAATCATAAATGGTGAGCAGTAATTTAATATCCAATTCATGACCCGACTTGTTTTTCGGATGCTTAAACGTTTGCGAACGTTTAAAAATTGTACCCAATTTGCAAGTGTGTACACTTTCAAATATGGATACAATTTCTTAAAACGTTTAGTGACTGTTTTCATATCGAATGCCGACTTGCTGATATCAGATATTGAATATAAGTCTTACAGTTGTTCTGTACTTTCATTATTGCTCAACCCATACCCATAAATCCACCTGAAATCATTGTTGGAAATGTAGAAGTTACTTGTACATAGCATTTTCCTCATGTACCGTAATGATTTTATCCCGTCTCCCCATTTTTTTTGACTGCTTTGAAATTTTCTTGACATAAGATGGACGCTCGACGGACAGAGCGTATGCAAAGCGTGTGTACAGGGCAAGAAACAGATACAAAGCGTCTTTTCAACGGATGTACATGTTTCCATACGTTTAACATCCCAAATGCATCCGGGCATTTAGTCGTACATCCGGGCATTTAGTCGTACACGGGACAAAACTCGTACGTACCTGTTTTTGAACATCCCTGATTGTTACACAAATCATTATGACAACACACCTGACACGATGTAATATCTGTATTTCGTTTTCCTACCATGTTTGATAGAACAGAACATCTCTAAAAGAGAGACATAAATTCTTTAAAATATCATTTTGACATATTGAGATATCTACTTGATCACATTCGAGAGCTATTTGTAAACAGATCGCGAAATATTTGACTCTGAATCATAGTCTCTCAATAAGTCTTGTTTTCTCAATGAATATTTTCGACACGTCAAGCGAGTAAGGAGCATCTGGTATAGTTAATAACATCGTGAAATTGACAATCATTCCGATCAAAATCATTCTAAATCATTCACCCAGCGCTTAATTCATGCATTCAAAGCACTCACTCAAATCGATCAAAAACGCTCCAAACTCCATGAAAAACATATAACAACAACTTCGTTCAAACTAATAAAGGCTAGGAAATAAATCGGGATTTCACTTATTTAATTGTAATTGTAGGCGTCTGATAGGTTCTTGAAGAAATAGGGAGCTATCTAATGAAGTTGTATGCATATTTTATTAAAGGGAGGTAATCAATATTGCTAATTTTGTTCATCCTGAACAAAATTTGCAATACTTGATTACCTCCCATTAAATTCACTCAAAAGTCGCTCCACACACTCATTGAATGTCATTCCTACATCATTCCAAAATCATTCACCTTGTCAATTTCACGATGTTTTTAACTGTAACTCTATAAATGATGTTTTAGAGATATTATTTCAAGTACATGTCGGATGGAAGTCGCATTCCTAAAATTCTGTCACAGGGGTGAAGATTGAAAACCCTAGACTAAGAATACTGGCCACGCGCAGTGTGACTGGGGTCGACACTTTACGCACTACCAAGTCGGCCCTTTTTCACATATTCGGCAACATTTACCAATACAGAAATAAATCTTCTCCATAACACGAATTCGTGTTTTATATCGAGAACCAATCCTTTATCTATTTACAGTTAGTTACATCGTAAAATTGACATTCATCTCAATCAAAACCGTTCTAAGTCGCTCACTCAGAGCTCCATTCATTCACTCCAAACACTCACTCAAACCATTCAAAATAACTAAAAAAAATATAAGATCAACAGCTAAATTGAAAATTAATCAAGCAAGAACTCAATCGCGATTTCACTGACAAAATTGAAATTTTCAGCGTCTGATTGGTTCTTGAAGAAATATGAATCTATTTATAGAACTTTTATGCATATTCAAAGGGGGTAATACATATCGCCTATTTTTTCATCCTGAACAAAATAAACAATTTTAGATAACCTCCCTTAAACTTGACTCAAAACTCACTCCCCTCACTCATTCAACATCATTCCAAAATCTTTCCAAATTCATTCACCTTGTCAATTTCACGATGTTATTAACTGTACGACAAATAAATCGCCCATCAATGTTTTACTTACGTCCTTCGTAATACATCCCGAATTGTAGACAACCAACCCACCAGTAGTGATTACCTCTTCTACATAACAATCCTATAAATAGAATCAAAGTGCTGTCAGCACTGTAAATCGGGCATCATTGAGATGCTTGGATAGTGCAATAGTTCATCAATCAAAAGGGCTCAAATTTGGACAATAATAAAATATTTGCCCAATTTGTGAGTTTTTAGTCTTGACACTTCATCTTTTCGAGGACGTCGCCAGCTCATCCAACTGGAGTTTACAGAATTATATCGACTCAACTTGAGAGTTATGTCACAAAACATTTCCATTCAACTTGGGACTGAATCAAGTTCAACTAAGATTAATTACCTAACATGCTACCAACTGCGCTATACGGTCAGACGTTAAGGGGGTAGAACCGGCATCAATTTGAAGCTTGAAGGAAGCATTTAGGCAGATAATGGCAAATCCCGGTCATGTCTCTGCAGTGTATAGGCACAGTAACAGTAGAGATGCCAAAATTGCACATGAAATTTCAACAAAATTATCTAGCCTTGGTCCAGTGGACTGGAAAAGCCCCTTTTCGCGCAGAGAGATAAAAGTTAAAACACAATTGGGAACGATTTTATCCAGTCAACAAAGACGCATTATCGGACGAACAATATTTCGTAGGTGTTGTTATAAATCTCGTAACTACGGCTCGAGTAAAGCCGTAGTTACGATATTTTATAACAGCACCGACAGTTTATCAAAACGTGACGGTAATCCTAGGCCTTAGCGTAGTTTGTAACGCACCTGCCTCTCATTTGAGAGGTCCCGGGTTCGATACTCGGCCGCGGCAAGTACCCTTTCAGACAAAAATGCCGTCCATCAATGGTTTGATATCGCGAACCTATGTGATGGAGCGGCTGGAGGCTGGGTAAGGGTGTTGTGGTAGTACTGGTATAAGAAACAATAGGAATCCATGGTTAGGTGCTCCAGCCGCTCAATATGACCATACCAGTCGAAAACGGAGTAAATGGTAATAAACCGATCAAAATCAACGCAATGGCAAAGAAATCTGTGCTAAAAATAGACTAGGACTAAACCATATCAACTTTAGAAGCAGACGATTCGAACAGACGACGAATGAAGAAAGAACTCGAAACGAAGGAAAACGGAGCGGA
The DNA here is from genome assembly GCA_948146395.1 of Fragum whitleyi. NCBI lineage: Eukaryota > Metazoa > Mollusca > Bivalvia > Cardiida > Cardiidae > Fragum > Fragum whitleyi. The sequence goes on along the minus strand of OX411551.1, from coordinate 32,815,123 downwards.
AGGAGGGGTAAGGAATTGTTGTTGTTGTTCTTTTATGAAATATAAGAAGTTGTTTCCCCTTTTTCACAATGTTTCCCCTCCGCAGGGACAGAAATTGATCACATTAAACAGTTTTTTAGAACAACAACTTAGAACAGCACGAAGATAATTTAAATTCCTTTACTCATCCGAAAAGCTTTAAAAAACGCTGAAAATACTTATTGGTAATTACTAAAAACGAAAATTACATCAAATTATGTATAAGCCTCTTCCTTTTTTGTCGCAAAAGTAAAAGAGATAAAAGAAAATGTAGATTGTAACTGAAAAGGCCGTTTCTGATTTGTGTCTTGAACAAATAGCTCAGTGGATAACACGCAAAATGTAAGTGTCCAGCCTCGGTAAGCGTGGGTTTTGACCACGTGATAATCATAACAGAATTTGTTTGGTTGTCAGCCCTACAACAGGTAAATGACCGTTCGAGAAAAAAAATCAGAGCAGTAATATTGTAACTGCTACACATTCATTATACAGTTAACCTTTTGTACGTTTCAACTCCTTTACTCAACCGAAAATCTTGTTATAAACACTGAAAATACTAACTGGTAATTACTAAAAGCGAAAATTACATCAAATTTTGTATTAGCCTCTTCTTTATTTGTCGCAAAAGTAAATAAGATAAAAAAAAAAGTTTGTAGATTGTGACTGAAAAGCCGTTTCTTCGGTGTTTGAAAACACATAGTTTGGCTCGAACACATTGCTCAGAAGATAAAGGTAAAAATGTAGTTTGTCCAACAGATTGGATGTCTGGAAAATGGTATATATAAATTCGGGCTTCACAGCCCGATTTAATAATACTATAAATAGAGAAATAGGATTAATGTTATTGTTTACATGGTTGGTAACTACATCATTCAGGGCTTTCTGTCTTTATTCATCTGGTACTTTTGTCCAGTGAATACTTTTGAACTACTGGAAAGTAGAATATGCCCTACAACAGCATTGGAGCGCTAAATACTTTCGGAACTTCTTTCGTAACAGGCGATATTTTAAAACCGATGCAATTCTTACATCTCGGTTGTGTGAACTGCATCGAAAGCTTTGAAGGAGTAACTGTGAAATCAATGGACACATTAAATTTTCGTAAGCTAACCAGGATTTAAAATGGTCGCTATTAACATTTTTTTCTAGGATGACCATATTGCTATATTTTTGAAATACAATGTCAGATAAATACACTTTCCAATATCTCCCTCTTCAAATATTAACTAATTTATTTTTAGTTCATTTTTGTCTCTTTTTGTCTTGGTGGTTAACTTATAATTGAGCCTGTGCGTCGGATTTCCAACAATCTAAATATTCGCAAAGCAAAGACTCTAGCTAGCCTGTGCATCCGCACAGTCTGACCAGAGTGTTTATTTGCATTTTGTCGATAGATAAGATCTCAAAGTATCTGTAGTCATTCAGGTAACTTTATATTTACAGTTTGCGGGAGTCTACGCTGCTCAGTGTATGCACCTCACGCACAGTCTCAATTAGAAGAACAATGATTCATAAGTTGTCTACTAGTGCCACGTTACGGATTAAAAAGCGCTCGCGAGCGTGCATTGACTTTAACTCATTTGTTGAAAAGAGTACCATATTACTGTTACGGACTATCTTTAAGCTGATTGAAGTCATTGCGTGTTGTCAACCTTTAAAAAGCCTATAAACCGTCATTCTTATAGTCGAAGATTGTTCATTTCACCAGGGGCCCGTTTTACTTAACATCTTGCGATCATTTTCTGCGTTAGTCAAAAATTAAAGATGCTTCTACAGTAGTAACTAAATATGGAATTCTGCCATGTAACAACTCATTGTAATCGTCTTCTTAAGACGATTTCAGTGAGATATTGCAAGGCAGAATTCACCAATGAATGCAAACACTAGATACGTTTATTTATTTTGACTGACGATTAATTTTTTCGTATGATGTTTAGTAAAACGGGCCACAGGTTCTTAATTGAATTTAGATAAAATCTCTGTCAAAACCCACCTGATCTGAATTACATGTTGTTATATCTGTACAAAGTGATGGCGATGGATAATGGCTACATTCAAAACATCGGACGGCTTGGGCTGAAAAAAAAATAAAAGTTTAAATTGTTTATACACAAGTAGAAATAAAAAAGAAAATCCTTTATCCGCCTTATTTTATTGTTGGTTTTTCTTTTTCATTTTGATTCATTGTTGTAAATGCCAAAATGGTGTTTAAAAGAGATGTTTGGTTGTCGGATGACGATTAAGTCTTCGAAATCACAAATTTTCGTATAACTTCTAGTGAGTAATTTTCCGATCATTTAATAAACTACTGCTTTACCTTAAAACCAAATGCAGGTACCTGTTATTTAGGCTTCGCATTGTCATGTCAAAATTAAAGGCAATACTTAGATTAAGTATCCTATTCACAGTTATAAATGGTATAAACACTGATAGATAAGAACCTCCATTTATTCCCAAAATACTAAATCCTACGGAAAGAACATACAACCACACCATAACTTTATCTTTTACGCCATGTACGTGAATCTTTATCAAGTATGAACTCTGGAAGTTCTTCCAAAATGGATCTTCATTCGGTCAGCCCTTAACAACGCACTCTCGCGTTTTGGCCTCCTTCAAAAATTGAATTGGTTGGTGTGTGTGTCTGTGTTTTTGGGGAGGGTGGGGGGTAACGCCGAATTTAACAGAATCGCAGTATTATTGCTGTTATCGGTGCACCTGCCCATGGTTTCCTATCATTTCGCACACTATTATCGCGTAATTTCGACCGAGTCACCAGTTGCCAAGCAATTAAATAAAGATAAATCTACAGTAAGAGGTAGTGGGGTTTACTCAATTCAGAATTAAGGTAGTAGATACGTAATAGTAACGTAATAGTCGAAAGTAATTCTAACAGTGTTAACCATGGTTTCCTAATGATTTTCATTAGAAAACCACGGTCAACATTGTGAAATTTCATGGGGTCCAAAATATTGCCAAATTTTTACGGGTCCACCACCTTAAATACAATCAATAACCCTCGAGCGACCTCCTCTTCCAAGCGACCGATCTCATTAAGCGACCGCCCTAAAAAGTATCTTTACGGTTAGCATGAAAAAAGTGGACATTATTAAAAGAAAAGTAGTTTATCATGAGTCTTTTATTCTTGGTACCCATTAGAATCGTTTCAATGAAACGATTCTGATGTGTTGGAACATATTCATTTAAGTTTTACGATAAAGTTTTTTACGATACACGGCTTTTCAAAACCCAGTTTTTTATTCTTTCGAAACGACTGAACTAGACAACAATAATGCGTACACATCTTATACGATTTCGTTCAAGAATAACAATTGTAGATTTTATTTTTAAGTACAGTTAACAAAATCGTGAAATTGACAGGATGAATGAATTTGGAATGATTTTGGAAAGAAAATTGAATGAGTGTGTGGAGCGAGTTTGAGTAAAATTAAAAAGGGGTAATCCAGTATGGCTTATTTTGTTCAAGATTAACAAAATTAGCGATATTTATTACCTCTCTTATAAAAATATGCATACTTTACCGTTTTTGTGTCTTCGTGCACAAATCAGACACTGTAAAGTCCAAATGAGCCAATGAAATCGTAGAATAATTTGATCGATTTGAATTACATGTTGAGAGATTTCGAAACGTATTCAAATGATTTTGAAGCGGGTTTTTTCCATTTGAGAGAGAGTGTGGAATGAATGAATGGAGCGATGAGTGATCGATTTAAATTGATTTTGATCGGAGTGATCGTCAATTCAACGAGGTTACTAACTGTAAATTACACCACGAAATTGACACTGATCCCTATCGAAAACAGTCCCAATTTCTCTTTTGAATTGCGCCATTAAATACATCGAAAACGCTGAAATCGTCGAAACACTCAAAGTCACTCCAAAGCGTTCTAACGCCTGATAAACTTCTCCCGGATGGGTCAAAATATTCCTTTATTGACTGGCGTGGATGTGAAAGCGTCTGATTGGTCTATGAAGACAGACAAACCTGTTAAAAGAAGAGTTTTAAAGGGGGGGGTTAAAACAAATCACTTATTTCGTTCTTTTCGAGCTTTAGTTAGGACATTTAGTTCCCGCAATAAGAAATAGTATACAGCACTATTCATATTGATCCCCAACCCACCGCCCCCTGCTCGAATAAATCCTGATCGGTAAATGTAAATGTTGATTGATTGAATGGAGTTTAACGCCGCTTTCAACATTATTTCAGTTATATCGCGGCGGCTGGAGCACCTAACAATGGATTCCTGGTATTTCTCTCACCAGTACAACCACCACATTCTTTCCTAGCCTCCAGTCGCTATCTCACATAGGTCTACGATTATCAACCCATTGGTGAGAGACAAATAGTCGGAAAGAATGAGTGCCGCCGTCGGGGATCGAACCCGTGAATTCAAGATTGACAGTCCGACGCGCTACCAACTGCGCTATGAGGGCGGCTATAAATGTAAATGTACATGCATGTTTAAATGAGACAATTTGGGATTTCTTTAAAATAAATATTTTGAAAAAAGGATTAGATCCATCATAGGTTGACCAGAGGGCGTATCCCGAAAATATTTACAAATCAAAATAGAATAAGCATTCTAGATTCAGAAAATTTTATCATTTGCGAAAAGTGTGTACCTGGTCAGTCTGCGAAGATCGCGCAGTCTGACCAGGATCTACACTCTTCACACTTTCCAGATGGTCTCTTTTCGCGTGACGGGTCACAGTTTTAAACGCGTAGTGCATGTCTAGTGGGCGCAGAGCCAAACAATACAAAAGGCGATGAGTCATGTCCTTTTTTCAAGTTTATGACTTATGATAGTTAGGACATTCTTCCTGTCAATGATATCAAATGTATAAACAGAAACCAACTTCTAATCGTTCTCTGCATGTTTCACTCTTTTCGACACATTAACAAGGAAGAAATGTACGAAATATTTTTTACATGCAAAGACAAATCAATCTCAAAGTTTTTTTTTTTTCTTTGTTTAAATAATTCTGTCAAAAGAAGACATCAACACTGCTTTGAGAAAGTAACAAAACTCGCAAATTGCGGTGAATTTTCAAACGTTCAGTCGGGAAAATACTGTTTTTTGTTAAAAAATCACTTTCGATGCAATAAATGTAGCTGAAATAGAACTCGTTAAAAAGAAAACATTATTTTAGACGTTCATTTGCGTAAATGAGGTAAATTTGTTAAATTCACTCCCTACCGATGTAATTTTTGAAATTTTGCATGCTCATGTTCTCGTTCAAAGTTATATTGCATCCCCGAAGATTTTTTTTAAAGATTTTGGTTTCGTTATCTTACAAGTGAACAGGTTATCAGAATTAACAGATACGGGCATCTTTTTCATTATCAAATAAAACGTCATTTAAGTCACCGATAAGAAGTTAGTTTAAGTTCATATCAAAGATTCAAAATTTTTACAAGATTACTAAACCGAAAGTAGACTTAAATAACCCTTAATATTCAATATGTGACATGACTAATACCGGAAACAATATGATTTGTACAAAATATTAAATCAGCAAATTATACAATCAAAGTACTGAAAGTACTGATGGTGAACGAATCTGATGCCATTCTAGAGTGATATATTGAATTTGTTGAGAGAAGAGAAACCATAAATGTAAAAAATAATTAAGGGGAAGTGTCTCGACAAAGTTTCGACAATTTTGCAATTTCACTGTAAATTTAGAGAAAGAGAAAGCGAGGAAACGAAAGATAGAGAGAGCGACAGACAGATAGACAGAGACAGACAGAGAGCGAAAGAGAAAAGAAAACAGGCAGCTAAAGTGTCAAGACTTATAATTCTTTTCTTATCTCAAAAAAGCAGTCAGAAAGATAATTAATTTTCGACATATTTTACGAGATCAAACAGCAGTTTTTCTGCATTTTGACAAGTAAACGTCATCCGCTATGGTTCTGGAACTTTGACTACCTAGATGGGGTCATCCATCCTCCGAAATAAAAGCCCGCAGTTTCGTCTTCAACCAAAACGCTGTAATTACATGGTTTTGGTCTCTTTCGGCATTATGCAGTTAAGTGAACGAATGATTATGTGATGCCATTGCGTGAAAAAGAATTAAAGAAAAACAATACGATTTATGTAGGTAAGTATTTTGTACAGCTAATGGATTGTCCTAATATAGTCGTAGTTTAAATTCTATTTCTCAGTACTACAAATCGGTGGATAATCGTAAACCTAAGAGGGTAGAAGATTGCAGTAATGTAAAGGTGTATGCTAGTAATAGTTCTTGTGCGAGAAATACCAGATTCCATGTTTAGGTGCTCCAGTCCACAGGCGATTGATTCACAATCCAAATTTCGTCTTACAGATTATATTATATTAACATATATGGTAAAACTCAGATTATGTAAAGATCGCCTTTACTTCAACCATAGCGATTTTACAAAAAAATTATTCATCCCTATTCAAACAAAATGTACAAGAACGATTTAACATTTAAAACACGTGTCGAATAATATTTAAATCCGTCTTAAGACTGACTGTCGCGTGTTGAAAGGTTATGTAAAACTCGATTGCATAAACCACAGATGTCACTAGACTGGTTAGCATTTCTAATGCTACAAGGAACAGAACAGAACAAAACATATATTTTATTTTCATTCAAGTACAATGAGGTACGATATGGGCAATATACATTAATGATGTTTTTTGTAATATTTTAAGTACTTCCGGTAAAACAAATAGATGGATGAATGGATTGAACACTCATCCAAGGGATAGAAGCGCTACTTTACAGTTGTAGTTACTATGTTAAGTACTTTGAAGAAGAATATTTTGTTATCAGTGTAAAACTATGGGACAAAATGCCAGTGGGGACTTAAACATCGCATTTACATGTTAAGTTTTCTATAGTTACAACGTTTCAGTCTCCGTTCGATGTTAAAATTTTGAATCGGATCTTTTGTGCTGGGATACTTGTTTATTCTGTTATTTATTTATTTTCAATTCAAATTAACAACGACATTCATATATTTACAGTAACTTGCGTCGAGATGGCTATATCCCCTGATTTCCGTGTTTATGTTTTAATAAGAATTTGGGATAAGTATAAGAAAATTCCATTCGTTTATAAACTTGACCTTTCGTAACTCATGAGTACAGATTTCATTCATAAGAAGGCAGATAAAATCGTAGTAGGTTTTCACGTGTGGTATGGCCAATCAGAGGAGTGTAGAAGTTCAAGAGGTCACGACCGAAATATACACACATTTCCGGCAAATTACTACAAGTTGCAACAGCGAAGGCTTAGATAAAAAAAATAGTATCTGTCTATACAGTGTGCAGACACTAACTTTGTTTTTGCTCCAAAGTCTCGACAATCTTACGCCGATCATCAATTCGCTCGGTTGAACATTTCAAGCTAATTTTGTTTTTTCAAAGGGTAATTTTCATTATCTTCACTTGATGAAGAATTCTAGTATCACGCCATTAACGAATTAAACAGTGATTTTGCGGAGAGAAGTCTTGGTATATACTAAATTGAATCTAAAGGGGCGCTACTTTATTTCGAAGCTATTTAGATCATGGAGTGTTTTCCATACATAGTATATATAGTAACACTGGTGGACGAAAATTTCGTTCACCCAAAAACTACAGCATTTACGTCTGTGACCCGTTACGCAAAAAAGGGACCATCCGGGAATTCTGTAAAATGAATATTTAAAAAAGGATTTTGATCCAGCATAGGTCAACCAGAAGTCGCATTTCAAAAATTCTTTCACTTGAATGTAGATTGATCATTCTAGATTCAGAAAATAAGCACAGTGCAAAAAGTTTTGATACTAGTCAGTCTGCGCCGGCCGCTCAGTCTGACTAGGGTCGACACTTTACGCACTACCCCTTTGGCCCCCTTTCGCGTGACGGGTCACATATTCATTTGAAACAAAACTCGAAGGCATATTGATCATTCTAGATTCAGCGAAGCTTAAGGATGCGAAGTTTTGAACTTGGTTTGAATGACTAGGCTTAGGCGTAACTAGGATTTTGAAATTTACACGCACTCAGAAGGCGACCAACATGGAATATATAGGATGAAGGCGATATGTGGGCTGTGACAAAAATATATGTCCTCCGTCCGTTCCCCTTTTCTATGATTTGAGCGTTGGTGAAAAACATCGTAATCTTGAATTACAAATTTGTATATGATTCGACATTTAAAAGATGTATTTACGCATCTACAATTTATATAGGTTCCTTGTATCATGCCATTTTCAAAATGCACAGTTGCAAGACGTTTACAAGTCTTGAAAAAGTGTGAATTGAACCTTATGGTAACTACGTTTTTGAAAAGCTATAAACATCTGACTGGAATCTCCATACGTAGTAACACTGGTGAACGTAAACGTCCACCAACATGTTTATTCGCGAATATTCCGTGGGGGCACGACATCTTCCGGGAAATTCCGAAATCGATCCGTATCAAAAGCTATGCAAACGAAGTTTCTACCTTATTTCGTCAAAATATTGGTGACGAAATTTGATTGTCGTTTATTTTCAGAAAGCAAGTTTTCCTATTCGAAATAAAACTTCGATTAAATCTGAATTTGTGGGAAAAATAAGAAAAAAAAAAGAAAAAAATCGATTAATCTATACTTTTAAAGTCGTCATAGGGAAAAATATACACTATTTATAACCTATTTAGGTTAGTGAAATCAGTCTACTTTTATTTTATTTTTTCTTACAATTAAAAGTTCAGTAAAGACTTATCAAAAAATACAACTCGGTTAATAAATACCTGGGTTTTTCGCTAATTCAATTCATAGAACATTACGCAGTCTACAATGAATGTTCATTATTTCTTTTGACATTTTATTTGTACATGATAGAATATTTGTTTTAGAGGATTTATTTATTCATTTTTATCCGCATAATATTGGAGATAAACTCGACCTGAAGTAAGAAAAAAATATCTTAATCTTTTTACATTTCTTTTACGTTACTAGTCGATTTTACTTCATAACACGCCATCGTTTTTAGCTCACCCGAGCACGGACTGCTAAAATCAGCTATTGTGATCACCTTCCGTTTGGTTTAAACCTATTTATTTTACATCGATTGGGAACCAAGCTTTAACAACTTTGATTAATCTCTCTCGATTCTGCTCCCTGCAAACATCTCCGGTACTCGCACCGAATGCGTGGGACAACGAAAGAACAAAGATCGCACTCCGTGAAATTTTACAGGAATGTTCTCTAAGTATTCCTCAACTAAAAAAGCCAAAAGAATTAAAATCAGATGAAAATTCTGGTTGCAATGGCAAAAACGTAATTGTTTAAGGAAAATCTTTAAATTATTCTCCGTCTGAATCAGGGGCCCTTAATTTGGCATGGATCATCGCTCATAGAGCTTTATAAAAGTGGCTAAAATAATAAATGTTGGGCCACCAGAGGCAAAGCACCAGAGGGAGAGGGTAGGACTTGGATCAAATAAGCTAATTTGAAAGTCTTTCTTCTGATTGACCAGAAGCCATACAATGGATTTGGCATGGATCATCAGCTCACATTCGGAACACCACTCGGCCATTTCCGTAAACTGCAACACACCTCGGATGTATGTAAGGCGGATGGGTATGTAACAAAATCGTACATTTTGTTAGGCGGAACAGTGCAAGAAAAAATAGCACTGTAGATTTATATCTTTTACAGTAAATAATGGCTGAAAAATCTATTTTTTTGAGAATGAGAAATCATTCTCAAAAATTAAGATTTTTCCATCCGTTATTTAAGTTTATAGAAGGATACGATTATTTCACGTCAGTGACTTGAACGAATAGCGTTGGCGACGTCGAATGTTTTCACTCAAAGTTTCGAGGGCTAACGCCATTTTAACTGACGTCATCGAGTTTTCCAAGGGATTCCCTTAATTTTTAAAAATAGTCCGTCTATGTACATCCGAGGTTGATCGTGAGATTAGCCGAGTGGTGTTCCGAATGCATCAGCTCATAGACCTTCATTAAAAAGCTTAGATCAAGACTGTTAAACTAGCAAGGTCCGAGCACCAGGCGGCGGGAGGTGGTAGGACTTGAATCAAATTAGACATATTTAAATTCTCTTATTCTTCTTCTAAACCAGAAGCCATTCAGCCATGATATTTGGCGTTGATCATAAACTCATGGACTTTAATTAAAAAAGCTAAAAATCATAAGTTTTGGAAGAGCAAGGACAGAGCACTTGGAGATGGGGGAGGCTTTTAAGGCCAATGTATATATTTTCGAAATATCCACTTCTTCTTCTGAACCAGGAGCTCTTCAGCCTAAACATTTGTCATAGAGTATCAGCTTATAGTCATGTATTAAAATAGCTAAAATCACGACATGGTGGCGACCAGGGACAGGGCTACGGGAATAGCGGGTAGGACTCTGATTAAATTAGAAATCTTCAAAATTCGTCTTCTATTGCTCAACCAGCCTGTATATTTGACAAGAATCAACATTTCATTGACTTTTATGTAAAAAGCTAAAATCATGACTCTTGGCCAATCAGGTGCAGAGCAGCAGGAGGAGGTGTAGTACATGTAATTAGGTCTCAATTCAGAAATCTTGAAATATTCATCACCATCTTAACCAGAACTCCAACAACCTTGTTATTTTGGTAAAGAATATGAGATGATAGAACATAAAAAAAAAATTAAAGTGAACCTTGTTCGGCAATCAAGGATAGAGCGTAGCGGAGATAGAACCAAGAGGGCGATTTATAATAAAAACTTCTTCCTCTATTGAATAAGTTGATTATTACCTTTATGAATAAAAGTATGGCTGTCGGGCTACCAGGGGCAGAACACCAATGGGAGGGTGTAGGTCCCGGGGCTATGTAAAAGTCTGAAAACACTCGGTGAAACGTCTTCCTAGAGGACAATATTGCCTACTTTCATTAACTTGAATCCTGCGATGACTCGTGCAAGTTGGTTCGTCCCATGTGTTTTCGATATATCGCAAGACCACTGTACATGTAAATTGATCAAAAGAATTGTTATTGTCAATGATGATTTGCCATGCATTCGGAATTAAAACGTTCCCATAAGGTTTGAGAAATGTTACCCCGATTTTTGCGTTCAATCTCGTGCAAAGTGATGTACAATTTTTAACCAATTTCTGAACGTATGAGATCGTTTTCAAATCCTGGGCGTGGGGCTGAAAATTTATGATGCTAACTATATACAGTTATCCTTGTGTTAAGCGACCCCTTTCGGGACTGCCAAAAAACGGACTCTCATGGAAATGGTCGCTTAATACGATATTTCATGTCAATCAAAACAGGCCTTTTTGATAGCATATAAAATTTGTCGGGTAAGTCTACCTGAATTCTATGATGTTCAAACCCATTAGAATCATTTCATTGAGACGGTTCTAATGAGTTTCAACAGCATTAGATTTAAATGATAAACAACTGTTCGTTACAAAACGCCCACTTTTTCAAAGACTTTGCTTCTTTGAAAGGACTTTTTATAATGGTCGCTTACTGTAATCGGTCGCTTAATAGAGGTGATCGCTTGAGCAATATCGACTGTACCTTTTTTTATTACATTCGTTCTTCAGCAGAAGAATTCCAGCTCCTTCCTTAAAATGAACATCATCGCTAGCATCATAGTTTTACTCTTCCTGCACGTTACTCTAGTTACATGCAAACCTGAAAAGGAAATTGGCACACAGAAAATAGAAGAAACGTTTGAAAAAATCAGAGATAAATGTCAAGACAAGTTGAAAAGAGTAAACGACAATGTACAAAAAAAGCGTGAGCAAAAAGGTGAAAGATTTGAACATATGATACAACAGATTGTAGGGCTATCCGTATTGTCTGCAGTTGAAGTCGACAGTTCCCAAGACATTGCAGTTTCATTTTATTTAAATCAGAACAATGATGACAAAGCGGCCTATTATGGGGAAAAAATTCATGGGGAAATAGATATCATTCTAAGAAATGAGATTTATGAGAAAATTGATCTACATAGAAGGAAATCCAAGGTTTTCGGTGGAAAAATCCCTTATGTGTTTATTTATTCTCACTACATACCGTGCACATGTAATTCAAACGTTGGATATTTCTGCGCAGAAGAGCTCACGAAGTACGCAAGACAACATCAGAATAAGTTTAAAATGGTTGTCGGATATTCAGACGTGTATTCAACAACAGATCCTTGCCTCGCCGAACGGTATCTTCACCAAAGCGGTGGTATCTTTGCTGTTACTGACATGAGAACAAAGAAAACGGACTTCGAGATTGATAGTTCATTCAAAAGACCTAGACTAGAACTGTTCCAAAAACTCTGGCTCACATGTTTAATGAAAGCCGACAATTTTTGTGGAAATGATTGTCGACACTGTAAAACTAAAAAAAGAAAGTATGTGCGTGACGAGGTCGACAGTCTTTTATATGACTGCACAAAAAGGAGCAGTTCAACAGGATATTTGACCCAACTTGGTCTGAACGAGCTGAGGGGCTGCTTTGAAGCAATTGGGTGGGAGTCTTGCTGCGATACACCAGATCAAAAAGAAAAAGATTCTATGAGAGATTGTTTCGATTCAATAGATGTAGACCCAACGAGACTCCTTCACTTAGGGCGAGCTCATATTGGCCGTTGGATACCACCAATAGGAGTAGATTACATTTGGAGGGAGAAATACTATAGTTATCAACGTCCTAGACTTAGATGCCCCTCTCAACCAAAAGGTCGAAGCCGTGAACGTGTTGTTTCTGTGCGATGGAGAAAAGTAAACACACAACAAGAATCAAGATCAAAAGCGAGATTAAAGGTGATTTACTGATATTGTTTTATTAAAGTCAACTTTTATATGTAGATTTTGCGCTGTGAAATCTAATTTTTATTGTAAGTTTCCTGTGCCATTTTTTTGAAAACAGATAAAACAGGCTTCACACCGTAAGCCAAAGTTTACCCGTCAAACAAAAGTCATTGTTTATCTTAAATAGAAAGGATTACTCTTACATGCACTTTCCTAATTGAATTGAATAGATTATGTTCAATTCCTATCATATGTTTTTTAATATACCCGATATACCTATGATAATAGACTCAGCGCCTACGTCAGAGCTCAGTTTTGAAATACACTTGGCCCGATACACCCTCGGAACCCTCGCGTCATTCGGAACATCGCTCGGACCTTTCCGTAAACTGGAAAGTTCCTCGGACGTCAAATAAACCCACGTGCGAAATGACGTGCTTTCATGGCAGCGCCCGTATTATTCCCGAGGTCTATTCCGTAGAATCGCCGAGAGTTCCCGATTGCCCTCGCGTAAAGCATCACGTTACTGTCTATTCCAATTGGAATAAACGGCGGTTCTACGAATAAAAAGGATCCAGTCATGGATAATTCGTCGTTTCGCTTGTGGGTAATATGTCGTCAAAGGCACCAAAGTTATCCGCAATGATAAAATTTAAATCAAAAAGAAAATAAATTGAGTTTATAGTATGTGTCTGTGCAAGGCATATTCACCTGACTTCACACTTAAACCCGATTTTCGAACCATTTGTCCGATCATCGAATTGCTACATACGACGTACTTTGACAGCAACGGCACTGAGAATAACATTTGAGTCTGTGCGTGACATTTCCAACAATAAGACATGTGTGTTAGGTTTCAACATTCAGAAGCTTAGACACTCCTGCCTTCGTTTGAAGGCTGACTAACCGTCTAGCTCTACGTTGAGACCTTGACTATCTACAAAGCGCAAAGCAATGACTTGGGTCAGACTGTGCGGATGCACAGGCTGGCCAATGTCCTTGCTTTGCGCACTTTTGAAATTGTTGGAAATTCCACACAGAGGCCCATTTTCAAAGGTACCCATTTATACGCCTGGGTGGAGATGAGCAACGTGGAGTTATTTTTTGCTAGAGAAAAGTCAATAGACCGGGTGGACCAAAAATATACCTTGATCTTCTCAGTTATTCTGTATAAATGAAGGTAAGTACCTGCATATACATAGTCTAATCGGAGTCTTTAAAATAGTTGCATATTGACTATACGCTTCCTACGACGGCTTTTTCAGAAAATCGCTCGGACTTTTCCGTAATTCGGCTTCACGTGGTACTTTGGCCAGTGCGATTAAAGAATCACAAAACCCTTAAATACTTTCCGATGTTTGCGAAGATCTTTTTAACATGTAATAATTTGAAAACAAAACTTAGTAGTAAAATACTGCGTTTTGTTTTCAGATTATTATTTCCCAAATTTCAACCTTTCTTTTATTTTGTTGTTTGCAACGTCATCTTCATTAAAGTTTGTGACGTCCTAAAAATCCACGTGTGATATGACGCACTTTGACGGCTGTGCCCTCATTTTCCCAGATGTATATATGGCTTGGAAATAATCCAAATATACCATGAATCTGACAAGTCTTCTTAAGGTAGTCCCCGTAATAGTTCCGCATCATTTCGGAAATAATGATCTTTCACAATGTTTACCGAGATTTCCTAATGAAAATCATTAGGAAACCTCGGTTAACACAGTTGAATTTCATCACTTTTGTGACATTGCGAAACTATTGTGGGTCCACTACCTTAATACCTGTCCGGCGTTGAGGGTGCAAACAAGTTTACGGAACGTTTGGAAATAATACACCGCTTTACATGTATTTATACGTGCGAAACGGGGTAAAATTTCTAAACCGTTTTTGAACGTTTTCATCCTGAGCGCAAGGCTGATCTTCATGAACATATGCAATTTTGAAATGTCACCATCCGGCTCGTCTTATTGTACTGGTGTTTTTGGTTGATTTGTTATCATCATCATTATTATTATTATCATTATTATTATTATAATTATACAATACGGTGTCACGGGCAAAATTCTATCAGTTATTTAATCCCTCTACTTAAATATTAAATCTAGGGTTAAGTCAAATAATGCCTTAAGCATTATCTTCAGACGTTTTCTTGGTGCGCCACAAGGGGACTGTTTGTTCCAATTTATATTTGCCATGTACGTTAATGACATAGAAGAGTATATGAATCTAAATGAATTCAAAGGCATTGAATTAGGAATGTTACAATTATTCCTTCTCCTGTATGCAGATGATATAGTGCTGTTCGCTGACAATGAGCAAGAACTTCAAAACGGATTAAATTTGTTAAAAAGTTAATGTGATAAATGGAAATTATCAGTAAATGTTGAAAAACAAAAGTAATGGTCTTTCGTATAGGTGGAAAGTTGTAAAAAAATATTTCGTTTAAGTATAATGATACAGAGCTCGAGATAGTAAACAATTTTTCTTACTAAGGCATCACATTTTCCTCAGGTGGGTTTTTTCTTAGTGCTTTTGAAGCGATGGAAGGTAAAGCACTAAAAGCAATTTTTGCGTTAAAGCAATATCTTACAGCTTTTAAAGATATCTCGATAAGCCACATTTTAGATTTATTCGATAGATTGATTGTACCAATATTGAATTAAGGCGCAGAAATCTTCGGTTTTGATAATTGTGAAAAATTAGAAAAAAATACATACTTGTATCAAATGGCAGAAATGTGGCCACGGTCACGTGATAAGAAATATTTTGTCTAAGTGCCATGACAATCTATACATAAACGAGGAAGCTGTGGTAACAGTAGATATGACATAAATTACCCTTTTCCATGACGCAGCACATCACCAAAGGTCCATGAAATACAGATGGTCAACTGATAAGGAACATTCAGTATGTGTTTAATATAAATGTATCTATCAATAAAAGAGGATTTCTGTAAACAAGGAATTTGGGAAGTTTATATTAAGGCTCTTTTTCATGACCAGGCATATTACAAAATGGCGAAAATATGGCCATGGTCACGTAATGAGAAATATTCTATTTAAGGTTGTTTTTTTATTAATGAAAATCTATGCATAAATGAATTATAGTATCATTTAATATAGATAAAAGCCCCTCTTACTAAGAAACAGCATGAAAAAAGTATCCGCCACAAATGCACATAGGCACTCGAAAAGGGATCTTCTGTTAATGTTCCGCACGAATGTATGCATTAATCAAAGATGAGTTTTGTTAACAAGGAAGATTACATGAAGAGCCCATTTTCTGTGACGCAGTTTAAGAGCACCAGATCACATCAAAATGATGTAAAACATTTAGTGAAATTTTCATTAATTTTCTTGTATCAATAAAATTAATTAACGAGAATTCTTAAAACTAAATTTTCATAAGACCCCTTTTCTCGTGACACTTAATAGAACGGGCCAATTTTCTAAGCGAATCATCCTTGTGATGGTACAATCATTCTGAGCTAGTTTGAAGACAATCTGATTAAAACTATTGACTAAAGAGTGTTAACGAAAAAAATCCAAAGAAATTTTCTTTTCGCCCTTTTTCCTCGTGATACTTGACGGATTGGACTTATTTTCGAATGAAACCATTCATGTACCTGTACAACTACTCTAGACAAGTTTGAAGACAAACGGATGAAAACTATGGGGTTTTTTAGCGTAACAAGGGTTTTCTTATTTAATTTTTATAATGCTGTTTTTTCCAGTGACGATTGGCAGATCAGACCAATTTTTAAAAGGAACTATCCTTGTGATGGTTCAATTATTCTGAATAGGACAATCGTATTAATCCTGTGGACTAGAGCGTTAACAAGTAAAAGTTAACGGACGATCAGACGAACGGACGCCGGACTGAAAAAAAGCAAACAAACAAACTGTAACGCTATAGCTCTTATGAACCTCGATCAGGAACCGCCGTCATGGCGCAGTTGGTAGCGCGTCGTACTGTCAATCTAGAGGTGCCGAGTTCGATTCCCGGCGGTGGCACTCATCTTTTCCGACTTTTCTGATAATCGTAGACTTTTGTGGGATAGCAGCTGGAGGCCAGGGAAGGATGTGATGGTAGTACAGGTGTGAGAAATACCAGGTATCAATTGCTAGGTGCTCCAGCCGCCGCGATGACTGAAATGATAATGAAAGGGGCGTTAAACCCCATTCAAACAAATCAAACTTCGGTCAGTAGAGCTAAAAAAAGGTCATTGAGACCCATTTTCCGTAGTTTAAATAGATCCTTCGAAATTTCAAAGGCGACCATAATTGTGACCTGAAAAATATCCTTACCAAATTTCATAAATTCCGGGCCATCTAGAATGTAATCAATGTAATTGCCATTTAGGGCTCCTTTTCCGTGGTTTCTAATGATCCATTTCCAGTTTTAGTTACATTCTTGTGACCTAAAAACTAATTTGAACATGGACATGCGTCGTGCGTGGTCCGTCTTCAGATAATTTTATCTAATCTTTGACTCTTTAGAGGCTACGAACATGGCTCAATATTCATGGAACTTCTTCAGAATGTTTGTCAGGTCACAAGGATGAACCCTATTTAAATTGGGAATGATACATTGAATATATTGGAAGAGGGGCCCTAATGATAATTTTATTGCAATAGCACGAGTCATGACGCGTAGTCAGATTATGTGTCTAGTCACAACACAGGGATAATTTTTTAAAGTACAATTATTAATTTTGCTTAAAATTGGGCATTGATTGTCATTATTTGAGCCAAAGAAACGAAGTTGGTCGATATAGAACCATCATGGTCCTATTGTTTAATACAGTATAAAAGTATAAAACCCGTATACCAGTTATCATCCTCATAGATAAAAGAGGAAAGATTAAGATTACCCCTTTTTAAACATCCTGGTTTGACGATTGTTGAGGTTTGACATTACTTTTCATCATAATTATGTTATTTGATCCTTTTCTTTCGAGGTATTATTGTAAATTCTTTTGACGGGAGATGATGAGAATGTAGGGTTTTTTTTTCAATGAGCTATGAAACGAAAAATAATCAGCATACATTTTCCACCCAAATTAGAACGTTTTTTGTCATTTCATGATTACCCCTTTTACGTGTATATATTGTAAAATTCAGTAGTCCATTCATTGATATCTAATGATGAAAAGTCGCTAGCTAGGTGATAAAATTTAAGTATCACTATAATACACACTTCTGGTTGATACAGTCCATGGGTCTGTTTTCCTAAACATCTTACAACCATTTTTTTATTTGTTTCGTAAGTCAAAAATTAAAGTTGCTTCTACAGTAGTAAGCCTAAGTAAACATGGAATCATGCTTTGCATCATCTCATTAGAGTTGTCTTCTAAAGACGATTCCAATGAGATATTGCGAGTCAAATTCTAACAATGAATGAAAACGCCAGGTACGATTTACGATTTTGACTTACGATTAATTTTTTTCGAAAGAAGTTTAGTAAAACGGATCCCAGAAGCCGGTGCCCATTGCTACCTTATGGTCAGCAGCATTTATCAAGAGACAACCTGCTAATTTTGGTATATCATTTTTGTGGGTGTGTATGTGTTCTATCTCAAAGAAGCTGTAGTTGCTGCGTTTGATTCATTTAAGATGGTGCATTTTTGTTAGGCTTTTCAATCTCTGTAAAACGCATGTAAACAATATTTGAAAGTCAAGGTCAAGCAATAAATGACGTCATATTTGACATTATTAATTTGATTTTTAAAGCCAGGTATACTTTCAGTATACTGGCTTTATTGCTGCCAGACGGGGTAGAAATTGTTGACCTCTTCACCGCCAAAATCAAAAAGTAGTTCCTCGTGTGCACAGACCGAAAACCGCTAATTGCTGTATCATTTCGGCTTTAACTTAACTGCCATTTTAGTTAAATCAAAATAAAGACAAGACAATTCTTTTGGGTCCGTAAACTATATGAATATTTTTTACACAATCGTAAATCGCGTAGGAAAGGATCCTTTTTTAGGAAATCAATAATATATAGTCTTAAAATTCGCTAACATTTAGTCGGAGTGGCCATAGCCTAACGTATACGTCTGAAGCCCTGAAACTTTTGTACATTCGCGGCGTGGGTTCGAGGCGCACAATCGGCGAATCATGTGTTTTTTTTTTTTTTAGTTTTTTAACGTCTGTAACACCCTAAAAATTTCAACAAAGATCCGATCCAGGGATCATTTTGGGGCAAGATATTGAGAAGTTCTCTCATTTTTCTATTATTTCTATTTTTCTTTTTTCTTTTATTATTTTTTTTATAATTTGAGACGCAACATATGCGACGTCTTTAAGCAATAAGCATGACCTTCGCAACAGCGGTGTGCTTTGCTGGGCTGATACGCCGGCAATTTTTATAATATCTTTGGATTTTTTATACCAAATGACTCATTAGGAGCATATTTTGCTTTTGAATCAATCTATTTTAAAGTCGTCTGCTACAGGATACAAGATGCTGGCGTTGAATAGTTAATGGGGTGATATAGGGTTATCTCAACCAATCATCTCGGAAGTACTGCATATCATCAAGAGAAAAAGGAAAACAATTTTCTATCGTTTGAAATATTTTTTATTATTTTAGATCTGTTTCATATCCTCTGACCAATACAATGTACTCATGTACTCAAACACTGTGTGGTGTCCGTGGTCTAGAGGTAGAGCGTCTGCCTCTTGACCCAGTTCGATTCCCGGGAGCGGCTATCGATCTTGGGTCTTTCATTGGCCCACACATTCGGCGCGAGTACTGGTGAATTTTCCAGGAAGCAGAATCGAGAGGGATTAATCTAAGTTGTAAGAACTTGTTTCCCAATCGATGTAAAATAAATAGGTTTAAACCAAAACTCATGATATTGCGTATGTATATTTTTGTAATGCTTTTTTTTTCTTTTGTGAGATTTTATGCAAGTCTCTAAAATTTGAGGTTACAATTACTTCTTTGTACTTTATTATGTTTGTTTCTCCCTGAAAGGAGAACGAGTTTAACCATTTACATGTACTCAAGACCTGGCTTTCAGTACTGTCAGTACTTTGATTAAGGAATGTATAATTACTTACGGTCGAATAAGTGTACAAGAAGCCCATAATTTGTCTCATTCGCGTTATTGATTCCAAACTTCTAGTATTTGGGGGTTTTGAGACCGACAGGATAAAAAGTAGTTCATGTACAAAAGTAATGTGAATATGTAAGTTAATTCGTATAAAAAATGGAACTGTCTTGTATCATTTATTTTATCAGGCAAGCGATATCAAGTCAATACAGGCTTCACAACATGATAAAAGAGTATGAAACTAGCCCTGTTTTCTGAATGCATAAAAACAGATAAATATGCGAACGCTTAGAAAGGTTGCCTCGCTTTGAAATTGAGTACACATGCAAAGCGGGGTACCATTTTTTCAAATGTTTCTCGGACTTTACTTGAACGTTGGGTGTGATATTTTAAAGAGAGAAGGAATATGATAAGTTCGACTATTAGTCGCAGTCAAAGTTTGACTGAAGGCAGATTTCGTCCTTACGTTTCAGTTAAGAGGGTAATTAAGTGATGTGAGCCTTTGCTTGAGATTTCCAACAATATCAAATATGCGCAAAGCAAAGACTCCGCATAGTCTGACCAGAGACTTCACTATGCGCTTAGTAGATAGATATGGTCTGAAAGTATATGTAGACAATCATGTTACTTTATAATTACAGCATGTGGCTGTCTACACAGCTCTATGTTTACATCTCACAAACATTCTAATTGTTGGAAATGTCACGCACATGCTCATATCTTCCCATCCTCCAACACATGTAGGCCTAATAGTAGAGTCGCTTAGGTAAAAAATCGCGACAAGCCGGACGAAAGTGCCATTTTTCGTTCATGGTCAAAGGGTTCGTCGAGCAATTCTTTTGCACCGGGGATGCCCGGATTTTAAGGCCTATGAGACTAGAAATCATTGGTTAAATATTCGGATAATGTTCTATCCGAATACTGTTCCTTTTAAACGAAAAAAGCTCATTTATGTCAAACTCCTATATATATGTTGCCTTAAAACTTTATTAGCTATTAGAATAAATTAAATTTCAAATTTTAAAGCATAAACAATTTGAAAATGATTGTAAAATTTACAGTTTTAAGACCAAAGTACCATTTAGTAATTTCGGCATCTCAACATTTTAGCGTTCGGTTACTCAAAAGATTCTGGCTTGCTAGGTTGCAAAAAAGTAGCCCTGATCATAGGTAATACTATCAGCGTAAATCTGAAATTAGAGTGTCCGATTTTACAAGCTTTGACAGCCTTGAATCGCTGATCAAATATTCGGGTAAATTGCTATCCGAATACCCTTCGTTGTGAGAATTCACAATTTTATTTAACCTGACAATACTCAGAATATAGTAGCGTAACCGACAGAGAGGAAAGCGATAACAAGGTAGCAGAGTACAGTTTCGGACGAAATATTCGAATTGGCCAGGGTCAAAAATCTAAATATTGAGAAATGTTAAGATTTAACTGTAAATTTGAAAGTCAGGGTGGATGCTGCACCGGTAAATTGTTTAAAAACATGAAAACACGCCTATTTGCAAATGCGAAACTAAAAGGCCATGAACTTTCCATAGCTCACCGGTATCCAGTGCCTCAAGTTATTCAAAGTGGGGGGTTTGAGGATTTTTGCTGTTTCTGCAGGCTTATTTTGAAAGGTAGCAATACGGGATCACATTGTGAAAAAAGGATCTGGTAACGTGGTAATAATCTATGCGCCTCCCAACTTCAAACCAATTTTTCTGTTCAGGAAGTATGCCAGTTAGAGGCCATCACTGCAAATGTTTCGTCTGCTACACTTTGAGTTTATGATAAAATGTCCCGATTTCGGACTTTTTCGGTGCCCATCCTGGATAGCTTCAAGATATGAGATTTTTTCTTTACCAACAGTACTTTAATGATTTGTTGTCACTAAAGTGTAGTTTTATAATGCATTTTGACTAAGAACATGTTTCTTCATTTGCAGGTTGGTGTTTGAAGGAAATTTTCAAGTCTCTGTCATCACCCCCGTGTCGACGACCCAGGGATAGTGATATAAACTATACTCTGACCCCCAAGCATATTTCATCAAATGTGCGTTTTTGGGACGTTATAGGCATACGTTAACGGACAAAACCCGGGCGTTATCGGGAGAAAACTTGGATTAATCAGTAAATTCACGTGCCGTTAACGCCCGGCTTTTTTTACTTAAATATCCTCGATCTGGGGTCTATTCAGCTTATCGATTTCAATGATACTTATCTTTTTCCGCAACATTTATTGACTACAATAATATAAATCAATACATTTTTAGTGATACGCCAAAGGTTCGATTCTGACGAGCAAACACATTGATAAGTAAACTGGATCTAACATATTCATAGTTAACGTGAATTTAGAGCGTAACTAAAGACGTTGATCTAATTCCATCGTTAGATTATGTGAGGTCACTGTATTTACCAAGCAATGGCAGTATAAACAAAAGTGACGGTGCAATGAATCACACAATTTAGCCGGCGTTTTCGTGGGTTTGTGGCTCGTTTTCAAGCGTTTCTATGAATTATTTTGCAATTCTCCTGAATAAATACCCTAGCCTTTTTTTAGCAATTATAGCACCAATTTATATTTTTGAGGGCGTTACATTTGCAGAGACCCTCAAAATACAGGCATGATACCCTTTTCCTGGTCTCTGCAAACGTTAACGCCCTCAAAAACGTGAATTAACCGTATATTAATAAAATGTCTGTATTATAATATTATGAGCCTGTGCGTGACATTTCCAACAATTTGAAATGTGTGTGAGCTGCAAACATTGAGTAGCGTTGACAGCCACAAAGTGTAAATACAAAATCATCTTATATTATCCTTATGGTCTACAGATACTTCAAGACCTTATCTAGATACTAAATGCGCAGTGAAGACTCTGGTAAGACTGTGCGGATGCACAGGCTGGTCCGAGTCTTTGTTTTGCGCTTATTTGGAATTATTCGAAAATCTCACACAAAGGCTCATATTCTTATGGAATCTATGTAATCAAAATATAGTGATTTCATATTGCTTCATGGGCTAAATTGTTGATTCATGAAACCCGAAATAGTATAATCAACGTGATTATCAAACCGACACATTTTTTACAAGCATTGAATATATGCGACTTGAAACTGCGATCCGGGTGGTTGTCAATTTTCACGTCACATCCACTAAGCAAGTTCATCGCGGATCAATCAATGACGAATTGCAAAAAGATCTTTTAAGTACTTTTTTGGCCATACCATCACGTCTTTCGCTGTATTATTGAAATGCCGCCGAATTGTCGGCGAATTACCTCCAATTCGTCGCGAATAAAGAAACGACACAGGAACACGGACCTTTCTTTTTATGAAAATTAGTGCTTTTTGTTTCAAATGAAAATGAATCGGTGCATAAATAATCAAGTGATTGATATAATGGAAATAAGATATGATTGTTTACTTTCAGATTTCATGATTTGTTTTGTCTATTTTGTGCTAATGTCACACAAAATTAGGCGACGTCGACACATCGGCAATTCCTATTTTTTATCGGCCGAGCAGTAAAAGATAACGTCCAGACAAACATATTTTGCAGTCGCATAAATAACGGCCGACGTGACGATGTCTAATTTCTTGTCTAGAAATCATGGTAAATTTAACATAGATTGCATGTCGTAGAGTAGTCGGTCATGCGCGACGATTCCAAATGGAAAAGAAAGCGTCGGAAAAGATTTCTGCTATGTGAACAAAGTTGGTCGGAGCCCATAGGATAGACAGCGATCCGCTATTTAATCGGCTTATGAACCGATCAGCCGCTGACTTCGGCGACTAGTCATCAATTATATCATCAATTCTGTAAAAATGCGTATTGCCGACTCGTCGGCGTATTTATATGACACTACCTTTAGGGGCTTTGATGAATATCAGCAAGTATTACAGATTTATCTGATCAGTTCCAGTAGTTATTGCAAAATATTCACATCGTGGTCTCATGAATATAATACAGATGGTTCTATAGGTTTTTGCAAAAGCAAAAAGAACCATACTTAGTGAAACTCTTTCGAAATGCCTATCATACAATCAGCAGATGGACAATTAAACCAATAATTATAATCAAAGAAACCTCAGTGTACGAGGGTAGATCAAGAAATTCGGAAAATGGGGTTTTAAAACCCTTGAAAGATTGTTTATCAAAGCAAAAACTTTACAATGATTTAATTCACCATTAGTATAATTAATATAGAATTCTTTTAATGTGTGCCATCAATAGAAATTGTAGAGTTAATAGTCTAAGACATTCACCCCACACGCACGCGAAGGAGCCAGATCGTCAAATGCGACGTCACCGTTGCGCCGTTTACTCCGATGTCTTTCAGTGCCTATTAAACTAACTTGCAGAAAGTATCCACACTCCCTTTTGAATCAAATTTGTGTAAAAGTTCTTTATGAAAAGTATTTCTTTTAAAGTGCAGACCTTTATGCTTGAACTTTATTTCGGAACTAATGAATAATGAAATCAATCTGAACGAGTGTTTTATTTGAAACTTTATTATACCCTTCTTAATCCCCTGAAAAAGCTTCACCCTCTTTGAATATCCGAGGTAACTTAGGAAATGTTCAATTTTGCACATAATTATATTTTTATAAATCATTTTGAATGTTTGGGTTGGTGAATAACTTGGATGAGGAAAAAATACATATGAATTATAAACTATTTTTTTTTTATATTGTGTTGACGTCTGAAAATTATTCTTTTGAATATTCAGTCTTATTTCAAATACTCTTTGTCCGTAAAAAAACCCCTTCCAATCACGTTTAAAAAGTGACGATAGATTTCCCTTTTGAGTCTTCTTTACTTCAGCCAAGATATTTCAACTAACTTATTCATATAACAGATTTTGATTATTTTCAAGCTACCACGCCTTAGCACATATGTTACTATGACAACGAAATTTAAGGCCGCAAAATCATTTTTCAAAAATCATTACATTTATACCGTTCGAAGATACTGAACTGCTCTCTCAACAAATTATACACTGAGAAAGCTAGAAATGCGAAATTCATGGGCCCATTTTACGAATTTATGGATCATATATCCACCAATATAATTGTATCCAATATAACCACCGCTTCGTCATCGCCGTCGGGGATCGAATAAGGAACTCCGTAATTTGTAATATGGCGAACTACCACATGCGATATCACGACATCAGTTTCACTATTCGAGCCTTATGTAGCTCATTTGTGAGAAACAGTTCATTTGTGAGGGACAAATTCGAACACTTTTTTCAACGCGGCCGGGGATCGATCTGGGACTGTTCTTCAACGTGCTACTCGGTAATTGTGAAATGGCTGTGCTTGAACATAAACGTCAGATAGCCTTTTACCTTCGACATGAAGTGAAACTTTATAATATGAAATGGCATGGTTAAAAGTATGTGCAATCAATCTCAACTACGGTTATTAATTTACACATATGAATAATGCAATTAAGCCCTGTATGGCAGACATATTGTTAGTCAAACAAACACATGGGCGCCGGCTGAAATTACTGTTATAATTGATGCGGGGCGTCAAATGATTACAGTAGAGATAAAAACGGCACTTTGGTGTCATCTTTTCACGTCAAACGAAGTGAGCTCACAAATTTGAAAAATAAAAGGAAGAGTATCCGGATATACATTTATCCGAAATCTGAAATCGCGCTAAAGTCGTAACAAGACCCGTAAGGTCGGGCACCCCTAGTGCAAAAGTTATCTGTGATAATAGCTTTCTATAGACAAAAACTAGCACTTTCGTCCGACGAGTGTAACGATCGACCCAATGTTTTTACATAAGAGCCAAGACCATAATCATTTGATCAACGTTACAGTTTACCACATCGTAAAATTGAAACACATCTCGATCGCAGCCATTCAAATCAGTCGTTCAGCGCTCGAATCAATCATTCTAAACACTCATTCCAAACACTAAGAAACACTCCGAAATCATTCAAAACGCTTCGAAATCGGTCAAAATGATAATTATTTCGATTAAATGGGTCAAATAATTGCATGATTTTTGGGTTGGAGTTGATTTTTATGCGCCTGATTTGTCCAAGAAGACGCAAAATCAGAAATATATGATATTTTTTCCAAAGGGAGGTATGAAAATAGCTTATTTCGTCGATTTATGTGGGGTCTATGCCGCTTTCAACAATGTTTCAGTTATATCGCGGCGATCCTGGTATTACCGGCACCAGTTCTACCATTACATTCCTTCCTAGCCACCAGATGCTACCCAACATAGGTCTACGATAATAAACCTTTGATGAAAAGTCGAAAAGAAAGAGTGCCATCATCTGAAATTGAACCCGGAACTTTTGAATGATAGTCCGACTCATCATTCTCATTTTATTTCATTCCAAAATTATTCACCTTAACAATTTCGAGATGTTGTTACAGTTCATAAAATCGTGAAATTGACAAGGTGAACGATTTTGGAATGATTTAGGAATGATGTTGAATAAGTGAGCGGAGCGAGTTTAGTGTGAAATCTAAGGGAGGTAACCCAATGTCGATAATTTTGTTTAAGATTAATACAATTTGCGATATGTATTACCTCTCTTTAATAAAATATGCATAAAAGTTCCTTCAATGGCTTCATAGAACCAATCAGAAGATTCAAATTTCAATTATGTCAGTGGAATCGCAATTTCGTTCTTGCTTTATTCTTTTTAAATGTACTTTTTTCTAATATTTTTTAGTAATTTTGAGCTTTTTAAATGGTTTGAGTGAGTGTATGGAATGAATGAATGGAGCGCCGAATGAACGTTTCAGATTTTTTTTTTCTTTTTTATAGAGATGAATGTCAATTTCACGATGTAACTAACTGTTACTGGATATGTCCTTCATGAACCAAAAACTTCCGTAATAACGCGAGCATTACTAGTATTAAGCTAAAAATACAAAATTAACCCTGGAATTCCCCTAAACTTCTCCTACACTTTCTATTTCATGTTCGATGTCTGCTGACCTGGATGAACTAGTCTTTTATTTGAAGCTGGATCTTAAAGCCTTTCTCTAGAGGTAAATATGCAATTTACATGTTTGGTTCTATTTTGATGCTTACTGTCAATATAAGATTTACTGAAAAATCTCTAATCATCATAACTGAAATGTAAAATAATAGTCTACCGCCTAGATTTAAAAGCAATTTGCCAAAGCCAGCGGGCTTTTGTCAATGCGTTGGGTCCACCGTGCATGCGTCCGTCCGTCTGTGCGTCCTTGACTGTTTAAAAAAAAATACTTTCACTTGTTAAATAATAATTTAGAACGTGCATGAAAAATTTGAATCAAATAAAATTATTGTTCAGTTTGCAAAGTTAATGGAAATAGGTGTTTTCGAATTACCGGAGTTTTTAATTGAATCAAGATATCAGACTGTAAAGAATTGCAAACGTACGTTCCCGTAATGTTCAGTTGAAAAATTAACCATCCAAGTTCTTAGAAAAAGTATTCTAAGTAAGTTTATACTAATACTGTATCTATCATATACAGAAACTAGATCTCTTTACTCAACCCTTATTTCCAACCGATTAAAATGATTCTGCTGTCGAATTAAGCACCGACAAGGATAATTCCTTGATAAGTTGGTTAAAATGAATTTTCGATTGTTGAGATAATAATTTTCATTTTTTTTACAATAAACAATAAACGCAAATAAGCCCAATTTTTTTTCAACGAATCATAATAAATATAGGATATCGAATGAGTGGTCACTGAATGCCGAATTTATTGAACGAGCAGTTCAGGGTCAATCTCGACCTCTTGTTACTTGAACAATTGGTAAGTAAATTCATAATTACGAGAGTTTTTAATATTACCGGGGGTAGATCTCCAGGTATTTGTCTAGAGGTAACACGTTGGCGTTGTTGTTAGTAATGGTTTCGGCACTGGCGTTGGTCTGACAAACTTTTACCTCGATCATACCTCTTTTGTTACTGGAGATATCTTTATAAAACTTGGCATGTATGATCAGCATCACAAAAGCCATCCAGCCCTGCGTTCAGGATAACAAATCAATGCAAACTGTTTTCAAATCATAACCCGCTTTGCACGCAAGTGGACATGCAAAGCGGGGTATAATTTGCAAATAGTATGTAGTCCGTTGTGGGCGAAATCATCGATTATGATTTATTTTCCTTGAAGATCATTCAAATATCGACCACCACACTCATTCGAATTCATTCCGAAACATTTCGAAAATCACTCACCTTCATAATTTAACGATCTTGTTTACTGTTTTTTTTCCAGATTTTAGTAAGAGGAGAAATATCATTATTAACATGAATGCTGTCGCTTGTACAGTACTTGCCCTTCACATGACCCTTGTCTTTTGTCAGCCAAAAGCACAGGATATTCTACAGAAATTCATAAACATAAGAGATAAATGCCAGGAAGCTTTGGATAAACGCAATGAATATCATAGAAATAAATATGGCAGCGACTATAAACCAACCATGCAAGTTCTTGGGCTCTCCGTGTTGTCCGGACCGGAAGTGGACAGCTCTCTACCACCTACCGATGTGTCCTGTCATTTCAACAGAGCTAACAACGATCAAGGAATGGAATATTACGGAGATAAAATTCACGGTGAGGTAGATGTCATTCTGAAAGGTGATATACACCAGAAAATTGATAAGCACAATATGATATCCAAAACCGCTGGAGTTGGTGGCACCTTCGTCTTTGTTTACTCACACTACATACCTTGCGCTCTTGTAAAGAATGTGGATTATTCTTGCGCTGAAGAACTTACAGCGTATGCACGACGATTTAGACAAGTATTCAAAATGATCGTCGGTTATTCAGACGTATTTCCACAGACAGACTTCGGGATTGCATACAAATATCTGCACCAAACGGGAGGTGTATATGCGGTTACTAATCTTCATAATCAAAACACTGACTTCGAAACTGGAGGTTTGTTTCATTATCCAAGCGTAGTAATATTTCAACAGAGTATGTATGATTGTTTAATGAAAGATGGCGATTTTTGTGGAAATAACTGTCCTCATTGTCAAAGCGAGAAAAGTAGGTGGGTACGTCGGGCGATTGATGCGTTGATCTACGATTGTATGATCACCAGTAAATTTAAGGCCAAATACACAAAGGGACCTTTAACATACCTTCGACTGGGAGAGCTTGGACAATGTTTTCAAAAGTCTGGATGGTCAAATTGCTGCAGTATGGGCGGTCAGTTGGAGACAAACTCGATGAAAAAGTGTTTCAATTCTCTTTACAAAAATGATCCAGGAAGGCTGGTTGAAATGGGAAAACTGGAACAGGACTCTTGGATACGTGTACCGAATACGAACTACGACTGGCGTACAGGATATTCTGTATTCGCGCGCTCAACGCCTAGTTGTGACGATCAAAACAAACAAAAACAACGCCAACGTGTTCGTTCAAGGCTGCAAGTCTTACCACCATCGTCCAATACTCGGCGACTAGATGACGACGAATGGCCACCACTTCACTAATTTCATCATCATATATTTTCGTCAGTCAGGCGAATAGGGACCACCTCAATCGGGAACCCTCGGCGATTCTACGGAATAGACCTCGGGAATAATACGGGCGCAGCCATGAAAGCGCGTCATGTTTCACGTGGGTTTATGTGACGTCACAAACACCAACGATCCCGCTAAGGATGACGTTGCATAAAACAAAATCAACGTAAGAATAAAAGAGGGCATATTATAATTATAATTTAATGACAAAACCCAGAGTATCACTGCGTTTTGTCATTAAATTATAATATACCCAAAAGATCTCTATAGACATTCGGAAAGAATTAACAAAATGTCATTTTCTTCAAGCGTATTAAATGACCGAAGTACCACCAGAAGCCGAATTACTTAAAATACGACCCAAAATTACTACACTTACGTCCGAGGTACTTTTCAGTTTACGGAAAACCCCGAGCGATGTTCCGAATGGGACCACCTAGGTTATACATCAAGGTAGTGGAACCGTAATGTTTTTCGCAATATTTCGGAACTCATGATCTTTCACAATGTTGAACGAGTTTTACTAATGAAATCATTAGAAAGCCTCGGTTAAAACTGTTGAAGTTCATTACTTCCGAAACATTGCGGAACTGTTACGGGTCAACTACCTTAAGTATATACCTCATTTAGACTACCTATGCTCACTAGGGTTATACTTTTTGAACTTAGCTGAATTGCTGAAACTAGAATAAACATTTTATCTTAAAAAAATTGAAATGCAACCCTCTTTTGACCTGTACAGGGACCATTCCTATTTAAAATATTTCCTATACCTAGTTCCCAATGCTCCTTTTTTCATGAGAGGTCATATATGTGATACGTCACGGAAAAAGGGATCATCTGCGTAGTGCGTAAAGTATCGAACGTAGGCCATGTTTCGAGAACTGAAACGTCAGCAAGAGGATATATATCCAAACTGAATAGATTTTACGATTAGATAGTGATTTCAAATCAATAAAATATGAAAAAAAGTCAAAAGCATCGACGCCAGGTAGTCTGTGCTGTGCTGCTCACAAATTTTGTAAAAACTAGAGGGTCCTATTTCACGACTCATCCGTAATTTTACAAGCCAAAGCTAAAAAAAAGTCGTGAAATTGACGACCGCCTCAATCAAAACCACTCTAAATCGCTCCCTCACCGCTCCAATCATACATCCCAAACACTCTTTCCAGAAACGAAAAAAAGCTCTTAAATCGTTTAAAAACAGATCGAAATCGTTCTAATCTATTAATATTTCATTGGAATTGATGCAATTATTCTACGATTTATTAGGCTGGTGTGGATGTTAAAGCGATTGATTTGTACACAAAGACACGCGCATTGGAAAATACAAGTTTTTTAAGGGAGGTAATAACTATTGCCAATTTCGTCCACGATGTTTAATTATCTCCCTTTAATTTCATTTAAAGCTAGCTCCAGACACTCGTCCAATATCATTCCGAAATCACCCAATTTGTCAATTTCACTATATACATAACTGTAAAAGTATACATAGCAAAACAGAAAGAAACTTAACATACTTCTCTGTATGTTTTTGATGATTTACAGTAACTATAGGCCAACTGCGTTGGCATATTCAAGCCTGGCTAACCGCAGAGACTACATAGACGAAAGATTTAGTGTAATTGAAGCGAGCTCGGACTAGTACGTCTGTTGCTTCCGGGTTTCATGACGTACTCGTGTTTTGCTACCCAACGTTCATTTTAAGTGTTTTTTGTTACTCAAACACACCTTGGCATGCAGAAACAAATTGGTTTACATAATATATTATTTATAATAATGATATATTTTATCTTTTAACTATACAAATATCCGTATGATAACATCCCGTATGATATTTTTTATGATATCATATAGTTATTTTTAGAACATGGTATAATGTGGTTATTTTTAGAAACTTGCATTTCAGTTAGAAACACCGACGAAAACAAGACAAATATAGGTTATAAGATAAATATAATAGGTTCTTAGTGTATTGTATGAAAAAAATATCAAACTCGGTTGTGA
The DNA here is from genome assembly GCA_948146395.1 of Fragum whitleyi. Lineage (NCBI taxonomy): Eukaryota > Metazoa > Mollusca > Bivalvia > Cardiida > Cardiidae > Fragum > Fragum whitleyi. The sequence goes on along the minus strand of OX411551.1, from coordinate 32,783,745 downwards.
GAATTGATAATTGTCGCGGCAGAGCCTCGACAATTTTCAATTCTCCCAACCTCGTTAGATATCTTTTTTCATATAATACACTAAGTACGTATTATATATATATTTATTGAAAGGGTAATGCCACATCAATCGAAAAAGGATAGGAATCAGACATCGGGTATGCATAGAGCTTGCATGTCTGTTTATAACGCCACTTTTAAGTTTGGCTACTCTAGACAGGCAATTTCGCAATTTAACATCTCGGTTTAAATCTACCTAACCCGGTAATGCATCTGGCTTTCAATAATTGGGCCGTTGGTTTTATCTTCGGCTTGGTCATCTTTCATCTCGTACGAAGTCATTTTGACAAGTGTCGTTTGTATCTAACAGAATTGGCGAGTGATACGCCTAAAATAGAAGGGTGACTGATGGCTCTGATGATATGTTCTCGCCGCGTCGTGAGAAACGACAGAACTTATGGATACGTGCATGTAAAACCTTTGAAAGCGACGTTAAAGCCCATATTAACAAACAAAAAAATCGGTGGGCAACCACTAGAGGTGTCGCTCAAGATGGGATAGGCTCTGTGTGACGGCATTTAGAGGCGTTGTTACCATCGCGTATTTTCTCATTCATTTCATCAAAGGAAGGATAACTGCAAGACAAGTTTGGGTGTTTAGGTCAGACGTTGGCCACACACGATATTGAAAAGTAAGAAAACTTCAAGGACCGATGGAAATTTTGAAATCGATCCTTTTGTCCTTTGAACACCATTAAAACACTCATTTTACAGATATCCGGTACTTTGCCTTCGATAAAACGACGGATTTTGCTTTCAGGTTGCATATAATATTAATCGTTTTATTCTATTTGGTTTCATAGCGACACTGCAGCCAAATAAAGTTTCTTCTTTTGATAAGTATATAATGATACGATGTTCATACTCAACAGTACAAGTTTTGAATCCACATAAATTTGAGTTATCATAAACTTCAAACGCACTAAGTATATGAAAACAGTGACGTCAACAGCATAAGTCATAGATAGGGTATCCTTATCAATCGAGTATTTGGCTACAAAACGTCACCTATGGCAATCGGAAACCCTCGACAATTCTATAGAATATATCTCGGGAAGAATAAGGGCGAAGCCATTTCACGCGTTGGATTATATGACGTCACAATTATCGACCATGCCGCTATGGATGACGTTGCATTAAACAAAACCATCAGAAGAATGATATTGGTAATGTTATGATGTGTTAACAAAACGCAATGGACATCAACTTATAATTTGCCCAAAAATATCAATAAACGATTTGAAAGCATTAACAAAATGTGATTTTAGCTCATAAACATATAGGCAGTTACATCTGTTTCACACAGAGCCATCTAATGTCAGTTTCGAAAACAATATATTATGGTCTTCATTTATGTTAGAAACTGTTTAATCGATCATAATATTTCTTTGTTAATCAAAATGTTAAAGGGTGTAGACTTTTGTTTTTTAGCTCAAAAAGAAATCAACTTGAACATAAAATTTCATTGGATTTAAATGCTGAATAAAACTTAAAATTGGTACAGTGACTACTTTTAGATGTGTAAATGAATTAGAGATATTATTTTACAAAAATTAAATGTGAAATAGTGACATTCGTGCGATTCAATTATACATAATTGGTAAAAATGTGCGGGATTCTATTACCTTTGTTATATGGGTAAACAGAAACCGAATTTTACTCAAGTCTCACCAAACGAAAACAGTACTGGTGAGGTGAGTGACCAGCCGGATAAAAGACCAACTATAATGGCTAATCTAGCCTGGCTCCCAGGCTGTCAGTTAGTTTTAAAATTAATAAGGTAGACCACTCGTGTGTAACTATTTTATTTCAAATTAGATCTACCTCCCATATTCTCAAAAACTGACCGGCCAGTCAGAGAATATATGCTGATAAGAAGTTTTCTTTTCTCTAGTTGAATTTGGCTTATTTTTTCACAATACTCTAGATCAGTGGACGGGAGACAGTCTATGGCTAATCCAAACCTTCCCCAACGGCGAATTCACAAACTCAATCGGGGAGTTTTCTATCATAATTATCTCTATATCCCGAAAGTTTTAAAAGATAATTTCTGTCCAAAATATTTCCGTATTTTTCTCGTATTTTGTTGCCACCGACTTTCCTTTTAAAAAAAAGATGAAATAAAAAATATAGGTCACTAAAAGAAATCTCTAGGAAACCTCGGTTAATTTCGTTAAAGTCCATGTCATCCGAAACGTTGCGCAACTATTACGGTTCTACAACTTTAAACCTTGTCATGCTGAACCCGGATCATTCCTGTCTTGACAGGAGCTATAGACAAATATAAGCCTGCACAAATGTGTAGCCTGTACTTTGTCCATACCGCCTGTTTTTCCTTTTGAAACCAGAAAAGCTTTGAAAAAATGCATTTCAAAATTAATACTGACTTACATTTAGTGCATCTAAAGCTTCGAGTACTTTGATTTTGTTTCAATTTTGTCAAGAACTTTTATTCAGCATAAGTGGATTGATTAAAAAAAATGGCGGGTTTTCTTTTTTGTTTGTTTGTTTGTTTTTAACTCGATTAATCATTAGACAACGATGCAGTCTTCCTATGAAATCGATCAATCATTGGACAAGAGGACCATGGTGGTCATAGATTGCTCACCTGAATCATTGTGACCCCTTTGACATCAGACTACGATAGTATAAGGAAGAAGTCTACAAGGTGATAATTTCTATATTATCAATACCCAAGACTGGTTTCTGAGAAGAGTATGGTTGAAATATTTCCTACTTGGTTCCTAATACAGTACGGCCAGACAGAGCTCAAATTTGAAGAATACTTCAAAATATGTCCTTCTTTGTTTCTATGTTCAATTGAATTTGCGCGGGCTGTTTAAAAAATTGACAACAAACTTACAGGATGTCAGATACCAAATATAAAAGCTATCTGCAATTTGGTTTCAGAGAAGTTGCCCTTACCTTCTATTAAAATGTAAACAAACTTAATTATGGTCAAACAGATGATGTATCATACTTTCTAAATATACAAAATGGCTGCCTTCTTGTTTACGAGAAGAAGAGAATTAAAGATTCCGCTCTTTGTTTCTATGTAAAATGGGAGACACCCGACAGAGCCCAAATTTTAACCCAGGGTCACGATATGAACAAACTTGACAAAAGTCCACTAGATGATGTAACATACAAAATATGAAAACTGCCTGCCTTCTGGTTTCAAAGAAGAAGATTTTCGCTCTTCGTTTCTATAAAGAATAGAATGCGCGTGGAGCCCAAATGGACCACAGAGTCACTTGATAAAGGTCCACTAGATGATGTTTCAGATCAAATATGAAAACTACCTATTTTATGGTTCAGAGAAGAAAGTTTTAAGAGATTTTTATAATTCCCTTTTTTGTTGCCGTGTCAATCAGAGTAAAGGGTGGAATTCCATTATTATTTTATTCTAAGGTTTCCTGCTAAGTTTTTTTTCAAGATTGGTCCACTGGTTAAGGAGGAGAAGATACTTAAAGAAATTGTTGAAGACACACGACAAATGCAGAACGACACTAGCTTACCTTGAGCACTTCGTTGTCATATTTTATACATGTATAATTTCTTTTTTTGTTTTAAAAAAAAAATGGGTTTATCTTCGTATCACTCTAGTATGCAAACGGAAACGTTCATCATCCGTACTTTCGGGGGGAGGGGGGCAAAATATTTGAAAATCGTGTGGTAACAGGTTACTGAATTCCAAAAAAAAAGCCTTGTTTCGGTTTCTTTTCTGGGAATTAGGTTCATAAGTCACAACCACAAATATGTAAATCTTTGAAATTGGAACGAACAAGCAGAAGATGTGACTTAAAGCTGACCTTTTCCATGAGATTGAGATCGCTAAATGTTGTTGTAACAAACAATAAGACCAACAAGAGGCGTCTTTGCGCCTGATACGCTCCACGGACCTGAACTTACCGATTACATGTACATCAAATAATTTCCTAGCTCAACAGGTCTAAACTTGGTGATAATGGTTTAATAAGAATTTACAGAAGTCTTGCGGAAATGTCCCAGAATCGTTTACAGTGTGTCACATCTTCAGTCAAATCGAACAAGTCATAATCCATTTATTCTAGCTTGTGTTGAATTTGGAAGCTTCATGTGTACATTTTTACGATAATGGCGTCATTTTATTACACCCCGTCAATTTTATTCAAACCTCGCTTAACATACTAATTCATTTTCCCTCCGAAATTATTCCAAAATTATCATTATTATTAAACTTGTTAATTTCATGATACATCGTTCAATTTACCGACTTGAATCCTTTTTTTGGAACTGATTAAAAAAGAACTCTGAATTCATGAGAAAATGATATTAGAGAAACAAATATAATTACATTTTTTAATGAAACAAGAGATGATTTTAAAACATTTAGGTCCCTAATATCAACCGAAAGAGTTCGAATCTAGACTGACGACATAGGCACAACAGAAAGAACATGGATCTGATCTGACAACATTATCATGGATCTGCACTAAAAACGTCAGCAGAGGTAACATTGATCTGGACTGACAACATCAGCAGAAATTTTTTTTTTTGACCGACAACATTGGCAGAAGAAGCATGGATATGGACTAATATAAGTTGCAAAAGGGGATATGGATCTAGACTGGCATCATTAATAGAAGGAACATGTACATCTAGAACGTCAACATCAGCAGCAGGAGCTTTGATCAGTGTTGCCAACATATACTGAAGAATCATGAATCTCGATCTTGACTGATAACACCAGCAGAAGAAACATTAATCTTTGCAGACAACATTTTAAAAAATTATTATGGATCTAGACTGACAACATTAGTAGAAAGACTATGGGTCTGGACTGACAACATTGGCATGAGGAGTGTGGATCTGGATTTTGAATATTACAACATTAAACATGATGTCTGATTGCGTTTGAGTATGTCTAGATATGTGTAAAGGTTTATCAAGGTTTGAAATTTTAGAAATAATATATTCAAACATTTTCAACAGATTATACTATATAGGGTAAATAAGGTATATGTATTAGACTGTTCTCACTTGAATAAATGAACAGTGTAAATTAAATTTCAACATTTATTATAACCAAATCTAATTATCAAAATACTTGAAAGTAATATATATGTTTGAAAGGCGTTTTTTTTCAAATTTATTATCAATTCGAACTTAAAATCGATTCTTTTCAAGTGACACATATATGTTACCCGAAAAGTGAAACTTTGAAAAAACATTGATTCGAGCACTGGTAAATCACATGTCGTATTTCAAAAAATTTAACATAACCAGTTGGTCAAGTCATTCTTAATTAATAAAATCTGCTAAATATGAAATGTCTCTATCATGATCAATCTGCGCAGTCTGACCTGGTCGATATCTTCTATGGTCTATTTTTGCCAATGTATTTCTCGAGATACATAAGAATTATTAATTACTGGTTTAAAATTCTAAATACCAAAAATATCATTTTAGCAAATGTTTACTCACAATCTCTCGATGACTTTAAAATCGGTAAAAAGAATTGGATTACTAATGTTAAAACCATTCTAGATAATTATGGGTTCTCAAACGTTTTCGAAAATCCATCGTTGTACAATAAAGATTTGTTCTTATCGGAATTTAGGCAGAAATTGTTAGACTGTTTTACGCAAGAATGGGCTGCAAACATAAGAGATAGCACTGTTTTAGGCCTTTTGAAAAACATCAAAAATTCTTTTTGCATTGAAAAATATTTAAATGACATACCTTTTTCGCTTAGAACATATCTGTGTAAATTAAGAATGTCCGCACATTCCTTACGAATTCAAACTGACAGATTCAGCAACAACAGAGTTCCAAGAAACGAACGAATATGTTTAATGTGTGAAAGTGGCGAAATAGAAGATGAATACCATTTCATTCTCGAATGTAATCAAAGTACTGAAAGTACTGATAAGTTGGAATGCGTTCGAGAGACAGTGACTTTATGCTACTAACGAAGCTGACGCCTCCCGCCCACCACAAATGATCACATGATACGTCTCGTCTTTTGACGGGCGTATATAAATCAATGTATTTCAACAACGAGAGACGCTTAAACCCCTGAATCGCTATACAGGCCTGAATCTGATGAAAAAAAGGATAACAAGAGGACCAGAATAGCCCTTAACCGCTCACCTGAATTCGATTGGTCCAGTGGATCTTATCCAAGAAACTTTCTGGCAAAGATTCATGCAAATTTGCCTAATTGTTGAAGAGGAGACATTTGAATTATAAGCAGTCATAATAGACCCTGCCAACCCATTCATTACCGAGGAGACTCAAAATCAGCCCTACCCTGCAACGCCCATATTTATGGGCTAATGAAAATTTTGCTCACAATATTTAAAGAGGGTCATCAAAGGACAATTCTTGTAAAGTTTCATTGAAATCTGCCCAGTGGTTCAGGAAGAAATGTCGTTCAAAGATTTTGGGCTTAAAATAAGCCCTGCCCTGCCATACCCATATTATTGGCCAATAAGAATACAGCGACAATTTTGAAGAGGGTCACCCGGGGAACATTCTGGCAAAATTTCATTTAAATTGGCCCAGCGGTTTGGGAGAAGAAGTATTAAGAAAGTTGACGACGGACGACGACGTTGTGCTCAGGTGAGCTAAAAAGGAAGAAAGGATACGGACCATACAGCCGACTTATGGACGCACAGGCGAATACATATACACTCAAAACAGTTTTTATATTATTTTTCAAATGACTTCTGTTGAGTTATCAATTACATTTTTACTTAGAAGTGTCGCTTAGTGGACCTAAACAAGTGATTTGTCCATGATGAAAAGCTATTTTGCTTCATGAGTTGGAATCTCAAGACAAGTTTTGGACGAAGTTCAATTGTGATTTCGACCTTTGTGACTCAAAAATTGGGCACTTTCTCGGGTCATTGACAACATTTGTGTCAAGCTTGATGATTGGGTCAATTGGTTGTTCCGAGTGGAAACTGTTAACTGTTAAAACTTTACTGATGGCCATGACAATAGGGCATGTCTTTGGGTCATGGGCAATATTTGTGTAAAGTTACTGCTTGTCAATTGCTTCTCCGTTTATCTAGCGGAAAGCAAAAGGCCAATGGACTGAAAGACAGAAATGATGAAATCAATATATGTTCCTTTACTTCTGAGTTGGGGGTACAGTTAATAACATCGTGAAATTGATAAGGTGAACGATTTTGGAATGATTTAGGCATGATGTTGAATGAGTGAGCGGAGCGAGTTTTGAGTGAAATTTAAGGGAGAGAATCCAATGTCGCTTATTTTGTTCAGGTTGAACAAAATTAGCGCTATATAAAACCTATATAGATTATGCGTAAAAGTTAAATTTATAGCTTTCTATTTCGTCAAGAACCAATCAGACGCTTTAAATTTCAATTATGTCAGTGAAAACGCGATTTGGTTCTTGCTTAATTCATTTTGAAAGTACATGATGATCTTATTTTTTATAATAACTTTGAGCGTTTTTGAATGGTTTGAATGAGTGTTTGGAATGAATGAGTGGAGCGCTGAGTGAACGATTAAGAATGTTTTTTATTGAGATGAATGTCAATTTCACGATGTAACTAGCTGTATGATGGTGCCCTTAACGTGTTGATGTATAAGAATGTGAAGAAAACAAGTTGAACTAGTTGGTTTGTTTCAAATGGCAAATTGTCATGAAGATCGAATGCAATTGGGCAAAGATATTCATAATTCAATTAAATAATTCAATTAAAGATGTGGTGGCAAGGGTTTTATTGAATGAGTATTGGGTTTTTACAATGAAACATTCATGCAGATAACTGCAATACATGTATGTCGGAAAACGAACGACAATATGTTGCAAAAATATTTATTTACTTTAAAAGTCTATCATCACTTTAAGAAAAAAAAATAGTTCGTAAGTTAGACAGAAATTTACAATATAACACCTTGTCAAAAGTTAAATGTGTAATAAGGTCGTTCAGAAAGTGAAACTATACCTTTAAAAGAAGCTGTAACATAATTCTACGAAAAACAGGTCGCGACCTTACCAAATAAGCAGATCACGTGATTGGTCTGATATTGCCACAATACTGAGAAAGCAGATCGCGACACTACCAAATAAGCAGATCACGTGATTGGCTTGTGCTATTGCCAATTGCTGACCTTAGTGGACTTGACTTATCACATGATTTCCAAATATAGTAAAGCAAATATGTGCTACTAATATATTCGTACGCAACTTTCAATAAATATCGTTTAAAAAATAAATTAGCGTGTTAAAAATATACATGAAGTGATAGATGTGTAATTGTACTGCATTATTACTTTTTGATGAAATAAACTGTATGTCTTTGTCTAGTTGAGATATACAAAATAGGCCGAAGTGTATTCACATCCTGTTCACGTGATATGTGTTCTCAAAAAACCCGAAATGAAATTATCTTGTGTTCATTTTGCGGTTTTGTTAAATCTAAGTTGGAATTGCTCCGCATTCCAACTTAAAAACTACGTTAAACTAAGAAAGAAATATATCGACAAGTATTACTTTAAGAACCCAAGTATGAATAAACTAGTCATTCTTTTTCAACAGACGATTTACATACCCTTACAAATAGCGCTGTATATTAAATCTGCATTATCGAATCGTTATACTAATCTTTATAATTAACCATAAAACTAGCTACACTTACATTTTTATTGTTGCCGTATTTCCTGTATGGCGTTTAATAAAAAATTATAAAAGTTCATTACCATGTAGAACTATGCGTTTTTCATCCTCATGTTTCATTTATATGTTTAAATAGAATGCTTATTAAAAACAAAACTATGTAAACATTATAACAGAGAGAGAGAGAGAGAGCGAGAGAGAGAGAGAGAGAGAGAGCGAGAGAGAGAGAGAGAGAGAGATGGTTTGGAGTGAGACTTGACCAAATGTATGTTATAAAATAATGTATTTATGACTAAGTACAACTTGTACCTGTCAAATAAAATATATTTTCTGTTCTGTTCTATTTTTGACTGTCGGGTCAAATGTAATGTTTACCAGCCTAAAAGTCGACTAAAAGGACCAATCCCTCGCCTTTTTTAACTAGAACTGTGGCAAAGCGGACTAACCCCCCCCCCCCCCCCTCCCCCCTCGAGCTTTCTTCTATCTGGGCCATTTCTTATTTTAAGTACTCTTAGCAGATCATGTGCTTGCAATATGATAACAAAAATTCAGTAAAATTTACAAGTTCACGGAATATAGGTTAATGCCCCAGAAAATAAAAAAAGGGAAAACATTCACAAGCACAAGGGTGAATAATTCAGTAGCTGATATCAGTAGGTTCCTGAAAATTTCACAAACACGAGTTAACATTATCAGCTACATTGTGTATAAATGTAAAAGCAGATGCAGTAGGAGAAATGTTCCAGATAACACAAGAAACAGTAAAATTAAAGGGGAGATAAATCCGCAAGTAATAAAAGTAGGGTCCTAAAAATGCCAAAAGGGCAAGATAACTTCACTTGCACTTCAGTACATGCGATAGTTCATGAGAAATGCTCCGGACAAAAAATCTAGTGAAATTGACGAGTACTGGGGGAGATAATTCAGCAACTTATTAGAGTAGGGGCTTCTAAATTGCAGGTGTAATTTTACGTCAGTTCATACAAAAGTGTAGGACAAATTCTCCTAATTTAGTTAAATTCACATATCCAAAGGGGGATAATTCAGCACACAATCGTAGGGGCGTAAATATTGTAGGTGCACAACTTCATATGCATAGATTATGTTTAAATTTCAAAGCTGTAGCTGTAATGGTATCTGAGAAAACTTCCATAACTTCGTTGCTTATATATATTTTATTTAATATAATAAGTCAAAGGGGCATAATTCCCGAAAAAAAAATGATTTAGGTGCACAAGTTCTCATTTGAAGGAAGATTTCGGTAAAGTTTCAGCAAAATTGGTCGGGAAATGTGGGAGGAGATGAGGACACAAAATTATGTCAACAGACGGACAGACGGACAGACGGACAACCTGATTAAACAAATATTTATCAAAATATTTCGAAAAAATGTATATTATTGAATTAAAATCCCAATTTTGTTATTGCCCAAAAGACATTATGTAACTAACACATCCAAAGAACAGCTTTTTTGAATATTTTCTAACCGGAAGTTATTAAGATCACTTCTTTTTCCGTGGCACGCCACATAAATGTTTACCAGTCTAAAAGTCGATTGGATACAAGATATCAATCGGATAATTAGGTTTAACTGACAATACGACGAGCCTTGTCATATCTCCCGTCACCCGGCATTATCCTTCAAAATTCCAGGAGCTAATTAAAAGGATGGATGAATGCTTTGACTGTCCTTTAATTACCATGGTAACGAGAAAAACATGTTAAGGTGGATTGTTTATCTTTAATCCTAATTGCAATGGCTGCTCACGGGAGACTAAAGGTGGTGGATCCGTAATAGTTCCGCAACATTTCGGACCATATTTTCTTTCACAATGTTTATCGAGGTTTCCCTAGTTAAAATCATAAGGAAACCTCGGTCAACTCTGTGAAAGTTCATGACTTTTGAGACGTTGTAAAACTATTACGGGTCCACTAGCTTAAACGTCATATGTTCAACAACTTTCTAGAACATTTAAAAATCGACAAGATCAATGACTGTAGACATACATTGGTGTAGTTGAATGAGTTTGATGAGCGAGTTTTGAATGATATTATAAGTAGGCAATAAATTGTAGCTTATTTCGCTCAAAATTATTGCCTCCCTTTAGTATTTCTTTACATAGATTTATGTATCTTCACGGACCGATCAAACGCTTCAAATAGCGAAATCTTTGATAAAATCTCCATACATGATCGGAGAGTTAAAAAGAAATTCATATTTTTTAACGAGATTGACTAAAGTGCCACTTGAAGACGTATTACATAAGGTTGAGTGCAAACTAATACGCTTAGGTTCTATGTGAGATAGCAGCTGGAGGCTAGGAAAGAATGTGATGGTTGTACTGGTGAGAGAAATACCAGAAAACCATTTTTAGGTGCTCCAGCCGCCGCGATATAACTGAAAACATGTTGAAAGCGGCGGTAAACTTCATTCAATTAATCGAGGTACTTTCCAGATTTCGGAAAAGTCCTAGACTGGCCTCAGTCGTTTTCGTTTATCGATGATTCAGTGAGAAACAGTTGGAACCGCTGAAATCGTGAAAATATAGCTTTTGTTATTCACTTAATGAAATATAAATCGATCTTACTCTGAAACAAACGATTATCCTCTCTGTAGTGTCATCACAAGCCTCTTTAATCAAAGTTCTTATTATCAAGAGTGATATTCCAAGTGGTCTCGTCACAATTTCTATTCGTCACATGACATAGGCCGGTTAGCGAACTTTGTCAAAAAGTTAAAGAATCAATCTTAAGCCAACCGAAGACAGTATTTCAAATACAAAATACTCCAAAGCCAATCTAAAATCTATTCAAAGAATCCAAAATGAACGAACATTTTTCGTTAGTCTGCACAGGCTCGAGATAAGGTAGTAGACCCATAATATTCCCGAAACATCACGGAACTCATTGTCTTTCACAATGTTTATCGAGGTTTCTTCATGAAATATTACGGAAACCTCGGTTATCGCTGTTAAAGTTCTTAATGAAATCATAAGGAAACCTCGGTAAATCAGACAGTTTAAGTTTGTGACTTTCGAATCGTTGCAAAACTATTACGGGTCCACTACCTTAAATCGCTAGTCCAAATGTTCATTCTCAATAAATGAGAGCATTCACAGGAGAAACGTCTGAAAAATCGACTCTCTCGAAACAATTCAAATTAGTTCAATTTAAGAAAATTAAACATCCCTCTTTTTACAGCGGCACTTGCTCAGAATTTTAACAAAAAAATACAAATTAGGTTGTAAGATACGAAAATATGTGTATTTTTATAGGCTGAAGAAAATTAATGGAGCGTTAGCACTAACTGCTACTCATTTCATCAAATAAGATTTTCGAAGCGACGAAGTCTATGGGATATCCCGTCTATTAATAGCGCGTCTATAAATTGCAAAATGAACACACCTCCACGTGACAGTGTCACATGACTAACTTCACATACAGTAGTTATCAAGAGTCAATGGAAAAGGTGTAAACTTTTCAGCTGTGTATTCATATGTTTTTATCACGTAAAATGTTTGTTACCTTCAGTAATTACGTGGCTGTAGACTCATTATATCCTTAACCCTTTCCTGTTTTACAAAATTTTGGACCTCTCCAAATTCAAAGGTTTTGCAGACGAAAATTTAAAGTGGATTTGATTAGAAAAATAACCATTCAGTAGAGTAGAAAATAGTTTGGAAAAAGAAGAAATTTCTTGTCAGAAGCAATTTCTTCTTTTTTCACAATGTTTTCTCAATCATCAAATCACAGGCACGTAAAAAGCAGGGATTAAACAGCAAAGGGTTAACAGTTTTATGTTAATCGTTCTGACGAATTGTAACATACACCATTACGAAAACGAAATTCAATTGAATTATCAGTAAATCCAGGGTTGTTTATCTTTTTTAATAAAACCACGTTTTCAGCTGTAGCATACAATGAATTTTACAAATAAAAAATTACACATTATTTAAATTACATTTAACCTCGCATCCTGGGGGATGTTTTCAAGCAAAAACAATTAAAAACATCGTGGAATTGACATTCTCCCCGCTCAAAACCATTCTATACCGCTCGTTCACGCTTAATTCAATAGATTTAACCCTTTTGCTCAGGATGAACAAAAATAGCGATATGTTTTACCTCCCTTTAATAAAATATGCATAAAAGCTCTATAAATAGCTTCATATTTCTTCAAGAACAAATCAGACGCTTAAAATTTCAATTATGCTAATGAAATCGCGATTTTGTTATTGTTTTATTCATTTTGAAGGTAGTTGTTTAACTTATATTTCTTAGTCATTTTGCGCGTTTTTGAATGGTTTGAGTGAGTGTTTTGAATGAATTAATGGAGCGCTGAGTGAGCGATTTAGAATGGTTTTGATTGAGATTAATGTCAATTTTACGATGTCACTAACTGTATACAACATTTGCAGGTAAAAACTTAACCAGGAATTTCTAAATACGAAAAGGGTTAAAATTCCACTAAATTCAATACCAGAGTAATTCACCTTTTCCCAGAGGCTGATATCATGGTCACAGCAGCATGTGCAAAAGGTTCCAAGCAAGAAACAGAAATATTACAGATATACATCAGTTGCACGTAAAAACTTAACCAAGGTTTCTAAGTCCGAAAAGTGTAAAAATTCCACTAAATTCAATTGCACGGTAATGAATCTTTGTCTAGAGGCTGATATTATAGCCACAATCGTATGTGAAAAGTTCCAAAGCAATAGCTTTAGTAAAAACAGAGATTTTAAACACTCGCACCCAAAAACTTAACCAAAGCTATACGCCGACGCCGAAGCCGACACTGACGCCGACGCCCGTTTGACCGGAATAACTCCCCTTAATTACGAAATGTCGAGCTAAAAATTATATACACGGGTGTTACTTCACAAGTGGAATAACTATGCAAATGAGCTAAGAGTGAATACCAACGTCATACTTCGTTGAGATTATGACGTCGTAATGCATTTTGCTGACGTCATTACACAGGCGGCGTTATGTGTACGCGGAAAAACCTGAACCGATAAATTTCTGGAACTTCCTCGATTTTCGCAAAGATTCGGGTCATATTATAATAGAATATCAAATTTGTGCGCATTAAATACCGAATTAGTTAAACTCGTCATCGAAAACAGATACAAACTCGGCAAAGCCTCATTTCTATCTATTTTTGATGACGAGTCTAATCAATTTCAAACCAAATTTGATAGAAAATGCTCTTTTTGTGACATCTTAGATGATGAGTACCATGTTCTTTTTCATTGTAACACCTTTAAAGAATTAACACAAAACCTTTTCACAAAGGCTTCTCGTGAATACCCAATGTATGCCAATGATCGAAATTGGCAGTTTTGTGTAAGAAAGTGACCAAATGAAAGCGCTTTATATACAAACGACGCAAAACAATTAATTGCATTCTCAATGGATAAATTGAACGCAGTTAGTAAAAACACTGACATTTCTTTTTTATATGAAAACTTAGAGTTACCATGATCTTTGCAGAAACTACGATTATTTGTTCATTTACAACAAAGATCATGAGCTTTTCGAACGATTGAAATATCACGAAACCCCAATTCATGCAAATCATTCGATTTCTAGAATCTCGGCAACATCAAAATTGTTTTGGCAGAATAGATGCATGAAAAAAAAATATTATCGACCACAGTAACTTACACATGTATCAAATTGACTTGTTTGGCATAAATCATTTTTCTTTCGTCTCCTAGAATCCTCGCTTAGCTGATTAAGAGAAGGAGACTTAAAGAAACGTTATTTACTATCCTCTTATATGTGTGCTTTTCTATCGGCACCGGCGATACAGTAAACAACATCGTGAAATTGATAAGGTGAATGATTTCAGGATGAACAAAATTAGCAATATTGATTACCTCCCTTTAATAAAAAAACGCATACAAGTTCTGTACATAGCTTCCTATTTCTTCAAGAACCGCCGAGACGCTAACAATTTGAATTATGTCAGAGAAATCGCGATTTTTCTTAATCAAAAATTATTTTTAATGTTGTTGATGATTTTATATTTTCAATGGGTTTTGAGCGTTTTCGAATGGTTTGAGTGAGTGTTTGTAATGAATGAATGTAGCACTGAGTGAGCGATTAAAAATGGTTTTGATTTAGGCGAATGTCAATTTCACGATCTAAATAACTGTACCGGATGCACACGCTCATCGAGAATGATCTTAAAAGCAATCTAATGCCTGATCGTATGTATCGTTTCAAACAATATTTCTACAAGGATTTTTTTTCCTTTTAATAAGTTCTCGAACAAACTTGTCAATTTTACCACCGCATCTGAATGGTTGATTGTAAGTGACTTTTATATTAATACCTTTACTCCTTTGCTAAGCATGCTGGGAATTAGCCGTCATATTTTGATATGAGAAATTGATTCATTTCTCGTCGTGTTACCATAGAAACCAAACATTGCATTAGAAAATATGAGCCTCGTTACAGCTTGAATGCCAATAAACGGATTAAGCTCAGATTAAGATCAGGTAAAGCCACTCTTTTGCTATTCAATTAATGTTTGTCTTTTATGAACATTTTCAAATCGAGATAAATAAAAAGTTATTTTAGGGCGACTCGAAACATCGTAAATACAGTTTGAACAACCTGTATAAACGATGATTAAGTCGTTCGAAATGACGAAGTAAAATGTATATGGTTAATTTTCAAGAAACACTTTGAAGATATTTCATGTTTGGTCATTTGAATTTGTCTTTGATGTTCTTATTTCTTCTCAGCCTTGATTGTCAATGTCACAATGTTACTAACTGTACAAGATACATTAAAACCCGGACGCAACGTTGACTATAGAGGGATTTGAGGGCCCTTATCGACTGATAGGCTTGAATCGAATGATTATACTAAAGAAATGTGATTTTTATTTTTTTCATTTTTTTTATTTTTTTTGTACAATTGCTGATGTTAACCTCCTGTAATTTTATGCTTGCTACAATCATGTTGGCAAAGAGGCAAAAGCTAATACATCACAAACGGCGTTGATCTTCATATAGTTAGTGAAAAATCTATCAAAATCATTATTAATCGATCACTTAGCGATCCATTTATTCATTCAAAACAATCACTCAAATAGATAAAAAACGCCCCAAAATCATTTGGAAACGTTTCGAAATCGTTCAAGACGACCAATTTTTTAATCAAATAGATCGAATAGATTTATGATTTTATTGGCTGATGTGGATTTTAAAGTGTCTGATTGGCCCACGAAGTCATTAAAATAGTAAAGTACGTATATTTTATAACAAGAGCTGTCACTGTAAGATGACAATGCCCCCGACACCGCTTTGATTTAGAAGTTATGGCCAATGTTAAAGTTTTTGGACGGAATGACGGACGGACGGACAGACGGACAGACGGACAGACGGACGGACGGACAAGTCAAATTTATGATGCCTCCCTATCGGGGGCATAAAAATGATGTAATGATCATCTTGAACAAAATTAGCTATATTGGATTACCTCTTTTTAATTTCACTCAAATCATGCTTCACACGCTCATTCGTTTTTACTCCAAAATCATTCCTAAATCATCTTTTCAATTTCACGATGTTGTTAACTGTATCTTTCGTCGAGCACTCCTTGCCAAGATTGCACGAATGCAGAGTTTATTAGGAAGAATTCTGACGGAAAATGTACCCGTTTAATAACGAGCAAAATGTATTTACTACATGTACATGTATTTAGTTACTACAATTTGCATGTACAAACCCATTGATTAATGTCTTACTGTGAAACCACATTTTACCAAAATTCATTGTGAGGTAAGGATTCCAATTCCTAGGCCCCCATGCCCTGGTTTGCTAAAAGGTATTACACTGTAAAAGAGAGCTCGGCACTTTACACCAATATTGGTGAAAACTCTGTTGCCACCAATTTTGATGTGTCCTTACACTCAATTGACTTTGAGCAAAGTTACACGGAAAATAGAGTAAGTTATATTTGTTTCTAGGGTAGATTAAGGACGATTGCTAGAATAAATTTCTCAGATAGAATTTTTTTATTTTTAAGTTGGAATGCGGAGCAATTCCAACTTAGATTTAACAAAACCGCAAAATGAACACAAGATAATTTCATTTCTGGTAATTTGAGAACACATATCACGTGAACAGGATGTGAATACACTTCGGCCTATTTTGTATATCTCAACTTGACAAAGACATACAGTTTATTTCATCAAAAAATAATAATGCTGTACAATTACACAACTATCACTTCATGTATATTATTAACACGCTAATTTATGTTTTAAACGATCTTTATTGAAAGTTGCGTAAGAATATATTAGTATCACATGTTTGCATTACTATATTTGGAAATCATGTGATGAGTCAAGTCCAATAAGGTCAGAAATTGACAATAGCACTAGCCAATCACGTGATCTGCTTATTTGGTAAGGCCGCGACCTGGTTTTCGTAGAATTATGTTATAGCTTCTTTTAAAGGTATAGTTTCTCTTTCTAAACGACCTTATTACACATTTAACTTTTGACAAGGTCTTATATTGTAAATTTCTGTCTAAGCTACGAAATAAAAATGTTTTCTTAAAGTGATGATACACTTTTAAAGTTAATAAATATTTTTGCAACAAATTGTCGTTTGTTTTCCGTCATATTGCAGTTATCTACATAAATGTTTCATTGTAAAAACCCAATACTCATCCAATAAAACCCTTGCCACCACACATTTAATTGAATTATGAATATCTTTGCCCAATTGCATTCCATCACCAAGACATTTTGAAACAAACCAACTAGTTCAACTTGTTTTCTTCACATTCTTACACATCAACACGTTTAAGAGCACCATCATACAGTTATTTACATCGTGAAATTGACACCCAACCCAATAAAAAACATTCTTAATCGCTCACTCAGCGCTCCATTCCTTCATTCCAAACACTCACTCAAAACCGTTCAAAAACGCTCAAAGTTTTTAAAAAAATAAGATCAACACGTACATTCAAAATGAATTAAGCAAGAACCAAATCGCGGTTTCACTGACATGATTGAAATTTAAAGCGTCTGATTGGTCCTTGACGAGAGCTATTGATTGAACTTTTATGCATATTTTATATAGGTTTTATATATCGTTTATTTTATTCATCCTGAACAAAACAAGCGGCATTGGATTCCCTCCCTTAAATTTCACTCAAAACTTGCTCCGCTCACTCATTCAACATCATGCCTAAATCATTCCAAAATTAACTGTACCCCCAACTCAGAAGTAGAGGAGCATATATTGATTTCATCATGTCTGTCTCTCAGTCCATTGACATTTTGCTTTCCGCTAGATAAACGAAGAAGCAATTGGCCTGCAATGACGTAATTTTACACAAATATCGCCCATGACCCAAAGAAATGCCCTATTGTTTCGGGTCATACATGTCACGGTCATCCGTAAGTTTTAACAGTTAACAGTTTCCAGTCTTACTGAACTACCAATTGACCCAAATCATAAAACTTGACACAAATGTTGTCAATGACTCGAGAAAGTGCCTATATTGGAGTCACAAAGGTCGAAATCACATTGCACTTCGTCCAAAAATCGTCTTGAGATTCCAACTCATGAAGTAAAAGACTCCCCAGCGAAAATAGCTTTTTATCCTGGATAAATTACTTGTTGAGGTCCACTTTGCGATACTTCTTATTAAAAATGTAATTGATAACTCAAATGGAGCAGATGTCACTTAAATAATAATATAAAAACTGTTTTGAGTGTGATACTCCGTCGTCCGTCGTGTGTCAACTTTCTGCAAACTTCTTCTTCTCCTAAACCACTGGACCAAGTACAATGACATTTTGCCAGAATGTTCCCTGTGTGACCCTCTTCAAAATTCTCGCTATATTCTAATTGGCCAATAAATATGGGTATGGCATTGTGGGGCTTATTTGAGCACAAAATCTTTGAACGACATCTCCTCCTGAACCACTGGGCAGATTTCAATGAAACTTTACAAGAATATTCTTTGATAACCCTCATCAAATATTGTTGGCAAAATTTACATTAGCCCATAAACATGGGCATGGCAGGGTAGGTCTTATTTTTAATTTCCTCTGTATTGAATGGGCTAGCAGGGTCTATTATGACTGCTTGTAATACGAATAATGTCTTCTCTTCAACAGTTAGGAAAAAATGGATGAATCTTTGTCAGAAAGTTTCTTGGATAAGATCCACTGGACCAATCGACTTCAGGTGAGCGGTTTAGTGCCATTCTGGCCCTCTTGTTATCATTTTTCTTTCATCAGATCCATGCCTTTATGGCGATTCAGGGGTTTAAGCGTCCCTCGTTGTTGAAATACATTGATTTATATACGCCCGTCAAAAGACGAGACGTATTATGTGACCACCTGTGGCGGGCTGGAGGCGTTAGCTTTGTTAGTGGATTGAGGTCACGCTTTCGAACGCATTCCAACTTATCAGTACTTTCAGTACTTTGATTTCATATTTCGTAGATTAAAGTATGCCGATTACAAAAATAGAAAGAAAAAAGGGGGTCACCGAATCAGATTTTTCGTAAAACGTCATAGAATGTCATAGGTATCGAGTAAATTTTTGTCCGATTTTTCGCCGATTTTCATTTCTTGGTAATTACATAAAACCGTAACACAATAAATTCTAATCAAACCACTAATATCAATTTGATTTTAATTTCATAGATAGGAAGTTATTTGCACTAAATCTAGTACACAATGATCGATTGAAAGGGAAAATAATGATTTTTACGTATTTTTTCCCAATGCGTAAAAACTGGTATATCGAAAATGAACGAGAATATTTTCAAAATTTATAATTTTAGATCAAATTTCTCGAATTCTGAGATAGGAAATTTTATTTTTTCTATATATTGTAGATAATTATATGTTCGTGTGATATTGATATAAAAAAGGTATGGTCACCGTGCTAATTTTTTAGAAAAATACAAATTTCTATGTCATCCAGTTTTGGCGCTAAGGAAAAAATCCCTCCAGATTCTTTTTCTCGTACCATTTTTATGTACAAAATCAATTATATTCAATCCTTCTTTAATCAATCAATTATGGAGTTGAATTCCTCAACAATTAGGGAATCACTTTGTTTTGCATCAACGAATCCCAAGGTCAAATCATATTAAAAGGTCAAGGTCATATGTCAAGGCCAACGTTACATAAATCACGCAAAAATCTAGTGTTTTCAAAAATCTTCAAGCCTGTCGAAAATAAAATACTAACATATGGAATAATAATTGATTTTGTCAATAGGCATCATCAAATTCCCTGATCATAGTCATATGATGAGGTCAAGGTCATCTACCTCGCTCACACCCCCATCCCCAATAAAATTTCAAATACACCCAGGTCTGTTAAAAAATAATAATTGAAAATTAAAAATCTGAAAATATCATTTGACAACGACAGGATCGTTTATCAAGGTCAACTTTTCAAAAATTGACCCCGTCAAAATGAAATGTGACGGTTCCATGTAGCTATCGGATATACGACTGATAACGTTGTTTAATGTCTGATTATGCGCGGGAACGTTAACGTCACAAAAACCTACAAAAACGACGCTGATGTCACATCCTTTTTTCTATAAAATAAAATGGCTGCGATAATTTATTGGTAGGCCGCAGAAGCGGCCTACCAGTATGAATGCGTTTTGAATATGACCATGGGGGATTAGGGATACATTATTATAAAACCTGTCCAATGTTTTTATTCAAAACATAGAAAACCGTATAATGCAGCCTGGATCAAACACCAGTTTTTCAAAAACTGTTTTGTTATGAAAATTATTGACCAATAAAATCATGGTTTTTGGTTATGAACTTGATTTTACAAATATTGCACATTTCATTAAAATGACTGATCAGACAGACATGTTTGACCTAGTTTTTACTTTCTTTCCCCCTGCTTTCTGCATTTTTTTACATCAAAGTGATTCTCACAGGAGATACATCTATGGTTACACTCCTGTCTGTTTTGGTCTTGATAAACATATAGTAAAAATGGCATTTTTGCGGATTAAAAAAAACACACACAATAGTTAATTGTGCACAATTACACTCGAAATCCTTTTGGTACAAAAGTGTGTGATGACTTATATCAAAGCTCTGGTCTAGATAATAAATGTTTCTACCTTAATTAATCTAATCCTGTGTATGATATGTAGCAGTTGTCTGGCACTTAGCATAACATAATTTCAAGCCAGTTACTGTTATTCAAGCATTAAAACAATGCGACAAAAGGAGCATATCACTTTTTCTAACCAAACTATATTGGAACAACCGAAGTAGGTCCTTTTACTTCAAATAGGTACAGTCTTAGTACTAGTTTGAATGACAGCTATTGAATGATAACTTGAATCTTTGGCCTCGTGTTCTGATTTCAGAATTGTTTGTGCTATTATTTTGAGTCTGTATTTTCTTTCTTTATGCTCATTTCTTCGGATAACTCCGCATACATCAGCATGAAGGTTGAGTGAATATATTATTCTAACAAGAGCACCGCCTATGGGAGCAACCCTTGGCTGTGCTTGGCTGCAGGTGATGGATAATACAAAAAGCTGAGTGGAAAAAGGGACTCTTACAAAAACCCTTTTTAAGAGTTGTCCCCCTTAATTGTCTGGATAGCTCTTGAGATAGTGAATATACATGCTAAATTTTATGAATATCTTCAATAACAACAGATCAACAACATCAATGCGAATGCCCTAATGATCTCCATACCTCAAGTTTTCATAGAAAACAGACAAGCTAAATAAGGCAATCACTTTACCATCATGTGTAATTCATTGTGCCTATGTTGAAATAAAGTACTCCTTAGTGTATTTAAGCCGGGTGTGCATGCTAAAGTAGGGCCATTATTGTTTTTAAAATCTTAAAAATCTAGATATGTATTGTTTGCAAAAAAATATTTTAATAAAAAAAAATACATTATTCATTGATGATAACCAAATAATTTGCGGTCTACTTTGATGCATTGCATCAAAATTTTGTCTTGTATTATTTTGTTTTAGTGATACAATTAATTAATCGTCTTCATGAAAGCATTTTCCGCGAAATATAGAAATTTAGAGTAGTGTTTTTGTTACGTCCGAGATAAGTGCAAGTTTGGAGCGCATACTTCTTTTTGAAGATTTCGATGCGCAAAGACGTTGCGCAAGAACGAACTCCCGAAATCGTCCTTAACACTGAAAACTTTACACCAATATTTGTGGCAGCAGAGTTTCCACCAATATTGGTGCATCTTAATACCGTTAGTAGAGTATTCTCTTTGGTGTAAGTTATATCTATTTCTAGAATAAATAAACGCTGGCAGAGGAAAATATTACACCAATCTTAGTGGCAGCAGAGTTGATGATCCATGGCAGAATTCCATATTTAGCTACCTCTGTAGAAGCAACTTTAATTCTTGACTTACGCAAAAAATGATCGTAAGATGTTTAGTAAAACAGGCCCCATGGTGTAAGTGTAAAGCCTATGATATCGGTGCATCGTTATACTTTTCGTGTATAATAAAGATTCAAATTTGATTATTTTGCACAGATTGAGAATCAAGTCCATAAAATTTATATAATTCCTTCTCAAATTCTGCGGCCTTGCAAGTTCATCTCTACTCGCGTCGAATGTGTGGGCTAATTAAAGAATTAAAATTGGCAGCCGCTCCCGGGAAACTAACTCGGATCGTCTAGGTCAGGATCCCAACACTCATTCTCTCGACCATGAACACCACAAAATATGTATAGTAAATGTGAACTAGTGAAGTTTTGACAAAATATGGGTTTGGTGTGTTCTCTCTTTTTTAAACATATAGTAACACAAACAGCGTAAACTATTGCGATCTAGTGTAAGGAAAAATTACTCAGCATGGTGTAAACCTTCATCATCTGAAGTGTGAAGTCCCTCAAAATTTAGCAAATACATGTAGTAACACTATTGTTGTAATCTATTGCAATCCACCATAAAAGAAACATGTACACCTACAATGGTTTAAGATTTAAAAAACGAAAGATTAAGGTTACTCTGAATTAAATGTATAGTTACATAAATGGTGTATAAACTATTAAGTGTTAAGGAAAGGTTTACACCGAAAATGGGTTGACGTTTCAACATTGAAAGAGTAAAATTTCTCTGAATTTAGCGTTTAAATAAACCTGAATCGTAAACTATTGAAAACAATGGTTTAAGATTTAAAAAACGAAAGATTAAGGTTACTCTGAATTAAATGTAGAGTTACATAAATGGTGTATAAACTATTAAGTGTTAAGGAAAGGTTTACACCGAAAATGGGTTGACGTTTCAACATTGAAAGAGTAAAATTTCTCTGAATTTAGCGTTTAAATAAACCTGAATCGTAAACTATTGAAAACAAGTCTTAAGGGAGAGTTTGCACCCAAAATAGTGTAAGGCTTCAACATTGAAAAAGTTAAGTTTTTTTCTGAATTTAACGCATAGATCCACAAACAGTGTAAACTATTGTTAACTAGTGTAAAGGGAAACATTGCACCAAAAGTATGAGGTTTTCACCAACTTAAGAGTGAAATAACACCAACTATTCAGTGCGAATTATACACAATTTTCGTGTTTAAAAACATCAAAATTGAGGTAACAGTTATCAGATTGTGCGAGTTTACGCCCGATCTAGTGTAAAGAAATGTAACACGAATATTGGAGTTTCTATTGACCTGTTTTGGTATAAATTAACATACTTTTTGCAGGGTACGGACGGAAATATCCAAGCACACACGGTCAAACGACAAACACCAAACCATGACATAAACCACCGGCCTAAGGGCCAGTATCATTTTATTTCATAGCAAAGAAAATTCTAGCATTTTCATTGGTTAAGACTGACCTAACAAACATTGATATTTACGGCCGCTCCGGTATAGCTTCAAACTAACAAACTAATTATCTTTCGGATGAGACGTTAAACCGAGGCCCCGTGAGACGGTGCTTTACACCGAGCACGTTAAAGAACCATGGCGGATCTCAGCAGTAGTTTCGTCATGTATCCTTGCACTATCCTCCGTAATAACTAACCGTCTTCTGGGGGCGTCGCTCATATGGGCATGTGCTACGGTAGCGACGATAAATAAACGGAAATACACACACGTATAACTTCAATTATTTTATCAAGGCGACTACATCTTACACTTAATGTAACAGTTAAATTCATGTAATTAAATAGCATACAAAGAAAAAAATGATAAATATGCCAATATTTTACTTATCTGTCCATTCAAAATACCAACTATCTCGCAGGTTCAGCCAAGGACCGCTTTCATATCACAAAATTTCGGAATTAAGTAGTGTGACGTCACAAGTCACTTTGTACATGTTTACTTTTCATTGTGACATATTTATTAGGGGGTATTGGTGGTTTAAAAGAATTCGGTTTATACCAGGGCCTTAAATAGGTAAATGATAGATATTTACTTGAAGTAAAATAAATTTCGTAATACGGTTCCTTTCCTGGGTATGTCTACGGCTCGGATTACATCATTTTTTCCAGTCGGGAATAAATCGTCATATACCTCGGCAAGGAACCGTATAACTCATAAAGTACATTACAAGCTAAAAGAAGTCTTACTGCATCACAATAACAAGCAACTGAATCAGACGTATAAGTTCTAAAATCAAAAGGTAGTGTTTAATGACACACCACAAATGCTCTAAGTTGAGAGAGCAATGAAAAATCAATTTCATCTATACGGGCAGAAAAAATTGGCCTATGATCAATCATTTCAATTTGTGCAACTATGGTATGTTTCATAGCTCACACACTGCGTTCGAAGGTTCCTATTGTGCCTTTATTTTCTTTGATAATAAAACCTCGATGTGTGGAAGCAATAATTAAGGTAAATAATAAGGTAACCACACCTGAAGTGATCTGGTAACTGTGTTTTGCATATTAAAGTCGTGTATTATATAGCTTCAATTGTTAATGAGCAAAACATTTCCATGTTTTTTTTATATTTTGTTGTCCAATTAAAGGCTTCAATAACAATGAAATCCAATCAAATTTGAAATGCCAAACGCAATCAAAAAGTGGATTACAACGAAAATGCGCCAGAATAGAAATCCAGATTGTTATCAATGTCGCAAAGGCTAAGTCATTCGAAACAAAGAGTAAGGCGAATATGCTATACTTTTTTTTCACTGAAAACTTCGGACAAGAACAACAAAGCAAGTTATTTTAATGAAAAATCGGTTACAATAAATATTCAAATAGAACCCTATTCTCTTATATAACCTCCCTCCCTTCTGCAGACCAATAAATTTACCCTTTTTTATACGAATTCCGGAAATCATGAGGTCTCCACTTAATCACCGCTCTCACCAGGTCAATACCATTATGATTTCAACGGATGGTATTTTTTCACGACCAAAAGTTAAGCTTTAATGTTAATTCAGTGCTAAGATAATTTGATTGCTTTACGTTTTTCTTTGATTTTCTGGGTGTACTGTACATAGGCAGATTATGTTAAAAAGCCTATAAACCTTACCTTTTCATTTTGTCAAATTGTATAAATTCAGTAACCACCTTTGATTGTTCCCGACTTTACAGTCGAAGTAATTCTCCGGTATTGTTACCTTTTTCAAGTTTTATCGTCTGCAGCCTCTTACACCCCCCCCCCTTCTTAACACTTTCCTGTTTTACAAAATTTTGGACCTGTCCAAATTCAAAAATTTTGCAGACAAAAAATTTAAAGTGGATTTAGATTGAAAAATAACCATTCAGTAGGGTAGAAAATAGTGTGGAAAAAGAAGAAATTGCTCGTCAGGAGCAAGTTCTTTTTTTTTCACAACGTTTTCTCATTCATAAAATCACAGGCACGTAAAAAGCAGGGATTAAACAGCAAAGGGTTAAAGAAATTTGGTGATTCCTCAAAAACTCCGGGGTTGTATAAGAGCCTTTACGACGTATAAGTATCTTTCTGCGAGAGGCTTATCAGCCAATCCCTTTTCGCTACTGTCGAATCTCCCATAAAAAACGATGTTTTGACGTTTTATTTCAAAATACTTAAATCGATTTTAGAGTAAGAAACGAATTATCATCAAAGGTAACCAAAAAGGTAACCATGTTATTATATGTGCGTAGATGAGTTACACGATGCGGCCAATGTTCCAATGCGCCAATTAATCGCGTTGTCGTGGAAACGATTTCTTTTAACGTGATTACGGGGAAGATCAAAGGTGAAAACCTTGAGGAAAGGCAATGTGGATATAAGCCAAATTAGAAAGAAAAGTCTTCTGAGAACAAATAAAACAATCAATGAACAAATCAATATTACTCAGTGTGATGTCGGCTTTCCCATTTATCAACAAACCGGTGGCAATACCATGGGTATGAAAAAAGGCAATTTTCGAAACTTTCATAATCGAAATTGATTGAGCATTACAGTTAACAACATCGTGAAATTGAAAAGATGAACGACATTGGAATGATTTAGGAATGAAATTGAATGAGTGTGTGAAACGAGTTTTGGGTGAATTTAATGAAAGGTAATCATTTATCGCAAATTTTGTTCAGGATGAACAAAATTAGCAATATTGATTGCCTCCCTTTAATAAAATATGCAAACAAATTCTATATATAACTTCCTATTTCTTTAGGAACCGATTAGATGTTTACAATTTGAATTATGTCAGTGAAGTCGTGATTTTTCTCTATCAAAGTTTATTTTCAATGACATTGTTGATTCGATATTTTTTAAATAGATTTTAGCGTTTTTAAATGGTTTGGGTGAGTGTTTTGAATGAATGATTGGAGCGCTGAGTGATCAAATTAGAATGGTTTTGATTGAGGTGATGTCAATTTCAAGATGTAATTAACTGTACCAGAAAACCTTCGGTCAACGGGTAACGTCTGATTTTATCGCCAAGACACCAAATCAGAAAAAAAACGTAAATTTTATAAAAGGGAGCTAAAATTTACCGCTAGTTCATCCAAATGGGCGAAATTATAGTTCGTGTTTTCCTCCGTTGATAACCATTCAAAACTTTATCATCAAATTCATTCAATTTCAATTCAAAATCGTTCCAAAAACATTCAACTTGTCAATTTCACTTATTTCATCTCTGTACGTGTGTCTCAATACAGCTATTATAGAGAATATTTCGACATTTTTTTTTTTCTTTTAGCGAATTCAGCTTGCCAGTTTCAATCCTTTCTCACTTTCGGTGATTTCTCTCAGTTATATCTAAAGAAGAGATTTAATTTCAATCTTAACGCAAGAAAAAGCGTGATTCTCTCCCCCCCCCCCGCCCGAATACCGTGCGATCAGTCAACTAAATATCTTGTATACCGTACGACCACCGCACAGCCTCAATACCGCGAGTAAACCGTATGATGATGCGATAAGGATGTACAAGCAATATATCACACGATGACCGTTCGAAGTTATTGCGACGACTCAGCGATTCTTTTTCGACGTGCCTACGAGTTTGGTCTGCGGTCTTATGGCTGATATTTTGTATATACATGTAAATCGTAAGGTCTACGGCACCATAAAAACCATGTGATGGTCGCCGTATGGTGCCGTACGGGCAACAAATTATTTTGATGTAACAGCGAATTTACAAGCGCCGTACGGGCTGTCAGCGTAAAGTAATCTCGGCTTAACACTTTCATGTTTTACAAAATTTTGGACCTGTCCAAATTCAAAGGTTTTGCAGACGAAAATTTAAAATGGATTTAATTAGAAAAATAACCATTCTGTAGGGTAGAAAATAGTGTGGCAAAAGAAGAAATTGCTTGTCAGAAGCAATTTCTTCTTTTTTCACAATGTTTTCTCAATCATAAATCACAGGCACGTAAAAAGCAGGGATTAGACAGCAAAGGGTTAAGAGACAAGGGGCGTCGCTTTCACGACATGAATTTGTGTTTATTCTTAATCTGTAAATAATGACCGTTTCTTGAACCATAATTCGTATTCTAAGTGCATTAGTGACTCTCTGTCATGTTGTGAAACGAAGCAAAGTTGTTTTTCAAATATCAAACAATTCAAGAAAATTGAAGGTGATTAGCCATATTAATACAAAAACGATAAGTTCAAAAGTTTAACACTTGGGTAAGTTACTTTTATAGAAGTCCTACTTATGAATGTTTTTCATTTTAGTTTTTGAATATCAATTTTTAGTTGACTTAGTGCGGAAACGTAGTATGTGTCAATGTCCTGTATAAATAGTTTTGTTTTTTAAGTCGCCATTTGTCAAAATGGCAGACTTATTGCGATTAGCTGGAAGGGTGTATATGGTGATAGTGGACAGGGTGTCTGTATACTGGTATAGGCAAAGAACTACTTTTTTTCTGGAATCTCTTTGCACCGGACCCAATGACACCAAAAAGTAGTGCAGACAGTTTAAAAAAGCAGCTTTTTTGTTTGTTTAATGTTATACTTTGACTTATATTTTTCCTTTTGAAGATAAACACAATCTTATGAAAACTTCATAATGGCCATCTTTAAGTCAAAAGTAAATTTGAGTTGCAAAATTAGTACGCCGAGGATTCTACAAATTTTATTGGCCGCCATACTGGAAAGATTGACGCCCCAGATTTATACATGTAAACAAAAACGGTACCGCTTTGTATTTCACTTCCACACAAATATTCGTTCATTGTATTTGATGAATTAATTAGTGCGTGAGCAATTTATATAAGAAAAAAAATTCTGATAGTGCTTGAGCCGAGGGCTTCCATTGTATTGCCTAATTTTATTTTGTAACCGCTTTTATGATACTACGATTTTGATAATCCAGTACACAACTTTTCAATTCTACACGATATCGTTTAACATTGAACCGGTCAAGTAAATTTATTGTTGATAAGAATTCAAGAGTGTTATTTGCGAACGGAATTGAATTCTGAACATCGATGTCAAATCAGTCAGCTAGGTTTTACTTTCGTTTTGAACTGAAGTGATAAGCTCGTTTTTGTTTTTGTTTTTTCAACCGTAATGACAAAATTTGAGCGTGGTGTAACATACATATTGTTTCCTTTTAACCCTTCCCCAAACAAGACCGGGTTTTGACGTCCGTTTATGAAATAGCTTGGGAAAACATTGAGAAAGAAGAAAATGATGATTCTCCTTTTGATGCCCCCGATAGGGAGGCATATAGTTTTTGACTTGTCCGTCTTTCCGTCCGTCATTCCGCCCAAAAACTTTAACAATGCCAAAAAACTTTAACATTGGCTTTAACTTCCTAATTACTTAACATATTCACTTCATATTTTAGTACAACATTCCTTGACACATTACCTTTTTGTAGGCACATACTTTGATGACCTTGACCCCTTGATGACCTTGACCTTGTATCGATCAAAGTCCAAAAACTTTAACATTGGCAAGAAAACTTTAACATTGGCCATAACTTCCTCACTACTTAACATATTCACTTCATATTTTAGTACAACATTCCTTGGCGCATTACCTTTTTGAAGGCACATACTTTGATGACCTTGACCACTGGATGACCTTGACCTTATGACGATCAAAGCGGTGTCGGGGGCATTGTCATCTTACAGCGACAGCTCTTGTATCTCAATATTTTCTGAGCTATATTGTACATCCATTACACCTGCCTTAACTTTTGTTTTGCTTTCTGCAGCAGATTTTGAAGTGGGCCACCATTAAATGGTGATATTTTGAAAAGGGTTAATATAATATATTTTGTCGTATGCCACTCTTTTCAAATTGTATCACCCCAAAATTTCGCCGTTTGGTTAATTGTTGATAATCATAAACCTAAGTGCAATAAAACACTGGATGCTCAGAGAGGATGTGGTACATGTAATAGTGGTGGGAAATCGATGTGTAGGTGTTGCATCCATCACAATATGACATACTGTTAAAAGTGCTGTAAAACTACATTCGATCAGTCGGATTCTGCTTAGAATCTGCCAAACAGAACCCTTGAATTGATAGAAAAGGCTTAGCATCTGAAATTGAACAGCAACCTGAACAAAAGGAGCTTGTAATTCAGCTGTGTTAAGATCAGTAAGTGCTTGGGGGTGCGCTATTTTGATCTCTTATCATCTGTTTGCCTGTAAACAATACTGTCGGGTTATTTTGTCTAAAAAATCTGAGTTATTAATCACAAATAACCAAAGTTCCAAAATATCATGGTATCATCCTCATGGCGACTTTCAGGACCTGCATTCCTTTGATTTTTTTCACAAAGGTATCGATCTGTGCTATTTCGTTTCAGTGGAATGTCAAGAAATAAGCCTAAATTATCATTTGGTGAACTCACCGCCTAACCAGTGCAATTATCAAAAATAAATAAATAAATGAAAAAAAAAAAATGATAATCCGCTTTCGTACATTTCACCCTATCTAAGCGGAGCCCAAATAATGACGGCATCATGAACGTTGCATAGCAATCACGTGCAAAACGGCGCTCTTTAAAAAATAATGGTAAAAAAGTCCTCTTTTTTTTCGAGTAAGACTAATTTATTTTTCATTTCGTGAACAACCTATGCTATTTTTTCACTCGTGGTTCCGCCAGTCGTGGAAAAATAGCTTTCGTCGTTCACTCAATGAAATATAATCGATCTTACACTAAAATAAACGATTATCGTCTATATATCATACAAGTAGACTTCAATCATCCAAAATACGGACAATTATAACTCTCAAATACCAAAAGAGTGGAATCGAAACGTGCATAGTTCCGCAAGCAAGAGCGAGGTTCGAGAAACTGTTATCTCCTTTTATTTTCAATGAAGAATTGATCTTTGATCACTCACTTGAAATTGCTGGTCTATATCGGGTAAACGCGGTAGTTGTATATCAAAAAAATATAAACGATTTTGATATGGATATATGTAATTTTGGATCAGCGAATCCTTTGTCGTCCACTTCTCTGGCTTTTCTAAAGGAGAAAAGAAACGAAAAGTCATTGGCATTTTCATCCTTTTGATCTTACTCAAACACACGTTACTTGTCATTGCATTAAAGAAATGTGCTTTCAAAACTGGCTGCATTATAAAGAACTTATAAACAGCAAAAAAGCAATGTATACGATATGGAGAAAAACGTGATTCTTCTTCTTCTTTTTCTTCTTCTTCTTTTTCTTCTTCTTCTTCTTCTTGTTTACTCAAATTTCATTTTTCATCGCGCGACACCAAGACAAATTCAAGACACAACGCAGATGATCGTAGAACTAAGGAACAATAATAAGAAAATCAATTCTGATTAATCGATAGTGGTGTCATTGTTTTTCTTTAATTACGTTAACATGTGAGAACACTCTTACCACTTTTCTCGTCAACATTCAAGCTGACAGTTAATAACATTTTCAAATTCACACTCATTCCGATCGAAATCATTCAAACATTCCAAACACTAACCCAAATCGATAAAAAAAAACCGCTCCAAAATCATAAGAAAACATTTCAAAATTGTTCAAGATGGTCAGCATTTCATCTCAATCGATCTGGCTGCTGTGAATTTAAAAGTGTCTGATTGGTCCACATAGACGCACAAACAGAAAACTCTGTATATTTTAATAAACGGAGTTAATCAAATCGCTAATTTTGTTCATCTTGAACAAAATTCGCGATTTTTGATTACCATCTTTGAATTTCACTCAAAACTCACTCCACACACTCATTCAATTTCATTCCAAAATCATTCAATGTTTCAATTTCACGATGTTGTTAACTGTAAATCTTTTCGTGACGAATAAAATCTATTTGCATTAAAGTCGAAGTTCCAAAAGCCCTTTTATGCTCTAATTATGAGTCGGTTTTTATTTTGAAAATAAAAAAAGGGAATTCTCTGTTTTGAAAATGATAATCAAAAAGGTGGTTTAGACTAAGATCAGAATACACATATGTGCATGCCGATCTTTGTCTTTACCTTCTGTAAAAAAAATATTGCTTTAAGTATGACAAGGGAGTGTCTGAAATTCATTTCGCGTGCGAGTTGTATTTAGTTCGATTATTTGATAAAAAGGTATTGCTCGATCAGGTTAACATCCGAAGTGTTTACGTGTAAAATGACTTTGGAAAAAAAAGCGAGATTTTTTTTTTTTTTAAGAAAACAGATCGTAAATAGCAGCTTGTCCCTTATTTGAGGATGTACAATACACAATTGTTTATTTTTAAGCCAGAAAATGTCCAAGGAACTACAGTAAAACTTGTTTAAAGCGACCAGGAATGGGACCGCAAAATAGCGGCCGTTAAAGAAAATGGTCGCTTAAAACATATTTTTTTACAATTAAAAAAATATGATTTTGATCGAATATGTTTATTATTGCGAAATTCTCAAGAATCCTAGGCTGTAGAAAACTCATCATAATTGCCTTATTGAGACGACTCTGATGAGTTTTAACAAAAAGGTTTCATTTACAATATTTTTTATAACCAGTAATATCAATTTTTTTTCAGATATTTCGATTTAGATAAGGTGACTTAGAAAACGGTCGCTTAACAAAAATGGTCGCTCAATAGATGTGGTCGCTTTAAACAAGATTGACCGTATTTTCAAAGAAAATTTAGGCCTAGATGCCCTCTTGAATTATTGAATCCGCCAAAGGCATGTGTTGTTGAATGAACACTACGCAATAACCTTTACTACACATATAATGAAATGCCATTGGAAAAGTAACCAACGCGTCAAGATGACGTCACCGAGTATCATTATCAATATTGACACTCGACAGAAAGTGCATAGTTGAAGAGATAATCACTTCTTTTATAACAAAACGATGCTATCTGTTTGCAAATTATACCCTGTTCTGTGTCTAAATTAACTTTCAAAGCGGGTAATAATATACAAAAAGGAAGCATCGTTGTGTCATCTTGTACGCAGGGATTGGTCTTAAGTTGTTGGTTGCGCTGGGACGATTACCCGGGTATTTGGGTAGGGTATCGTTCCTACCCGGTTCCTTAATCACAACCCTTTATCCGACTATTGTATAAGCACTTTGTGCCTTTGATGATCATTTTCAGAAAAGAATTGAAGACTGTTTTAAACTGTCTTCAATTCTTTTCTGAAGTTGAATTCCAGATTGTCCCACTGACTCACATCAGAAAGTTTTGAGAGTCCTGTCTTCTTACTCACACACTCGCAACACCTTGGTCCCTTTAAACCATGTCAAAATTGGTATGTGCGATCCCCGTTTTCAGAAATTAAGGATCCACCTTTGTATTAAGTTGATGAAATAATTATACATGTATATAAGTAAAATATGGTACTCGAGTATGCGCGGGTATTCGGGTACGAAAATTCTACTGGTCACAGCTTTGGTTGTTGGCGGACAAAAACGGCCTTTCCATCGCTTTATTTTAAACTATGATACGACATTTTGGTTTTTAAAACGACGAAGTTTAAAATCAATATTTTAATGGCTTCTGCATTGTGTATCTGAATCATTTTGTTATTTCTAAAAAAATACGATGTAATTAGTCATAAGCGATATGAGCCTGTGCATAACATTTCCAGCAATTTCAAATGTGCGCCAAGTAAAAACTCTGGCCAGCCTGTGCATCTGCACAGTCTGACCAGGGTCTGCTCTTTTGCGCTTTGCAGTAAGATAGGGTCGAAAAGTGTATTTAGAAAGTAAGGCAAACTTTTAATTATACTACGTGGCAGTCAAAAGTTGGTTAATGTTTGCCCTTCACGCACATGTCAAATTGTTGGATATGCCACGCACAGGCTGATATAAAATGTTTCTAGAGAGTGACAAAGTGAAACAGTCGCAGTGCTCATTCAAGGCACCGAAAGCAGCAACAGACAAGATTTAATGCATGACAATCTTAACCGACAACATATTACTTGAAGCCTGGTATATAAAGTTGCAAGTACGATGTTTTGGTCCAAAACAACTTTCGAAAGCGGTAATCATCCATGGAGCGGTAAACGGTTATGTAACACCTGCGAACGCCACTGGTGCAGAATTATATAGAGGATATTGAATGAGTGGTCATTGAATACCGAATTTATGGAACGAGTCATCTATAAATAGATAAAAACGAGGCTGCGTCGAGTTTTTATTTGTGTTAGATGACGAGTTTAATAAATTCGATATTTGATGAGCACAAATTTGATATTCTTTTTATAATATGACCCGAATTTTCGCGTAAAATCGTCAAAATTCTTGAAATTCGACATTTCAATTTTCCGTGAAACTTATAACGCCGTTTAAACTTGACGTCACAATATATACATTATGACGTCATTTTATCAATTACAAAATAGCGTTGCTTTTCGCTATGAGCTTATTTGCATAGTTATTCCACTAGTGTAATAACACCCGTGTAATATCAAAAATATTCAACGGGGTTATTTCACTCCCGCGACATAAGTCATATTATAATTATTTTTATTCTATCATTTGAAAGCTAACCGGTGCGTGTTCCAATTGGGAATCGTTCCTGAGCACTTTTTAGCATGAACACAAGCCTATGTTTATACTATACAAATCGATGTATAAACGAAAAATTTAACAGTTCCCTCTTTCCGTTATGAAACAGAAAAAATGGATTGGATAGATGAAAATGATAGAGACAAAGTATCTTTCCGTACTTAAATTGGCTACTCTTTTCTCATTTCATGGCCTTCAGTACTACCAGTACTTTGATTTTATTAGTGAACTCCTTCAAAATTAGACCGAATATTTATATATCCGCATGGATTGATAGGGGCTTATTGTTTTATCGATGTCCGTCTGTCGCCTCGTCTTTCCGACCCTCTTCCGCCCATATCCATCCGTCTGACAGTAGACCTTAACAAAATCCGTTTACCAATCTCTATGCAACTATTCAAGTTGAAATGCTCATATTTGATTTTGGATTGAATGTGAATTAGTGCGATTGATAAATTTGATTGAAATTTAGTGTGTGTGTGTTTTTTTTTTTTTTTTTTGGGGGGGGGGGGGGAGCGGGGGTAACACAATATCGCTAGGATGAAAACAAATTAACGATATTCACTCGCTTTAATAAAATATGCAAACAAGTTATATAAATAACTCCCTAATTTTCCAAGAACTAATCAGACGCTTACAATTTTAACTATGTCAATGAAATCGTGATTTTTTTCTAGTTTTTTTTAATGTAGTTATTGATTTTACATTTTTAGATGGTTTTGGAGCGGCACGAAATTTTCTATCTGACCTAAATCACGCTTTTCTGATCTTGTATTCTTTTTGCCCGTATCTCTAAACCATGAAAAAGAGTGTAATTCGCTTTTTTATTACTGTAATTATGTGTAATTATGCTAAAATAAATTGTGAATCTTTTTCCGTTACTTATTGCAGATCTTGTGCGTTTTTGTGACTGTAGAAAGT
The DNA here is from genome assembly GCA_948146395.1 of Fragum whitleyi. NCBI lineage: Eukaryota > Metazoa > Mollusca > Bivalvia > Cardiida > Cardiidae > Fragum > Fragum whitleyi. Next base: position 32,748,742 of record OX411551.1, on the reverse strand, counting down.
CTTTTGGAAAAAACGGCCATATAAAATGCTCGTCATCTTTTAGAAATGACTCGGCAAACAAAACTTGTCAAGATAACGTGTATGGCATTCTACCATCGTATATCTGTAGGTACAACGCCCGGGGTTGTATCTGTGTTCATAAAATGCCTTTTTTGCAACTCGCCTTTTGAGCAGATTGATCGCGACATAATTTGAATATCGCGCTCGCAAAAAGTAAAATTTCTTTAAAATCAAACGTAAAGTTATATTTTCAGATGAAGATAACTCAAATTTAAGGTTATCTTTGTTGGTGGTGTTGATGTTGTTGATGTTTTGATTTCTTTAATACACTAGTATATTTATGCGTTGAAAGCAATAAAATGTTTCTTTTTTATAATTTCCGATAACTTATCGTTTCACAGTTTATGACGACTTGGTAATTTTAGAACTAAACAAGTCAATTTCTCAAAATGATATTCACTGTTTTGATATATTTAGCTCTGCGCTTTGGTTCGTTTCACACTATTGTACGTCATCTTATCGGGGCTTATTTTACCGCCGACGTCATCACGTTGCCAGGTAAACCACGTGCAAAATGACGCGCCCTAAGATATTTATATATACAGTATCATTTTTTTGCATTGAGGTTATGATATACAGTGAATAACACATATGTCTTTAAATATCAATGTATCTTGTCGAGGTTGGGAGAAATTATCACGATGAGGCTGTGCCGAGTCATGGTGATTTCTCACAAACCAGACAAGATAAAATCGATATTTTAAGGCACTGACATGGTATTATTTTCAAATATCTATTTATTTATCATTCAATCCATTTTCGGGGATTAATATTTACTAAATATTAAGATAAAAGAAATCATGTGAAAGACGTTCTGGTTACAATAAAGAATATGCATATTGTTTTTAAAAAAAACTACCTGGTATCATTTCAATTCAATGCAGGCTTCATAGAATTATAGATTTGATTTAACTAATTGTTGTTGTTTTTGAATTACTAAAGTTTTATTCCACTACAAGTCTTGAACAATATTAACGATATGGGATTACCTCCGTTTAATTTCACCCAAATCTCGCTCCACAAACTCATTCAATTTCATTATAAAATCATACCAAAATTTTTGATCTTGTCAATTTCACGATGTTGTTTACTGTATTACAGTAATTTTGATCGAACACTTATGCAATATATCACATTTTATGATGGGAATCTCCAAAATGTGCACGTAAATGAAAAGATACGTGAGATTATGAGAAAGAGTTGTCAAACAAAATGAATGGAAGCTTCAGATGTAGCCTGACGAAAAGAGATTCATGCCATTTCGACTTATTGAGAAAATGTTGTCAAACATCAAAACCTTGCTGCGGAAATTGATTATTACTTTGTTTCAAGGCCGGTAAAATGTCACCGTGTTTCCTCTTTTGTCTCGGAAATATAGATTAGTCTTGAAATAAGAAAATACTTGATTCCAATCATTGTAATTAATACCGTCCTTTGTTATCACCGGAGTTTCAACCGTGAATATCGAATGAAATATATACAGTATGTAAAATTGTAAAATTGACACTTACCAGTCTAAATCACTATAGGTATATTTTCAAAACTTATCTCTGACGTAGGCGTTGAGTCCATTAGCATAGGTATGTCGGGTATATTTAAAAAAGCATATGATATTCGATTGAACGTGATACCTCCTTTTCAACTTTGAAAGTACACGAATGAGAAAACCTTACGATCTAAGACAAGCAATATGATTTGAAAGGTAATTTGTATCATTTTTAGGTATAGTTTAAACCTGTTTTATCTATTTTGAGAGAATAGCACGGGAATTTAACCATTAAAAGTAGATATCACGGCTCACCGCGCAAAATCTACCTATAGCTCAGTGCTCGTCTCATTGCGTTTCTTCCACTGAATAATATCGTTTAAAACGCCCCGAAACGATAAAAAACGAAACACAATACAGTTAAGAAAATCATGAAATTGACAAGGTGGTTGATTATGGAAAGATCTTGGCATTAAATTTAAAGTGGAATGTGTGAGTTTTGAATGATTTTCAAGGGAGGTAAATCATAAACGATAATTTCGTCCAATTTGATGAAACTGGCGTTAATGGTTTACCTTCTTTTAATAAAATCCATGAAATTAACTATTTTCATTTCCTCACGAAAATAGAATGACACGATTCAGCAAAATCATGCAATCAAGTAATTAACTAATAATTAATTGTTTTTATTGAAATTTGATTATTTTTCAAAGATTAATCGATAACAATTTTATAGCATTTTTAGGCGACTTGAGTGAGCGTTTGGAATTAATCAATGGAGAACCATTCAAAATTACTCACTCAGCGCACCAATCACTCATTCCAAACACACTTTAAAAAATGTTCAAACGCTTTTTTTTCTTTGAAAACCCACAAAATGATCAATATTTCAATTAAATTGATCTAATAATTGCATGTTTTATTGGCTGGTGTTGATTTTTAAGCGTCTAATTTGACCGTGAACACAAAAATCAGAAAATGCGTAGTTTTTTTAAAGGAGGTTAAAAGTTATCGCTACTTTCGTTTCAATTTAAACATGTACTCCTCATAAAGAACTGGATCGATCAAGATCAAACTCTGCTGGGACGCGTCTTATGTGGAGCTCTACCAAAGTTGTTTAAAGAAAAAAAACCTATGGTTGACATGGAAACAGAAAGGCCTATAACTTAAAGGTAATCTTTAAAAAAAAGTTCTTCTCTCTCCAAATCAAAAGGCATACAGATTTGATATTTTGCATGTGACATCACAGGATGGCCATTTAAAAACGCTATTTGAAAAAAAGAACATCTGGTACCCATAAGGACTCTGTCTAGATATCCTCTATCATGAAAAAAACAACACAATAAACAAAGAAGGGATCGTATAAAAACCCTTCTCCGTTGAAGTCTAGAGGTTTGATATTTTGAATGTGATATAAGGTTATGGTCTTCTACTTATGTTTATGACATTATTCCATTTTCGCGTTAAGGTGTTCATGAACAAAAAGTTTGAAGGAGGAGGAGTTATATGCAAAGGGCAACATCCAAGGGCGTGGCTTAGGCAAACTTAGGTAAAGGTTAACCGCTTTTTGGAATGTTACTGTGGTGATACTGCTACGGTTGGAGCACGCTACAATTGTTACCTGACATTTCTCGAATTAGTACGGTCACGACAAGTCTTAAAATGCTACGATCGGAAGCCCTCGGCGACTCTACGGAATAGGCATTCGGAATGCTGAATAGGGCGCAGTCATGAAAGAGGTTGTTTCGTTCGTGATTTAGATGACCTCATACGCATAATAATTCCCGCCAAAGTTGGCATAGAGTTTAAAGAAAAGCTAATGAAAGAATCAAACTGGCATGTAACAGTTTAATAACAAAATCCAGTGTTTTACTGCATTTTGTTATTAAATCATAATATGTCTTAATCTACACAGACGATCGGAAAGCATTGAAGAAACTCAATTTTCTTTGAGCGTAATGACCAAAGTACCGCAAGATGCCGAATTACCTAAAAAATATACCCAAAATTAATACACTTACGTCAGAGGTACTTTCAAGTCGTCGGAAAAGTGCGAGCAATTTTTCCGAATGTAATTGCTTATCCCACCAAGGTTTACGATTATTCACCGATTGAAAAAAATGTCAGACAGTAATTACGCTGCGGCCGGAAATCGAACTTTTGGCCCCATAATTATGAGCCCTATGCACCTCTTACTGAGCAATGACTACGACCTTTATGTAGAGAATAGTATGTTAGTGTCTTAAAATATCAATGTTTTCTGGTTGAGGTTGAGAGACTTTATCAGGACGAGGCTTCGACGAGTCATGTTAATTTCTCGCTGCCAAGATCAGATAACATTGATATTTTAAGACACTTAGTTGTTATTCTATTTATCATGCAACCTTTTTTTCGCGCTTAATTATAATAAACCCTTAAAAATCAAAGAAATGCAGGTGATGGTGTATGCAAATTGCTTTTAATAGTAGACTGTTGATATCATGTTATGTTATCAGACAGGTGATATCAGGTCAATGTAGGCTTCATTACATGTTAAACATGTATCTCCGGAAAACGTCACAAAAGGGTAAGTTAAGTGTCACTGATCAATTGGAATATCGTCTTCTCCTACACGAAAAGGCTTTCTCAATCCAAGGTGGTCGCGTTTTCCATTACCATAATGGAGATTCAACAATCCATTGATTGAAAGGTAAAACTGAAATAGACATTTCTATAGAAACAGGGGCGCTGTCATATCATCACGCCATGTATAAACGGGATTTCTAAATCTGGATATATCGTAGGGTCATTTTAACCTTTTGTATGTGCTTGAATATATACGAGGAAGAAGACACGCCGGATAACCTATAATGATTGATTAATGATAAATTGTACTATTGGATTATCATATTCAATTTTGTATGAAATGTCATCTGATTATGTGAAAAAAGATTGTAGGAAAGAAAGTAACAGGAAAAAAAGTAACGGAAAAAAAGTAACAGGAAAAAAAGAAACAGGAAAAAAAGTAACAGTTTCATAAAAGTATCACTACAAAACCAAGTTATTGCTGTAGTAAAAGGACATTTTGAAAAAAAAAATATTTATTTTCATAATGAAATATGAACTTTGATCATTCAATTATATGCCATGTGTTTCAATTTGGTAAAAGAATTTTACACCTGCTCAGGTGTTATTATCTGTTATACTTGTCAAGATCTTTAGTTTTTGATCTTAGGTGTGAACTTTTAAACTATTACCCAATTAACAAAGTAATGCTTATTCCTTAATGTAAAATGTCAATAATTTTGAAGCTTCAAAAATAATTTTTTTCTCAGTTGATTTTTTTTCCATATTAAGTATGAAATGTTCTTTCTTAGTACTTGACCTGTTTGTAATTCACAAAAACAGCAGTAGCACAAAATAACCCAAATGTAAACTTTCTTAATGACAATCAAACCACAACCAACAACAACAACAACAAAAACTCTTCATCTTGCTTTTCTCCTTTCCAATATTTTTCTTATAAAAAATGAATTTTTAGTAACTTGTCCTTCAAATAAAAAAGGAGTCGCCGTCATAGCGCAGTTGGTAGCGCGTAGGACTGTCAAACTAGAGGTCACGGGTTTGATCCCCGACAGCGGCACTCATTCTTTCCGACTATATGTCTCTCACCAATGGGTCGATAATCATAGATCTATGTGAGATAGAAGCTGGAGGCTAGGAAAGGATGTAATGGTAGTACTGGCGTGAGAAATACCAGGAATCCATTGTAAGGTGCTCCAGCCGCCGGGATATAACTGAAATAATGTTGAAAGCGGCGTAAAACCCCATTCAATCAATCAATTCAAATAAAAAAGGGTCTAAATCAATGAATATATAATTGAAATGAATTGTTAATTTTGACAAAGGTTTACAACATGCATGCCGGGCCTTTCTTGATTCTATTATATTTCATCAATTTAAAGTCAAAGTTAATGTTAAGTTTATAAATTGTTTAATAAATAATTAAAGATACCAAAAGACTTATTTTGGAAATAAATCTCAGTGAAATATAAGCAAAATTTGATATAATTTCAAAAACTGTTACTTTCTTTCCTGATACTTTTTTTCCCAGCTGAAATTGTTACTTTTTTTCCGTTACTTTTTTTCCTGTTACTTTCTTTCCGTTTACCGTGAAAAAATGCCCCCTTTTAACCCTTTGCTGGTTAATCCTTGCTTTTTACGTGTCTGTGATTTTATGATTGAGAAAACATTGTTTAAAAAGAAGAAATTGCTTCTGACAAGCAATTTCTTCCTTTTCCACACTATTTTCTACCCTACTTAATGGTTATTTTTCAAATTAAATCCACTTTAAATTTTCGTCTGCAAAACCTTTGACTTTGGACAGGTCCAAAATTTTGTAAAACAGGAAAGGGTTAACGATGGCCTTTCTTGTTTTGTGAAACACGGTCGGACAAATTGATATCTTGTGTGTCTTCCATGTACAGTCTTATCTGCAGTCTTATACAGATAAGACTCGTATTTTACAACAGTGATACGTTGAGACCCTCGATATCCCTGTTTTAATATCTACGAGAATGCAGAGGCATTCAGCAGCCCAGAAGCCAAAAAGAGGAAAAAAGATTATTTATCTTATGCTTTTCCGCGGATTATAGAGAAATACTGGCAGATTATCTTTTGATAAACCCACCGCCTTACCAGTGAGATTATCAAAAACTTTTATCCCGGTTTTGTTCATTTCACCCCCGTCTGACGTTATCTTGAGACCAGAATGACGTAATCATGAACGTTGCAGAGCAATCACGTGCAAAATGACGCGCTTTAAAAATGTACAAAGCTCTTTATATTTTGTCTTATTGTTGCATTAAAGAAATAAAAACAATCGTTTGTTTTACGAGTAAGATCTTTTTATATTTCGATTCATGTCGACCGGCATTCAAAAGCCAGCTTGTGCAAATCAATAGCAACTCTATAAGGAAATTCAATGTATGTTACATATAGAGGATATTGAATGAGTGGTCATGGAATACCGAATTTATTAAACGAGTCATCTCAAAACCGATAAAAACGAGGCTGTGCCGAGTTTTTATCGGATTAAGATGGCGAGTTAAATAAATTCTGTATTTTGTGAGCACAAATTTTATATTCTATTTATAATATGACCAGAATTTTTGCGAAAAATAGTCAAATTTCTTGAAATTCAACATTTCAATTTTCCGCGAAACTTATAACGCCGTTTAAAACTGACGTCACAATATATACATTATGACGTCATTTTCGCGGTTACAAAATAGCGTTGTTATTCGCTCTGAGCTCATTTGCATTGTTATTCCACTAGTGTAATAACACTCGTGTAATATCAAAAATATTCAACGGGGTTATTTCACTCCCGCAACGTAAGCCATATCATAAATATGTTTATTCGATGTTAGCCAATTCTATCATCCAAACACGTGAATATCTGGAACAGTCTGCAATACCTTATTTTATAATTTGACCTACGTCGCGGGAGTGAAATAATCCCCTTGATTATTTTTGATATTACACGGGTGTTATTACACTAGTGGAATAACTATGCAAATGAGCTCAGAGCGGATAGACACGCTATATTGTAACCACGAAAATGACGTCATAATCTATGTTTTGTGACGTCATTTTGAAACGGAGTTATAAGTTTCGCGGAAAATAGAAACGTTGAATTTCAAGAATTTTGACGATTTTTCGCTAAAATTCGGGTAATATTATAAACAGAATATAAATTTTGTGCTCATAAAATACAGAATTTATTAAACTCGTCATCTAAAACAAATAAAAACTCGGCGCAGCCTCGTTTTTATCTGTTTAGAGATGACTCGTTTAATAAATTCAGTATTCAATGACCACTCATTCAATATCCTCTATTTATTCGATGTTAGCCAATTCTGTCACCAAAACACGTGAATCTCTGGAACAGTCTGCAATACCTAATTTTATAATATGACCTACGTCGCGGGAGTGAAATAATCCCGTTGATTATTTTTTATATTACACGGGTGTTATAACACTTTTGGAATAACTATGCAAATGAGCTCAGAGCGAATAGCAACGCTATATTGTAACCACGAAAATGACGTCATAATCTATTTTTTGTGACGTCATTTTGAAACGGCGTTATAAGTTTCGCGGAAAATTGAACGTTGAATTTCAAGAATTTTGACGATTTTTCGCTAAAATTTGAGTCATATTATAAACAGAATATAAAATTTGTGCTCATAAAATACAGAATTTATTAAACTCGTCATCTAAAACAGATAAAAACTCGGCGCAGCCTCGTTTTTATCTGTTTAGAGATGACTCGTTTAATAAATTCAGTATTCAATGACCACTCATTCAATATCCCCTATACCTATCCTGTCAATCTAAACTACATATAAGCACAATTCATGTACTGCTACTTAGGCTCTGCCATGCAACTGCAAAAATAATGAATTATTCCTATAGTCGTAATCATCATGTTTAGTGTATTCTGATTGGCTGAAAACAAGGAATCTTACATATATATATATATATATTTTTAAATGCATGGGCATGTTTAGTTGCATAAATAGCAGAATTCTGATTTGATTTGTATGAGTTCTAACGCGAGTTCCAAAATTTTGCAGTTACATCGCTACGGTTGGTGTAACCGAAACAAATATGAACAAAGTCTTAATTTAACGACTTAAAAAAAAAGTTTAAAGTGTTTTCCTGTTCTTCTTTTTTTTTTTTTTTTTTTTTTTTTTTTCATTAAATCTACAGTTTTCAAACGATTTAAAAAGCATTGAGCATTGATTATAAAAGCAAATGCGCATACCGCTTCTTAAATGCTTCCAACTTGGCAAACAAACAAACAAACTCCTCCCAAAACCACGTAACTACAGCTTTATTTAAGCTGTAGCTACGGGATTTTAATTGCACATCGACAGTATGTTCGACTATTGCCTACTCTGACTAATTAACACAATTTTTCACGACGTGGTCAAAAATCGAATTTCTATAGAAACAGGGAGACACTGACATTTTAGCCTCTTAACGCATATCAGTGCCTTTACCAATGGTTTTCACGAATACGAAAATAACAAAAATAAAGGATTATTCAAACTTTATATGGTAATATATATTTGTATTTATTATTCTGTAATAAAACGCGTTCATCGTTCATGGTTTTAATGACGTCAGGTCAGGTATTTTTCGTATTTTACTTTTATGTTTCGATAATGAATTAACGCTTGTTTAAATTCATGAAGGCATCTAATTAAAATTCTAATAATACTGTGTGAATGCGCGAATTGCTTCGTGTTTTTTTTTTTTAAAGTATTCTCGTAAATTCTTTTGAATACATTTAACATTATTCTTCAACAAGCATTGAGATGTGCTATTTTTAAATAGTATTTAATGATAGTTCTTTGTGTCTGAACAAACAATATAGAGTAAAACTTGTATTAAGCGACCAGGTATGGGACCACCAGAAAGCGGTTGTTTAATAAAATGGTCGCTTAATACACGTTTTGTCTAAAATTAAGAAATCGAATATGTATATTATTACGAAATTCTCAAGAATCCATGATGTAAAAACTCAACAGAATCGTCTTATTGAGACGATTCTGGTGAGTTTTAACAGCAAAGGATTCATTTACAATATTTTTAATACCAGTGATATATGTTTTTTCAGATATTTCGATTTAAAAATGGGGATTTTGAAAGCGGTCATTTAATAAAAATGGTCGCTTAAAAGACATGGTCGCTCGGGCAAGATTAACTGTGCATGAAATGCAAACATACTAAAAATGTATCCATGAGGGTATGAAAAATGGTGATAATCTCAAGTGTTTTTTTTTTTCAAGCAAATCTTTCAAAACCAAGTATCTTAATGGACTTAAAATATTAAGAAAGTGTTTCTACCATGATTCCACAAAAAAGAGCTATCAATACCATCATTGTTATTGCTATCATTATTATAATGATAATCATTTCATAAACAACACGTTTTACAGATTATTGACTCAGATTATTTAAATAGTGATTCTGTTTGTTTGTTTGAATAGGGTTTTACGCCGCTTTCAACATTTTTTCAGTTATATCGCGCAGACTGGAGCACCTAACAATGGATTCCTGGTATTTCTCACACCTGTACCACCATAACAATCTTTCCTAGCCTCCAGCGGCTATCCCACATAGGTGTACGATTATCAACCCATTGGTAGAATCTTCTTCGAAAAAGAAATTATAATTATTTGGTGATGTCTCGATATAACTACGTTTTGTTTTTTCGTATGTATGTGCTTTGATAATCCCCTCTCGAATCTGCTTCCTGGAAAATTAAACAGTTCTCCCGCCGAATGTGGAGGCCAATGAAAGGATCAAGCTCGATGGTCGCCTCCGGGAATCAATCTCGGGATCTCTTGGTCAAGCGTCCGGCGCTCTCTACATCTAGACCACGGACACCACAATGGGATTCATTGTATGTTGTTCACAGTCGTATACCTGGTACAGTGTACATTTTCTATTGCTTAAATACAGGTTATTTTTCAATGATAATGCTTATCAAACGACTTAACAGCAAACATTAAAAACAAACAAACATATTTCATTTCTTTCACATTGTTTTCAGTCGATGCTAACAGCACAAATAGGATTCAATAGATAAAGTTGGATGATTGGCAAAAAGTGAAATCGAAGTGGTGATCACAAGATTCGTTCGAGAATTTTGGATTCATGACATGAGAAATCACCTATGTTCTACCACATATCGTAAGCCACAAACCCCCACAAACCACACAGAATTTTGTCAGTTCTGAAAAAAAACATTTAGGAAGTGATTTTTTAGTTTTTTTTTTAAAATGGCAAAGTTTCAAATTTAGAAACAGACTGATTTTTCCTTGGTATAGTGTAGAAACAAATGTTTTTCGAAGATTTTGAACCAGTGTAGATACATTTTTGAAACAATGTAGACACATGGTTTGGAACCATGTAGAACAAGCACGACAATACATGAGGCACAGAGAAGACTTTATAAATTGTTGACCATGGTAATATTATGTGGACCGGGATATTTGTGGGGGTTTGGGCCTATGTGTGGTAGGACATTAAAAGTTTCTCATATTGAATCCAACATTGTAGAATGAATCGTGGTGTCACCGCTTCACTTTCACTTGTTGCCAATCACTCAAATTTATAAATTGAACCCTAGTTGTGTTGTCAGCATTACAATAGAACAATGTGCAAAAAATCTGACTTTTTATTTTGGTTACAATGTCAATTGTTAAGCATCATGGTTGAAAATAGCCTGTATTTTTGCAATGAAAAAGTACTTACATTTTATAAATTTTTATGTTCGCCATCTTGCTTCTTTCTACACTGGACACTTTTTACCACACTGTACCAGGTATGCGACTGTGTTGTTAGAATATTCATTTGTGTGTTTTAACAAAGGGTACCACAAATTATCGCTACTTTCTTCCACACCCTCATTAAAATACATTTGTATTCTCTTCATTTCAAAACCATTGTTAAGCTGAACCCGGAATATTCCTGTTTTGGTAGGAGGTGTAGGCATAAAACACAGATGAGCAGTCTGATATAAGTCTACATCACCTGAATTTCCTTTTAATTCAAGAAAAGTTTGAAATTTATATTTTCCGAAATGGATTCTGACTCACATGTAGTCCGTTTAGTGCTTCCAGCACTTTGATTTTTATGCAATATGCCATTCTTTTTTTATTCAGCATGAAAAGGGTTGAATATCAAATGTTTCAGATGACATGATGGGAGATTCCTAACAAACAATAAAATAGATGGATTCATAAAAATGCAGCCTTTTTATTCCTATTTATACTCGATGGGTAAGTGAAGTCATTTATTGTACCTTTTGTGTTTTAATTTCCTCCATCTTCTATTGACATTTTTATTTGATGAAGCGTATTTTGATCAGGGTTTTTTTTATCTTCTTCTTTCTATAAATCGTATGTATACGTTTCATATGGTTCTAATGATTTTTGTTTGAGTTTGTTTGTTTGTTTGTTTTCTTTTTTATCAATGCGTACAGTCATTTTTTGTTAATACTTTCGCATGAAGGTACTATGTTTCAAAAAAAAAATTTTTTTTATTATAATTTAATTTATATACAATTGTATATTTTTTTTAATATGTGATAATTACATGGAAAAAATCATTAAATTTTATCTTCTTTAATCCCAAATTGATTAAGAAGGAAAATGTATAATCGTAATTTTGCGTATTAAATGGATTTTTTTTCTTTTTTATATGTATTTTAATCGTAATATAAATTGACTGTAAGGTAGAATTTCCCAGCTGGCAATCAAACTCTTAGAACTTAGGTTTTGTTGAAGCTGTAGTAACCATGATTGAGCATTCAACATTGATTTGAAATCCCAAAAGGCACAATAAATTAAGGTAGTGGACCCGTAATAGTTCCGCTACATTTTGGACCATATGTTCTTTCACAATGTAAACCGAGATTTCCTAATGAAAATCATTAGGAAACCTCGGTTAACACTGTTAAAGTTCATTACTCCTGAAACGTTGCAAAACTATTACGGGTCTACTACCTTAAATTTCAATTAATAAGCAAGTACAAGCGAGTAAATGTGCAAAGAGGTTGGGTGGCGCGTGGTCAATCTGTAGTTACGATGTTTTGATTATTCATTAACGCTCAATTCATAAGAAAATGGGGAGCTTGTGGAGGGCCTATATCTTTTGTCACAGTACACAACGCCTTTATCCTATTTAATCATTGCTTTTTTTAATGATTATTATCATCACTATTATTTTTTTCTTTCAATGGTCGTCTTCTGAGTGCTTATGAATTTTCAAAATCCTAGTTACGTCTATGTGTTTCTTTGATATACCTTTGTTTTCATTTTCAGTACTTTTGGTTCTGGAAATCAAAGCATCCTTTGGAGGTAGGTTTTTACTTAGCTTATTTAGCTACATTCTTTATTGAAATCATTGTTTTCTGTGTTAATTAACATTTGCGTAGCGACAGGTACGCATTTAGCTGATGCGTACACACTTTGACGTAAAAAATGGGAGAAAGTCAGGGGCAAGAAAGATGTAGAATACAACAGACAGATACAGTCGTCAACACCGTGAAATTGACAATGTGAATGACTTTTGAATGAGATTGAATAAGTGGAATGAGTGGGTTTTGAATTGCTGTCAAGGGAGATAAAACACTCTTGATGAATTCGTCAATTTGGACGGGAGAAGCGATAATTTGTGACGTCTCTTTTATAAAATCTACGTATTTCGCTCGTTTTTCAGACGATGAAAAATCAACACAAGTTAATAAAATCGTGCACTTATATGATCGTTTTGAATGAAATTTTCCTCGTGTTAAACGAATTCCAAGCGTTATTGAATGATTTCGGAGCGTTTTCTTTTTGAGTGATCTGAGTGGGTATTTTGAAGATCCGAGCGTTGAGTAAGTGATTTATATAGAATGGTTTTGATCGGAGACAGGTCCTACAAAAAAGATTTTTCACACTTGGTAACACTTGTGAGATAATAAAGGGATTGCCCTTATAGATTCCATTGAATAAGATTAGCAATTAATTGAAAATTTTCATACTTATTGAAAAGTTATTGAATCCTATCAAGCATAGGGCGTTTTTAACCTATTTCACATGTGTTTTAATTGGAATTATTGCATAAAATGTATGTTTTCGGGTCGTTATAGGCATACGTTAACGGACAAAAACCGGGTGTTAACGAGAGAAAACGTGGATTAATCAGTAAATTCAAGTGCCGTAAACGCCCTGATTTTTAATTAAAATATTCTGGACCTGGGCCTATACACTATATCAGTTTCCTTGTCCAACATTAATATAGAGGATACTTAAAGACGTTGCAGCAAATCCCGCGTGAAATTTTGTGACGTCATAAATTTACCAAGCAACGTCGGTATAAACAAGATAGACGGTGTAATGCATGACGGCATTTAAGTAGGTTTGTTACTGGCTTTATATCGTTTCTATGAAATTATTTTTGCTCTTATCTTTTTATGAAATAATAGCGTCAATTCACGCTTTTTCAGGTTTTAACATTTGCAGAGACCCTCAAAATGGTTTAACGCCCGAGTGCGAAGGTTCTCGTGCTTCGCACGCGGGCGTTAAACCATTTTTCGGATATCTGCAAATGTTAACGCCCTCAAAAACGTGAATTAACCCTATAGCAACCTCCAAGTTTGGTATGTATACATATCGTAATACAAGCATTATACTACATTTCCAGCGTCGAACCTGTTTAATTTAACCTCATGGTTTCATGATTATTTCAACACAATTTGATTTTTTAAATCGCTTGTCTATTGAGCATTTTGTACAAATTTCTTTCTCAACACTCAGTTTCAAATTTAAAGTGCCCCGAAAGCGCATCTTTCGGTTTCCATAGCGACGGTTTGTTAACAGAAGCGTAGTCATATTTGGTTGCATGCTTGTACAATAAGCACTCACATCCACATGAATATTTAATGACAGTTTAGTCAAAATCTGATGAATGAAGATATTGCATTTGTCTCAGAAATTTTTTATACCCCCTCGTACATTTCAAAAGTCCATGGTTGTCTGAGAGAATCTTCGGACTGTATGTTTTAGGAGATCTGAAAATGTATGTTTTATTGAATGCCAACGTTTAAAATCGGCCTCTTTCAAGTGCTCGAAGGTGACATTTGCTGCATCGTTTTCATTTCAATTACGTTTTCTGAATATCACTAGCCAGTTTCCGATAGTACCAATACGTCATTTATGCCATTAACTAATGCTGAAGGGTTCGATTTAATAATGCTTTGTAACAAAAGTCAACAATCAATTTTTGCTGACACCTCGAGGTCAAAATGGAACATCAAAAGTCCATTCTGGTAAAATATGTTATATGCAATACATCAGAGTCGAAAAATTGTCATTGGCGCTGCGTTTAGAAAGTGAACGTTCACAAAAACGTTTTGAAATGATACCCCGCATTGCACGTACATTCACGTGCAAAGCGTGGTACAAATTCTAAACGTTCACGTAAGATTTTTTATCCGAAAAGCAAACAAACACAACAAAAACGTTTAAAGCTATATTTTTATGCTTCCAGTTAACTTGAATGACCGTAATGAAAAAAAGGAGAAACGTTCAGGTTCATGTAAAGAGTTTTTGAACCAAATTCAAGATGTAGATGGGCAAAAGCAGTCCCTCAACTTTAGAGGTCCCATCTCATAACAGAATGGCCAAGCCATTATGGAAAAGGGATATTTTATTTAAAACCAACAGCTTCATTACAGCTGAATAATATTTGCCTAGATTTTACAAATATACATACTAGGTACTACTACAACCTTAGATGTAAAACACAGTTTCAAAGGGCTCTTTTGAAACAATCAATTTCCATGTATTTTGTCAACATACATGTCAAACCGGTTTGGTTTTTTTAAAAAAAAAATTACATGATAGATATGGTGCAACATCACACCGTAATATTGTGAAATATTTTCTGCGATTTATTTCAAATTATAGTTTTTTGAATTCAATGAATTACCATATACAGTCCTCAAAACTCCTAAGCGGCCAGTTGCCTTTTTGGCCATATGTTATAAACGCCGCATGGTTTCAACTGGTTTTTGCTTGAATAATGTAGCCAAATGATTTATGAAGTCAACAATAGAAATCTCATTGATATAATTCAACAAGAAATGTTTTAAAATTAAACGAAAGTAGGAGTACCCTCGATTTCAAAGTTAACATTGGTGGGTGGGGTATTTTTGACATTTCTTGTAAGGATAAGGATTGTGTAGAACGTTTTGGTATTTCATATTCATTTTAGAAGTCCACAGGCGTTGTGCTACTGATATAAGTACAACAGATTGATAAGCGTTGCGTTTCTCAATTATCAAAAAAATCAAATTACTCCTAAAAGTGTCAATTTTGTGACTTTTGAAATTGAGGGTACACGCATTTATTTCCGTCTTTAGGACTTACTGATGCATTATTTTACAAAGCAATTGGATAGGATGATGACTGAATGGCCACTCTTTTGAAAGACTAGGCTCACATTTCAAGATAAAAGCGGAAAATGTGTGAAAAATGGAGAAAGGTAAGGTGGTCGCTTGGAACTTTTGAGTAGTGTATTTCTCATTTTGTGAAATAGAAACTAGTGTATTGCCTTACAGGTATATAAACTATTAATGTCCATTTATGTTGTGATAACACACCATACCTTACATTGATCTACTAGTTTACAAAATAAGAATGACGTACATAGGTGGTACTTTAGACTGTACTTTGTTCATTTATGAGCCAATTTTATTCAACAGTCATGCAATTGCTTGTTCTGAACAAAATGACCTTTCTCCACAATGTCTTGGCTATACCACTTTAGCTATGACAGTATTATGTTGCTTAACTGCGTGAGCTCATAAATAGCTTCATTTTGATATATAATATACCTAGACATACTGCTTTTTCGTGACAAATGAAGTGCCATTAAAATTGTGTCTCAAACACTTTACATGAACCTTAATGGAGTATTTGTATTTTTCTGGAAGCAATTCAGACGAAAAACACGTAAAAAGGTGAAGTGTAATAAGTTCTGATGCCATTTTTAAGCATTACCTATTTCTAAGTTTATTTATTTATTTATTTATTTATTTGATAAATCGTCAGTTAAAAGCTACCATTACATACATGTATTTGAAAGACATGTTGGCTGTTGAAGCCTTCTCTACAATACTGAAATCATGTCAGTAGTTGCATTAGCCTACACACAAAAATAAATTAGTTGTCAATTTATATAAATATCAAGATAGGGAAAGCATTGGCAGCGAATTAAACGGTAACCTCTCGTAGTGAGATTCCCACTCCGTTTGCGGAATGGCTTAAATTGGTCTAATTATTTTGACTAATGAAACATATCGATTGTGAGATTAGCTCGTGATAAAAAATCAGCCTCCTTTGAACTGTGATATTTCTAATGTGTGTTAAAAGGGGTTGTCGATAGAGGTGTTTGTCACGTCGCACAAAGTGTAGATCTATTACCCGATATACGCGATTTTACTCCCTTCAAAAGAAACAAGATATATTTCGATTTGTTGATCAATGTTGCGTATTCTCGTTTGCGTATTCTTTCAATCCAAATGTATATTGCCGTCGTATTTTCAAGCCCCTTTCGTCGCATTTGTTCACGTATTTTTTTTTCGCATACGTGAAATTACATCACCATCTTTCAAATCGGAGTAAAAACCTTAAGTTATTTCATTACAAGACTACGTGGCGTAATTAATTGACCAACTACCTTTCAGGGCGATAAGAAAACGCTGGTTGGTGACTTGAGATGGAAAAGTTTATCGGACAAGGCGTAGGAATTTATCTCGAGAGCCGGAGGCGAACCGGATAAATTCCGCACCTATCATCTATTCTATTTATCCTATTACAATCTTTTTTTTTTTAAAGTAAATTCGTTATTTATTTACGAAAATTTAGTCCGATCCCGATTTACAACTCCGATACTCGACCTGTCCTCATCATATGAGTGGAAGAGGTGGGGTGATCGCTTACGGCCAAAAAACTCGATAATTGAAAGGATTCCTAATGCTGTAGAAAGAAAATATTTCACAAAAGAAAACTTGAGTTATACGTACATACCTTAATGATTAAGAAGATATGAATCGGGTAATTTTCGCAATCCCACACGTCCTTTTCCCCCCGAGGCTTTGTTGTTATGCAGCTTAAGGCAAATCTCAATTCAATGCCTTCCTTGCTCTTAATTAGAGGATGGACATAGATTGAGATCAGATGCAAAGCTACTATCTCCAAAATACTTCTCGGTCAAATTAACCAGCATTGAATCCATTCAGATAAATGTCTGACAGATTTCGAGGTTGAATGTAAACACCGAGATAAGCTTCGTCACAATTTTATAGATTACGTCATCAGTCATGTACTACGTCATGGATATGGTCGCGATTTGATTTTAAAAAACATATGAGAATCGAGTGATTTTTATTCTTATCAGATATAGACACTCAAATTCAAAAGAAAAAAGTTAAAAAGGACTGTTTTCAAACCTTATTGCCACAAAAAGAAAATCCGGCAGGCCACGTGACAAAGTGACATGATGAATCTGTCACGTGATCAAGTGACCTGATATCAACATGTTTATCATACCCCCTTTTATCAGACAATATTTATGGCTAGTGACAGGATAAAATAAATACCCAATTTTGTCGGTAAGGAGAATATATGTCAATACGATCTGTTATTTATCTAAAATCACCTTTTTCTAAATTTCTGTCTACAGGAATATTTCATACTAACATACATATTATATTGACATCGTACATGATGTTGCTGAGATCTCTTTCGGAAACACGACGGGGGTATTGCCATTCGGAACATCGCTCGGACTTTCACATAAACTAGAAAATACCTCGGACGTAAGTGTAGTAATTTTGGGTCAATTTCTTAGGCAATTCGACTTCTGGTGATACTATGATCAATAAGCTGGTAGAAACACAAATTCCTTTGATGCTTTTCATTTATCTCTGTAGATCTTTTAGACACTTTATAATTTAATGAAAGAACGCAGTAAAACACTGCGTTTTCTTATCAAATTATAAAACATCCGGTGGTAGCCTTTCGTTAATTTTTTTTTGCGCCACGTCATCTTTGGTAATATTTGTGACGTCCCATAAAACACATGCGATATGACACGCTTTCATGGCTGCGCCCTCATTTTTCTCGAGGTCTATGCCGCCGAAGGTTTCCGATGGGGGGGATGCAGACCACCATTGAGTAATAGTTTTTTATGATATTACAGCAAAGCCGGTACCTGACACTAAAGGGAAAGAATTCGTGTTTTCTACGCCGCTATGTCAACCAGAGTTTCCCGCCAAAATGTACATTATTCCCCATACGACAGAAGCCGTAAACGTTTCGCTTATCGTCGGAGACGAACAGACATTTATCGACATTCTTGAAAATGATGTCCTACGCCAAGGACTTCCTTGTACAACTTTCCAGTGGGGAGTAATTTCTAAAAACTGTGAGTACACGCATTGATATTGATGCATAAAGAAAAGAAAACAGGCGAATATACATGTCCAACTAAAGTAACTACAACTAAACTTATGCCTCATGGCAATTTTTTTGAAATGAAAAGAAAGACGAGGCCTTATCCAGATCGTTTCTTAGATGCATTTCGTGTCCCCTTTCCGTTCCAAACCTTCGGACAAAACGCTTGTCCAATTGGGTCGAGGTATATTTCCATTAGGTTAGACAAAAGTAGGACCGATGGTAAGGTGTACCGACCGCTTAAATTTTGATAAAAAATATATTAAATTCTTTGATGCTTTTCGGTGGTTTATCGAGAAATAACGGTAGATTATTATTTGATAAACTAAATAGTGAAATTATCAATAACTCATATCCAAACATAGCAATCACGTGCAATTTGACGCACTTTAAGAATTTTTTTCTTAAAATATTCACATTTTGTCTCATTTTTTTCCATTAAAGCAATAGAAAAATCGTTTGTTTCCGAGTAGGATCGATTTATAGTTCATTGAGTGAACAAATAAAAGCTATTTATCAACTCATGGAGAGAGGCCACTCGTGAAAATATAAGTTTTGTTGTTCACAAAATTAAATATAAACCGATCTTACTCTCAAACAAACGATTGTCCTCTATATACATTATTAATCTTCGCGCAATCAATTAGATCACCATGAATTCACTACTTGTTATTATATCTCATTGTTATTTTGTTTCAGTGTTTCATCTTACTACTGACAAAGAAGTTAATCTTTATATTGAGTATGCAGAAGATAACCATATTGTCCACCCTGAAGAGACTCACGGAACTACTTTTACTGTTGTCACTCCTTATTCTTTCCTCCTTCGGGAGAGCTTTATTGTCATCTCCGGGAATTCCTCCGCAATAGAAATAGTCCTTCCAGAAGATTTGGCCTCAAGTGTTGGATACGACAGTAATCTATACAGAGCCGGTTCCACTATCAGTTTGAGCTTACACTCGAACGAGAGCGTAGGAATAAAGTGCTATTGTGATCTAACCGGTGTTACAATACAATCTTCCCAGCCAATAAGTTTGCTTGTCGGGGGTATGAAAAGTGGAACAAGATATGGAGTAATTGAACAACTTCCACCCAAAAATATTTGGGGTAGAAGGTTTATTTTTGCCGATCATCCGTCCTTTGCCAAAAATGTGACTTTGAAAATATCAGGTACGTATTTTATTTAGCTCGTAAATGAGATTCTAAAAGATATTGCACTTATACACTTATATTTGTTAATTTGTTTTACGAATGGGGTTTAACGCAGCTTTTAACAATCTTTGACTCAAACCAGGGCGACTGGATCACCTAACAATGCATTCCTGGTATTTTTTGCTGCAGTACTACCATTTTATCCTTTCCAAGACTCCATGGATGCTATCACACTTAGGTTTACGATTGTTTGGTGAAAATAATTTTGTAAAGAATATGCACTACCGTCAAGGATCGAACATGTGTCATCATCGATTGAAGATCGGGAGTCTGATTCGCTACCATCTGCGCTTCGATGGCAGCTCAAGTGCACTTTAAGATCAATTGCTTAAACGCGACGTCGAAAAGGTCGCACCGTAAGTTCAGTAAAAATGTTCTTGATTAACCTTTCTCCAGATAATTGGTAGTGCGAGGGGTGTTTGATGAATTCGCGGAATTTCTTTCTTATTTTTTATTTATTTTTTATTATTATTATTATTTTTCGACAAAAGATCACGAAATTTCATAAAGACATAAAAAGACATATTATAAATTTTGGTGTTTTATGATATTAACATGTGCCTACGAAAAAGCTCTTTTTTCAGTCTCCATGGCAACCAAGGTACACGAGGTTGCCTTTGGTCAGTTTTCAATCTTTTGGACTTATGATAATTGTACAAAAGCGCTATAACTATGTACGTCGAAACGACGGGAATTCACTCAACGTTTGGTTAACGTTGTGAGGTCATTTCCTGAAAATTTGCCATTTTGTTCCAAGTTACCTTGTGCAAAACGTTTTCAAAATCATGTCGCAATAAAATCATCAAAGAAAACTAACGTCATCTGGTGAGCTCGAGTTGCGTTCTGGCGTGAAGTTCTGTGTAGGACTATAGTTTACCAACAGAATCATTTAGACAAGATAGAAGAGTCATACACTTTGCCGGTATGTGGAAAAACATTTGTATTTAAATGACATGGACGATTTAAGACAGACAGGACGACGATTCGTGAGGAGGTCATCGTTTCGAATCTACACAAGAACTAAAGAAAAGTGCTATGAGTATCACCATGTATTTCAACAGTGACTGGTTTAAGGAAACAATCAACCAGTGGATTCGTAGACACAAGAAATGCGTATCTACAGGCGGAGACTACGTAGAAAAGGTCAACAGGTCGCTCGATTTTGATTCCCGCTGAGCGACCTGACGACTTCTATCTTGACGTTACGTGACGCTCTACCGTAAGGCAACTGGCCAGACATGGCCTCATTCAATGTTATCTGTAAAAAAAATTATTTGTTAATATATCATTTTGATTTTTGATTGGTATTAATGAAAAGTAAAATTTTACCATTAAACAAAATTTATCTTAATATTTCATCTCAATTTTGATTTATAGAGTAATTCCGCGTATTCATCAAACAACCCTCGTATTATTTTTTTCAATCTATGGATGTTCGGGTAGACCACGACTTTTATTACCAAAGGGCACGCCCTCTACATGTATATCTTAAGAACAGACATTTCGTGAAAGATTCCCTCAGTTAGCGAGGATGTGTAGTAATGCACTCTTAACAGTTAAAGTGAAAGTATTCTGCAATGAAACAATGTTTCCAACGTGAAATGATTTTTTTTTAAATTCCACATTATTCACTCTGTCTTATTCACCTATATCTATTCATCTAGTTATTTTCCGTTATTTTACATAATCTTGATTTTCTAGATCATTTTTAAGGCTTAACAAATTTATACTCAGTATTTTCCCGTCAGTTGATTGATATTGCTCCGATTTAACCGATTTGTTCTAATATCCGCAAGTTTCGAATACCCGTTTTTTAAGAACCACTGTAGTCAGCCCTGTGTTCAGGATATAAAAACGATTCGCGAGCGCTTTGAGATGATACCCCGCTTTGCACGTACACATACGTGTAAAGCGAGGTATCATTTCGAAATCGCTGCGCGAACGCTTTCATCCTGAACGCCGGGCTATCTTAATCGGATAAAAATTTGTTACATACGTGACTGCTTTTTGTCATTGATTCATGATAAAGGAGTACATTTTTTTCGCAAATTCCTATCCATTTCTGAATTTCAGGTTTAACAACATCTACACACCTATCCCTCTCGGTCAAAGACTCGACAATGACGTCACCTGTTACGTCACCAACGCAATCTATGCAGCTCTTACTCTCCGATGTGATAGCATTAGAATCAAACACGTCCATCATTTGTTTCATCAGATATGATATCTACGATGCTTTCAATAACTCACGAATGGCCTTCAAGTTTCTCGCGCCTTTATTATTGTACCACGTGCATTCATCCTTCACCTCGGATCTCACCAATCAGGTGTCTATCTCAGCGAACTTTGTCCTGACAATTCACAGTTATCCACATGTTTTATTCAACACGTCTTCAATCGAGCACCCCTTTCAACGACCTATGATCTATTTTTGGAAACATTACATATGCAAAGCGGTGACGTTGAAATCTCCGTACACAATACGGACGAATCCGAATAATGTGGTGCCATATTATGCAAGTGTTATTCGAATAGACAATACTAGTGCGTATGAATACTCCCTTGGCATGCGTATCACAAGTATTTACGAAGCGTGTGTTAAAAGTTACGGAGTACACGGAGGTAACGGAGATGGAGTCGATAATGATTGTGATAATAGGATTGATGAAGAATATTACAACAAAAGGGACGATGATCGAGATGGACGTGTTGACGAAGACATTCATTATAGCGGAAGAATTGCGCCTAACCCTGCAGATCTAGCATGGGCGTACTATATGAAAAATAGGGAGAGTGACGAAGGATTTTCCATGTCAGTTATAGCCGTTGTTATATCAATAAGCGTTGCTGTATTGGCAGCCGGGTCTCTATTTGGAATCATGATTCTTATTGACAAGGTTAGACAGACGCTCGAGCGCGGTCGTGTAGGAGCTCTTAATTAATGTTGAGATTTCTTTGTCCCTTGAAATTTTGCTTATTTCTGTCGGCCTACCGGTAAGATGCTTTCTTTTTTTTTAAAAAAAGGGGGAGGGGGGAATACGATCCTTGCAACAAATGAAAATACAAAGTTCGATGAATCAAATCACATATTTCAACAATTCTATATGATTTGTCTTCGACTTTAAAATTGTGCGAATGATCAAAATTATTAGCATGCTCTGAAGAAAATTGAAGCACGACTTTTTGCTTTGTATGTCAATATCTCAACGTGCTATAAATCTTTCTTTCCTAGAATAACGCACCATTTGATTTCCTCGGTCTCTTAACAACGACGTTACACAGGAAATAATTGACCACGGGTTATTCGAAGATTCTTTGTATCGTTTTACGAAGTTCGATCTTGTTTTCTTTCGAACTTAGATAAGTCCAATCCATGATTTGATTTACTACGAACAACAAAGGCTTTTAGTCAGAATAATTGAAATGTTTCAATGAATAATCTCTAAAACTGTAGATATTTTAAACATCATATCAATTATAGTGATGTTTCCATATACAGTAGAATTCTACCAGATATCTATAGAAGTTGGTAAAGCCATCCAGGACTTGCATCGATACTCATCCGAGTAACCGCAACATAGTGCTTATGGCCTTAGATATATATATATGAAGTATTGAAAAAAATGTAATTTTGTAACTCGGTTAAAGTAAAACTCAGTTGTCTTATTGGTTTATTTTTGGCACTAAGGCGGCGAATCTCGATGGTCTGTAAAAGAAAACTTGAAAATGCGTCGGCAAATTTTCGTCGAGTACAAAAAAGGTACTTACTACTACAGTTAACAGTATCGTGAAGTTGACAAGATGAATGATTTGAATGAATTTTTGAATGATTTTG
Source organism: Fragum whitleyi (assembly GCA_948146395.1). Classification (NCBI taxonomy): domain Eukaryota; kingdom Metazoa; phylum Mollusca; class Bivalvia; order Cardiida; family Cardiidae; genus Fragum; species Fragum whitleyi. The sequence continues at coordinate 32,725,083 of OX411551.1, read as the reverse complement.
TTATTTACTTGAATGAGTGCGATGAGGGATTTTTGAGTGAAATGAAAGGTGAATATCCACTGTCGAAAACTTTGTTCAAGATGAAGAAAATTGGCGATATTTATTATCTCTCTTTAATGAATAAGCGTATTTTGCTGTGTTTTTTTGACTTTGTGGACCAATCAGACACTTGAAAATCCACATCAGCCAATAAAATCGTAGAATAATTTGATCGATTCAAATAAATATTGATCGTCTTGAGCGATTTTGAAACGCTTTTAAATGATTTTGATTGAATTGAGAGAGTGTTTGGAATGAATAAATGGAGTGCTGAGTGATCAATTTAGAATGATTTTGATCGGAGTGATTTTCAATTTCATGGTGATATTAACTGTTATACTTTCTTCCCTAAGCTTTGATAGCTTTTTTATTTCTTTTGTAAAGTGCTTATCATACCCGTTCATAGTTTATTTCATCGAAAAATTTAAAGCTTATAAATTCGCTGTCTGACAATCATTCAAGATGGTTTCACAGGCTTGACAAGACGCTGTCCCTCAAACCGAAATGGGGGCCATTTTAACAGCTGGCTTCACATGCTTTTAAGATTCTTACCTCTAAACATATCCTGTCTCAGATGAAATTCGATTCTCTTGTTTAAGGTAAAAGACACGTAATTTTTCCACAGTCTTTCGGAAGTTAATCTTTCACAATTTTAACAGAGATTTCCTCTTGACTTCATTAGGAAACCGTGGTCAGCATTGTGAAAGATTAGTTTCGGAATGTTGCGGAACTATTTCGGATCCACTACCTTAGCAGCCACTCGCTTTAAAACCAATTAGTCGAGTCGCGAATTCTCTTACGATTTGTCCCTGTTAATAAAAATCTTTAACATAAATACTGAATATTGGTTGACACGAAAATTTTTATAGCGTCTGCTCTCATGCATGATCGGCCTTATGAATCTGTAATTTCGCGGTAATCGAATTTACCGTTTCCTATCTCGGCTGTGCACTTATGCACATTTTGTGAGCAAATCCACAGTTATTTATCAAGCACAGAAAATAAACAAAGTCTCAATCTTTATACGAAATTAATTTTAACATCGTTCCATTTACTGTCAATGTCGTGTTTCACCATTCTGCCATCCTTCTTAATTTTGCCATCAATTTTTTGTGTAAAAATGTAAAATTAATGTGATTTTCACCTATGTAGCATTGGGGCATTGAGGAACGTAATAGAACATAAAATATTATGTTGGTACCTGAAAAGGCTCCTTAAAAGTGGGGTTTTGAAATAGGGACATGAAAGTGGTAAACATGCATTTCAAACAAATAATTTTTCTAGCGAGATCCTATCAGTGTTGCTTATTGATCTATTAGAGAACAAGCTTAAACTGTATAAATTGTTTGTTCTTGATCTCTTTTTTAATGTATCAACATTATTATTAGAGTTTACATATAAACACATATCACAAGAAATTCACATATCAGCACGTTGTTCTAAACATAGTTAGTCACGGACTTTTTATATGATACACCCATGTATCAAATAAATTTCAATAAATTAATTGAGAATATATTTTTTCTTTTTTCATTCTTACCCTTCAATCCGACCCAAAAGTGTTTCTCTAACAAGTTCACAAAGGCAAACATCGTTTTTGGCCTGGTTAAGCAGGCCATAGGAAACAACCCTGTATCCTGGAAATTGCCTAGGAAAAAGATAATCGAGACAAAAACCGAACAACGTGTGTACTACGTAGCTTTTTTGTGCTCATGCGCGCGCAAAAAATAGGTCTAGTATACGTCAGCAACTTTTGTGCGACACGAAGTGCTTTATGTGTTCAACGCAGTGCTTGCATATCACTACGCTGTGCTTTAATCAAAGTACTGATAGTACTGAATGTAAGGGATCTGAATAGACGAAACAACACACGAGGTCAATTTTCTGGAATATAACCTTGATTATTCACCTTGTCCTTATCATGTATACCAGATATTTTCTTACTTATCACTGCCAAAATCACTGCTGTGTTGATACATAGCTTTTATATTTGATCTTGACGGATGGCCTTGCTAAGAGTGAAAAGAAGAAAATGATGCTTACTAACACTTTTTCCTTTCTCCCTTATATTATCGACCCTTTCTGCTACAAATTTTACTACTTTGTCCATATATTGTATGTAATCAGCAACCCTTTAAAATTTAGACCTGTCTAAACATTTGTTGTCTTGTAATGGAATAAACTAAATAAGAAATATTTAAAGGCATTATCCCATCCTTAAACCCTGAAACAGACGACAAAATTTTTGACTGGGCCAACTTTGAAGAGGTTGCAGACAATACATCAACATGAGTGTAATTTGATATATATCTAGAGTAGAAATAGAAAAATAATGGGGTATGAGTATAGGGTGGACCATATTGTGGGAAAGGGAGAAATTGACCCTATCAATTCCTTGTGTTCCCAAAATAAAATACAACTTCTTTATGGAATTCAATTCAATGTAAAAGAACGAGTCGACGAGCTCGTGCCCATAGAAAAACAGCATTACTACTATTGTTAGACGGAATGATCGAATGGATAAATTGACTGACTAGTTGCGCCTGTCTATAAAGCGGTATCGGGCGTAGTAATCTATACCTTGGGAATTAGTTGTTTTTGTCAAACTCAGCGCTATATAGTAATCTTATCGTTCGACATTTTTCCTTTGAAATGAGTTCGGAATTTAGCTTACGATCCCTATAGATAAATAGAACCCTTGGTTTCCTTGGCCTTAGAAAAGCCTTGCTAAAAAGATTGAAAAATTGGAGTGAATCCCTTCAAATGTCACCTTGCCTCTTAATAAACCAGGCCCTCGGCGCTTTTAGCGCTTTGATATTCAAAGGGTTGGCTATTATAGAAATACGGCTAGCGGTATATAACAAAGTCTGAAATATGGGAGACAACGCGGGTCCTTTACAACTTCCTTTCACCGAGGAATTGTCGAACGTTGACATCCTCTGTATTTCAATAGACTTCTAAGTTACTCACTGTCTTATTCATCTTTTATCACACTCTTTAACCATTGCGCATGCCGTTTGGCAATTTTCTGCTGTTCGCATAAGATTTGGTAGACATTGTGAGCTAAGGCATTCCTGAAAAGATATGAAGCCTGATTTTAGCATACAGTGGATTTGTTTGATTTGTATTCTTTTAGACAAAGTAGGATTTCAGTAGATTAAGAGACAAAATATTTACATAATGATGAAACATTTTGAAAATATAATGCATTTGGATGTAACCAGATTCCGTTAAAGTACGTCGGTAGTTTAGGGTATCATTGTCATTAAGTCAACCAGATGTCGCATTCCAAAATTTCTTTAACAGGAGGGTAGGAGGGTCATAACAGATTCAGAAAATCAGTCAAGTGCGAAAGGTATTCCCTCGAGGCAGTCTGCGGCGTAGCCTGACAAGGGTCGAAACTTTTCAAACTAACTAGATGGTCTTTTTACGCCTAATGGTTTACAGATAAAATGGTCATTAGCAAATTATTTTATTTTAGATGATTCTATTACTTTTAGTGCATTCTGGTTGAAAATAAAGTTTTATTTCTGAAAACAATTTTGAATGCGCATCTTTTTTGTAAGCTTCCACAAAAAGTAGTCCAGTAAGAAATAGATTAATTATTGATAAATCTTTACAATTTTTTATTCATAATATAAAATGATAAGATGTGAAGGGAGTATTTGTTGATTTCATGGATAATTGAAACTAAAAACCTAATCACACTCGTGTATGAAACAGCTTCGCGCATTCTTACAGTATGATTAAGTTTTCAGTTTCATACCTCAATGAAACCAACAAAAAATCAAAGCACTGAAAGTACTGATGGTGGACGTTTCTATTGGCATACTAGAGTGATTCCTCCATTTGTGGAGAAAAGAGAAATTTTACATGTAAAATTACAATAAAAGGAAAATGACCTGACCGCATCTTGCTTCAGACATACGTTTCTCAACATATATCGTCGATCGTCAACAAAGTCATGTAATTACAAGGTTTCGATAACTTTCGGAATTATTCCCGGTGTAGTTTAAACAGTGATTCTCCGATCCATTTGTTATAAAAGTAAAGAAATGACAATTAGATGATCTAGGTTATTATTCCACAGGCTTGAAATTCTTGAAAAAGAAAAAGAAAAGTTTTGACTAGATTTTTAGATATTTTGGATTCTTCTGATGTTGAAAATGATTTTCAGAGTTTCCACTATATAACATATAGAGAAAAGACCTCCGCAAATAAAAAAACCTATATTATTTCATCCAATGACAATTATTTTTGCTACGTGATAAAGGGGTCGCCCAAGGATCATACCAATGAAGTTTGATTGATATCCACCCATAACATTCTGAGAAAATGATTTTCAAAGATTACACAAAATAATATATTTAGAAATTACCTCTGCCCATAAAATACATATTTTTCATCCGATCACAGTAATTTTTGGTAGACTCATAAAGGGTTACTCAAAAAGATCATTCCGGTGAAATTTGGTTGAAAACCATCAGTTACATTCTGGGAAAATGATTTTCAAACTTTCCACTAATTAACATATAGAGAAATGACCTCCGCCCATTAAAATAATTATTTTTCATCCGATCACAATAATTTCTGGTAGCCTGATAAAGGATCACTAAAGTACCATTCGAGTGAAATTTGGTTGAAAACCATCAGTTACATTATGAGAAAATGATTTTCAAAGTTTCGACTAAATAACATATAGAAAAATGACCTCCGCCCATAAAATACATATTTTTCAACCGATCACCATAATTTTTTATAGACTGATAAAAGGCCACTCAAGGATCATTCATGTAAAATTTAATTGGTATCCATCAATTAGAATCTGAGAAAACCCACTTTTAACCATATTTGGAAAAAAGCCACGCCCATTAAATCCATGTTTGTCATTGGATCTAAATTTCTTGAACAACTTTGAAAGAGGACCACCCTAGGATCATTCCTGTGAAGTTTGATTGAAATTCATCCAGTAGTTTCTGAGGAGAAGATTTTTAAAGAAAAAGTTTACGACCGGACGCACGAACGGACGACGGACACAACGCCATGACAATAGCCCCAGTGGCCTTCGGCCAGTGGAGATAAAAATTCTATAAAAAGAAATTAATTGATTGTTCCGCGATTTTCATTCTCAAAGAAAAGAAAGGTTAAGTGTTCATATAAACGCGTAAAAAATTGCAGACACTCGTCTCGAGTTTGGCTTTCGTGTGTTGAAATGTAAAGTAAAACCCCTTTGTATAAACCTTTATCGCATGGCCTGAATGCTTTACTTTACCTGCTCAGACTGTATCCGTATTCATGTGTATACAGATATTTCCATTAATTTGCCTTCGTTTTATATACATTAGTAGTGTCAGGGGAGGTTGCCATTCCAGTAATTTCCTTTCATGAGTGACCTCCCATTGACCATTGGGAAATAAGGGGCAAATTACTCACTCTGTCAGAAAAGTAGTTCTACGCAAGGAAAAAATTCACCCGATCTCAGAATTGAATATGATTTCACACATTAAAGATGTCTTTGAGGTTGCAACAAGTTACGTAGACTCCTTATTTCACTCCATTTTTGAAATGCATAGTTGTCTGACTGTTACAATTCTTCAAAAAGAGTGAATTGAATCTTAATGAGTACTACTGTTTTGAAAACCTATTAACATCTGACAGGATTGTTCAAACGTGGTATTAACACTAATGAACGTAAACGTCCACCAAAAACTCTTCATCTCTTATTTGGTGATTCGATCAGGCCAAATGAAAGTGATTAATGTGAACAATCGCATGCGAGTGCCAACGTGATTCTGCCGGTGATTGATAATACGTATAATCTTATTCGGAAAAGGGGCATAACTTATTAAAATTCTCACAGTGTAATCTCGAATGATAGGATAGTTATGTCCTTGTAAATCAACACACATATATGAAATACATATATAGTAGATCTTCATATATCTTATATTACCGTGTATTAATTATAAGATATGAAGATATAAAGTAGGTATCTTAAAAAGATGTAAACGATGTAAAGCTTATATTATGATTAAAAAGATGAAAAAAAGGAGAGAATATATTATTATTAAAAAGAGAAAAAAGGAGAGAAAAAAGAGTGAAAGCTAGTGTATAAATATATTATTATTAAAAAGATGTCATCAATTTTAATATTTGTCATACCAATGCCAACATCCACGCTTACCACTTCAAGTTGATGTGGATTGTGTTCCAAAACATGTTTTCGCCTAACTTCAATGCTTAAATACTCTAGGGTCACCGTCGACAGATGATACTTCACTTAAAGTTAAAAAAAAATAAAAACACACAACTAAGTTGATACTCCAGTACGTTTGCTAATTCCTGCTTTTCATGCAAATTCAAGAGCAAAAATGGATACAACCATTTCTTAAAATGTCTGTAATTGTTTTCATCTTCAACACAGGATACAATATTTTGCAGAAGTAACAAATTTCAGTTAACATTATCGTGAAATTGACAAGATGTATGATTTTAAAATTATTTTAAATAGAACTGAAGGAGTATCTGAGGCGAGTCTGATTGAAAATCAAGTGAGGTAATCCAAAATCACTAATTGTGTTCAAGATCAACAAAGTAAGCCTTTTTTTTTACATCCCTTTAAATAAGTATACATCCATGTTCTATGATTAACTTTCTATGTTTTCGTGAACCAATGATACGCTTACAAAACTCAAATATGTCACTGAAATCGTGGATTTTAACTACCTTTTTTATTTTAAATGTAGTTGTAAATCCTATCATTTTTTTCGGTTTTGGATCGTTTTTTAATGGTTTTAGCGAGTGTGTAGAATAAATGAACGGAGCGCTGAGTGAGCGATTTTGAATCGTTTTGATCGGCATGAATGCCAATGTTATGATGTTCTTAACTGTAGATAGGTAAAACATATTATTCATCGAAAATATAGCCAATATAGACAAGAGAAGTAACCAAAAATTTAGGAAAGGATTCTTTCAAAAGACGCGAGCCACATTAAATCATTCATTTACTAACGATAGTCGTAAAACAGGAACTGACAAATTTACTTAATTTTGGTATCTTTTGCATACCAAAATGCGTCCTATTATCGCCTGGCATTGTCTGTGAAATCAAGATTTATGACCGCAACAGTCACGGACAAATGAGACGTTAAATAACGCGTTATTTGTTCATCTCTGTCTAGCCTAATCTCGTGATTCAGTTTACCCATTTCCCATTTTCGTATTTATATATACTGGGTCGAAATTGAACGAGACTATAAGTAACAGTGAAACGAGGGCGCAAGTTGAAACTAAAGCAAATACAGAGCAAATACCTTGGAAAAACACTTGTGACAAAAAAGATCCTTCTGTTTCAAAAACAATTAAAACCAAACAGTAAAATTTGTTTGCGCAGAAACGAGTCAAATAATTTTTTGGGTCGATAATTGGTATGACATTTAAACTTAAATTTTCAAAGTAAAAATATTCGCATTAAAAAGAAGCATATATCAGCCGCCGAGTTTGATCTGCTCCTCACTATGTGTTCTGTAAAAAATATATTAACTCAAACTTTTCAATATACATACAGAAGATATGATCTATGATTTCCGTTACTGTTTTGGCTGGGGGTATGAAATCGCTCCCTGCAATACTCCGATGTCGCGCCGCACGCGACTGTCAATGATAACGAAAAAATAGTTCGAAAAAGAGGTATAACTCTTAAGAAAATGTTGCTAGATGCATGCTCCTTGACATCCATTGGTAGCTCTTGTAATGGTAAACACACTTGCCAGGTTGTAAGTAGGCATCATAAATCACAACAGATGTATGACCAAGGTTAAAGTTTATCAAGTCAACCCAAACACCAACGCCAACACGAAAGACGCATATGTGATTACGATTCCTTCGTTCCAGAAAAAGCCAAGTTCATAATCCATTAGGATGGGTATGTAGAAGAATGATTAGAAAAAATATGGAATGTTTCTGATACATTTTAGACATTTTCAGAGGGTAATATTTATTTCTGAGAATCTGAATCAACCATGTAGTTACGATGCGAGTAACTGAATAATTGTATTTTTGATCTGAGGATGGTCCTTTACAGATTCATTTTCAAGGAGGTACAATCATTTTTAAGAAGGCTTAGGAAACTTAATCCATTATTTGGGTGTACTGCCAAATGAATGGAAACGTTTGACCATTCAAATATTTTCTCCTTGCGACAAATTCAAACTAATGTGTTCATTTTTCACACAATAGTGTTCTAAAGAAACATGTTCACAAAAAGTTTGGTGTCACAAAAATTGAAATTGCTCACAGAGGTGTTAACCGTAAGATATCCGTAAGAAACAGTAGCTTCTAACAACCTGAAAATGTATATTTTATGCAAAAGCTACACTGTAAGGGAAATTTTTTGGCTGCTATAGTGTATATTGAACGAGCAATAAATAAGTCATACGAGAATTAAAACCGGAAACTGAATTGGGTTCTTACTACGAAAAAATGAAGAAATATTGCAAATCCCACACCATTTTCCATATAAGAATATAAATCATACTAATGAGGCATGCATTTAATCCATAAATTGTGTCAGATACACATATATCATTGCTTCTTTATTTGCCCATGATTTCCTGCGATTTACATAGCCGTGTCTTCAATGTTCGCTTATATATAGGAATATATATTTGTTATTTTAATGTACAGAGCAAAAAAATGAAATTTTCTATTTCTTTTTTTATATGTAGAGAATGCGTGTAAGAAGCACAAAAGGTTGTTATAAACGACTTTGGAGTACTTATCTGTTTTAGACGGTTCGTTCTCCGCTTTGGAATTCCAACCCGACCGATCCATCTCGAGACGGTTTGAAGAGAATACTGTGAAAGAAATGGAGACAAATTCCAGAATATGTGTGTATCAGTTTAATATCAACACAATACAGTGCACTATGCTAGTATGTTGGATGATAATGATAATTAGATTTTTTTGTTTTATTTTTTTTTTTTTAGCAATGGATGAAAAAAAAACATCATTAGATCTACCCCGGGAAACCCAAAGGTGCTGTCTTTTGAGAAATGGGGGTGTTCTCACTACGTCTCAACTCAATTGGTCCCGATCTAAAATAATAATTTCATTGTAATAAATTTTCCATAGTGTAGAATAAATAAGTTTAGACGACGTGAGAGCAAACCGATAAACGTTAACTTAAATTACCCCTTATTCTGCCAACCAAATTTTGTATTTTTAGGACACGTCATCCAGTTTTCCCAAAAAATAATGAAAAAGAAACTTAGCTGTATAGGCTAAGGTCAGACTGTACGTTTGTGCAGGATGATCTTAGTCTATATTGCCTTTCAAAGAATAATTAGCAGGAAAATGCTACCGAACAACAGGAGAAAGATTAATGTCAAAATACTAAGATTATTGAAAAGGGGAATATCTTTCCATGGCAACCAGGACCCTTACATGCTTTTGACACGGTGCATCATTAAATGGATCTGAATGAAATTACTATAGTATGACCCTTTGATCACGAGAAATTTTGATAGAGAAAAATCTCGATTTCACTGACATAATTCAAATTGTTAGATTCTCATAGGCTTTTGAAGAAATAGAAAGTAGTGTATAGATATTGTATACATATTTTATTAAAGGGGGTCATCAACATTGTCTTTTTTTTTCATCCTGAACAAAATTTGCGATATAGGATTATCTTCCTTTAATTTCACTCAAAACACGCTCCACACACTCATTTAATTTCATTCCTAAATCATTCCAAAATCATTCACCTTGTCAATTTCACGATGTCGTTAACTGTAGTTATTTTGCTCTGTACCGTTGTTCTCCGTTAGGTCTATACGGGAAGATTATTTGAAGAACCCGAGGAAATTTTGAATTTACAACTATGGACTCACGATCAGGGTCTTTTTGTGAGTGTGAAAGAGATGTCAATGCGAATCTATGCTTTTTCATTCCCTATGGTCTAATTACAGTTAACAACATCGTGAAATTGACAAGGTGAATGTTTTTGGAATGATTTTGGAACGAAATTGAATGAGTGTGTGGAGCGACTTTTGAGTGTATTTAATGGGAAGTAATCCAGTATTGCAAATTTTGTTCAAGATGAACAAAATTAGCAATATTGATTACCTCCCTTTAATAAAATATGCATAAAAGTTCTGTAAATTACTTCCTATTTTTTCAAGAACCAATTAGACGCTAACAATTTCAATTGTGTCAGTGAAATCGCGATTTTTCCCATTTGTTTTTATTTTGAATGCAGTTGTTGGTTGTATACTTTTTAGTCATTTGGAGCGTTTTTGATCGATTTGAATGAATGTTTGGAATAATGAATGGAACGCTGAGTGAGCGATTAAGAATGTTTTTGATTGAGTTTAAAGTCAATTTAACGATGTAATTAACTGTACCTGAGAATATGTTGGACATATATGGCCTTAAATTCTTATGCAACTTATTGATACTGACTGAGAGAAGAGACGAATTGCGAAATTCAGAAAAAAAAGTTATAACGATGTAAAGCTTATTCAAAAATAGTTGGTATAAATCAGATGGTTCAGAGTCTGAGAGATGAAAATGAAATAAACCCTTGTTATGCTGAACACGAAACATTTCTCCTGTGACAGAAGATATACACAAAGATCAGCCTGCACATACGTGCAGTCTTATCTTTATCTACAAAACCTGATTTTCCCTTTTAAAGAAGAAATGTTTGACAGACTGTATATTTTAAAAAAAAAGAAATATTTACTCGCAATAAGCGCGTCAAGAGCTTTCGGCACTTTGATTTTAATACAAAATTCTCACGGTTTTCATTCAGCATGACAAGTGTAATATGAATGATCATTATTTTTCTATCACTTGTAATGGAAATAATTTTTTTCTGATACAGAAATGCGACAATAACTCACAAAAAAGTTTTAATAACTTTGACATTTAGGGAATTCCAAACTTTATTGTAAAGTTAATAAATATTAATTTTGTTACCCCCAACGGTTTTATTTTGATGTACGGTGACGTCAACGCTAGAAATTGTCTTTTATTAGACTCTTTTCATCTCTTTCTTGTATAAGTTATAAATACAGAAGAAAAACGTGAAAAAATAATTTAATACATGCACTTATTTATTTTGTGTTGGTTATTATCTTTGCCTTGTTTGGTTTATAAGTTGTTGTGGTTTCTTAGACACATATAATCCATGATTATTACCCTGGCAGGGCGGAGCCAAAGTAACAGGTCGTTGCACTTAAGGTTAAGGTGAATCAGCTTTCATTTAAAAATACTTACTCCCATTGATAGTCGACATAAATGACTTGCGACATTCAGTTGTATGTTGGTTACCTAACCCTGGTATCTTCAGCTTGGCTTAGCTGAAGTTACGATGCTTTGGTAACCAAACGATGAAATATGTTCACTTTCTCTAAGCACGTAAATACCTTTATGTTTAAGGAAACTTTTATTTACATTCGTTAACGATAATTGTCGACTTACTTTTTAATAATTCCAAAATAAGTAAAAGTGAACTCGCAAAACTACGTCACGACTAAGCCACGCCCTGCCAGTTGAAAAATTGCGCAGAATACATATTTAGCTCATGTGGGAAGCTATTACATATTAGCCTGTGCGTGACATTCCCAATGATTTCAGTTTTACGTAACGCATTAATACAGATTGTCCAGAGTCTTCATATTGCGCTTTTTAGATAGATAAGGGGCCAAATTGTCTTTTGACAGACTGTGTTCCTTCTACGTACATTGTGTTTCTGGCTAAGCTGCTGATTGTTTGCGCCGAACGCTTTTTTTTTTTAAATTATTTGAAGTCTCGCGCACAAACTCATATATTTTATTGCAAAAACCGTGTTGCCTAGAAGTGCAAACTTAGAATGCCCATTTTAGAGTTCTTTATATTTTTCTCTTTATCAATCTATCAACTTGAATACTCGTATTTTGAAATCAAAAGATAATTATTATTAACAGTAAATCGTGTATTCAGCGATCCCTTACGGGACTACCAAAAGAGCTCGTTATAGATAATCTTTGCTTTGTACAAGTTTTGGCTACTAACTTGTGTGACGTGCACCGAGCGGATTTTATATTTTATGAGCACGTCAACACTGGGTAAGTCCCAGTCAGTTCTATACTAACCCAAAGGGTACAGAACTAAGTATAGGACGAACTTGTCTATACAAGTTCTTTAATGAGTGTCTACACACAAAAACAATGCAAGCGTCTAGATGATAATTGCCGCATAGAAGCTAATTTCTCAATAGAAATCGTACGAATAAGGGCAAAACGATAGGTTTAGGTAATTTCATCTAGGACTAATCAAATAAGGGTATAAACAATGGAGGATAGCAACAAGTCTCTCCACAATCAAGTCTAGAAAATCCCGTTTTCCATAATTTAGGTTACAGGGAACTATTACATTTCCCGTTGTCGACCATTATAACAAAAGCCTATATAGCTCATCTCCAAAAATTGACGGGAAGTCAAGCCTTATATCAAATTAAAGAAAAATCTGTCGCGCATCCAAATAGACCATTTTGAATATAGCATGATCTATTATTTCAATGAGTAATGACGTCATTTTTAAGAAAACCCTCCCCATCCACCGAATTTCGCAGTCGGTTCCGGAAAATACCCCGATGTCTAGAAAATGCCTCTCAAGACCCGAAATAGACTCTCACCTCTAATGTTTTGCATCAAACTTGTAGAAACAATATAAATTTCCGAAAATACATGATTAAATATGGTCTTTATCTATTATGGACCAATTACAGGCCGCCCTTATCTTTGTTTACTTCACCGTTAATTCCCTGGACAAAATGTGACAGATGGCGGGAGATTGTAATGGTTCCCTGTAACCTAAAGAGAAAATAGAATGTTCATTAAATTCATTCTTTGAGCAACTAATCATAGAAATATCTTATTCCGAGAAAATTTGAATTTTTCAGCCGGTTATGTAATATACGTACTGAGATATGGTCATATCCCTTTACTCCGTCATTAGAAGTTTACATGGAAAAATAGTCGGGTTAGGAAACTCTGCCTTTATAAAGATTTTTTTCGGTATTAAAAAGGTGGAATTTTAGTGCAATTTAGACTTTTTTCCTTTGACTTTTTCACTTTAGTGGTTTATTCTAAATATCTTTTAAATTTGTTATGTACTCGAAAATTAGTTCCTTCTACCCATAATTAACATCCGTTACACATAACCCTTATCCTTACCCGAAAATTAGCATTTTGTGACTTTTTTTAGTGATCGTGACCATTTTTTTAAGACAATCAATCGTAAATCATATATCAACTTACGCAACTAAATATTGTTGACTTTCATTGTAAAATTTATTGGGTTCGGTTAAATAGATAAGGAGAAAATAGGCCCTTATCTTTGGCGCCGTTGGGACCAAATAATATACATATGCGTGCGGAACCATGCGTTGTGCTATCATTTGAAAGTTTAATCGACCTAATGTTATAATAATAATAATAATAATAATAATAAATTCTTTATTTATAGAAGGTAACTCATTAAGTTGACATCATGAAGCATGATTTGACATAAATAATGAAACACTTATTTACAATGAGGCCTTCTTAACAGACGAAAAATGACAAGATGATGTTTATGATAATCAGTCATCAGTAACGAGATGATAAAAAGATGATTGTGACCCTAAAATGACCAATGATAAGAGATGATAAAATGAAAACATCTCAATTATAAAAATGATGATAATGAGTAAAATTCTACTAGGAGTGTTGTCAAAATGAAATTATCAACTATATCACTTATCACTCAGTTTAGGATAAGGGATAATATTAAGTGATAAACCAAATATAAAAACACAATAAAAACACAATAAAAAATGAGCAATTCACACATGAATGGCGGAAATAAGACATATGCAACAAGGTATTATAAGTCATTACTTAGCATTAAATATTTTTTGAGTGAGCGCTTGAACGTAGATATATTTGAGATACTTCGCTATTGAATTGGAACAGCATTCCAGTACTCCATGCCAGTGAAAGAGAATGTCCTTTTTAAGATATCTGTTTTAGGTGCACATTGGTGAGATATCTGATTTCTAGTATTTGATCTTAGCTCATAGAAATGGTTCTGATTATAGTGTCTTACAGTCTGTAACTATTTTTTTCATGCAAGATTTTCCTGAAAATTTTAATAATAAATTGTATTTTATGTGGAAATAACCCTTATCCTTAAACTTATTTAAACGCGTTTGCTGAAAAAATTACATGAAATTATATTTTTTTATTATCAGATTTGCTTGCAATTATTATTTTCTTTTGCGGATAAATATTCTACACTTTTTTCTGCAAGTTTGATAGCATTTGGTCAAATAGTTTTTTGTAAATGTAACGATAACCCTTATCACTAGCCTATCAACAAAGCGCTGTTTTCCGCCCTAGAAAGCTGCCGATTTGAGTTTAGATATAATCAAAGTAGCGGTTTCTACTCGGACATATCCCGTCCTCTTGACAGGAAACAGGATAGTACCAAATTCAAGTTTTAAGATCCATTTCTAAGAAATCTGGGCGTAAAATAACCCTTATCTTTATAAGAATTGGATCTTACTTTTAATTACTATGACATTCAATTGAAACTAATAACCGCTTTTTTATCTCCTAACTATCGATTTTATATCATATTCACATACAGAAATATGTTACAGACTGCTGCTTAACGTTTTTAGGTATTTGGTCGAATAGGTTTAGGCATACGAGCAGATAACCCTTTACCCAGTTCGATCGGAAAAAAAGTGGTTTATTGCATTAAAAAGCGGCCAAACAACGCAAAAATATAATCTAACCCGCATTTTTAATAAGAATTATCTCTTTCGCGTCACAATTTACAATAAACAATCAAAATATCGCTTTTAAAAACAACTTTTAACGGTTTTTGGCTTAAATTAGCCCCCATCATTTCAATAATTGACTGCCTCGGTGGCCTAGTGGTAAATGCACTCGACCCGTGACCTGGAGGTCCGTGATTCGAGCCCCACTGTCGACGAGGTGTGTTTATGGGCAAAACACTTAATAGCCAGCCCTAGTTCACCCAGCTGTAAAAATGGGTAACAGTGGGTTTAAACCACTGCCTCTCTCTCGGGGACGTGAAAACATCAGGATTGAGCGTTCGAGAGCGATTCTATAAGCTTAAGCTTTCGTCGCAATCGAACTAAAATAAATTAGTATAAACTAATAATTGGGTGCGATTTTCTTATTTATCTTCGTCAAAATGGCGCATTTGATACAAATAATTTCCTTTTAAGAGCAGCTTTACACGCACAAATATATTTATCAACTGTGCTAGTATTATAAAACCAAATGTATCATAATTTTTTTAAGAAATTGAGCAAAAAAAACCCTTGCGCCGGACCCCCCCCCCCTTCCCAGAGAGTCCCGATTATGTATACTGCACTTATACAACAATGCGCTTGCTATTGATTGATTTATTTATTTTCGTCAATTTGCAGTCTAACGTCTTTGAAAATGTTATTTCCTTTCAGATTTAGTCAAAAGAGGCAAAGAAAGAAAGAAATGAGCACGAAACTTATCTGCAAAAAGATGCAAAATGGCGATCTAACAGTGGGTTTTAGGCCTAAAAAGTATATGAAAAAGAGTCAGATGGCTCCTTTTTGCTTGACTTCCCTTTCAAATAGTATATACAACAACTTTTTGTGCGAAAACAAGTTGATTTGAAGTGCTTTTACACGAATAATGCGGGTAACGATATAAAAAGTCGAAAGAATAGTACAAACCTATGCATATTGCATTTAGGTTACAGGGAACTATTACATTTCCCGTTGTCGACCATTATAACAAAAGCCTATATAGCTCATCTCCAAAAATTGACGGGAAGTCAAGCCTTATATCAAATTAAAGAAAAATCTGTCGCGCATCCAAATAGACCATTTTGAATATAGCATGATCCTTTTTTCAATGAGTAATGACGTCATTTTTAAGATAACCCTCCCCATCCACCGGATTTCGCAGTCGGTTCCGGAAAATACCCCGATGTCTAGAAAATACCTCTCAAGACCCGAAATAGACTCTCACCTCTAATGTTTTGCATCAAACTTGTAGAAACAATACTAATTTCCGAAAATACATGATTAAATATGGTCTTTATCTATTATGGACCATTTAGATGCCGCCCTCATCTTTGTTTACTTCAACGTTAATTTCCTGGACAAAATGTGACAGATGGCGGGAGATTGTAATGGTTCCATGTAACCATAAAACAATGATCATTTTACATTTCTTAGGCGACAGACTTACTAGACTAGAAGCTTCCGGGCGGTCAACCCGGCCTTTCCGTCACACTTGAAATATAATGGTGATCGAATATCTGTGAAATTGCGAACTTCTCAATACTCCTTTGACAAATAATATCTACCTTTTAAGAAACAAATGTACTAAGTCTAAAGCAGAGGATTCTAAAAGCGGTCGCTAAATGAAAATTGTCGAATAATAGACGTGGTCGCTCGAGCAAGATTGACTGTAGAGTGAATGTGTTTGTAAACCTTTGATCGGAAATGGCTATTTTATGTTATATTTAAACGCTCCAGACTATGTTCTCACAATTATACTACTAAGATCCAGCAATTACCAAACCGAGAAAATATCAGGTCCGTGAAGTTGGCAGCCTAGCAGAGTGAAGTTGGCAGCCTAGCAGCCTAGCAGACTGAAATTTTTTTTATCAAATTTATTGATATATAACACTAGTATTAAACACTTGAAGTCACGTCAAACCGAAAACACTGAAATTCTAGTGAATGTAGAACTGTTCCGGATAAATCACGTTATTCAACTTTTCCGACCAAAATGTCCCGAAAATTGCCCGCAACATATCAATCTCGCCCTAACAAATATGAGAACTTTAATCTTTTGATAAAAAAAACGATAGTGGTCGTTTGAGGATGCTACGCTGCTAGAATGCTGGAAATGTGAAGTTGGAAGTCTGGCAGCCTAGCAGCCTAGCAGAGTAAAGTTGGCAGCCTAGCAGCCTAGCAGCCTAGCAGACTGATTTTTCTTTATCAAAATTATTGATATCTAACACTAGTATTGAACACTAGAAGTCACTTCAAACCGTAAACACTGAAATTCTAGTGAATGTAGATTTGTTCCGGATATATCACGTTATTCAACTTTTCCGACCAAAATGTCCCGAAAATTGCCCGCAACATATCAATCTCGCCCTAACAAATATGAGAACTTTAATCTTTTGACAAAAAAACGATAGTGGTCATTTTAGTATGCTACGCCGCTAGACTGCTGGAAATGTGAAGTTGGCAGACTGGCAGCCTAGCAGCCTAGCAGCCTAGCAGAGTGAAGTTGGCAGCCTAGCAGCCTAGCAGCCTAGCAGACTGAATTTTTTTTTCATCAATTATTGATATATAACACTAGTATTAAACACTAGAAGTCACTTCAAACCGTAAACACTGAAATTCTAGTAAATGTAGAACTGTTCCGGATCTATCACGTTATTCAACTTTTCCGACCAAAACGTCCCGGAAATTGCCCGCAACATATCAATCTCGCCCTAACAATAATGAGAACTTTAATCTTTTGAAAAAAAAACAAACGAAAGTGGTCATTTTAGTATCCTACGCCGCTAGACTGCTGTAAATGTGAAGTTGGCAGTCTGGCAGCCTAGCAGCCTAGCAGCCTAGCAGAGTGAAGTTGGCAGCCTAGCAGCCTTTTTTTTATCAAAATTATTGATATATAACACTAGTATTATACACAAGGTGTCACTTCAAACCGTAAGCACTGAAACTGTTCATATTGAAAGCTGTCAGTACCCTCATTGGTTCAGAATAACAGTATGATCGCGAACGCTTCACTCTTAGATACGCTTCGCTTTGTTGTGGAGGGTATAATTTCTGATGCGCTTGCAGATGCCTTTTTTCCTGAGCATTGGACAGGTCACAGGACTATCGCGTAGGCGCCTCCTATTTTTCATTTTTCGATTAGAAAGAATACAACGCTAGCGTTGTATTGTCATCTTATCGTTTGCGAAGCGAAATGTCGACGACTGGTCGCCAAAATCTGACGGAAAAGGACAAAAAATATAGAAATATGAGAAAAAATATAAAAAGAAGATGGTCGGGGGATTAAGTCGCTGACTAGATCGTTAAATTTCAATGTTTAGTTAAAGTTTATCGACACGTCAACCATCTAAGAGAAATCCTATGTATCGTTGATTTGACTCATTTGTCACAAACTTCTTGTACAACGTGCCGACTGCTTTTCAAAATAGAACGGTGAGGCCCTCGCTACATCGAACAATCTGACGTACATGTATTAAATCTGTTAAGAAAAGTATTGGTATTTGTGAAATTAAATCATATCTAAAATATTTCCTTGTTTTATTCAAAATAGTTTTATTCGAATGAAATGATAATATAGATAAGATTTAGATGTAGTTGAGAAATTTGTATTACCTTGTAACGTGCCGTTTTGGAAAACGTTGACAGTAGGTTCAGGGCAACTTGCTAGAAAACTGTTCATATTGAAAGCTGTCAGTACCCTCATTGGTTCAGAATAACAGTATGATCGCGAACGCTTCACTCTTAGATACGCTTCGCTTTGTTGTGGAGGGTACAATTTCTGATGCGCTTGCAGATGCCTTTTTTCCTGAGCATTGGACAGGTCACAGGACTTGGATGCTAAAGGTGTTGAAATCAAACCTTTCGTTTTATAAAATATAAAATAAAACGCCACAAAGAGGACCGTGTGCAGGAAAACCTGAGCATTCCTTGACGCGAACATTTCCCTGTTCTACACTACACTATTCTTTGTATGGACCTTTTACGATATATAAGCAAATAGAGATGGGGGGAGATGTTTGAGAGACTTTTGAAAAAAATCCTTTACAAACAGGGTACAATCATTTCAAAATACTGTGTTTCTTGCTCTTTGATTCGTTATAATTTACCTTTAAATCTATAATAATGTCTTAACTTCTACTATTTTACCTATTTTTCTTCTTTTTATTAAAATGTAATAAAAAAACTGCTATTCACCAAACTGTAAGTTGTGAGGACCATTATTGGTACTTATCAAAAGGGACACGGACAAAAGCCCCCTAGGACAAAAGCCCCCTGGGACGAAAGCCCCCATGGACAAAGCCCCATCGGACAAAAGCCACATGCCCTTAACTGAAAAGTGGACAAAATCCACATGGACATAAAAAATGTTTTTTGTGTATGTGTGTGTGATTTTTTTGAAAAAAAGTCTTAAAAAGGTAAGACTTTTATAAGAATTTGTGAATATTATTTTTAATTATTCTTCAAGGAAATGAATATTCAAGTAATTTTAAATGGAATTGCCGCTCGAGAGCCGTTAACCCGTCTAGCGATCGATCGCGATGCGGGGCAAATTTTGTGTCTTGGGAGCAAATCTAGGCTTAAAGAGCTGGGCTGTATTCGCTCCGCCGCTAAAACCGCGGCTCGATCGCATCGAGGCGCTACTCCAACGAGAATCGCTGTAGCTCTGACGTTTTTCGCCGCAGCCCAATCAAACTCGCCACGATTGTAACGACAACATAGGAATCGGTTCATTAGTTCGAGCCCTGCATCGAGTGTCTCACTCCCGTGAACACTTCGCCTCAGCGCGAGCGGCCCACTGCCTGCCTAGCAACGGCTACTGAGCCGTCCTAAATCGCCGCTCGAGAGCCGTTAAACTGCCTAGCGATCCACAGCGATGCGGGGCGAATTCCCGACTCTCGAAGCAAAACTACGCTTCGAAAGCAGAGCTGCACTCGCTCGGCCGCAAAAATCGCGGCTCCATCGCGTCGAGGCGCGACTCCAGTGCGAATCGCTGTAGCTCCGTTTTTCGCCGCAGCCCAACCAAACTCGCCACGACTGTAGCGCTTGAATAGGGCTACACGACAGTACCTACAACATAGTAATCGGTCCTGCATCGAGTGTCTCATTCCCGTGAACATTTCGCCTCTGCGCGAGCGGCCCACTGCCCGCATAGCGACGGCTACTGAGCCGTCCAAAAGCGTCGCTCGAGAGCCGTAAACCTGCCTGACGATCGACCGCGATGCGGGGCAGATTCTAAGTCTTGGGAGCAAATCTACGCTTCAAGAGACGAACTGTTAATCGCTCCGCCGTGATATATCCGGAACAGTTCTACATTCACTAGAATTTCAGTGTTTACGGTTTGAAGTGACTTCTAGTGTTTAATACTAGTGTTATATATCAATAAATTTGATGAAAAAAATTTTAGGCTGCTAGGCTATTAGGCTGCCAACTTCACTCTGCTAGGCTGCTAGGCTGCTAGGCTGCCAGACTGCCAACTTCACATTTCCAGCATTCTAGCGGCGTAGCATCCTAAAATGACCACTATCGTTTTTTTATCAAAAGATTAAAGTTCTCATATTTGTTAGGGCGATATTGATATGTTGCGGGCAATTTTCGGGACATTTTGGTCGGAAAAGTTGAATAAAGTGATATATCCGGAGCAGTTCTACATTCACTAGAATTTCAGTGTTTACGGTTTGAAGTGACTTCTAGTGTTTAATACTAGAGTTATATATCAATAAATTTGATAAAAAAAAAATTTCAGTCTGCTAGGCTGCTAGGCTGCTAGGCTGCTAGGCTGCCAACTTCACTCTGCTAGGCTGCTAGGCTGCTAGGCTGCCAGACTGCCAACTTCACATTTCCAGCAGTCTAGCGGCGTAGCATACTAAAATGACCACTATCGTTTTTTTATCAAAAGATTAAAGTTCTCATATTTGTTAGGGAGAGATTGATATGTTGCGGGCAATTTTCGGGACATTTTGGTCGGAAAAGTTGAATAACGGGATATATCCGGAACAGTTCTACATTCACTAGAATTTCAGTGTTTACGGTTTGAAGTGACTTCTAATGTTTAATACTAGTGTTATATATCAATAAATTTGATAAAAAAAAATTCAGTCTGCTAGGCTGCTAGGCTGCTAGGCTGCCAACTTCACTCTGCTAGGCTGCTAGGCTGCTAGGCTGCCAACTTCACGGACCTGAAAATATCTTATCTAACACGAAGCTTTTGAATAAGTCGTTGCACAGGGACGTTTAGAAATGGGACATTTTAACAATTTCATCGAAAACTACTCTCTAGTCCAGCGTAGATAGGTAAATAAATTATAACTCTCTTGTTCTGACAAAGAAACAACGTGTTTGTATGTATTCCACCTTAGTATCATTTTAGAAATATTTACACGGAACGCTATAATTCCAATTGCCGAAAATTCCTCTGTCGCTTTTAAAAAAAATCAAAACAATGACACCCAACACTTTTTTCCCGTTACAACGACCGCGACTGGTTCCCAGACTGTCAATCTTGAGGTCCCGCGTTCGATCCCCCAAGGCGACAATCATTCTTTCCGACTATTTGTCCCCTCCAATGGATCGATAATAGTAGAGCTATGTGGGATAGCAGCTGAAGGCTAGGATAAAATAGAATGGTAATCCTGGTGTGAGAAATACCAGGAATCCATTATTATAGGTATCCAGCCCCCGCGATATAGCTGAAAATTGTTGAAAGCGGCGTGAAACCCATTTTAAACAAATTGAACAAAAGCAACTGGTCCCTGGGGTCGTATTCACCAACCCATTCTAAATTTTAGAATTTAGTCTAGGCTAAATTGCTAAGTCTGGACTTTCCCAAGAATAGACTAAAGTGCGCATTCACCAACGCAATTTAGAATAGACTTTATTTAGAACGGTTTGTATAGCACTTAAGCGGCTACAGACTTATGATGGTTCCCCAAGTTTGACGAGGCGCGAATAAAAAGAGTAACCATTGAGTTTCTGTCCTTCACTCTAAATTTCCCTCCTTGTTTAAAAATGACATTTTCGTGTAATTTTTCAGTCGAAATAAATTGTCATATCTAAATATTCAATATCTTGTTCAATGTTCAGACATTTGATTGGCTGGATGCAGGGATCAATTAAATTAGCAAATGTAACTTCGATTACAGTTGACAGAAACATGCGTTTATTTGGCAATCGATAAAACGTGAAACTACTCGCTGTAGTTACGGGATTTATATTTTCGATTGACAAACTGTTTATCATCTTTATAGAGTAAATACGGCGATTATTTCTGAGTACGCCTAGTTTTAAGTGATGTACGCCAGTATGGCTGTTCCGATACCAAAATTAAACTTTACAATAAGAAATAAAACATTGAACAAGAAAAAAAAACTTAATTCAACACAAACTTGGCAACGAGGTCAACATGATTCATACCTAAATCTTTCACTGAGAGAGCATTCCAACTTTTGAACAAAAACAAGTCGCTTTTGAAGATGTGAGAATTATAATCTGTCTCCTTTAACTTGTCCCATATTCATGATGCTGTTTTGTAGAAAGTATCGGCACCCAAACAACTAGAATCTTGAGTTAAAATGCACCAAGCTTTCTATTGCTCGAGTTTAAATGACAATCTGCCTTCGTCCTCTTTTCCTCCATCTGTCTTGTTCCTATGCATACACCACCACCCCTGAAAACTTTACTTCGCTTAAAATATATGACTCCTTAACCATCCTCCTCCCTTGTAAATGTAAATCCAACGTGAAATCCCTGAAAACTCGCCGAGAATATTGTAAAATTTAAGATTCTGTCGATATGTAAACAAACACTTCAAGGTTAAATTGCGTCACAAATGTGTTTGACGTCATTCGATAAATAATTCGACCGAAAACATAAAATATGTACCAGAAAGGAAAATTAATGGGACATTCTTTCGATTTTGACATTTTATTTGTCATTACTTTGATTTAAAAACATGTTTTCCATCCGAAGCGAGGGGGACAGTCGCCATTTTATCACATTTAGCACGGTAGGTATTAGACTTGGAAAAACGACTTTATTCTTAAGAATTTAGTCCATTCCGTAATTTAGAATGGGTTGGTAAATACGTAGATCTACTAAATTCTAAATTCTTTATTCTTGGAATTTAGTGTGCTAAATTGATGCAAAATGCGTTGGTGAATACGGCCCCAGGTGTTGCTTGGAAACAACATAACGTTAACGCATCTTCGCTGTGTTTCTAGGTTTTCATGCGTGGCTGGACAAGTGAAAAATAACATAATTTTCTTGTGGTGTTTATCGTTAGATACCCCCCATTCCGCTTTAATAAAGAGGTCGAAAATTCGTCAGATTTTCAGGCCAATTTTGTTACGGCAAGGGTCTTCAATTAATTAACCCGACTTAGGAACACGTGCGCTTGTCTGTTAATCTTCGTATCGGCAAAGAGTGCGGCGATTTTCCCAAGAAATTTCTTTACATATTGGTTATACGCAGATGTAATCAGGGACGAAAGTACTAGAAAACAGTGAGCTTGACAACATGAGAACATTTCTAATTAATTTAGTGGAACAACTGGCGGTACATGTATACTGAGTATTGACTATTTAATTTACTTTAAATGTTATGTTACAGCCGAAAACTCAACGTAAGTTAGAAGAACTTTCGAAATGTGCACTCCCAAAATTGTTTTTATTTTGCTTGATGCGGCTAATATCTGTGTAAATTTCCAGTGTCGTTTCACACACTAGAGAGCTTCTGTCAGTTGGCCTTTGGAATTGCAAATCCATTTCCTTATTAATATTTCTAGGTTCGTGATAAAAGTCTTCAGGGGCATGGATGTGACTTTTTGGAAAAGTAAGTATGTTGTTTTTCAAAGAAGTAACGATAATGTTCCGAATATGTTACAAATCATAAATTGGGTTGCGTTTTGAAACTAGATGTTACTATGGTACTGTAACTTTTCCGATTAATTGTGTTTTCTTGAAAAGATATATGTTACAAAGATGTGACAAAGATGTAACTAGCGTGATACAAAGTAACAAGTAATCAAAAGAGTACCCCTTTTTGAAAGGCAATGTAACAGAATCTTTTTCGTTTGGAGCATGAAAATGCATGCCCTGAGAAGATATTTTCGTGTAAGGTGAAACAAGCGTGTTACAAAGGCTACAGGAATTCCGAAAAAGGACCATTTTTAAAAACCCCTTTTCACAAAGTAACAGCGGCTTTCCAAATTTGGGTTATGAATTCCGTACACAAATGTCGGAATAATTATGTGGACAAAATCGGACGGACGCATAAACGCACATACACCGAGATTTATGATTTTCACAACCATGTCTCGCTCATGGCCAGCGGGGGAAACATTCAAATTATCAATGTGCTCAGTAGGAGAATCTGACCTGATATTCAAAAGTTGTCTGAAAACCCTTAACCCTTATGTATCTCGGAACTGTTTATGTTATACATGCATTTTGTATACTTCATATAAATATCTTTGTTTGTCTTTGCCCTATTTTCTTTACATTATTTGAAAATGGTCATATACATGTTATGATGTCGATATGCGAATAAATGAAATGAAATGATACATAAAACCAAGTATTGGTTCTTAGTTTTGAACATTTAAAACAAGCTTACACAAGTTGTTTTCAGTTAACAACATCGTGAAATTGTCTCTCACTCAGATCAAAACTATTCTAAATCGCTTGCTCCGCTCAATCGTTCCGAAAGCTCCTACATTGTTCAAATAATCTCCAAAAATGCAATCCTATCAGTCGAATAATATTTGGGGATGGGGGTCATATTGAAGGAAATAAGGAATGTTCTATTACCTCCCTTAAACATATGTGACCAGTCATGCGAAAGGGACCATCTGAGTAGCGAGTCAAGTGTCGAACCTAGTCAGACTGCGCAAAGTTGAAGGTATCTGATTTGTCCTCCAAGATACACAAATCTATCGATAGAATTGTATACAATGCAGATTTCCAATGAAAGAAGGTAATAACATTTTTATAATATCGTTCATATTGAACGAAATTTGAAATATCCTTTTACCTCCCTTTAACATTTGTTACCCGTCATGCGAAAAAGGGACAATCTGGGAAGTGCGTATAGTGTCGATCTTAGCTAGACTGCACGGATTACGCAGACAGACTAGGATCGGAACTGTTCGCACTTTTCTAATTTTTTTTAAATCTAGAACGATCAATTTATCTTCCCGTCAAAGACCTAGAAAAAAAGCGTACATTTTAAGCAAGACTTGAATGTATGTGAAATTTCTTGGCTGCTAAAGCGTAGGTTTATTAAACGAGCAATAAATAAGTCATACGATAATTAAAACCGGAAACCGAATTGGGTTGTTACTACGAAAAAATGAAGAAATATTGCAAATCGCACACCATTTTACATATAATAATATAAATCATACTAATGAGGCATGCATTTAATCCATAAATAGTGTCAGATACACATATATCATTGCTTCTCTATTTGTCCATGATTTCCTGTAACAAGCATAAAAAGTGCCGTCTTTTGATGAGGGTGTTCTCACGTTTGGTCTGAATGTTAATCATTCATCCTAATAATGCTTTATACGCAGCCGAAGGTGGATGTATATTGGTATCATCTTCTACGGCCTGATGTCAGAACGTACGTAGGTCCGTTAGTACGTACTTTTAAAATCTTGTTAACACAGCCTCTCTTTCATTTATCGATTAATTTTGATCAAACTTTCACAAAATTTCCTAGTCACCTGACCTTATGCATATTGTCGCGGTTTGGTTAATTTAAGCTGCGCCAAATAAAAGGAAATTTCTTGTAAAAATTCTTGTGAGCGCTAGTCTTTCTTCACTTATGGACCGAATTTTATTAAACATTCAAGAAATGTTCCTTGTCACATGACCTTGTGAATGTTTTCGGAGTTCGATGAAATTCTACCGCATCTTGGACCTCATGGATCAATTTGGATGAACCTTTCACAAAACGTTCCTATTCACATTATTTACGCATGTTGTCAGAATTTTTCATAGATTTGACTGAGTATTTTGAAAGAATAAATGGAGTGCTGAGTATCGATTTATAACGATTTTGATGAAAATAAGTGTCAATTTCATGATGTTTTTAAACTGTTTTCTACAAATCATTCTATTGGAATAGAAAATACAGCCAAAAGCAAGGATGGGAGTATCATGAAATTTAAGAAAAGCGCCATCCACTTTAAATCATTCATTTATTAACGATAGTCGTAAAACAGGAACTGACAAATTTACTTAATTTTGGTGTCTTTTGCGTACCAAACTGCGTCCAATTATCGCCTGGTATTGTCTGTGAAATCAAGATTAATGACCGCAACAGTCACGGACAAATGAGACGTTAAATAACCCGTTATTTGTTCACCTCTGTCTAGCCTAATATCAGGATTCAGTTTAACCATTTCCTACTTTCGAAATTTATACTGAAGTCTGAAATGAAAGAGACAGCAGACAAAAATAAAACGAGGTCGCAATTTGAAATTTACCCATCACATGTAGCAAAATGTCTTGGAAAGACAAAAACTTGGTACAAACAATTCCTCTTTTTTAGCTCACCTGAGCACGAAGTGCTCAAGGTTAGCTATTGGGATCGTAGAATGTTCGTCGTCCGTCGTCAGTCGTGCGTCGAGCGTCGTCCACAATTTCTTTAAACACCTTCTCCTCCTAAATCAGTGGGCCAATCTTGATGAAACTTGGCAGGGATGTTCCTTGGGTCAAGCTCTACCAAGGTTGTTCAAATAAATGAAATCAACCCTTAACTTTTCCTTTACCCTTAACAAAAAGGGTGAAAATATGAAAATCTTTAAAAATCTTCTTCTATGAAACCAGAAGGCAGACAGCTTTCATATTTTGTATGTAGCATCATCTAGTGGACCTCTTCCAAGTTTGTTCATATCAAGACCCTGGGGTCAAATATGGGTTTTGCCTGGGCCCAACCCTTTTTACATAGAATCAAAGAGCGAAAATCTTTAAAAATCTTCTTCTCTGAAGCCAGATGGCAGACAGCTTTAATATTTGGTGTGTAGCATCACCTAGTGGGCCTCTTCCAAGTTTGTTCATATCAAGACTTTTCTGTCAAATTTGGGCTTTGCACGGGTGCATCCCTTTATCTCGTATGAGCACGAGGATAAAAAATTGAAAATCTTCAAAAATCTTCTTCAATGAAACCAGAAACCATACAGCTTTCATATTTGGTATGTAGCATCATCTAGTGGACCTCTACCAAATTTGTTCATATCAAGACCCTAGGATCATATTTGGGCTCCACCCGGGCGCAACCCTTTTTAAATAGAATCAAAGAGCGAAAATCTTTTAAAATCTTATTAAATCGAAACCAAAGGGCACACTGCTTTCATTTTTGATATGTAGCATCATCTAGTGGGCCTCTACAATGTTTGTTCATATCAAGACCTTTGGGTCATATTTGGGCTTTCACGGGCGCATCCCTTTCAGCTCATCTGAGCACGATGGGTGAAAATAAGAAAACCATCAAAGATCTTCTTCTCTGAAACCAGAAGGCAGACAGCTTTCATATTTAGTATGTAGCATCCTCTTATGGACCTCTTCCAAGTTTGTTCATATCAAGACCCTGGGGTCACATTTGGGGTCCACCCGGGTGCATCCCTTTTTACAAAGTATTAAAGAGCAAAAAGGCATACCTGTCTTCCTCTTCGCTGAAAACGTTCCATGAAATTGATCTTAGGCAATTATCTTCTTTTTGACATCTGCCTATCTAATTAATGTGATGTTCCAGGGGTCAAAGAGACTCAGGTGAGCGATCTAGGACCATCTTGGACCTCTTGTTTAAAAAATGTCTTGTACTTTCAAACCCTACTATTCAAGATGCACGTTTTATTAAGATGCAGATCAGCTTGTGCATTCGCACAGGTTGGTCAGATTCTTATTCATGAGCTCTGTAAATGGATACGAGCAGTCTTTTAACATTTAAAATCCAATTGCGTATTCTGTTCCGACAAATAACACTAAGCTTCGTACACATTTGAAAATACTAGAAACGCAATCACAGACGGGAAAGTGACGTCACGTCACATAACATGTTTTTAAAATGGCGGAACGTTAAAATTATAGTTATTTTATATTTTCACGTTGTATTTGCGAGAACTGAAGACAAAGCTTTTTGAAGTTGTAGAGGAGAAAATTCCGAACGTGCCGGTATATCATTTATGGTGATCCACTGAATATCTCAACAAAAATGAGCGGGAGCGACCAGACAACAGTTGTCGCCTCATTCAAAGAAACAGACAAAAGAATGAAAGAGAACGTAGAGGTAAAACATTACGATCTTAATAAGAAAAAGTCACTGCGGAAAAAGCTTC
The DNA here is from genome assembly GCA_948146395.1 of Fragum whitleyi. Taxonomy (NCBI): domain Eukaryota; kingdom Metazoa; phylum Mollusca; class Bivalvia; order Cardiida; family Cardiidae; genus Fragum; species Fragum whitleyi. Next base: position 32,696,854 of record OX411551.1, on the reverse strand, counting down.
TTTCAACAGAAAAAAATGATATTAGTGTATATGAAACCGGTGGCGGTGTCAAATTTGAATTCAACACTGGGATGTATGAATTGTTTAAAATATCTTCAGATGAGTTTTACACCGCGCATAATGAACATTTCAGTTGTGAAAAAGTCCCGGTTTTTGACGGAAATGGACATCTCGTGGAAACGAAATACAAGATTACGTCGTGTGGCAAGAAAGATTACACAATAAACATGTATCATACAACGAGTAGATGCTTAGTAAATGGAAAAAGAACGCAGTCTTTCATGCAGAGAGATCTTACAAAAATTCTTGAAATAATAGAATCTAAACTTCAAACCATGCTACATCAACCAAAGAGATAAATGACGCATTCAGAAAAATGTTGAATCGGTGAGAGAAAACACTATTTCTTTAGACAAGCATATTCAAACTGTAAATGTGGGGTTGACGCGCAAACTGCAATCTATATCCGACACTATCAAAAACCAAAAGGATTTACTTGTAGAACAGAAAATCAAAAACGAGTCAAAGGCCGAATAAACACATCGCCAAACTTCAATCAAATCCAATGAAAGTACGCCTATCAAGAACACAAGTCATAACAACTCGAGTAGTCCAAGTAGCCAAACAACAGTGAAAATCATTGAAAGTGAAACATCGCCAGGTCAAAGTATAGGAAAACAGACCCAAATCCCTAAAGAGCCCAGATCTCAAACGACACCATGTCCGACCAGTATTGAAAATAGAGCCGGTTCATCGCAAAGTTGTTCTCAGCAAAGTGAAAAATCAACTAAATCTATTCAAAATTGCGCTGAAAATATTTCAGTTAACACATCTACAAAGATCAACACCGAGACATCCCATCTAGAAGAAGACCCTGTAAAAATCCTTCTTATAGGGGATTCGATATTACAAAGAATCAACTTAAGAGGCGTAAACAATAACGTTTACGTGAAAACATGTAAAGGGCGAAAAATATCGCATATATCTAGGATTTTACAATCAATGCGTTTAGATCAATTCAGGACTGTTATCATCTACGCTGGTGGAAATGATTCGTCGAGCAATACGACAAGTGAGGAAATAGAAACTGAACTGAAGAAATTATCACAAATTATATTTCTGTACTTCCTGTCCAAGAAGAGACCCCGATGTTACTAATTTGAATGATATCATTAAACACGTTTGTGGACTGACCGAGGCTAATCTCATTGACTGTTACCCGTCATTTATTTATGGCAATGGGAGTACCGTTTCAGAATACTATTTTCGCGATGGAATTCATCTTTCTGATAGAGGAACTAGCAATTTACTCTCAACTATAAACAAATCAGTTTCTGTCGTTCAAACAAGGAATATTAACCGATCAAATAGAATGTACACTAAGCGCTTCGATGGCACCTACAGAAGAAAAGTCAATAGAACACAGGCTCCGTCTATGTACTTTGACAAACAGTATTGTTTTGAATGTTAAAGCAACACACACGACGCCTACCAGTGTAGAAATATGAAAACTTATGATATGTATGGACAGTATGCTTCATCATTTGAGTATGGCTGGTGTTAGGATAGATCTGACAGATATCTCGCGAGCGACCAAAAACCCGTGAATTCAAATAATCATGTCGTTCCAATTCAAAATTTAAATATAAGTTCAAATGAATTACATGTAAGCTGTAAAAATTCTTTTCGTATATTAAACACAGTTTGCAAAACTTGTGACGAATATCCGTGTAGATGCGGCGTGTTCGTCAATCATGAAAATGTAGTTCAACTAACTACTGCAAAGAAAACAAAACTTAATGACCAAACAAACGATCCGAAAGTCTCGGAAATAAGAGGAAAATACGAATGTAGAAATTCAACATCAAATCATAATTTGTCGTCGAATAAGACGTCGTGTGAAAAAGCAAAAAGCGATAAATTTGGATTTGATTTTAAAAAACAGGGAACACGTATCTCTAATTTGAATATCAACCATCTTTTACCGAAATTAGAAGAAATTAAATACCACCTAAGTTTATCTAACTCGCCTGATATTCTTGGAATGTGTGAAACTTTTCTGCACAAAGAAATTGATAATAATATATTAAATATATCAAATTACGTTTTTGAAAGGCGTGATAGGGAGAATAAGTCCGGAGGTGGCATCATCGTTTATTTTTCTGATAAAATACAATATAAAAGACGTAATGATCTTGAATCTACGCAGATTGAATCTGTTTGGATAGAAATCAATCAGACCAACCGTGAATCTTTTCTTTTAAATTTCGTTTATCGCCCTCCAAATTCAAACCAATCATGGATAGATTTGTACAATGAAGAGATCGAACAAGTAGATTTACTTAATTTAGAGTACCATATATTAGGAGACTTCAATATTAGATATGACGCGGAATATGGAATATATGAAAATAACAAATGGTCAATTCTTGTGTTAAACTTTGACTTACATCAGTTGATTGAAAGTCCTACTCGGGTGACGAAAAAGAGCGCTAGTATTATAGATCATATTTACACTAATTCACTTCAAAATATTTGTGAGGTTATAGTTTCATCATTATCAATAAGCGATCATTTCCCCGTCTGTTTTACCCGTCTTTCAACCAGTGTGCATTATAATAAAATAAAACATGAAACTATTGAATATAGATGTTTTAAAAACTTTGACAGTGAAAAGTTTCAAAATGACTTAATGCTTTCTGGCTTAGAATCGGTAGAAATATGTTCGGACCCTAACAAAGCTCTTACAGAATTCTATAGAATTTTTCACTCAGTTCTTTTCATTCACGCTCCACTGAAACAGAAACGGGTTAAAAGATCACACCAACCTTGTTGGTTTAATAGAGACATAAGGGAAATGATGCTGGCTAGAGATAAAGCTCATAAAGAAGGGAATCATGACTATTTTAAAATCCTTCGGAACAAAGTAACAAGTATGATTAAACAACGCAAGAAAAAATATTTTAATGAAGCTGTGCAAAACAACAAAGATTCTAAAATTTTATGGAAGAATCTTAAGTCTATTGCAAAAAAAAATCAGTCGGACGAATTAACGTTGCCAAAAATAATTACAAAATCCGAATCGGTTATTCGGGGTAATCTTAACATATTAAACGAATTAAACAGACACTTCGTTGGTATATCGGATATCTTGACTAAGACATATTTTTGTGAAACAAATTTTAAATCCCTAGAAAAGATACTTGATAAGAAAATAAATCAAAATGAGTTCAATATTCCATTCATTACGACACTTGAAGTTTACACATATATAAGCAAACTAGATTCGAATAAAGCAACAGGCTTAGATGGTCTAGGTCCGAAAATTCTTAAACAGTGCGGAAAAATTATAACCCCATTAATAACATCAATTATTAACAATAGCATTGCTTCGGGTGTTTATCCAGATGCATTGAAAGTGGCCCGAGTCATACCGATATTTAAAAGCGGGGATAAAGATGACCCCAACAATTACAGGCCAATATCGATTCTGTCTACAATGTCAAAACTTTTTGAACGACACATTGCCAAGCAATTACAAAAATTCTTTAAAAATACAAATATCATCAACAATTCACAATCAGGCTTCAGAGCAAATCAGCTACAGCACTACAGCTCTGGCTAAAATGATAGACGCTTGGCTAACAGATATTGATGAAGGAAAACTAACCGGAGCTCTTTTCTTAGATTTACGCAAAGCCTTCGATCTTGTTGACCACGAAATACTATTACACAAACTTAAGCTGTATCATTTTTCACAAAACGCGCATGAACTTATGAAATCATATTTGTCACATAGAAGACAGCTCGTACAGTACGGCAATTTAAAGTCTAACTCACTTGAAATTAAATCTGGGGTTCCTCAGGGATCAATTTTAGGTCCTCTATTATTTCTCAATTATATAAATGATATATCATTTTCTTGTTCTGAAGTTGATATTGATTTGTACGCCGATGATTCTACCATGTATAAGTCAGGATATGATGTAGTCTCAATAGAAAGTACTCTCCAAAAAAATCTTATTCGCGTTCAAAATTGGTGTACTCTCAATAATATGTCTCTACATCCATCTAAAACAACGTGCATGTTAATTGGTTCGAGACACAGGCTTACTGGTGTTGAAAAACTAAGTTTGGATTTAAATGGCAATGCTTTGGAAAATGTGAAAGTACAGAAAGTACTAGGTGTTCACATTGATAACCATTTAAATTGGAAGTGTCGTGTTGATTTTATCTGTAAAGCACTGAATAAGAAAATAGCTCTCTTAAAACATATTTCCTTTTATCTCACAGATGAGATGAAATTACTTTTTTATAAGTCTTACATACTACCAATTATGGACTATTGCTGTATAATATGGGGTAAATCTGAGCAAGGCTGTGTTAACAAAGTATTTGTTTTACAAAACGTGTGGCCAAACTAATTCTTGGTAAGTCTATAAGATTTCCTACCGAGAAGTTATTCAAAGAATTAGGTTGGTTGACTTTTCAAAATAGATGTAAATACCATGCTGCAATACTTATCTATAAAACCATAGGAAATTATACACCAACTTACATGTCCGATATAATCCGTGTATCAATCAATGAAAATTATCAATTACGTTCTGAAACAAAAAACGACCTAATTCTCACAAAAAAGCCTCGAACGAATATGTATAAAAGCAGCCTTTGTTATTTTAGCGTTAATTTGTGGAACTCGATTCCAATGGAAATAAGAAAAGAATCTAAACTCACAGAATTTAAAGAAAAAATAAAACAATAATTAATGGCTTACGGGAAATAATTTCGTTTATTGAATCCTGTCATGTCACGAGTATCTGTCAGATATTAGATAATTGATATTATTATTATTGTTGCTATATATTTGTGATATTTAATGAATATGTGAAAATATTTTATTAGTTTAAAGTGTGTGACTGTGAATGTTGATTATTTGCATGAATGTTGTTTGAAGGCCTTATTGTAAATAAGTTAATCATTATGATGTTGTTTTGTAATGATGTCTTAATGAGTAACCTTCGTTAAATAAAGATATTATTATTATTATTATTATTATTATTATTATTATTATTATTATTATTATTATTACTCAATCGTATTCTACGTAATTATTCAATTGGTTAAGCTTAGTCATGACGTAATTTGGCGGTACACTTTTCAATCTTTTGGTTCTTTCAAATCTTTTTGCAAATACCGCAAATGCGTGTAAATAACTGAATCCGAAGACCAAAAGGAGTTACGTGATCAGCAAAAGAGAACACATTTTATCGATAGGTTACCAAAAACAGCGTGACTTACTTCAGCTTGTCGAAGCTGAAGTTACGAGGGTTTGGTTACCCTATGACGATTTAACGTTTCAACTTTATATTGTCCACTATGTATAGAAGTGAGTTAATATCATGTTTAATTATTCTATTTTTTTAATATCAAAACAAGCTGATTCATCCTTACCTTATATGCAACGACTCGTTACTAAAGCTCCGCCCTGTCAGGCCAGAAATCTTGTCTTACACCCTAGACAAAAAAGAAATAACACCATGTTATTTTCTATCAATCAAAATACTACTATAATTATACAAGAAGTTGGCCATTAAATCATCTCTCCCAGTGACCACTTTAATATTAAATTCTAGGTAGAAAAAGAGGCATAACTCTATATAAAATGTTGCTTGGTGTGTGCCACTTGAAAGCCTTGGTGTCTCTTGTAATGATGAACACACATGTCAAATTCAAAGTTGACATCTTTAACAACAACAGATAAATATCATATATTATTATTTATCTAAAATGACCTGGCACTCATTAACTTCCGTCAGTGCTCGAGTATATCCGTGGCGTAAAATTACGTTTTACCGATTTATTTATACTATCTCACTCAATCTAAATAAGTCTCTGTAGTACATTGGTTACAGACGCCTTCCCGTTACGCGTCAAATTGGCGGGATGAGTTCGATACCCGATACTGATACATCTTTTTATCCTTGTGATTATTATTTATTAATATTTTTGTTCATTTATTTCTTACACTAACCGTTTAAATTATTCCTTTGTTATTTTTTTTTGTCAGATGCAATTATTGTTTTGTTGTTGTTGTTTTTTTTCATTCTCATATAATTTCATTTTGGCCGTTGCACCAACCAAGACTATTGTATTCTGATCGCCCGAATAAAAGATTTTCATACCAAAATGAAAACAAATTTAGTAATAAGTTAACTTACACTAGAAATTAGTCGCAATAGAAATCTCATTTGCTTTAGTATATGCCCTAAGGGACAAAAATAGGGTCCCGTGCAAAATTGGTGCCGATTTGTGGCGACCTATATCAAAATGTTCTGTGGTGTCTAAACTTTTATTTGGAAGAGGTCGCCCATCTCAGATCCGTGCCTGGGTCTATATATGACGTCATCAATATGGCGACTAAAATACAGTTTAAGCTTATTTAGCTAACGGTAGAATATATATAATCTTGACTATTAATGGAAGATTCTTTTACTGCTAACAATAAGAAGGTTCCATAGGCAATAATTTGCACTAAAATTGATGGAATTTTAGAGCCTGTGATACTCAAAATCGTTACTTAAATATTCGGATAATGTACTATCCGGATACCCTTCCTTTTACATATGAAAATAAAGTCATTTGGCCCAAACCCGCTTAATATTTTGCTTTCAAACTACAAACGTACGTATAATTAGTTATAAAACAAGAATTGAAGTACAAAATTTAGAGTTTATTGTGAAACATGTATTGAAGTACATAATTGAGAGTTTATTGTGAAGCATATTATTCAACGCGCACATTTTGTATTCATTTTCGATTTATAGGCCTATCACTGTATATTTAGCATTTTATAATGCAGTATTAAACTGACCAAATAAGAACAAGAATCCTCAAAGTTATACAAAACAAGTGACTTGTCAGCACTGAATACTTATTAGAATGGGTCTGATTTTCGTAGCTCGAACAACATTTGAATCTATAACCAACTATTCGGATTATGTGTTATCCGAATACTTTTCCTTTTAAACATCTGATAAACTCCTGAAACGGTGTCATTCCTAAAGCACATCTGGGCCCGTATTCACCAACATATCATTGCAAGAAACCGGTAAAAAATTGTGCAATTTGAAGGGAATACGATTATTTTGTAAATAAGCAATGTATCTGTGTTTTCATTGCTCGTTGACATGCCCTAAAGCATTCCAGTTGCTTAAACGTTAAAGTTAGAGTTTTAAGATGTTGATTAATGCTTTCTTTCCTCGTATTTTACTAAGCTTGTAACTATACTGAGTTCCATAAGAAAGTGTGCACTTTCACTTTTTGCATTTCTCTAGATTTTTACAAAGTTGGAGGGAAATTATGGAGTAAATTTAATACCATACTTTAGTCAAGGCCTTTTGAAATTAAAAGTCAAATCAAATTTGGATAAAGTATCGCATGCTGCATACGCGCAGCCAGAACTTAAATTGTTGCGATTTGACCTTCTTACAACTTTTTCTATCTTAAAAGCTATGTGTTGATGTTGCCTTGTTAATTTTAAGAAGCCATTCCAAGCCATTTCAAAACAAGGTCTTTATTTTTTTGCAGACGTTACGTGTACGTCAACGTTAGACATTGCTACGTTGTTAGGTCAGTAACTTGTCGTTGAATTGTGCAATGGCGTTCTACGACATCTCGTTTTGCTTATTAAAGACCTTACAAAATGATGACCTTGATTTCTTTTCGAACATGAATGCTCAATCAATTTTATTGACGTTCTAAATCAAACAGGGCTCAGTTTTATTCAACAACGTTTATTGGTAGCTAAACTACGCTGTAGCATCACGCACTATTGCATTGAAGATGTAGTTTTATGCTTAGGAAAGCCGCACTGATTGAACTGAATGCATTTTCAGACCAATTACTCGTCTAACTCGTGCTGCAAATGCAAAACATGCAAAATCAAATGTCTCAATTTAGTTTGCGTGATTTTTGTTTTCAAATATCGTTTGCACATAATCTTGGGGATTGTCATGCGACATTTCATGACGATAGATTGCATAATTTCAGAGATATTCAAAATTCAAAAGTGTACACTTTCTTTTGGAACTAAGTATATGATGATGTGACTGATCGCCCATTGCAACTTTGATAGTCATAGTGATGTCATGGCAAAAGAGGCGCTGAAAGGTTGCAGGTCTATATCAATCAATATCGTTTTTTGTTGTTGTTGTTGTTGTTGTTTGTTTTTTTAACAAGTTTTAAACGTGTACTACCGCCATTATTAAGTCACAATAGATCCCTAACAAAAATTGTAACTTTAATAGATATCTGTTACCAAGAAAGGACAGCAAGTGTTCTCAGTTGGGTAACTTTTCTGCGAATTATCCGTATGGCGATTCATAAAAGATGCGATGAACTATAAGGGATCATCCATCATTTAACCGATGTTTAAACTCAATATGCATCGACGATTTAATAATAAATCGAAGATTCCTTAAATTAACGAATTTGTTTCTAGCTTTATGGATAAATACATCGAATTCTATATAAACAAAAATCAGACTGTAATTACAGACGTATACATATTCAAGCAAATTGTCCTATTTCAGTGTTTAGTTGGCACTACGATCTCAAAACGTACACATACTTTCACATTCAAAGCGTGACACAAAATGAAATATATTCTACGCATAAATCTGAATTTAATGTACATTTCCTGAGTCTTTTTTATTTTAAGAAATAACAATTGCATGTGTGATGTTGCTGGCTCTATGTCAAGAAATGAAAAGTTTTGACAGGGATTTCACATTTCTGAGCATTTTATTCAAGAAGACTTGTACAACCGTTAGAAAATGATTTCTTATACAATCTTAGAAAATACCACTGTAAATTTTATCAACCTCGTGATAACTACGCGAGACAACTGTTTTTTCAATAAAACATGCTTAAGCACAAAATGAGCCTTGTTAATTGAATTTTTCATTCGTTTTTAATATCAGTTTAACGTTCGAAATTCTGCCCCTTATTGAAATCCTGGTCCATGAATAACAATGCAAGATTAGTATTGTTGAACTTGGGATTCTGGAAGATATACAGGGTGATCTAAATTATATGATAGAACAAAGAATTCAAAAGCAATTGCTATTTATGTTTATAACAGCCATTTAACCTATAAGTTTATTTTAAAAAAAACCCAAAGAACTATTAGTATGTATGGAATGTTTACTTTTTTACAAGAACTAATAACATTAGGGGCTCAAAGTTAACCTAGTTTTTCCAATAACCTAAAGAAGTAGAGAGCTGGTGTACAATCTTATTGTTCTAATCTTATGGTGTGTGTTTTTTATGCCCCCGTATCGAAAGATCGGGGGCATATTGTTTTACCGTTGTCCGTCTGTCCGTCTGTCCGTCTGTCCTTCTGTCTGTCCGTCCGTCCGTCCGTCTGTCTGTCTGTCTGTCTGCAAAAGTTAACCAAAAAACTTAACATTGCCAATATCTTCAAGCCTATTCAAGATACAAGGCTCATATTTGGCATGATGATAGATCTCAATGATCCGCATCTGCTGGTACCAAAGTCAAGGTCATGTGACAAGGTCAAGGTCATCTGTGAGGGTCAAATAACTCAAAAAGTTAACCAAAAAACTTAACATTGCCAATATCTTCAAGCCTATTCAAGATACAAGGCTCATATTTGGCATGATGAAAGATTTCAATGATCCGCATCTGCTGGTACCAAAGTCAAGGTCATGTGATAAGGTCAAGGTCATCTGTCAAGGTCAAATAACTCAAAAAGTTAACCAAAAAACCTAACATTGCCAATATCTTCAAGCCTATTCAAGATACAAGGCTCATATTTGGCATGATGAAAGATTTCAATGATCCGCATCTGCTGGTACCAAAGTCAAGGTCATGTGACAAGGTCAAGGTCATCTGTCAAGGTCAAATAACTCAAAAAGTTAACCAAAAAACTTAACATTGCCAATATCTTCAAGCCTATTCAAGATACAAGGCTCATATTTGGCATGATGATAGATCTCAATGATCCGCATCTGCTGGTACCAAAGTCAAGGTCATGTGACAAGGTCAAGGTCATCTGTCAAGGTCAAATAACTCAAAAAATTAACCAAAAAACTTAACATTGCCAATATCTTCAAGCCTATTCAAGATACAAGGCTCATATTTGGCATGATGATAGATCTCAATGATCCGCATCTGCTGGTACCAAAGTCAAGGTCATGTGACAAGGTCAAGGTCATCTGTCAAGGTCAAACTTTGAAAAAAAATGCTGTTACGGGGGCATTTGTGTTTCACAAACACATCTTGTTCTTTTTTTTTTTTTTTCCAAAACTCCACTTTCCTATATATAAGAGTTAGAAATAATCATACATACATTATTTTCAATTTGTAGTAAAAAAGATTAAATATTTATTCCTTTAATTTGAGCTTGTTATTCAGAAAATTATCGTAGCATATATGTTTGGTCACAATGTACTCGTGTTATAACAACATCACTTCCAGTCCCTAAAATTCTTCAGCAATTTATTACAAATATAAATATAGCAAATCTGCATTAAGCCCGCTGCATAAAGAAGAATTTCATTTGTCAAAAAATTGAATACTACGAGACAGAAGAAAACGCGTGTAAAAATATCTGAATCATAATTTTGGAGCACTGATTAGATCCTTCTTGCATGAATATTGCTTGAACTTTACAATCTCTCTTTAGATAACTGCTTTCCTCGATGCTTTCGGTACTTTTATTTTTTACATATATTTAAATGAATAAGTAAAGTAAAATCTTGTTTTCATTCGTAAATGTTAAATTCAACAGTTTATTAATTGTACGTTAATTTGAAAATAGCATAAATACCATTAGTTTTGGACGCGTAAGACTCAGCAGAAAAAAATCTACAACCAGTGCTTCCAGCACTTTGATTCCTGGAAAGGCCGTTGTAATTAAATAACCAAAACTCTTTTGAAAAATTCAAACTTTTTATTTCTTATAAGAATTAAAGATCAAAGATTTGTCCTTATTTGCAAAATCTTTTTCAAAGAAAAAGAAAGGGCTTCAGTATAAATAGACGTTAATAGCTTTCTTCATTGCATTATCCCCAACTAGATTTTAAAGGATACTACCAAAATCATGTTTTTTGTTAGAAATACATAAATTCATTGCTTTAGATTTATTTCATTATGTTTTTCCTTAAAATTCACGATATTGAACAATGTCCGAACGAATTACATAAGCTATGCTCTGAAAAAAATCGTGACGCCAAGGATGTCAAATTGATGACGTCATCATTCGGCCAAGACGCAGCATTCAGATGGGTGACCTCTTTAATTTCGTAAGGTTTCCTCTAATGCTTAATTCTATATATATGACATGATAAATCGGCAACAAATTTGCAAATAAAGGTTTTAAAGGTTTGTATATGTAAACGGGAATGAATTGCTTCATTGCATTTACCCCACCCACTTTAAAAGGATACTACCGAAAAACCGGGGTTTTTTTATCTTGTTGTTGTTGTTTCTATTTATTGATATAGATTTTACGTTTTTCTCGCCAAAATATTTGATAATGAACAATTTCCTTACGTTTTACGTAGACTCTACACGGAATATATCATGACGCCAAGGAGGCCATTTTGACGACGTCATTATTCGGCACAGACGCAAAAGCCAGATGGGCGACCTGTTTTATTTTGTCAAGAATATCAAAACGTTTAATTTGATGTATGACATGATAAATCGGCAACAATTTTGCACGGGACACCCGACGGGAATAGACTACTTTATTATATTGAATTATAAGATACGATAAGAATCAAGTTTTTTACATTAATAACGTAATCACGCCTAAAAGGGAAATCGATTAACGCAAGTATAGGCTTTATTTTCATACCGTCATAAATCGTAAAATGAACAAAAATGAACAAGAAAAAAATGACTCTTCATTTCCTTGAAATAGATACATTACAAAAGTTCAATTGTTCAATTTCGCTTGCGAAGTATTTTTTATCTACAAAACGAGATACATAATTGATATTGTTTCCATAATTCACTATTTCTTTTTTTTACTATTATTTATAGTGACTTTGCAATGATCAAATCTTAAAAAAGAGTCTGTCAGAATACAGATAGCCTAATGCTACACTATTGTCTCAAAATAGGTAAAACAGTGTTACCGTAAAAAATGGAATCATAATTGATCATGTCTCGCCTTGAACTCATGACATTTCGGGTTTGGGACAACAGCCATACCACCTGCGCTAAATTTTCGTATGCGTGAATTGAAATGAGATATTTTATTGGATCTAAACTTCGCGAGTTTAAGTCTATATTAAGAAAGATAACATCCGACTATAAATAGGGGTCAAAGGGAATATTTAATGAGTGCCAGGTCATTATAGATCAATAATATATATACTCAGAACAAGAAGTTAAGCGCCACCAGTTTTTAGACAGAAGATTTTTAAAAGCAGGGAGCCTGCATTAATTCAAAATAACAGAGATGTAAATATTGAGTTCCAATGTTGAAAATGGTATGTTGACTTAACAATTTCACAACAATACATGGGTGGTGATATACTTTATTGACTTTGTACCTTGAAATGTAAATGACGTATTTTCACCTTTTTTAAAACATGAAAAACTATTGTCAAAACCGACTTACGGTGTTGTCTATGACACGAACCTTGGTTTTAGAAGTCAGATAACTCAAATGCGATTAATTCCAGTCACATCTTATGTATACGGCGCCCTAAAATGTCCCATAGGTGCTCGATGGGGTTAAGATCGGGACTACAAGCCGGCCATGGAATGGTGGTGATGGCTTCACGTTGCATAACGTCCGCCACGACTCTTGCTCTTTGGGGTCTGGCGTTATCATCCATGTACACTGGTCTTGTTCGAAGAGAGTGATTGTCAAAATGTGGAATTACCACAGGAAAAAGGATGTTATCGCGATATTTATCGCCAGTGAATGTTCCTGGAAGTGTCACTAGGTCCAGTTTACAGCCGTAGGAGACACAACCCCATATCATAACGGAGCCACCGCCACCCTGATAGGTTGGTTGGACGTACTTTGGTGCAAATCGGGTGTTAGGTTGTCTCCAAACACGAATTCGGCCATCGGTGACATGCAACAACATCCTGCACTCATCTGACCAATGGATCCGACGCCATGATGCCAAGTTCCAACGTGCCCAAGCTCTACACCATATTAGACGTTCATTGATGTGTCTCTGTTGTAACTTTGGACGTTTGAAGGGTCTTCGTGCCTTATACCCAACCATCCGAAGTCGATTCGCACTGTTGAAATAGAGACCCGTCTGTGTGTATTCCAGTTGTCCCTTAGTACAGTCGCACTAGTGAAGGGCAGACGTCTGACGTGACGCAAAGTTGCTCTATCCTCTCGAATAGATGTTACTCTAGGGCGTCCAGATCTGACACGGTCCTTAACGTCGTTTGTCTGTGCGTGTTTTTGTACCAAACGTGTTATGACACTGTGGTGATACCCCAGCTGTCTGGCAATGGCTCTACAAGAAATTCCAAAATCTCGCATTCCAATTATTCGCCACCTTTCATTTGTAGACAATCTACGCCTTGCCATGACTGAGTTTCAAATCGAAATGTAAACAATTGCACGAGCTACACGACATAAATATCTCTGACAGAAAAGCTGATTTTTCACTTTGCACGAGCCCTGGATTTACAGTCAGTGCACGAGACTTGCTGAATATGCACGTGCATCCGAAACGTTTTTAATCAATAGCTACAAGGTTATTCCGACCGTTTGACAACATAGATTCGTTATTTAAGTTTTGGATAGAAATTTTATTAACTTTAAACTTAGTGGCGCTTAACTTTATGTTCTATATGACCAAGGTGAAAGTTTGTCAAACCAACGCTAACACCAACGCGAACGACGCAATGTGATAACGATACCACGTTGGTTTGTTCCAGAAACAGCCGAGTTAATAAATCACTGGAATTGATATAAATATACAGAAGAAAGATTAGAAAAAAATACGGAATGGGTTTTTTTTAATTACAGTTAGTTTCTGTTACATGTTTAGATATTTTTAGTTACAGAAGGCAAGAATCTGAATCCGGTTTTGGGGTAATTGTAAAGTTAAATTGTATGTTTTATATAACGATGGTCTTATACAGATATAGTTTGTATAATCTTTTTCAAAAAGGTACGATCATTTTTAAGAATTCTGATCCAACGTTTTCCATTCTATGGATATTCTACCAAAAGAATGAAAAACGTTTGACCATACAAATACTTTCTCATTGCATCAAATTCAAACTTATGTGTTTTTGTCTTTATCACACAGCTGTTTTCAAAAGAAACTGGTTCATTGATATCGCAAAAATAAAACTTTTTTCACAGAGGAATTAATCGTGAGATATCCGTAAGAAACAGTAGCTTCTAACGACTTGAAAATGTACATTTTATGCAAGTCTACAATGTAATAGAAATTTCTTGGCTGCTAAAGCGTATATTGATTGAACAATAAATAAGTCATACGAGAGTTAAAACCGCAAACCGAATTGGGTTGTTTCTACGAAAAAATGAAGAAATATTGCAAATCCTACACCATTTTCCATATAAGAATATAAATCATGCTAATGAGGCATGCATTTAATCCATAAATTGAGTCAGATTCACATATATCATTGCTTCTTTATTTGCCCATAATTTCCTGCGATTTACATAGTCGTGCCTTCAATATTCGCTTATCCAGGGGTATATATCTGTTATCAAAATGTATGGAGCAAAAATAAAATTTGCACTTTTCTATTTCTTTCATTACTATGAAGATAGATGAGAATGCGTGTATTAAGCATAAAAAGTTGTTATAGACCGCTTTGGAACATTACCTTCTGGAGGCGGTTCGTCCTCCGCTTTGGAATTCCAAAACCGACCGATCCATCTCGAATCGGTTTGACAAGAATACTGTAAAAGAATGAAGTTACTTTTTCAGAAATTGTGTATTAAATCAATGTCAAAAAAGACTGTGCACTATATAAGCTAGCTTGTTGAAATGATAATGATAATTAGAAAAAAAAGGTTTTTTTTACCAATTTATTCCAAAAACATTAGATCTACCCCGGGAAATATCAAAGATGTCGTCTTTTGATAAAGGGGGGGGGGGGTCTCACTTCGGGTAAACTCTTTTGGTCCAAATGTAGAATAATCATTTTATTCTCAAGTTTTTTTTATTTTGTATACGAAATAAAATTAGACGAAGTGAGCGCAAACCAATCAACGTTTACCTAAAAAATAATGAATAAAAAAACTATGGTAAATAGGATAAGATCAGACTGCACATTTGTGCAGGATGATCTGAGTATAATCTGATCTGAGTCTATACTGACTTATAAATAATAATTAAAAGCAGGAAAATGATGCCGAACAACAGGAGAAAGATTAATGTAAAAATACTGAGATCATTGAAAATGGGAAACAACTTTCTATGGCAACCAGGACCCTTGTATGCTTTGGCACGGTGCATCATTAAATTTCTTTTGAAATCATTGCCCTATGATCACGAGAAACATTAGAGCTATAAGAAATGTATGAGAGAAGATGAATCTTCTCCGAAACCTCCAAATTATTAGGTCAAACCGAAAAAGAAGAAAGAATAGGATTGTGCCCTGTGATTATTCTAGAAGTATGAAAAAATATTCAAATCAGTAGAGGTTTGGGTTTTATTTCTTTTTCTTTTTATTCAATGGGATTTTACGCCGCTTTTAGCAACCTTTCAGTCATTTCGCGCGGCTGAAGCACCTAACGATGGACTCCTGGGATTTCTCACGCCAGTACTACCATCATATCATTTCCCAGCCCCAATCTGTTATCCCAAATAGGTCTACGATCACAGATCAGGGAAAGACCCTTGGTACTGTTTAACGAAGAATGTGCTAAAGAGTTTGTTATTCTCAACGACAAGATCACCCATTGTTATATTTGGCACGGTTGCTATTTGAATCAAATGTGTTGAATATATTATTCTCCTCAAGTGCAAGATTATTATTTGTAATATCCTTCACGGTGCATAAAAATTGCGATCACGGTACATGTATTCAGTTCTACACTATTGGGTCATCAAGGGACGAGCACCTGTTGGTAGGCGGTTAATCTTTGATTGAACAAAGTGATGGGGCTTTTTGACCCAGGTCCAGTTTCCCTTTGGTTCAAAATCGATAATTTGTTTAACAAATTAGAGAAATATTTGTTTGTGTTATTTGTATTGTACTAGTTATTTTGCTCTGTGCCGTTGTTCCTCACTATACGGGAAGATTATTTGAATAATTCGAAGAAATTTTGAATTAACAAGAATGGGCATCGTTGGCTCTAGATTATGTTTTATTTATTGCGAAGGATATAGGAATGTGGATCTCAACTTTATTGTTGTCTGTGGTTATATTAACTTGAAGAACGTTGCAAATATTTATAAGTCCTTTATTTATTTTATTTAACTTATTGATACAGACTGAAAGAAGAGATCCATTGCGAAACGATGAAACGCTAATTCAAATGTGTTGGTTTAAACGATATGGATCAGAGTAGAAAAAGCTATCGATGTCCGTTATTATCATTAAATAGGAATTATGCCATTTTATTTCACTAAAGCACATTGAACATTGTTTACAGTTAAGCGAAAATGACAGGTTCACATCTACGTGGTCCTGAAATGCGTGCCCTTTATTTTCTCTTGACTCTAGTGCAAAAGTCTTAAATACATCAATAATGTACACATTTCATCAGTGTGCAACATATGTATTTTACAAACGACACCGTGCGTAGTATCACACTCTAAGAACTGTTACAACGGACAAATACCTCTGCATGAAATCATGTTAAGGATTAGCAATAAAAAAAATTCACGCTTTCTGTACTTACGGAAAACAAAAACGCTACGCCTTTCAAAATAATGTCTTTTATCCATCGAATTTAAAAAAGGCAAGTGCAGCTTTTACAGTCAGATACTCCGCATTATCATTTACTTTTATATCTTATCCTTCAAATAACTAGAACTTTGAAGATTAAAGGGAAATTAGAAGTAACGTGTGTCATTTTTCAAAGAAAATGCATTTAAAGCCTTTAGATTGCGTTTCATATTGGAAATTCATGCAATATCAAACAATAATTCCAATTGAATAATTTGGTAATATTTTTCCTCCCTATAATCACAACTGAAAATAAAAAAAATCGAAAAAATATAATTAAATATATTTTACGGTGCATGACAGAGAGTGTTACAGTATAGTAACTACATCACTAATATAGGTTACAACTTCTTATGGAAAACATTTCTTATGTTTTATTTAATTGAAACGGATTTATAAGCTATTCTAACCATGATTTCCTGTCTGTCCGTATGTATTTCCGTCCGCCCGTCTGTTAATTTACACTTATTTTCCCAAAAGAGTCCACAATCCAAATTTTCACATAATGATTATACCAACATCAGAATATTTTTGTTCGAAATTAGTTCGAAAAACATGAAACGAAAAGGGAATTTAAGGAATTTTGATAACAATATAGTCGTTGTAGCATTAGAGTCAGGGCGGTGAAGTATAAATGCAAAAAGGGCCTTATGATAATTGATGAATTATCCCAACCATTGAACTCAAATTTAAGAACTGGTTTAATATCTAGTACAAGAAGTTCAAGAACTAGTTCAAGAACTGATTCAAGAGCTAGTTCGACTGTTCTTGAATTGGCATTCAAGTTCTAGAACCAGTTCTTGAACTTTTTCGCAGGTAAGAAGGCATTAGAGCATCCCAGGCTCTCGTGGACGTCCTGTGATTTCGAAAAACTTAAAAACTAAAAGCTATAATCATCCAGTAAATCGGCGGGTCCATCTTAGCAGAAAATATTTTAGATCAGAGCACGGCTAGCTGTTTTGACCTTTTTATACAAATCTCGGAGAAATCTTCAGAAGGTTTGATTGGCTTTTTATATAGACCGAATAAAGGTTCTTTTCCCTGCAATTCTCGTATTTACTTCAATGCAAATTAGTGTCCACTTTCAACATGACATTTGTAAACATGTCTAGTTATAAAATAAGCACCACGGCCCCATTTATAACATTTTTAAAAACAGCAAATGTAGATTTATTTGAACAAAAGTTTCATATTTGAGAAAGACAAACGTCATTTGTAGAAGAGATTTAAACCGATGATTTTGAGAATTTTCAATCCATTTGTTTTTGGAAAATTTAAGCTTACACTTTCTTGATCCCTTTCATTTAAAGCAAGTGAGTGTTCTACGATGCTGATTAGACTACCATGGCATTCGTATAATTAATATTTGCGAGTGCTTTCTTATCCTGAAAGTAAGACAGATATAAATGAAAAGAAGGAAGGCATGCTGTTTTTCATAAATTAAAGAGGAGATCAGAGTGTTATTTTTTAGATATATCGCATTACATGAAGTTTTGGGACTTTTCTCCCATCTACCTCGTATTTCGCAGAAAAGACTTAGATATAAGATAACTCGGATTTCGCTGCTTTTTTGTGTATTTTTGAAAATCCTGGCGTCAAGAAAACTTGGATTTTTGTATGTAATATCAATGACAGAGGTTGTAACACTGTAGGGAAGATACTGTAACGTTCCAAAAGAATTAGGCAGAGTTCGTAACACACACATAAAATTGAAATAATGCATATAAGTTTCGAAACAGAAGACATTCCTTTTTAGATAACGGGTATAATAGAGGAGACTGAGGGGTTTTAACACCAAATAGATAAAATGTTTCAATATTTCTTTTATCTGTTCCAAAAATAAGTAGACAAAACACTGTTTTTCGAACAAATTTCCCTCAAAACTCTTTTTTACCGACATATCAATTTCAAAAATATTTCGATCAAGATTATTCATTATCCAAGGAATGGAATAGAAATGTATAAAAAGTCTAACGTGTCTTCTGGTTGTACAAATAATGTCGAAACCGACATGTATTCAAACAAATTAGCAGACGCCTTAACAGTTTTCATTGCGAATCCTGTTTTCATGCAGAGGTATTTGTCCGTCGTAACAGATCTTAGGGAGTGAGTATAACGATAACATCGCATGCAAGGCCGAATGGGAATCGTTAGACTTTCATACGTTACAATGACAAGGTCAATAAAACTGACCTATTTCCGAACAAAAAGGCAAATTTTTAACCAGTGTATTCTTTCACTAGTTTTATCTTTTTTATGAACCAACATATATAGCGACGGAAATCAATTTTTCCATTAGGGAACGACATAAAGTTTTCAGCAAATTAGAATTCGCAAGTCTGAGAGATGAAAATGAAATTAATCACTGTAATGCTGAACCCGAAACATTTATCCTGTGAACGGAGATATAGACAAAAATCAGTCTGCGGATACCTACAGTCTTATCTTTCTCCAAAACACTTTAATTTTCTTTTGAATCAAGAAAAATGGCTTACTAATTGTATTTTCAAAACAATATTTACTCACGATTAGTGCATCCAGTGCTTTTGGCACTATAGTTTTAATACAAAATTCTTAAGGTTTTCAAACTAATAACAATTGTTATTAGTTTTCCATCACTTGTATGGGAGAAAATTTATTTTTTACAACAGGAATGCGACAATAACTCACAAAAAAGTTTCAATAACTTTGACATTTAGGGAATCCCATACTTTATTGTAAAGTTAATAAATATTAATTTTGTTGCCCCAAACGGTTTTATTTTGATGTATGGTGACGTCAAAGCTAGAAATTGTCTTTTATTGGAATCTTTTTTATCTGTTTCTTGTGTAATTTACGATGAAACTTTTAAACATTAATTCAATACATGTAATTATATAGGTTTTGTTGCTTATTTGTTTTGTTAGATTTTAATTTATTATGTTTTATAAGGCACACACATAAAGCTATTTTGGGACGCAAGTATTTTCATAGCAACACTGTCTGAAAGTGCAACCTTAACTTGAAGTGATCCAGGAGTTGTCACACCCAGAAGATAGGGCCTATCTTTTCAAACACAGTGTTTCTTAATTGGTCGTTGCGCAAGAACGTATAGAAATCTATTCTCAAGTCCAGCCATTGTTCTGCAGAGAAAGAGGTCACCGAGATGAACTGCTCAATGTAATGCAGGGCGATGAAAATCTCATAGAAAGCAACGTTTTTATGTATTTCCAGATTCTAGTAACATTTTCGAAATATTTACACGGTCAGCCATTATTCAATTTGCCGAAAATTCCTCTGTCTATTTTTAAAGACTCAAAATAGTAATGTCACCAACCCTTTTATCCCCATTTCAACTACCACGACTGGTCCCTGATGTTAAGTAAGACAGAGTTGTGTTAACAAAGCTTGTCTGTGTTTCTAACTTTTTTACCAATGCAAGCCAAGTCGAGCAATGACATTATTTTTCTGGTGGTTTTATCGTTTATCGTTTAATATTGAAACAAGATTCCCGTCATCCCGCTTTAATGGAGAGGTCGAAAGTTCGTCGGATTTTCGGGTTAATTTTGTTACGACAAGGGTCTTCAATGAATTAACCCGACTTAGGAACACGTGCGCTAGTCTGTTAATCTTCGTATCGGTAAAGAGTGTGGCGATTTTCCCAAGAAATTTCTCTACATATTGGTTATACGCAGATGTAATCAGGGACGAAAGTACTAGAAAATAGTGAGCTTGACAACATGAGAACATTTCCAATTAATTTAGTGGAACAACTGCCAGTACTTGTATACTGAGTTTCGACTATTTATCTCAGGGAGCACTCGTAAACTGAGTGTTGAATATTTAATTTACTTTAATTGTTATGTTTCAGCAGAAAACCCAACGTAAATAAAAAGAACTTTCGAAATTTGCACTCATACCAAAATTGATTTTGTTTTTATTGATGCGGGTTATTTCTGTGTAAATTTGAATAATTAATCTTTTAAGTGTCGTTTCACACACTAGATGGCTTCCGTCAGTTTGCCTCGGTAATTGCAAATCCATTTCCTTATTCATATTTTCTAGGTTCGGGATAAAAGTCTTCAAGGGGCATGGATATGACTTTTGAAAAGGAAGTTTTGTATTTTTTCTAAGATGTAACAATGACGTTCCGAATGTGTTACAATTCATAAATTGGGTTGCGTTTTGAAACTCGATGTAACTTTGTTATTGTAACTTTTCCGATTTTTTGAAAAGATATATATACGTTAAAAAGATGTTACAAGTGTAACTTGCGTGATAAAAAGTAACAATTAAAAAGTATCAAGTACTCCAAAGAATACCCGTTTTTGAAAGTCAAAGCAACAGTATCGTTTTCGTTTTGGAGCATAAAAATGTATTCCTTGAGAAGATATTTTTGTATTACAAGGTTGCTACAGTTAGTTTCATCGTGAAATTGCCATTCACCTCAATCAAAACCGTTCTAAATCGTTCACTCAGCTCTCCATTCATTCACTCCAAACACTCACTCAAACCATTCAAAAGCGCTCAAAATGACTAAAAGTATTAAATCAACAACTAAATTCAAAATTAATCAATCATGAACTAAATTGCAATTTCACTGACATAGTTGAAATTTGTAGCGTCTGATTGGTTCTTGAAGAAATATGTAGCTATTTATCGAACTTTTAAGCGTATTTTAATAAAGGGAGGTAATACATACCGCTAATTTTGTTCATCCTTAACAAAGTTAGCGATATTTGATTACCTCCCTTAAATTTCACTCAAAACTCGCTCCTCTTCCTAATCAACATCATTCCAAAATCATTCCAAAATCGTTCACCTTGTCAATTTCACGATATTATTAATTGTACAAGGGTTACAAGTACTTAGAAATGGACCACTTTTTAATTTTATCGTTAAAGTAACTGTCCCTTCTTTGAAAATATAATTACATTTTAGTGAGAAGTAATGATGTGTTACAAAGATGTGAAAAAGATAATACAAACGTGTAACAAACGATACGAGAACTCAGAAAAGGATACATTTTCAATTTCAATGTTATAGACTAGTTACTTTACCAATTTCAAAATGGGGGGGGGGGGGGTATGGGGGTGTTAATAGGAAAGCGTGTTATGAAGACTACAAGAATTCCGAAAACTGCATATTTTTTGAAAACTCTTTTTTACAAGGTAATAGTAGCTTTCCAAATTTGGGTAATGAATTCTATCCGCAAATGTTTGAGTAATTATCTGGACAAAATCGGACTGACGCATAAACAACACACAACAAAATACACTGTATTTGATTATTACATCTATGTCTCGCTCACCACAAGCGGGGTAAAAAAAGTCAGATTATAAATCTGACCCGTCACGCGAAAAGGGACCATCCGAGAATTCTGTAAAATAAATTATTGAAAAAGTCGTATTTCATTTTTTTTTTCTCTGGAAGGTAGATTGATCATTCTTGATTCAGAAAATAGGTACGGTGCAAAAAGTTTCGACCCTAGTCAGTCTGCGCAGTCCGCAGTATCGACGCTTTACGCGCTACCCAGATGGTCCTTTTTCGCGTGACGGTTCTCAAATGTGCTCAGTAAGAAGGCCTTACCTAAGGCCTGACCTGAAATTCAAAAGTTTTCTGAAGACTATCTGAATTGCCCATAAGGGACTACATTTTTCCTAGTAAAGGAAGGAATACTCATTAAAGATATTATCCTTATTATTCCCCATGTTCTAATAAACTAAGGAGATGATGCAAGGAAAGGTCTTTAACTCCAATTACCCTTATGTGTCTCGGAACTGTTAACGTAAAACCGAGTACAGTTAACATCATCGTGAAAATGACAATGTGAATGACTTCAGTATGATTCTGGAATGGAATTGAATGAGTACGAGGAGTGAATTTTAATTGAATTTCAAAGGAGGTAATTCAATGTCGCTGATTTTGTTTAGGATGAATTAACGATATTCATTATCTCTCTTTAATAAAATATGCATACAAGTTCTATGAATAGCTTCCAATTTCTTTAAGAACCAATCGGCCGCTTTAAATTTTCAATTATGTCGATGGAATCGCGATTTTTTCTAACTCTACTTAATTTGAATGTAGTTGTTGATTTTATCATTTTAGTCATTTTTAGCGTTTTTGAATGGTTTGAGTAAGTGTTTGGAATGAATGAACGGAGCGATGAGTGGGCGATTTAGAAATTGTTTTCAATGAATGTCGATTTCACGATGTTAAAAACAGTTCTAAAGCGCTCGCTCCGCTCCAAAGGCTCCGAAATTGCTCACATTTTCACTACAACTTCAGTCGAATCATTTGTTTGGCTTGTGTGGAGTTGAAGGTGCCTAATAGATACATAAACCTTTCGATAAAATTGTACGCAGATTTCCACTGAAGTAGGTAATACCATATTGACAATTTTGTTCGAAATTATAAATATGCTATTACCTCCCTTTAATATGTACAACAACTTTTCATTCCAAAGTCAAAATGCTTTAAAAGTTTACAAATTGATATATCACAAAAGCAGTACCATACTCGCGCATATTGTTGTCTAAAATTCTTCGTGCTTCGGGGACGACAATCTATCACAAGGCGGGGCTGCTGGAAAAGTCACTATATTTAGCGGAATGTCTGACAAAAAAAAAATAAATTACTGCAAACTCACTGAAAACATGCTGTTATGGCTACTTCTTTGATTAAGATTTATAATGTCCTTCAGAGTATAGGCGCGGTGAAAAGATAAAGATAAGTAGGGTTTGGACCAAGTCAGTCCTGCGTTCAGGGTGAATAAAAAGTGAAAACTGTTCGAAAATCAACCCGGATTTGCACGTGCACTTACACACAAAAGCGGTGTGTGATTTTTTTTTTTTTTAAAAAAAAAAAAGTTTTCGCCGTTTTGTCATCCTGATCACAGGACAGGATTGATCCTGTGTCGTTGGACTATGAC